>OX393554.1:41189632-41847132 GCA_947650365.1 Chamaelirium japonicum
ACTTGCTCATACTCTGGCATTTGGCAGGATCAACAAGTGCCTTTGTGGTCTGGGATTCAGTCAAACATACGAGTGATCTCATGCTCTTTGGCATACACCCCTTTCAGGTCAGATGAGATAACAGTCGGTGTCAGTGGCTCAACATGGCCACTCTCTTGTTGTTTGCTACAATCCAAAAGGAGGGGGGGGGGGGGGGGGGGTATCTTTTCATTAAGGCAAGAGCCCAATATATATACAAGATGATATCGGTTTTATACATAGTGGAAGGATGTATAACCCAATACATACAAGTATCTCGAACAAGTAATACCCCCTTCTTCAAACTCAAGGTAGATCATGTACCGTGAGTTTGCTAAGTAAGAATCAGAAGCACAGAACTGGGTGTGACTTTGTAAAGAAATTAGTAAGCTGCTCCGGAGAAAAAACATAAGGGAGAGAGATAGTTCGAGCTTCATACTGCTCTCGGGAGAAGTAGCAATCGAATTCAATGTGTTTGTCCTCTCGTAAAACCTTGGTTGCGAGCCATCTGTATGACACTTTGGTTATCACAGTGAAGAACTGTAGGCTCAAAAATCTCAACTCCTATATCCCTATGGAGACGCCGTAGGTGAATAATTAATCTCCTTGGTGGTGGAGACCATGGTTCGAAACTCTGCATCGATGCTGGAGAGAGAAACAACTTCTTGCTTCTTGATACACCACGTGATAAAAGAAGATCCAAGAAACATACTGTATTTAGTAATCGAGCGGTGAGTAGTTGGATCCCATCCTAATCAGCATCAGAGTAGGAATGGAGGACTAGAGGTGAACTTGACGACAGAAAGAGCGATCGAGTGATGGTGTCTCGAAGAAACCAAATAATCCGTAGGAGAGCAGCATAGTGAGCAGAGCGAGGGGTTTCAACAAACTGGTTGGCGATGCTGACTACGTGGCCAATATCGGGCATGGTGATGCAAAGGTAGATCAACTAACCAACGATCTGTCTGTACTGAATAGGGTCTGAGAGAGGTTCGCCGTCTATGAGTCAGATTTTTACATGAAGCTCGAGTGGAGTGTCAGGGGAGCAAGCATCGGAAAGAGCAGCTCGACTGAGGATGCCAACGGTGTTTTTACTGCTAGGAGAGTAGGATACCTCACTCACTGTGGGCGATCTTAACTCTGTGGAAGTAGCAAAGAGGACCTAAAGTCCTTTATTTGGAACTAACGCCGAAGGTGATGTCGAATAAATACGATCGCAAAAAAGTTTTCACATGTAATTATCATGTCATCAACGTATATCAGGAGAATTACCTGGCCCTGAGGCAAGGACCCCACAAACAGAGAACAATATTGCGAGCTCTCAACAAAATCGGTATCGATGACTGTCTGCCTGTTTGCCTGAAGCCCCCAAACCAGACACGAGAGGCATGCTTGAGTCCATAGATGGCTCGACGAAGACAATAAACATGCTGAGGAATATGCTGGCCTAGAGGAGGCTGCATGTAGATAACATCTGAAAGGTCATCGTGAAAAAAGACATTCTTCGTGACTATCTGGAGAATAGGCCAGTGGCGAACAAGTGCAACTGCTAGAAAGGCACAGACTGTGGTCATCTGATTCATGGACGTGAATGTCTCTTCGTAGTCTATCCTGTACTCCCGAGTAAAACCACGGGCAACTAACAGAGTCTTATGCCGTTCAATGGATCCATCAGGTCACTGCTTGACCTTATAGACCCATTTATAGCTAACATGCTCAATATTAACAAGAGTGGGACATCCTAAGTCTGAGTCTGTTCGAAGGTCTGGAACTCTTCTGTCATGGTCTGCCGTCATTGTGGGGATTGAACGACCTTTTGGCACAACCGGGGTTTCTGGTTAGAGTGAAGGGAAACAAGAAAGACGTTGAACTGGGGCGAGTAAGAGATGACAATGGAAAAGCCAAAACGGTTAGATAGCCTAGGGTAAAGTTCAAGCGGTCAGACAGGTCGTGGTTGCGCTGAGGGTAGCGGAGTGGCAGGCATGGAAGGGTCGGATCTCAAGGATACAGTGTTGGCTAGTGTCCGATCTCAAGATGGGGAGGGTCGAACCATGTGCAACGGGGTAAGATCAAGGGTGGCTGGCAGCTCTGCGAGGTGTGATCGTGGGTGAGTGGCATGAGCAGGAGATACAGTGGGGCTGGACATGGTGCAGCGGGGTAAGATCGAGGGCGACCAACAGTTCCGCAAGGTAAGATCGAGAGCGGGCGGCATGGGCCGGAAGATGTAGCGGCGTGGTGAGATCGAAGGTTGAACGACATGAGATCTACGATCGATTGGCAGGGATCAATGAGATGCAATGGCGCGAGGTAAGATCTGGTGCATCGGGGTGAGATCCAGAGCGACTGACAGCTCTTCGAGGTGAGATCGAGGGTGGATGTCGTGACTAGGAGATGCAGCGGCAAGGAGAGGAGGAGATGCAGTGCCGAGGTGGGATCGAGAGCGGGTGGCGTGAGGTGAGATAGAGGGACACGACCGTTAGCTTTGCAGAGAGGAGCATTACCCAAAGGCTCCTACGGACAAAGGACGTCGATTGTCTTGACAAGCAGCCGATGGAATCAAGGAGAGTCCGTTGATCACGACTCTGATACCATGTCACCAATAACCATCGGGAGAGAGAGAGAGAGAGAGAGAGAGAGAGAGAGAGAGAGAGAGAGAGAGAGAGAGAGAGAGAGAGAGAGAGAGAGAGAGAGAGGAATGTCTTTTCATTAGGGCAAGAGCCCAATATATATACAAGAGTATGAGTTTCAAACACAGTGGAAGGATGTATAACTTAATACATACTGGTTGGTTATATTGCTCAGATGTGGGCCATGCTATTTTGTTTTGAGATATGAAGGAAACATACCCAACTTACTGATTGACCATGAAAGAATCGGATGAAAAGAAATTCATTGAATTGTTCCTCATAGCGTTTCAATTCTGAACATAGTATGTTTTATTGTCCTTTTTGATGGAAGCACAGCAAAAGTCCATAAGGTTGGAAACATATTTCTTGCAAAAAAGATCATGATGGGATGCCAACATGAACCAGTTTTAATAGCTCATAAGACAAAAAAAGGGACTTGGGAAAAATCTATATGTAATTGAATACAGCTGCTTTGAATTTTTTGGTAGAAATATCTTTTCGATAGTTTCATATGGTGTGGCTTTCGTAAGGGAAGATAACTTGATGTTTTCTTACAGAGTAATAAATCGTTTTCTTTGATTCATGTACTTGTTATATTTATTCTTTTCTTCTTTCTATTTGTTTTCTCTATTGTACCTACTTGATTGCTGAAAGCTATTGAAATTTCTGCCTATCTTTTATGTGCAAATGATCCATGTGTCTCTTATAGTTCGCTGATTCTGATGCCTTTCCAAACAGAAGTCTAACCATTTGCCCGACATGAAGTGGCACTTGTGATCTCAATGGACCCCCAAGCTTTTATCAGATTGTCGGTAGGGTCTCTGGGGCTGAGAATCCCAGTGACAGCTTCAAAGGCCGGACAAGGTGCAGTCCATGCATCGTCCTCTCCATGCTTGTGCGAGATCCGCCTCCGAGGCTTCCCAGTTCAGAAGGCATCTGTCCCCTTGATTTCCCCCCTGGATGCCAACCCGGATGCTCACGGCAATGCCACAATCTTCTATCTCGAAGAGTCCGATGTGAAAGCATTGCTGGCCCCTGGCTGCTTCCAGGGCCCTCAAGCATACCTAGAAGTTGTGGTTTACATGGGAAGGCAGGGTTCCCACTGCCGCGGCACCGGCAAGAAGCAGCAGATTGGGGCATTCAGAGTGGAGGTGGGTCCCGAGTGGGGTGAGAGGAAGACGGCATTGCTTCACAGTGGGTGGATCGGCATCGGGAAGAACAAACAGGAGGCAGGCAAGCCGGGGCCGGAGCTGCATCTAAGGGTGAAGCTGGAGCCGGATCCGAGATATGTCTTCCAGTTCGAAGATGAGACGGCCCTGAGTCCTCAGATAGTTCAGATTCAGGGCACCATCAGGCAGCCTATATTCAGTTGCAAGTTCAGCCGAGACAGGCGGTAAGGACATTCAATCTTTCACTCCTTTTCTCCTTTAATCACTTCTTCATGAATGGTAGTTACTACTGTAATTAACTTATCGTTCTTTATCCCATGGAGTGGCTGGTAGTAGATGTTTCATAATGTATCCTTCGAGACATGAATTCATGATCATTCTTCCTGAAATTCTTTTAGTTTTGTTTCTTATACCATTAGGATCCCTCTCAACTTTTGATGCTTAGCCTTGACGAAGATGAAACCCGTGTTCTAAAAAACGGTCTAGGTGGCCGCCTAGGCGCTAGATGGCCCCCCACCGCCCAGCCTAGTCCTAGGCGGTGCATAAAAGTGGCTCAGGCATCTAGGCGGGGGCTAGGGGCCGCCTAGGCGGTCCCAGGCGGGTCCAGGCGGGATTAGGATGCCGTCTAGGCGGGCCTAAGCACTAAAACGTATATAGATATTATTTTATTATTGGTAATCATAAATTTATGGTTTGGAATGTACTAATATTATGGATATTATCTGAGATAATATCATGCTTGCTTTTGTTCTTGTTAAAGCTCTTCAAAATAATAGTTGGGATAATCTTGAATTTATAATAAGTTAAAAAATATATATTATATATAATATCAAAATAATAATAAAAATAATTAAAAAATGTAGAAACGCCTAGGCGCTAGAAGGTCCATCTTCGCCCGACTAGCGTCTAGCGCTTTTTAGAACATTGGTAGAAACCTTATTTTGACCAACTGAATTGACGTCTTTCTTAATGGATCTGATTACCATTTTGATCAAGTTCTCTCCCTAGATTTGGTTGATCACGAGTTTTATTTTTATTTGGAGAAAGCAGCTTCTTTGTTAAAAGAACATAAGAAGCTTCCGTTCGGTTGTTTGAAATAGAGCTGACTCGAAATTCAGCTGGATTTGGGTTGTTTACTTCAGAACTCCAACCATTTCCTCATTAATTTGTCCTCCACTCACCACCATCACCCATCTTCATAATCACTCTCTTATTGCACATGGATTTCATTTTGGGAATTGCCTTATCATCCCAGATGCAGTTGTGAGATCTCGATTAGTTGATGACTTGTGTTGTCCAACAGGGCATCTCAACCGGACGTGATTGGCAGCTACTGGTCGAACTCAGGTGGTGCAGACGAAGAGATTGAGAGGAGGGAGAGGAAGGGTTGGAAGGTGATGATCCATGATCTCTCCGGCTCCGCAGTAGCTGCTGCCTTCATGGCGACTCCGTTTGTTCCTTCGATGGGCTGCGACAGAGTCGCCCGTTCCAACCCTGGTGCATGGCTTATCCTCCGACCTGACCCTGCTGGCTCCTCTGAAAGCTGGCTCCCGTGGGGCCGGCTCGAGGCGTGGCGGGAGACGCGGGACTCGGTTTGCCTCCGCTTTCACTTACTCCCCGAGGGCCACGAGGCCGCGGTCCTAGTTTCGGAGATACTGATGAACACCGACAAGGGAGGGGAGTTCTTCATCGATATGGATCGACAGACTCCCGTGGGGGCTCCGGTGCCGAGCTTGCAGGGTGATCAGTACTACGACCCAGTGCCATCTGGAGGAGCGGTGGTCGGTGGGTTCGTGATGAAGTGTAGGGTGCAGGGGGAGGGGAAGAGCAGCAAGCCGTTGGTGCAGCTTGCGATGAGGCACATAACGTGCGTGGAGGATGCCGCCATCTTCATGGCGCTCGCGGCTGCCGTGGACCTCAGTATGGAGGCGTGCAAACCGTTCAGGAGGAAGGCCAAGAAGGGGACTCGTCGGTCCTTCTTGTCGTAGCATTTGTGTCATCCTGTGATCAGGTTAAGCTGAATTCTCTCTTGGATTATAGCCAACTTCAACAGCTATCTTATAGTTCGTGGCGCAAGTTTCAATTATAGGATCAAATCTAAGAGCTGATTTTTTTTTTTTTTGGTCTATGTGTGTGGCTGAATTGTTATCATGCATATCAAAGAGTGTTTGATGAAGGGCATCATCGGTTGGCTAGGGGTGTTCTGGCCGACATTTTTTTCTGACTGATCAAACTTCTTGTAACATGAAAAAATCACGCAGTAATTTGGTGTTTGACATGGGTTTTCGGCATGAAGAGTGGAGATTAGACATGTTAAGTATGTATCCATCCTACCATCAGGGACTTTCCTGTTGCGAAAATCATGGGAGCACTGGTGAGCCAGAAGAACTAGACATTCATATGAAGTGCCACATTAATTTTTTTTTTTTTTTTTTGTGCTTCATGGAATAGGTCAACAGCAAGACCTCATGAGGTGCCACAGCCTGACGCAAGTACACAGGAAATCACCACCCGAGTGGACAATTGAGCACCAAGCTCTCAACACCTAAGAGAAAAAAAAAAAAACACACCCCCCCAATATAATCCACATGGGCCACGGAAAGGGGGACCACGCCACCCACGAGTCGTAGGAATAAATCGCCCCCCCTGCGATCTGCCATGCCACTTCGAGCAGGAACCGTCGCCCCCGCCAAGACCGGGAGCCACCGAAAACGAGCAGGGACTAGGTCCACTGGACCTAGGGTTGGCAATCCTTGACCCAACCCGAACCCGACCCGAAGTTAGCGGGTTTGGGTTTGGCCTAAACGGGTTCAGGTCATAAACGGGTCGACCCGATTGACCCGTTTATTTAATGGGTCGGGTTCGGGTTTGTACTTATAACCCGATTGACCCGACTTGACTAGTTTACCAAATGGGTTGTGTCAACCCGACCCGACCCGAGCCAACCCAACCCAACCCAACCCGATCAAACCTGGCCCAATCCGACTTGTCTTGACCCAAGCCGATAGGTTTACATGGGTTCTGTTGACCCAACCCAAGCCAACCCGATCCGACCCGACCAGTTTAGTAAACGGGGGTTAACCCGTTTATTAGGCGGGTCGGGTTTGGGTTTAAGTTTTTGACCTGTTTATTAAACGGGTCGGGTTCAGGTTGGGTGTTTTGCCCTTATACCGATGTCTCAACCTGATCCGAACCCGACCTGACCCGACCCATTGCCACCCCTAACTGGACCTATACTGCATCGATCAGACCGAGCCACCGCATCACGATGAAGAGGGGAACCGCCAGACCCGAGCAGAGTCGGTGCCTGAAGGGACGACCCCAAAATCCCAAAGCTGAAGAAGGGTAAGGGAGGATGCATGTATAGATCAACAGGGAAGAAACCCCCAAAATCCACCAAAAAATTGGAGGAGGGTAAGGATCCGAGAGGAGGGGACCAATTAGCCAGGATCCCGACCTTCCCAACGACGCCCGAGGGTGCTGAGGCCACTGAAGCCCTAATCACCCTCAGAAGAGCTAGCCCTGGTTGCTCTTTGGCCATAAGCAAGGCACGTATAGATGGTCAAGTTAGAATTGTGCGTACGAATCCTGACCGTTAATGTCATGTTTATGGGATTATGAAATTAGTAAATATTGTTCTCTTCTGTTTTGATCTTCGGACCTCTTTGAGCCCTTGCTCTAGCGCCCAGTCCTTTGACGGCTTGGGCGGTACCTCAAATAAAAAAAAAAAAAAACCCAAAATGGAGGGAAAATATAACATCCCAACTTACTAAAGCAATGCCAGCACAATTTGCTTTAATAGCCCAAAGAAATCTTTGAGGTTCTTACTCAATTAACTGTAAAAGAAATACTCCCCTGGGAGCCAATGATGAGCAAATTGTATACAAAGGTATGTAAACACAAGCAAAACTGATGGTTTTAACAAGGGTTCATCTACCCGGCCGAGGCTAGGCAGCCAATGTAAAATAAAAAGATACGGAGACAATGGATCACCCTACCGTAAGTCCCGATAAGAACTAAACCAAGAAATACGTTGGTGTCCGAGCCTGGATCCAATTGATCAATGTGCATGAAAAGGCAACTCCAGTAAGCTTGTCCCATATTCAGGGTTCCCTTTGTGCCGCGGGGGCTTTTTGCTGCAGGATAGAGTCTCCTCTGCATGCGGAATTATGGACCATTTATGTTGCTATGGAAGAGTTGCGATGGAGGCGTTGTCCTCGATCAGGTCGTGCTGCTTACGGACGCCACGCTCGCAAGGGATGCTCAGGTTTTGGGAAAAGAGTGCCCACGGAGCGTTGGGCCGATACTGGCGGATTGTCTGCGAGCCTGGGGCCGGATCTCCGAATTATCGATCCAATGGGTTCTCAAGTCCAGCAATTAGGCTGCTCATTGGTTGGCCCAGGATGCCTGTTCTTTCTGCCCTCGTGAGTGAGGACTTGTCAGTCTTGATGTCTTGACCACCACCTGTTTCTACCCAAAAAAAGCTTGCCCCATAGAGTGGAGAAGAGCTAGCCTCTTGTGAAAATTTAGAAGGCCATTTTATTAATCTATCATAAGCTTGCTCCATATCCACTTTTAATGCAAGACAAGAGTATGTCCATATATTAATGAGAAATGCTATTCAGTCCAAAGGTTTTTCCCACTTCGCTCAGTACGATCGACATAGCAGCGTACAACTGGTGGTGTTAAAGATTTAATTATCGCTAGTGAAATTCAGCCACCAGTTGTACACTGCCACATCAATCATTCTGAGTGGAATCGGAAAAACCTTTGGGTTGAATAGCATTTCTCTATGTCAATAACTAGCCTGGTACTCCATGGTCAGTTTTTGTAATAATCTTCCTCCAAGACTCTACAAAGGCTGTAGAATTTAAGGACTGACTGGATCACACCAATATGCCAATTTGAAATGTAAAACTGGATCGTAAAACCATCAGGTCCCGGGGCCTTGCCTTATTTCAAGTCTTGATTTGTCGCATTTCCTTCGGCCCCAGTAGGAAAGAAAGACAACTGGCCGATTGATTTGCTGCATTTGCTTCGGCTCCAATAGCAAAGAAATGTTGGGAAAACCAGGGATCAAAAGGCAGTGAGCGAGCAGGCAGTGACGAGTGTGCTGAATTTTGCAATCCTGCTGAAAGTGTTTTGCTATCGAAGGCAACCACAGACGAATTCTCTATGCCAACTGTGGGCGAGCGAGCAGGCAGTGAGCGAGCGAGCGGCGGGCGACGAGTGAGCTGATGCTGCTGCCGAAGGCGGCCTTCCGAGTGCCGACAAATTGAGCCATTAAAGGATGGGACATTGGTGTTTTGTCGCCAAAGACGGTTGTCCAAGTGCCGACTTGAGCCATTAATGGATGGGACATTGGTGTTTTGCTGTTGAAGACGACCATCTGATTGCCGGAAGGCATGGGCAAACTAACTTCTCCACCCACAGCGAAAGTGTTTTTTCTGTTGAATGTGTTCGCCGCAATCAAATATGGGCGTCCCAGAACGAATTTTGATTTGCACCAAATATAAGCATCATCGCCAAAAGTGTTTGGCCGCCGAAGACGGCCGTCTAACAAGCGCCAGCATGACTATACCTAATATGACTCAGGGTGCGTTTGGCATTGGTTTTGAAATTTTAGGTTTTGATTTTGGAATACCAAGAACTAGTTTTGTGCAAAACCAGTTTTAGCTTATCGAAAACCAGTTCTAGAATTATCAACATTTGAGCATTTGGCAATAAAACCAGTTTTTAGCCTAAAACTAGTTTTGCAGTTATTTTCTCTATTTTTAAATATTCTATATGTAAAACATTATCTATATAACATACTCTATCCGTCACATTCTTTTTCTATAGTATATTCTCTTTATAATATTTTCTCTATACCATTTTCTCTCTAATAATTTCTCATTATAAAACATTATTTGTGTAATACTCTCTCTGCTTATATTCTCTCTATAGAATATTTATCTTTAGAGTACTTTCTCTCTCTATAATATTTTTTATCTATAATATTTTTTCTTTATAATATTTTCTCTCTGATATTTTCTTCTTCTCTCTCTTATGTCAATTTCTCTCTACAATATTTTATTTTTTTAAATTGTTCTCTTCAATATTTTCTCTCTACGATATTTTCTTTCTACAATATTTTCTTTCCAACATTATCTCTATGATTTTTTCTCTCTATAATATTTTCTCTTCTCCCTACGTCATTTTCTATCTAAAATACTCTCCTACAATATTTTATCCCTCTACAATATTTTCTCTCCAAAATATATTCATTCTATAATATTTTCCCTCTCTAAAATATTCTCTTGCTATAAGATTCTCTCTCTAAAAATACTCTCTCTATAACACTTTCTCTAATATTTTCCCCCTACAATATTATTTCTCCTCTCTACCCTATTTTTTCTCTATGATATTTTCTCTCTATAATATTTTCTCTCATTTAGTTTCTCTTTTAAATATTTGCTCTTTAAAATATTTTGTCTTTACAATATTTTCTCTCTAAAATATTTTTTTGGTACAATATTTTCTCTCTTTATAATATTCTCTTTTTACAACATTTTCTCTTTACAATATTTTCTCTTTATAAAATATTATCTTTCTATAACATTTTTTCTATCTGCAATATCTTCGATCTCTTTCAACAATATTTTTTCTCTATACCATTTTTTCTCTATGATATTTCCTCTGTATAATATTTTTTTTCTCTTTGTCATTTTCTCTTACTACAATATTTTCTCTTTCTAAAATATTTTCTCTCTCTAAAATATTCTCTTTCTATAAAATTTTCTCTCTAAAATATCATATTCTATAATGTTTTCTCTCTACAACATTTCTCTCTCTACAATATTCTTTTTGTATACTATTTTCTCTCTTTAAAATATTCTTTCTATAATATTTTCTCTCTATGATATCTTCTCTCTCTATAATTAATATTTTTCTCCCCTTTACGTTATTTTCTCTCTATAATATTTATTTTCTAAATTTCTCTCTATAATATATTCTCTCTAAAATATTCTTTCTATAATATTTTATCACTATAAAATATTCTCTTTCTATAATATTCTCTCTCTCTATAATATTTTTTCTTTCTATAATATTCTCTCTCTATAATATTTTCTCTCTAAATATTCTCTCTCTATAATATTTTCTCTCTAAATATTCTCTCTCTATAATATTTTCTCTCTGTAAAATATCTTATTTCTATAAAGTTTCCACTCTATAACATTTCTCTCTCTAAAATATTCTCTTTTTATAATATTTACTCTCTCTAAAATATTCTATTTCTATTATATTTTCTCTCTCTATGATATCTTCTCTCTCTATTATTAATATTTTTCTCCTCTCTATGTTTTTCTCTCTCTACAATATTTTCTATCAAAACTACTTTCTATAACATATTCTCTCTCTAAAATATTATCTTTCTATAATATTTTCTCTCTCTATAATATTTTCTCTCTCTAAAATATTCTATTTCTATAATATTTTCTCTCTCTAAAATATCCTATTTCTACAAAGTTTCCACTCTATAACATTTCTCTCTCTAAATATTCTATTTTTATAATATTTTCTCTCTCTAAAATATTCTATTTCTATTATATTTTCTCTCTCTATGTTATCTTCTCTCTATTATTAATATTTTTCTCCTCTTTATGTTTTTTTTTTTCTTTCTTCAATATTTTCTATCTAAACTACTCTCTATAACATACTCTCTCTCTAAAGTATTATCTTTCTATAATATTTTCTCTCTCTAAAATTTTCTCTTTCTATAACATTTTCTCTCTCTATAATATTTTCTTTTTCTACAATATTTTCTCTACAATAGTTTCTCTCTCTATAATATTTTCTCTCTAAAATATTTTTTATCTTCAATATTTTCTCTCACTATATATTTATTTATTTAATACTCTCTATCTATATTCTTCTCTTTAGAATTTTCTCTCTATAATATCTTTATATCTGTCATATATTTTCTCTAAAGTATTCTCTCTATAATAATTTTCCCTCTCTACAATATGATATGTATATATTTTCCCGGTTTTTTTTTTCTCTTTACAATAGTTTCTCTCTACAACATATATGTTATTCATAATAATTTCTTTTAATTATTGTTTTGCCTTCTTGTCTCAAGAACCCAAAAGCAGAAAATTTCTGCTTTTGGGTTTTGATGATTTTCTGGTTTTGGTTTTGGAAAACCAATTTTCTAATCGAATCCCAAACGCACTAAAATCTTATACCAAAACCAGTTTGGCAAGCGGAACTAATTTTGACGCAAAACTAGGCCTCCAAAACCAATGCCAAACACACCCTCAGTGTGTACTGTTTGCTTCTTTGATCCATGACCAAGATTTACTCGTGTGGGTGTCGGTATCTTGGGTTGAGTGCGAGCCATCCATGGGATCCATCCATTGCATGCAACTGGTGGTCTATCCAACGACCGGAATTCGAGGTTAGAATATGAGCCATTTTTGGCACGTCAATTGATCCTAGCCTTGTGTGTGTATTAAAGGTAGGGGTGGCAATGGGTCGTGTCGGGTCGGGTTCGTGTCGTGTATAGTTTCGGGTCGTGTTCAAAACCCCTAGACCCGGATCCGACCTGTTTAACTAATCATGTCTCGATTCTAAACCCATACCCGACCGTTTATAACGGGTAGGCCTGATAGGACTCGTTTACCACACGGGTTTATTCAGTTGACCTGATCCGACTCAACCCGACATTACCTGATATACCTGCTGATACTATATATTATAGTATTGAATTGAGGGTAGACCCGACCCGACCAGACCCGACACGACTCGGTGAATTTTAAACGGATCTTTCCGGATCTACCGTGTCCAGACACTAAACCGGACCCGACCCGTTTATTAAACGGGTCTATCATATCGACCCGTTTACAACCCGAACCCGTTTAGCTCTGACCCAGACTCGCTAACTTCGTGTTGGGTCTGAAATTGCCAGCCCTAATTAAAGGTGGTGGTTCTGTTCTCGGGCGACCATGGTTAGGTATCCTTCCGATTCTCGTTCTATTTTGACATTGTAAGGTTGTCAAGAATCGTACGTGCTGTGGTGCAAGAGTTGAACCACTAAACAGATGAGCTTGTGACATTAACCTATGTCCATCGCGTGGCGTGGGCTATGGCCATAAGGTGCTAGATACAATTTTTGACACTTATTTGGCACACTTTACGCTTAGTCCAATGGATACTTGGAGCACATGTGGGCTGAGTGGACCTGAGAGGTTTTGGGTCTGGCAGTTGGACCAAGAGATGCTTTCTGACACCCATTGGCTGGTGAACCAATGTACCTATTGATCCAAAATAGATGCCTCAGGTTCTATATACAGGCCCATATTAGGTATTGCAACATCCTGAATTCAAGTTTCTGTCTCTCTTCCCAACAAACTTTGCTAGATAATAAGATTTGAGTTTATGTTTTCTTTATACAAATTAAAGATTTGTTGGTTTTTTTATACAAATCAAAGATCTGTTGGTTATTTTGTTTCCATATGTTTATGTTTCACTAGTATTTCTAATTGGGCAACCTGCTCAACTCGTTCATTTTTTTGCAAATTGGGCAACCCGAGCAACTTGAATTGGCAAGCATGGTTTGGACTTCCACGGGTTCCACAGGCAAAACGGGTTAAGATTTTTGTAAATCGGATTTGGCATGGGTGGACCCTTCAACCCGCACATGTTACTGTGTTTGATATATATATGTTACACTTATTCCATTCAAATGTTATATTTATTTATTTTTGTAGATTTTTATTTTAATAAAATATATAATATATATATATATATATATATATATAATTAAAATATTTAAATATAATATAATAGCATATGCAATACATATTATATATATATTAATATTTATATAAAAATAATTGATTAAAGGGCTTTTTATTCAAAATATTATTATAAAATAAATATTTAACTAAATAGCGGTTGACCAAAACTATTTACCAATCTAGCGCTACGACTGCCACTAGACTAACACGTGAAAAAAAACTCACCATGTCTGAAAATTGGATTTGACTGCACAGCGACAAACCTGGAATTATGGATGTCGATTTTAAAACCAGCACTCAGGGTGCCGAGTTTCCCCAATAGTGAGCCGTGCTGTTAACATTATTCCTAAATGGAGAGTTGGTACAAACTAAATTATCCCCCGTTTCAGCTCTTTCTAGTAAACCCAACATCGTGAATACCGGTTTTAAACTTGGCATCCATAATGCCTGGTTTTTCGTTGCGGACGTGGTGAGTTTTTTTCCACGCGCCAATCCGTGTGCCAGTTATAGTACTAGATTGGTAAATAGTTTTGGTCAACTGTTATTTAGTTAAATATTTTATTTTTTAATAATATTTTAAAAAAAAAACCCTTGATTAAAAGTCTGTACAGAAATCCATAAAAACCTTGTTATGATCACCAGACTGTAAAATTGCCCCCCCAATCATGTGTGGTTGAGGGCTCGCCATGTGCTCTCTCGAGCTAGCGCTTCCCCAGCCTAAGGGGTTGAGGTCCACACCATTCGGCGACCGATGCTCGGCGCCGCTCCGGCGGAGGAGCCTCCCAAGGCTGCAGCAGCTTTCCTTCCCGGTAACCGTGACCGCGAGCTCTAGCCCCAAGGCCACGTCGGCTCCTTCTTCAACCTACTCTCCTCCTCCTCCTCCCGTGATCGGCTCCGACCTCCAGGCCGATTCTCTGGATGGGCCTTCCACGGGGCCGCAGGCTTTCGAGGAGCGGATCGAGAGGGTAAGCTCCCTCTCTTACTCTCTTTAGCTAAACGTCTAGTCTTTGGAGTGGTGGATGGATGGTTGGATGAGAGTTCCCCGATGCACACGCAGGTGATCTACCGGTGCCGGTTCTTGGCGATTCTTGGCGTGGCCGGCTCTTTGATGGGTTCCATACTCTGTTTCCTCAAGGTACCATCATCATCCCCCGTTTTGGCATCGTCTAATCACCACGCGTTCGGCATGGCCTCTTATCCCCGACTCGGTTCTGTACGCCCGCCACTTGTTTGCCGTATTGATGCACCGAAATCTGTTAAGCCATAGAGGTTTTGGCGAGTGGCATGGCCAGAATGCCTCCACACCAACCAAAGAAGCCATGCTACAATCAGAGACTAAAGAGAGTGGATGGTTTGCCTCTTTTACGGTCCAAGCCCAAACCCAATTGGAGAGGGAAATCACAACTACATGAGTTTTACAAGGGAATTGATGATCTGAGTTCATACACCATGGTGGCTAGAAGGATTACAAATGAAGGCTGTGAGCATTAACAGGAAATTTTCCGAAATTCTAGCAAAACCCACAAAATTAATGCATGACAAATCACTCGTCAACAACCTCTACTTGAAGCAACTATAAAAAGTTGGAGAAATAATACATAACTGTTGCCAATAACAAGAGAGAGAGAGAGAGAGAGAGAGAGAGAGAGAGAGAGAGAGAGAGAGAGAGAGAGAGAGAGAGAGAGAGAGAGAGAGAGAGAGAGAGAGAGAGAGAGAGAGAGAGAGAGAGAGAGAGAGAGAGAGAGAGAGAGAGAGAGAATGATTTCTCATTAGGGCCAATATATAGTGTCCTGGTATATAAAAGATATGTGAACTAGTATATACATAAGACTAACACCCCTCCTCAAACTCACAGTGAATCAAACATCAAGAGTTTGCTAACAAAAAACCGGAACCAAGGAGTCAGGTATGACTTCGTAAAGAAGTTGACGATTTGCTCTGTAGAGGAACATACGGGAGAGAGTAGTCCCGACTTCATATTGCCCTCGGGAGTCAGTCGTGCTCAATGTGCTTCGTCCTCTCATGGAAAACCAGGTTACAAATAATCTATATATCACTCCGGTTATTGCAGTGAAGAGTTGTAGGTCTCAGAAATCTCAACTCCTAGATCCCTAAGAAGACACCACAGCCCGCAGGTGAATGATCTCCTTAGTGGTGGTGACGACAATGGCCCTGAACACTGTCTCGGTGCTCAAGAGAGAAACAACCTTCTACATCTTGCTGCGTCATGAGATGAGTCTCTAAGAATCCCTAAGGAGACGCCATAGGTAAATAATCTTCTTGATGGTGGTGGTCATGACCCTGAACTATACCTTGGTGCTCGAGAGAGAAACTACATTCTGCTTCTTATTGTGCCCTGAGATGAGAGTCTCTAATAAATATCCAGTAAGTAGTGGTCGAGCGACGAGTAATCAGATCTCCAGCCCAGTCAACATCAGAGTAGGCACGTAGGATCATGGACGAATTCGATAACAAAAAGAGTGACGGAGAGACATTGCCTCAAATGTTCCAAAGAATCCGCAGGAGGTTATCGTAGTGAACAGAGCGAGAGGCATCGACAAATTGACTAATGATACTGACTGTATGGGCAATATCGGGCCTGGTGATTCAGAGATAGACCAGCTGACTGACAATCTCTTTTACTAAATAGGATCCGAAAGATACTCACCGTCTGTAGGTCGAATCTTCACATAAACCTCGAGTAGAGTGATAGTGATATGAGCATCGAAAATAGCAGTTTGACCAAGGATGTCAACGGGATACTTCTGCTGTGAGAGCAGAATCCCTCGCTTTTCCTAAGCAATCTTAAGGCCAAGAAAGTAATCAAGAGGGCCAAGATACTTCATCTGAAATTGGTTTTGGAGATGCTGTTAAAACGAGACTATGGCACCCGAGTCGTTGCTTGTAAGGATCATATCATCTATATAGAGGAGAAGGATAGAACTGTCCATGTTTCAAGATGCCAAGTATATGGCTGCATTCCCAGTGACAATGGAAGTTGTATTGTTTACAAGATTGGCCTATGTGTTTGGGATACCACAGGTGTGTGTGTATTGTGACAGTCAGCTCTAATTTTCTTCGGACTAAATTTGGAAAACTCACTTGAAGAATGATACAAATGACTGCTATACGTTTAGAACTGCAACTTGGGTGGGTTGGACCCGACCCAACCTGACTTTTGCGTGGGTTTGGGTTGATGTATTTGAAGATTGGGTTGGGTTAGGGTTGAAAAAATATAACCCGAGTTGAATTTGGGTCGGACAACTGACCCAACCCGAACACGAGTACTCATGTATATCGTGAGTCTATGATATATAGGTAAAAATCATAGTCATCCGGGTGCTCATATGTTGAGTGGTTGCAATCACAGCCATCTGTTTCTCCCAGTCTCATATTATTTATTTGCTTCTTGCTTATCAAACAAAGACATTACATGATGATCTAGTAAATTGCATGTATAGAAATCCAACAAAAGTTGTATGGTAGTGTTAGTAAGTATAAGTTCTTTTCAATTTTTGATATTTAAAGGTTAAAATTTTAAACAATGATTGGAAATAAGTATATCCGAACCCGCACAACCCGACCCATCCTACCAACTTGGGCTAACCCGAGCCCAATCTGAGCCTGGAAATTTTTTTTTGGGTTGGGCTTGGGCTGGGCATCTCGGATAGAAGGTTGGGTTAGGGTTGAGGGTTTTAGTACTTGGGTTGCGCTTGGGTTGACCCCTAACCCGACCCAACCCGCCTGAGTTGCAAGCCCTATATATGTTACTTCTTGGTATATTATGGGATTTTTTACAATCATATTTTATATCCAATTTGCTATGATATTTCTTTGAACCACAAAAACCCAAAATTCATGCCCACAGTTTACATCTTTTAGTTGATAAGAGTGCCAATGGTTCATGTCTCCAAAGTTATTTCTGAAATAACATCTGTAAGTATTGTCCTAAATTTTTATCATTAGTGCGAGCTTATATATTGAGTCCTGTTTAGTCTTAAAAAACACAAGAGGTTTATGATTTATGATATTAACTCATTTCCATCCGAATGTGCATCTTTCTGAAGTTTATTCTTAAATCTATGCAAAACAGGTAGCAGTTGTCGCACATCATATGTACAGAGCCTATATAGCTATGTTAATTATGCACATTGATTGGTGCAGGGTTGTGTGTACGTGACGAATTCCTTCATGGAATACTCTCTGAGTGGTGGAAAAGTCATCTTGATGTTGGTTGAAGCCATTGGTGAGCCACTTCTCATTAAAATTCCTAAACCAGTTGTTCATTGTTGCTCTCACTTGTAAATATATCTAAGCAAACCAGCATACACAACCACTGAGATAGTTTATAGGTAGCAGGGTCGGCTCGACCATATGGCCACTAAGGCGGTCGCCTAAGGTCTCATGTGAAAAGAAGGCCCCAAGATGTAAAACTACTTTAATAGCCTAAGGCCCAATAAGGAAAGAAGGTTCCAACCCACTTAAATTGCCCAAACTCAATATAAAATAAAATCTAAGATCGCATATAAAATAAAAACTTTATACTATATAGCATTTTTTAAAATATTAATATCTAGTTAGTGCATTGTTTTCTCCTTAGGCCTCAACTTGTATTGAGCCGCCCCTGCCTCGAACTTTAACTAGGAAATCCCTCGGTTGCCAAACGATTGAAAATCAGGATAATCTTATGTGTTCACAATCTTCCTATCCATGCATTAACACTAGATCGCGTGTTGGTTCTCCCATAAGCATGTATTATCTTAATTTGTTCAGGTTTTCCCATAAGCATGCAACCTAATATGAGCTTCCGTATAAACATCGGTTGTTTAACCACGACTGATCGAAGACATTTTTATTCCACTTCCAGATATCTATCTCATCGGAACGGTAATGCTCGTCTTCGGAATGGGTCTCTATGAGCTCTTTATCAGTAATCTTGACATAGCAAAGACATCTTCCGATCGATCGAACCTGCTGGGCTTGTTCAAACTTCAGGTCCGTCCATGGTTTATCCTTTCATCCCAATCCACATGAGTTCGTTTGGACAAATTCTCTACCTCAATCTCACTCGAAAGAATTATGCTGATGACTGTTCAACAAGGACTTCCTCGTCCACCGATTGGAGCACTAAAAACCGTAAATCGTCATGCGGTGTTAGAAACAAGACACATTCCTACATGACTCTTTTCAGATTGTTTACGACGCTAGTAGTCATGGCTTACTTCACTCTACTTTGCAGGCGCGGCCTGAGTGGTTAGAGATAGAGTCGCTGGACGAGTTGAAGACGAAGGTGGGGCACGTCATAGTGATGGTTTTACTGGTGGGATTGTTCGAGAAGAGCAAGAAGGTGGACCATAGGTACCCCTCAAGACCTGCTTGCTTCGCGGCTTCAATCTTCCTATCCTCAGGTTGCCTGTATCTCCTCTCGAAGCTTCACACCTCCAAACCAAAGCAGGCATGCCTGAGAATAACAATCATTCTGTGTATAGATAAGCTGTAAGATTGCTTTCTAATCTGAACCGCTCATCAGATGCGGCTCTGTTTATCATGTATACATACATCATCTCATGGTGTGTCTGATAATCGGGATACGTCGTGACCACATGATTATGATTTGACGATATGAGATCGTTTGGTGGTGATATAGAATGAGAGTGGGTGTGCATGTTTTATGTCATTAGGTTCCTCCCGAAATCCCATATATCCCAAAGTTAAAAAAAGGACAATACCCATAAAATTTGCATTTCCTGCCATAAAGTGAACCCAGATGCTTTCATGCACGGAAAACAATATGAAACCATTTCAGACCGTCGATTTAAAAATCACAAAACAATATGAAAATTTTTTGGTATGTTTTCATTTTTTTTTTTAACCAAACAAATAGATACTTTTATTATCCAAGTGTTACTCTTTATGTTTATGTGTGAGATAGAATCGATTTTATTCGATAGTTAAATGAATTTTTTTGGTCTAAAAAAAGTGGTAATTAAATAGTACCCGTCCAGTCTTAATTTCAAGCCTTACCCCTTGTTGACTGTAAATCCACATGATTTTTTGCAATGAAAAAAAAAAAGTTTTTTGGGGGTAAGACTCGAAAATTAAGGCCAGAGAGGGTACTTTTTAGTTATTCCAATAAGTAGGGGGTAAGGTCAAAAAATCATATTATTTATAATAAGCTACAATCAATCTATAATTAATGCTTGTTACCATATCAAATTTTTACTCTATGCTACAAGATTGTTACTCTACCAATTGTTACTCGTTCTTTATATGTAGGGGTAAAATTATCATTTTAAAAAATCGGTTATTGTTTGTGCGCGGCAGACGGATCTCGCGCTAACCAAAGTCCAACTACATGGGCTAACGATAATTGCAAACTAAACTTGTCATTCAACGGGAAGCTTTTTAAGGACCTAAGACCAATTATCTTTTTTTTGTATGCATCTGTCGTCGCAGGTCGAAAGCGCTCTATATCTGTTGCCAGTAAGCTTTTCCATATTTATTTTGTTGAGTTTCATAACTGTTATTTCAGACCTTTCCTTCTCTCTTGATCCTCCACAATATCTGAGGCTCACCTTCATGCACATTGCATGACCTACGATGGTGAGTGTGTGGGACAGTGGGAGTAAAGCTGTTTCCGATTTGCCACTTGTGCGAGAAAAACAAGAGCAAATATTTTGATCTTGAGATTTGTTGGGTTCTAGCCTAGTTTAGCATGCAGTGGAGAGAACCAACAAGTTTAGCTAATGGTTTATGGGAATCTAAAGGGTATGTCTACAGACAGAGATACAGAGGCAGGAAGGAGAAAGATAAAACTTATCGGTTGTGTCGAGACTTGTGCTTGCACAATGGCCTGAAAGTAAAATTCGCCACCTCTGCGGTGCTTGAAGGGTTCCGGCGACAGCTCCTCAAGGTACAACGATGTTCAGACTCCTCTCAACACCAAAGAGAACTTGTGGGACTCTGTGTATTATAGAAGAAATCAAAAAGACAGAAAGAAAGAGAGAAGAGTGAGTTGTGTTGTTGTATGGTATCCCTGGACCCTCTTTCCTAGATTGAAAATTGGTGAGGATGGATCATCTTACCCTAGACAATACATCCACCAAATTTCAACAAATTTCGAAACTTATAGGATGACATTTTCAATCTAGCTCATTTTCTCTTCTTGTAGGTTATAGCTCACTGTAACATTCCTCTCTCTCTCTCTCTCTCTCTCTCTCTCTCTCTCTCTCTCTCTCTCTCTCTATATATATATATATATATATATATATATATATATATATATATATATAATAAGCGTCCTCCACTACCAATTACGAGATAGAAGAGCAACGAGTTAATGAGATGTTACATGTTACAAGCTCTCATGCAACATTTGGTAACAGATGCGTTGACTTGCATGTTACAAGCTCTCCTGCAACGTTAGACAACCACCACATTTAATCCAAGTACATTATAGACTTTACTCCTCTGCTAGATCTAAAACTGAAGAGAAAAAAAATAAGGCCCAAAAATAATCCCAAAGCTCGAAACCTATTCGCGGGCCCGCCTTGGCTCGGCATGTGCGCATGTGTGTGGTGGGCCAAGTCTTGACTCTTGTGAAGCTACAAGGTCCTAAGAAGATAGTTCTCTTAAATATACAACTCTCGTTCTCTCATCGGGCAATATGAGACTAAACTTAAAACACAAATTTTCATTATCCAAATAAAAGCTGAATTTTTTTATAACAAGATGCTCCACACTATTCTCACTCTACCATGGTGATATGTTTAGACTCCAATATGATGGATGGCCTACTTAAAAATTCTCTCTCTCTCTCTCTCTCTCTCTCTCTCTCTCTCTCTCTCTCTCTCTCTCTATATATATATATATATATATATATATATATATATATATATATATATATATATATATATATATATATATATATATATATATATATATATATATATATATATATATATATATATATATATATATATATATATATATATATATATATATATATATATATATATATATATATATATATATATATATATGGGTCAGGATCGGATGACCCAGTAAACTTTGACCCAGCAAATAACCCAGTACCCTTTGAGGCACCTAGAGGTTTTAGAATGGGCTGATTTTTTGTAGACATGTTGTCTATGATATGTTGATCATCCTCACAAAAAATCAGCCCATTCTAAAACCTCTAGGTGCATTAAATAAGATCTTCAAATCAACGGTTAAAATTGACAGTAAAAAACCGTTGATTTGAAGAGCGCATTTGATGCACCTAAAGGTTTTAGAATGGGCTGATTTTTTGTGAGGATGATCAACATACCATAGACGACATGTCAACAAAAAAATCAGTCCATTCTATAACCTCTAAGTGCATCAAAGGGTGCTGGATTATTAATGGGTCAAAATTCGCATGCACGCAGCGCGTGCATCAGACGGCTGCGGTGCGATGCCGCACGCACCGCATGCCGCATTTTAGCATACCCCTATATATATATACAGAGAGAGTATACATACAGAGAGAGAGAGAGAGAGAGAGAGAGAGAGAGAGAGAGAGAGAGAGAGAGAGAGAGAGAGAGAGAGAGAGAGGAATGTTACAGTGAGCTGTGAACTACGAGAGGAGAAAATGAGCTGCGGCCATTTTGATGCCCCTAGAAGTTTTGAATTTGTTGAAATTTGGTGAGGGTGTTGTCTAGGGTAAGATGATCATCCTCACTAATTTTTAATAAATTTTAAAACTTCTAGGATCATCAAACATGCTAAGCAAAATTAACGATCACTACGAATGGTAGATAAATGTTCTACCATTTGATGACACTAGAAGTTTTAAAATTTGTTGAAAATAGGTGAGTATAATCATCTTACCCTAGACAACACTCTCACCAAATTTCAATAAATTCCAAAACTTCTAGGGGCATCAAAATGGCCGCAACTCATTTTCTCCTCTCGTAGCTCACAGCTCACTCTAACATTCCTCATATATATATATATATATACTTGTAAAAACCCCGTGCCCAAGGGCACGAAAATAATTTCGAGGATGACAAAAAACATTTTGAGGGCGGTGATAATATTTAGAGGGTGGCGGCAATATTTTGAGGGTAACAGTAATAATTCATGAGCAACAATATTATTTCGTGAGAATGGGAGGTCATAATATTTCGAGGGTGGCAACGGAACATTTCAAGAGCGGTAACTATATTATTAGGGGGTCCAATAATTCGAGGGTGGCAACAGAATCCAGACGGCTGCCGATCCCACTTAGCCTGACCGCCATGCAAACTAACGATTGTGGTGAGGTTTTACCTCGGAACCCCTCCCTCCATGTTGCTCTCTCTCTCTCTCTCTGTGTGTGTGTCCTTTGTCGGAGAGGACAATCCTAAGACGACCCAACCCAAGGCCTCACCCATGCTGTGGTGGCATTCGTCGGTTGCCAACTATTTTCATCCCCTACCGACATATATACAAACGAATGACTATGAGGGTACAACCTAAAGACAACCCGATCCAAGGCCTTACCTATGATCTAGTGTCATTCAACGTCTCTCTCTCTCTCTCTCTCTCTCTATATATATATATATATATATATATATATATATATATATATAGAGAGAGAGAGAGAGAGAGAGAGAGAGAGGGTTTTGGGTTGAGTCGTGTTACTTGATATCCCTAACCATGCTCAACCTAAATTCGGGTCAGGTTGGGGTTTTTTTAACCCAAGCCCAACCCAAGTTTGCAAAACCCCTAACCAGGCCCGAGAAAAATCAGGTTGGGCTTGGGCTGGGTTCGGGTTGGCCCGCCCAAGTTGCAGCCCTAATAACAACAGAATGTACACGGACTATACCTGATATTTACTATAAAAAATAATAATAATTCCATTTCATGAACGTTATGCATTCTACTTCAAACCATGAATCTGATATCGGGATATAATTGTAGAAATACTAAGAACTTAACAACCAAAGACAGATGTATTGTACACACTTAAAAAGATACTAAGAACTTAACATTTTCCTTTATAAAGTTTCTTTAAGGAACTAAGTGATTGCCTCTTCGAACCGAGTGCAGAGATAAACCAAAGTACCGATATAAAGCTGAGTCTTCTAATAACACCCGGATTTTTTTTGTGTAGCTAGCAGCGGCGGATTTCACACGATGGAACACCTGCCCACTCTCAGCACGCTTGCGGAATTCCTCGCTTTCCTTCACAGCTCTCTCCAGGCTCTCTCTCAGCTTAATGATCTCCTCATTGGATCTCTTTTGCGCTTCCTAGGTGATCTTTAGTGCTTCCATTCGTGCAGCTTGCTCTTCGGCCAATTGCTTTTCAAGTTGGTGTATGCCTTGCTTCAGCTTCTCTTCAATCTGCGTTATCACAGATAGAGGGGCTCTTAATTACTTCTAGAGGTCACCAAAATATAGAGAGCACACATAATCAACACAGAAAATTAACAAAGAAGTAAGGTCAATGAGAACATCATTTCTACTATACCCTCCATCCATCTGTAAATAGAACAATATGGTTTCACAGTCAATAACATCGTTACCGTTGAGAGTAGGGATTAGTTGGAGAACGACAACGCCATGCATTGATGGGTGGTGAGGACCCATGTTGACTATCATGAGATTTTTTCTTATGGCCAGTGCAGTCATATTTTCTTCCTTCTACACGATCACACTAAATTCCGTCCACCTACAGCATTTCGAGCAAAAATCAGCATTTCGAACAAAAATTAGCAAAATCAGCAATTCGGGCAAAAATCAGCATTTCCGCAATAGAGCATGGTAAACACTTAGAATGTTGAAGGAGAGAATGAAGGTGAATCCAAATTACTGAATCCTTACAGTGATCAGTAAATTTGCACCCAAAAAATCAGCAAAAATCATAAAAAATTAGCAAAATCATAAAAAATCAGCAAAAATCATAAAAAATCAGCAAACCCAATGGTTTTAGATGCTATTACTCTAAATTTTTTTGATTGTTCATAGGCAAATAAACAGAGGAACAATATTTTTCTTATAGTTTTGCATTGGATCTCTCTTGCACCAAAAAAATGGAAACCCAAAAAATGGAACCATTACGATTCAATGTATGTATTGTTAAGTCATTATAGTGAATCACTGTTTTTTTGCCCAAGAAGTACAATATAGGTGGAAACCCAAAAAATAGAACGATTACGATTCAATATATGTAATGTTAAGTCATTAGAGTGAATCAATTTTTTGCCTCAAGAAGTACAATGTAGGTAAAAAAAAAACTAAAAAGGTAATGCTCGTGACTATCTACGTAATATTTAATATACTTTACATTGAAAACCAAAAAAAATCTGTAAACACATGACGGTTATCTCACTTGCACCCAAAAAATTGGAAACCAAAAATTGCTGATTTTTTTGCCCAAGTACAATGTATAGGTGAAAAAAAAAAAACTACGAAGGATCAGCAAATTTGCTGATTTTATGGTGAAATCA
This sequence comes from Chamaelirium japonicum, assembly GCA_947650365.1. Taxonomy (NCBI): domain Eukaryota; kingdom Viridiplantae; phylum Streptophyta; class Magnoliopsida; order Liliales; family Melanthiaceae; genus Chamaelirium; species Chamaelirium japonicum. Next base: position 41,214,703 of record OX393554.1, read on the forward strand.
GGAAAAAAAAAACATACAAAATCTTCTCTCTTTCTTAAGTCTTCTCACTTGCACCCAAAAAACTGAAAACCAAAAATTAAAACACTTTACATAGTGTTTTTTTTTAGATCGACGGAAAAAAAATTTACAAACATAGAACAACTATCTATAAAGGAAAAACAAAAGAGCGTATCACGAATGGCTTTCGATTGAACAAAAGAGCAATTCATATAATAAGAAGACTTCGAGCTCGAAGTATTCCTAAACAAAATTAGCAAAATCAGCATTCGGACAAAAATCAGCATGAAATTAGCAAAATCAGCATTAGAAAAAAATTAAATTACAATCCCACAAAATCAACACAAAAAAAATTAAATTACAATCCCACAAAAAAATTAAATTACAATCCCACAAAAAATTAGCAAAATCAGCATTAGAAAAAAATAAAATTACAATCCTATGAGTCCCTACAGCCGAGCTAGGGAGATGGGATATGGTGATGACGTGCAAAATTAGCCGAGCTAGGCTGGTGGTGATATGCAGAATTCATTGGCACCACAACCGAGCTAGGCTGGTGGTGATGTGCAGGATTCATAGACACCACAGCCCACCCGTTCATTGCGCGGTGTTCGAGGCATATATCATTGATTGTATAGGGTATTATATGTGTATATACATATTGTGCTAGCTGTTGCCCCTAATTATGAAAGCAAAAAACTCGGCTGAACAGAGATCCCTAACCCTAGAAGGTAGGAGAAGGAAAGTCACTCATATGTGGTGTAACCCCCCCCCCCCTCCCCCCCCCCCCCCCCCACACACACGCACATATCACCACATGGCGACTATCTCTAAAGGAAACAAAATAGAGCAATTCAAAAATGTCTGATTTTTATATTCCTTACAAAGAAACGCTGATTTTTTAATGATCCAATGTAAAAACGTTGATTTTGATCCGTCTATTCAACGATTAGAGTTTGGGTTGGTTGTTTTGCTTTCGGAAATAGCAAAATCAGCAAGAAAATAAATCTGACCATAACAGGGGTTTGGATTTTTTTACCCATCTATTAAACGGTTCAAGTTGGTTGTTTTGTCCTTATACTTATGAAGGGGAAACACATTTAAAAAAATCTAAAAAGGATAATATGAAGGTGCTGTGAGTGAGTGAGGACTCGTTTATTCTTCCCTTTCTCGATCTATTTTGGGATGCTAATGAACCACCAATTGGTTTATTCTTCTTCTTCTCCGGCGGCACAGCCATGTTGCCGCTCGAGAAGGAAAAGGAGAAACAGGGGAAGGGACCAAAGCCACGCCCTCACCTGCACTGCGGATCTGCCGGAGGAGATCAAAGAAGGGGGAAGCTGGATCTAGCCCCTCCCCATTCCCTCAAACTGTTACATGATCTGGGTGAAATTTCCAAATTAAGCTCCGAATAGGGGGAGAAAAAAAAGGAAATGAGGGGAGTTTGATCATCATTGAGTCAAATCGATGTTAGTTAAAGCCTCACCTGAAACAATCCCGAATTTATACTCTATAGATCATATCTTGAAACTAACTTGCTATTAGACGTATCATTTAGTAAACACCGACTTTTTCCTTTCTTTATAAGAATATAAACTGTGAAGCCATATTATTTCATCTATCTATTCTAAAACTTAAAATACATCGGCAAGATTTGTATTCACATGACGATACAGATCAGCTCACATGTACCTAGAAGTATTAAGTATTAACCATACACTATCAGCAAGAACAAAAAAATCAGGAAAAAAAAAAATCAACAAAATCAGCAAGAAATAGCAAACAACATATATGGTTTTGCGAGGGGAGGTGAGCGTGAGCTGGATTTTACAAAATCAGCAAGAAAAAAATAACATACCCCTCCCCCCCCCCCACACACACACGTGTACATCATCACATCGATTTGAAGTTCTCTATGATTTTGCAAGCAAAAATAAAAAAAAAAGTTTTTTTGTTCTATAAAAAACATAGGATCATGAGTCCCAACCTTGCGTGTGTCTCTATGATTTTGCTAGCAAAAAAAATAAGAAACACTTTTGTTTTAAGAAAAACAAAGGATAATGAGTCCCAACCTGATGGACTGAAAGATTACATGTGTTGAGGCGTTGAGGGGTTGATGCCTCCTTGACGATGGTGCTGCTAGGGTAAAAAAAAAAGAGGATCGTTGAATATTTTTTCAGAAAATTTAAGAAAGATTTTTTTTTTTTTCTGAAAAAACGGAGGATCATGTGTGAGTACCTGGTGGAGTGAGAGATTACTTTTGCTAAAGGCGTGCGCTGAGGGGTTGATGGCACCTTCACGATGATTCCTTCTGCGCATGAAGGGTTTCAGGTGAGTGCATTATAAAGAAAGAAATTAGGGTAAAATTGAAAGGAAAGAAAATGTTTCTATTCCGGGATCGTTCCGAATTTGATGCGAAGGGCCTGTAGGGCCTTCACATGACGATACAGATAAGCTCACATGTACCTAGAAGTATTAAGTATTAACCATATACTATCAGCAAGAACAAAAAAATCAGCAAAAAAAAAAAATCAGCAAGAAAAAGAAAACAACATTTATGGTTTTGCGAGGGGGGGTGAGCGTGAGCTGGATTTTACAAAATCAGCAAGATAGTATTAACCATACACTATCAGCAAGAACAAAATAATTAGCAAAAAAAAAAAATCAGCAAAATCAGCAAAAAATAGCAAACAACATATATGATTTTGTGAGGGGAGGTGAGCGTGAGCTGGATTTTACAAAATCAGCAAGAAAATAATAACATACCCGCCCCCCCCCCCCCCCCCCCCCCCCCCACACACACACACACACACACACACGTGTGTACATCATCACATCGATTTGAAGTTCTCTATGATTTTGCTAGCAAAAATAAAAATAAAATTGTTTTGTTCTATCAAAAACGTAGGATCATGAGTCCCAACCTTGCGTGTGTCTCTATGATTTTGCTAGCAAAAAAAAATAAGAAACATTTTTGTTTTAGGAAAAACAAAGGATAATGAGTCCCAACCCGATGGACTGAAAGATTACATGCGTTGAGGCGTTGAGGGGTTGATACCTCCTTGACGATGGTGCTGCTAGGGTAAAAAAAAGAGGATCGTTGAAGATTTTTTCAGAAAATTTAAGAAAGATTTTTTTTTTTCTGAAAAAACAGAGGATCATGTGTGAGTACCTGGTGGAGTGAGAGATTGCTTTAGCTGAAGGTGTGTGCTGAGGGGTTGATGGCACCTTCACGATGATTCCTTCTGCGCATGAAGGGTTTCAGGTGAGTGCATTATAAAGAAAGAAATTAGGGTAAAATTGAAAGGAAAGAAAATGTTTCTATTTCGGGATCGTTCCGAATTTGATGCGAAGGGCCTGTAGGGCCTTCGCATGACGATACAGATAAGCTCACATGTACCTAGAAGTATTAAGTATTAACCATATACTATCAGCAAGAACAAAAAAATCAGCAAAAAAAAAAATCAGCAAGAAAAAGAAAACAACATTTATGGTTTTGAGAGGGGGGGTGAGCGTGAGCTGGATTTTACAAAATCAGCAAGACAGTATTAACCATACACTATCAGCAAGAACAAAATAATTAGCAAAAAAAAAAATCAGCAATATCAGTAAGAAATAGCAAACAACATATATGGTTTTGCGAGGGGAGGTGAGCGTGAGCTGGATTTTACAAAATCAGCAAGAAAATAATAACATCCCCCCCCCCCCCCCCCCCCCCCCCACACACACACACACACACACACACGTGTTCATCATCACATCGATTTGAAGTTCTCTATGATTTTGCTAGCAAAAATAAAAATAAAAGTTTTTTTGTTCTATGAAAAACGTAGGATCATGAGTCCCAACCTTGCGTGTGTCTCTATGATTTTGCTAGCAAAAAAAATAAGAAACATTTTTGTTTTAAGAAAAACAAAGAATAATGAGTCCCAACCTAATGGACTGAAAGATTACATGCGTTGAGGCACAAAGAATTTTTCAAAATCAGCAATGAAAAATCTGATTTTTGCAAGGGTTAAAAAAGTTTCACTGATTAGCACAATACAACTGTTTTGGTAGAGAGAGATTAGAAGACATTATCTGCATGAAAGGGTTAAAAAAATGGTAGAGCAATTGACAGCAGAGAAGAACTGCAGCCGTACCTGGGCGATGGGCAATGGTCATTCGAGGGAGAGAGGTAGAGATCAACATAATATTGGGAGAGGAGGTGCTCGATCCCTCCCCCTTCCTCTTCTTCCTCGACCGCTGCTGCAGATCTTCAATGAAAAATTCACCTCTATCTCTTGATCTTTAGAGAGAGGGAAAAAAAAGAAAAAATCGATCTGAAATAGAGAGAGAGAGGAAAAAAGGAAGGCAAAAAAAATCAAACATCGCCTTCACCTCCTCCCCGAACTGAATCCCACCCATGTATATAGAGATCGGCTGGGAGGGGGTAGGAGAGCACTTAACCGCGACGGAGAGGAGGGAGGGGGCGAGAAGAGAGAGAGAGAGAGAGAGAGAGAGAGAGAGAGAGAGAGAGAGAGAGAGAGAGAGAGAGAAAACCTGTGGGTGCGGGAGGGGGGCCAGCAGAGGCTTCATCGCGAGGGAGGGGGGCCAGCAGAGGCTTCATCGCGAGGGAGGGGGGTCAGCAGGGCCTTCATCGCGAGGGAGGGGAGAGGCGGGCTTCAGATCTGGGGAGAATCGGCAGACTTCATCGCGAGGCAGGGGGGAGGGGAGATCGACAAACTTCATCGCGAGGGAGGGATGCGGAGGGGAGACGTGCTTCAGATCTGGGGAGAGGAGGGAGGGGGGGTGCCGGAGTGAGGAGATCGGGGTACTGAAGGCGGGCGGCTCATGGGGGTACCAAAGGTGGGCGGCTCGTAGGGTACCGAGGGGGCTCGCGGGGTACCGAGGGGGCTCGCGTGAAACGGACGACTGTGATTCAAAGGAGGCGGGGTCTGGGAGGGATGGTCACTGATGGCTCGGGAGGGACTTGAAAATCAGATGGCTCAGATCGGATGGGATTTGGATCGGACGGGCTTGGATGGGCTCGGGATGGCTTAGAGTTATTTAAGAGGAAGATTTATGAGGCTGAGTGTGATTCTTGGTTGGGGCTAGGAAACGGACGATTGTGATTTGTCTCCCAGTTTATCCCTCTTCTCTGCATAAATCTGGGCCATTGCTTTGTCTCAGTTCATTTGTCCCCCCCACAACCGTCGTCCCTTATTATATATATATATATATATATATATATATATATATATATATATATATATATATATATATATATATATATATATATATATATATATATATATATATATATATATATATATATAGGACTGGGATCCGTTGACAACCCAAAATGGGAGGTAAATTTACCTCCCATTTTAAACTTGATTCAATCGGTGGATAGAGGTTTTCGAATTTGCTGATTTTTTGTGAGGATGATCAACATGGCAAGTTGATCATCCTCACAAAAAATCCGAAAATTCGAAAACTTATAAGGGCATCAAATGTGTTATTCAAATTAACGGTTCAAATAGACGATTCAGAAAAGCTTGATTCAATCGGCGCTCTTAGAAGTTTCAGATTTTGTTGATTTTTTGTGAGGATGATCACTATGGAAAGTTGATCATCCTCACAAAAAATCAACAAAAGCTGAAACTTTTAAGGGCACCGATTAAATCAAGCTTTTCTGAACCGTCTATTTGAACCGTTAATTTGAATAACACATTTGACGCCCTTATAAGTTTCAGAATTTGCTAACTTTTTGTGAGGATAATCAACTTGCCATGTTGATCATCCTCACAAAAAATCAGCAAATTCGGAAACCTCTATCCAACGATTATGGCGAGTTGTAAGTGGGAGGTAAATTTACCTCCCATTTTCGGTTGTCAACGGATCCCACCCCATATATATATATATATATATATATATATATATATATATATATATATATATATATATATATATATATATATATATATATATATATATATATATATATATATATATATATATATATATATATATATATATATATATATATATATATATATATATATAGGGGAGCGTGACTTTGTATGCCCATGCATTGAAGGCTTCAATGTATGCTCCTCTATTAACATACATAGAGGTTTTCAAATTTTCTAATTTTTCATGGAGATGATATCTATGTTGAGATGATCATCCTCACAAAAAATCAGCAAGTTCTGAAACCTCTAAGCATTTCAAATATGCTCATCAAATTAGCGGTTGAAATAGACGGCTGATAAAGCTTCTAATATTTATATGGACCTAGATGTTTTAGAATTTGTTGATTTTTTATGGATATACTATCTATAGCAAGATGATCACCCTCACCAAAAATCAGAGAGAGAGTGATGCCCCTCTTCTCTCCTTGGTATTTCTTTGGTTTGCAAAAGAGAGGAGAGAGAGAGGAGATTTGGGCTTCATTTTTCTCTTTTTCTCGAGGTCTTCACTTCTCCGTTATATTGAATTAGAGAGAGAGGATCTTCAGGTATTGCAATTCCTCTCTCATCTCGTCAATCTTTGCGGGGTCTCCATGGGTTTTTGGTCGCCAAGAAGAATTGGAGTTGAAGGCTTCCACCTGGCGATCATCGGATTTGCATCGCTCGTCATCTCTTCCTCCATCACGATTAGGATTTTGCGAGAGAAAGATTCATCTGCTTCGATCCAATTGTGGATCATCATTACCTGACAAATTATGGCCGGAGATATGTTTTGATCCACCTTTTTTGCATACGGTCTCTTTGTTTATCATTTTCAAAGCCAATGGTTCTCGATAACAGAGATAATTGCACACTTCGGTGTAGCATATTTCTTACAAAAGATGGTAATTTGATACATATTTCAAGATTACTACAGCTAACCATGTTGGGGTCCATCCCCATGGAGGAGACCCAAAGGGGGAAGGGAGCTTGCCTCCCTCCCATTGCTGGCAGTAGACTCCAAGTCGTGCGCATGACCTACGGACCTGGAGGTCCAGACTTTCTGTGAACAGAAAGTCATGCGCACTACTGTGGTGTCGTGCGCACAACTGTGGTCGAGCAAAGAGGGGCCAAGGCTGCTGATTGTACTTTAAAGGCCTTGTTTGGGGGCTGTTTGGTAGAGGCTTTTGGAGGAGCTTTTGGGGGGCTGCTATTTGAAGGAAGAAGAAGAGTTCTCTTCTACAAGGAAGGAGGAGATTTCCTTGGGGATTGATCTTCGATAGATAGATCGAATTGAGGCTTGCAAGGAGGTTGGTTCCTTGAGGTTTGCTAGGGTTTCATCTTGTTGAGCCCTAGAAGGGGAAAGGGTGTAGATCTAGAAGAAGGGAGAAGAAGGAGTCGGGTTGTACTCTCGTCTTGCTTGCCGCCTTATAAAGTGAAGCGCTACTCAGAGTATTTGCTCACCGTGGGTTTTCCCGCAAGGGTTTCCATGTAAATTCCTGATTCGTCTTCTTTGTTTGTGATTCGTTTCCTTTTACACTTGTGATTGCTTGTTGTTTGTTCTCTTTGGTTCATCTCACGGGGAAGAGAGCAGTTTTCCCATCAAGTGGTATTAGAGCTAGCACGGGTTGTGCACACAAGGTATTTGTTCTTGTGTCTATGAATAATCAAAGATGGATGGGAGTAGTGGTAGCAATAATGAAGGTATGTTTTGCTTCAATGGTACTAACTCATGACTGATTTGGAAGGAGAAGATGTAAAACATCTTATATTACAAGGACTTGTACGTGCCGTTGGGTGGAGATTCAAAGTGCTCGGAAAAGATATCCGAAGAGGAATAACGGGTATTGAATCGGAAATCATGCGATACGATTCGCAAGTGGCTAGATGTTAGTGTTTGCCATCACGTCTCCGGAGTTACGTCCGCATTCGAGATGTGGACTCGGCTTCATGATCGGTACAAGAGGAAGACAGTTGGCAACATGACCATGCTCATCCGCAAGCTTGTCAATTTGAAGTATCGGGATGAAACGTCGGTGTTAGATCATTTGAACGAGTTTCAAAGCTTAGTCAATTAATTGACCGTCATGAAGACAGTCTTGGAAGATGAGCTTCAAGCTATGCTACTATTGAGTTCACTTTCAAATAGTTAGGAGATACTTGTTACGTCGGTGAGCAACTCTTTCTTGGATGGCAAGTTGACATTATCTATTGTGCATAGTGCTTTGCTAAATGAGGAAACAAGGTGGAAGGCGAATAGAGAAGATCATCCTTAAGCTTTGGTGAATGAAGAGCGAGGCAGGAGCAAGAGCAGAAAACCTTATTAGAGGGGAAAGTCGCAGGCTCAGTCAAAGTCCAAAGGCAAATCGTTGACATGCTTCTATTACAAGAAGGAGGGGCACTTCCAAAAAAATTACTTCAAGTTCAAGAGTGATCTCAAGGAGGGTAAGGTGAAGCCCAAGGAGGAGGAAGGTACATCCACTACCATCACCAGTGATGATGGTCTAGTTGTCTTGTTGGACAATGGGGAGTGCTACCACACCTCCGCAAATGAGGTCGAATGGGTTGTCAACACGGGAGCATCGTACCATGTCAGACCCAGGAGTGACTACTTTACGATCTACCAGAGCAACGATTTTGGCAATGTCAAGATGGGCAATAGTAGTGCGTCGAAGATTCAAGGTATTGAGATGTCAAAGTGAAGACCAGTTTAGGGTGTACCTTAAGCTTGATTCTGCGGGAGTTAGGCATGTCCCGGATCTCCGACTGAATTTGATGTCGGGATTGGCTCTTGATCGAAAAGGCTATGTGAGCGTCTTCGGTAATGGAGTGTGAAAGCTAATCAAGGGCTCGTTGGTTGTTGCCAAAGGCAATGCTTGCTGCACACTATACAAGACGGCTACGGAGGTACACACTCAAGAAGGGAGTGTGAATGCTAATGAGGCCACTCTAGGGCCATGGCATCGAAGGCTTGGTCACATAAGTAAAAAGGGCTTAGAAATATTGAGGAAGCAGAAGCTCATCACTCCTCAGGGTGGCTCTATGGCTTACAGAGCTTGTGATGACTGTTTGATCGGGAAACAGCATCGGGTGTCATTCTCAGGGCACTCGGAGATGAAGAAGGAAGTATTGGAGCTTGTCCACTCGAACGTTTGCGGGCCCATGTATGTTGCTACTCTCGGGGGGCGTCGCTACTTTCTTACATTCATCGATGACTCATCTCTCAAGGTATGGGTCTACTTCCTAGCAAATAAAAGTGATGTATTTAATGTTTTCTCTAAGTTTCATGCCAAGGTTGAGCGGGAGACAGGAAAGAAACTCAAATACCTTCGTAGTGACAATAGAGGCGAGTATGTCTCAAAGGAGTTCCAAGACTATTGTGCTCGGAATGGAATTCGGCACGAGAAGAGTGTACCTCGCACCTCTCAGCACAACGGGGTAGCGGAGAGGATGAATCGCACACTCATGGAGAAGGCACGTGCAATGCTATTTATGGCTAAGCTTCCGAAGACTTTTTGGGAGAAGGCGGTGGTGACCGCTTCCTACATCATACACTGGTCTCCCTTAGTTTCCTTAGATGGTGGCATTTCGGAGAAAGTTTGGAGCGGCAAAGAAGTTAGCTATTGTCACATGAAGGTGTTTGGGTGTCAAGCTTTTGTGCATGTGCCAAAGGAGAATCGATCGAAGCTCGATAATCGGGCCACACTGTGTGTGTTCATCGGCTACGGGGATGAAGAATTTGGCTATCACCTCTATGATCCCAATGCCAAGAAGGTAGTGCAAAGCCGTGATGTTGTCTTCTTTGAAGACGAGACCATTACCGATTTGGAGAAGCCTACGAAGGTCCATGGTGGAGGTTTAGAGGAATCCAATGATTCCGCTCCCGTCTCCTCTCCACCAAGCCAAGGGGTGGATGATAGAGAAGGGGAGACTCATGAAGACTCACTGGTTATCGTACTGATCGGTGAATGAACCTATAAAAACACGGTAGATGATGCTTCTACCAGTGATGAAGATGAGCTCCCACCTCTGAAAGTATCTCAAGTCTGAAGGTCAACTAGGGTGCCTCAACCGTCGAGAAGGTACTCCTCGGAGCTCAACCTTCGAGAAGGTACTCCTCGGAGGAGTATATCCTGGTGACAGATGAGGGGGAGCCTGAGGACTTCCTGGAGGCTCTTAGTGACAAAGAGGATGCAAATTGGAAGAAGGCAATGGATGAAGAAATTACTTCTTTTGAGAAAAATCAAACCTATGAGTTGGTAGAGGACCCGAAGAGGGTGAAAGTGTTGAAGAACAAATGGGTTGATCTTCAAGCTCAAGCGAGATGGCATCGACAATGTTGCGAAGTAAAGGCGAGGTTGGTGGTCAAGGGCTTTGAGTAAAAGCAAGTTACTAACTACACCAAAATCTTCTCACCTGTGGATGACTTCTAATCGGGTCGTGCTAGCGTTGGCGACGAGTCTTGATTTGGAGATCGAGCAGCTTGATGTCAAGACTGCCTTCTCGCACCGAGATTTGAAGGAGAAGATTTATATGATGTAGCCAGAAGGTTATGAGGTGAAGGGCAAGGAGCATTTAGTGTACCGCTTGATGAAAGTTTGTATGGGCTGAAGCAAGCACCGCGTCAGTAGTATAGGAAATTTGATTCCTTTATGGCTTCATAGAAGTATAAGCAGACATCGGTGGATCACTATGTCTATATCAAGAGATTCAAAGGAGGCAAGTTTATTATTCTTTTACTCTCTGTGGATGATATGTTGATCGTGGGGCAAGATGCCAGTTTGATCAAGGAGCTAAAACGAGACTTGGCAATGGCGTTCGACATAAAGGACTTGGGTCCTGCTCAGCATATACTGGGCATAAAGATCAAGAGGGATCGCAGTGGTCGATGACCTTGGTTATCTCAAGAGGCTTATGTTGAGAAGGTGCTCGAGAGGTTCCACATGAAGGAGGCGAAGCATGTGAGTACTCCTCTCGCAGGTCAGTTCAAGGTATGCTCAGCCTTGTCCACCAAAGACAGTGAAAGAGAAGAAGGAGATGGAGTTGATTCCATATATGTTCGTCGTTGGTAGCCTCATGTATGCCATGGTGTGCACGAGGCCCGACATTAGTCAAGCCGTAGGGATGTTGAGCAAATTCATGTCAAATCCGGACAAGGGGAACTGGGAGGCCGTGAAGTGGGTGCTGTTTGTGTTTTGGCAAGGGGAGTCCAACTCTGACAGGATATACAGATGCCAATATGGCAGGGGACATTGACAGCAAGAGGTCCACGTCTGGCTATGTGTTTACATTCTTAGGGGGAGCTGCGTCATGGCAGTCCCGTTTGCAGAAATGTGTGGCACTGTCGACTACCGAAGCAGAGTATATTGCCGTGAATGAAGCCGAAAAGAAACTTCTATGGTTGAAGAGGTTTCTCCTAGAGTTGGGGATGAAGCAAGAGGCTTATGAGCTCAATTACGATAGCCAGAGTGCGATCGAGCTAAGCAAGAATGCTACCTACCATCTGAGGACCAAGCACATTGCAGTTCGCTATCACTGGATTCAAGAAGTGCTTGAAGAAAAATAATTGGTGCTTGAGAAGATCTACACTAGCAAAAATCCGGCAGATATGCTAACGAAGATGGTGACCTGAGATAAACATGAGCTCTGTAGTGAGCTCATTGGCATCACTTGAAGGCTTTGAAGGCGTCTCTCTCTCCATGGGTCTGGAGGGGGACATTGTTGGGGTCAATCCTCATGGAGGAGACCCAAAGGGGGATGGGAGCTTGCCTTCCTCCAATTGCTGGCAGCAGACTCCAAGTCGTGCGCACGACCTGCGGACCTGGAGTCCAAACTTTCTGTGAATAGAAAATCGTGCGCACGACTGTGGTCGGGCAGAGAGGGTCCTAGGCTGCTGATTGTTCTTTAAAGCCCTTGTTTGGGGGCTGTTTGTGAGAGAGAGTTTTGGAGGAGCTTTTGGGGGATGCCATTTGAAGGAAAAAAGAAGAGTTCTCTTTTAAAAGGAAGGAGGAGGTTTCCTTGGGAAAACGATCTTCGACAGATATATCGGATTGAAGCTTGTAAGGAGATAGGTTCCTTGAGGCTTGCTAGGGTTTCATCTTGTTGAGCCCTAGAGGGGGAAAGAGTGTAGATCTAGAAGGAGGGAGAAGAAGCAATTGGGTTGTACTCTCATCTTGCTTATCGTCTTTGATAGTGAAGCCCTACCCCGAGCATTTGCTCACCGTGGTTTTTTTCCGCAAGGGCTTCCACGTAAATCCCCGATTCGTCTTCTTTATTTGTGATTTGTTTCTTTTTGCACTTGTGGTTGCTTGTTGCTTGTTCTCTTTTGTTTATCTCACAGGAAAGAGATCATCGGTTATCGTGATTGAGCCGGAGCGATTTTTCCATCAGATCAAACCCTAGCTACCAAGCTCTCAATATCTTACTAGCATTTCTGGTTGTGGCCATATTTAATGGTGCGGATTTGGACCCCTAGCCCCTCCTCCATTCTGTCCTCTCTTATGTGGGCCCAGCCTTCACCTAAGACCTAATACGTGCCGCACTCATCAGTGGGGTCACCACATAACTGACTTCCCATATTAATTTAAGGAAGCTTGAGCTTCACCTGCTAGCTGCTCTATTTAAGTGTGTGTGTGTGCTCTCAGCCTCTACAAAGTCTCTCCCTAACTGCAAGTTTTCTCCATCTACTCACCATCACCCATGGCCTTCCCTACCAAAAGTCTCTCTCTAACTGCAACCCTACTCGTGGTGCTTCTCCTCATGACTACTCAGCTCCTCCCCGCCGCGTGCGTGCGCATGGTACAATGGCGTGCTCCTCCCCTGACTCCCGAGCAGCGCTCCTCCACCGACCCAAAGCCGTCGTTCTCGGGTGAAATGATAGGGTGGCTCCCGAAGAAGTACCTAACGGAAGCTACAACCCCCGGCCACAGCCCTGGCATCGGCCATAACGGTCCCCCGAACGACCACCACCGTAGCTCGGTGGGGCTCATGCACGTCGATTTTCCATGATCGAGGATGCTTGAAGCACATGCATGCCAGAGTTGGTTGTGTGAGATTGATGATTAATTTCTGTTTGTGCACGTCGATTATATATATATAGGAAGACTAGGGCTGTTACGTTGAGTTGTGAGCTGCGGTAAGAGAAAATGAGCTGCGGATATTTTGATAATCCTAGAAGTTTTAGAATTTGATGAAATTTGGTGAGGGTGTTGTCTAGGGTAGGATGATCATCCTCACCAATTTTTATCAAATTCCAAAACTTCTAGGGGGGTCAAATGGTTAAAGCAAAATCGGCAGATTTTAACGATGACTGCGGACGATAAATTTTGCTTCGACCATTTGACCTCTCTAGAAGTTTTGGAATTTAATAAAAATTGATGAGGATGATCATCTTACCCTAGACAACACCCTTACCAAATTTCATCAAATTCCAAAACTCCTAGGGGGAAAAAATACCCGCAGCTCACTTTCTAAACCGGCAGCTCACAGCTCACTGTAACAAAGATGCTTGCTGAGCTTGATGATTGTTGTTTGGATCAAAGATGCATATATGGCTTCCTTGATCTTATGTATCCTTAATGCTTCTTGTAGTGATCATGGTATGATGGGAAGCTCTTGATCTTGGGTTTGTATTCGTCACGTAATTGTTTCCAATGCAACTATCGAACGATCGATCGATCAGTTATATTATTATGATGTATATAGCAACGTACGTACCTTGTCTTTGTAAGGAAAAAGTTTTAACTAATCTAATTTCCTTTTTCTTTCTTTGATTTGGTTATTGTTAATTAAGTATGTTTACATTTATTTAATTTTCAATCAACCCCTTGTATGATAAGAAGAATAAGCAGTATAGAGCATGCATGAGATGTGGCTGGACAGATACTATAGGGAAAAAAAAGTATTGATGAATAGTCCCACATCGATAAGGGGGCTGGGCACCTACATATAGACCGCTTAATATACTGACCCGTTGTTACCCCCCCCCCCCCCCCCCAAGCCACCAAGAGGTACCTGGCCTTTTCGACACATGGGAAACTAAGATTATATTCAAGCATTTGATGATCAGAATGAAACAAATTAACACTACTGACATGGAATTGTACGTACGTACGTACGTATAATTATGTAATATTCAAGAAATTAACTTTACTACATGCCCGCTCTAATGAGTATCCCATTATATAAATTAAGGTGAATGAAAATGAATAAATGTTTTACTTTTATGTATGTAGATGGTTTGATAAATAATATTTCCATGTTTATTGAATTAAAAAAGGCAATGATCTTAGAAATGGAAATGACGGATCGATATTGGGTTCATGTCATTTAATTATAGGGTAAATTATACTTTACCCCCGTGAAGTTTAGCTCAAAAACACTTAACCCTTCTATAGTTTTAAAACTACATTTTGCCCTCTTCAATTCAGTTCTGATCAGATAAAAATTACCAAATGAGGAGATTACGACGTTGACAAAATGGGTATTGTAGTTTATTTTGTTCCAAATCGCTCCCTAAAGTTTGAAATGTTAGCAGTACAATACCCCTTTCGTCAACTATGTAATCTCCTCGATCATTTGGTAATTTTTATATGATCAGAGCTGATTTGAATGGGGCAAAATGTAGTTTTGAAACTATAGAGGCGTTAAATGCTTTTGACCTAAACTTCAAAGGAGGCGAAGTATAATTTATCCTTAATTATACTACATCGGGATAGAAGCAAAGCGATCGAGGAATTTTTCTCAATATGCCTATACAAGAGAAGTTCTAACTTCAACATGATAATGATTGCAATATATATAGCCAACGAATATCGCTCCATCGTCAAGTGTACATGGAATCTTTATCAAAGCACGAGATTGAGATTATGTGGCTAACATGACCAAGACCAAATAATTAATCGATCTCTATACGGTTGGTCTTGTTAGCCGTTATATCTATGTAAGCACCATCGGTGACTAAACTGAAGGCGAATCCTCCATTTGGTGTTCGCCTGACTTTCCACGATGAAACATGCATGAACCACAGCTCTCTGATGGAGTATGCAGTCGGGATGAGTGTGGTCACCTCATGGACACTTGCCATCGGAGTGCTATGGCGTTCGACCGTCGAAAATTTACAAGTAATGTGGATAAAATCCCCCATTATAAATAAAGGAAAGACCCAGCAGTAAGCTTCTCCTACCCAGTCTGGAGGCATAAAAAATTGAAAAGACACCCCATAGGTATTAGAACTTGCAGCTCTAAACCGGCCTCCCCAAATCACGAATATGAGTAATTAAGAACGGCCTTGATATTCTCCGTCTTGAAATTGAAACCGATAAAGGAGGATATTTCCATGATGGTGCTATCCTCCATTCTATTAAGTAGCAGGCCTATCTCCTGCTCGGAGTCGAGGGTTAGCAACTGACCCCTAACGTTTTGAAGGATAGGGTCTGATTCACCAAATGTACGAATCATGGATTAGCAGCTGAGACAACATCCCTCACTGAATGACGCTTAGTCTCTGATGCTCCAACAATAAGCTGTTCAGGAAGAGGGGAAGGACTGGAGATAATGCAATTTTTAATCCTAGTATCTCCATCAAATTGTGTCTCTGATACTGGTTGTTCCACCATTACGTCCCCAGAGTCACCTCCCGGACCCACTAGAAGCTCTAAGTCCACGGGTTGGAAAGAACCCGCATCTGTCTCCACTGCATCTGTTAGATCTGCAAATCGAGACTAGCTTGGTCTAGCCCTGCTTGTTCTTGTCTCATTTGTCAGATGTGGCCTCTTGGGAGTGCCTGACAGAGGCGTTTGGCACCCACTTAGTCTTGGTAAAAGACTTCGAGGATTGAGCTGAAGTGATAGCTGGGCAATCCTTTGTTGAATGCCCGAAGACCTTGCAAGAATCACATTTAGTTTGCTTCCATTCATACTCTAGGGGTTGAGATCATCACTGTCTCTACCACCCCATCCGCTCTACGCTTCTGTACACGAACCAATGTGGTATTTTGAAAAATATTATCCACCCCGATCTCGACACTAGTACTGCAACATGTAAAAGAAAGGGCCTCAAGCCGCTGTTAGACGATCAACATAGAGTGATATCACCACTATGCTTGCAACTCTGCTAATAGAGTATCTAGATCAACACTCCACTGGAAAGTCCGGCATCCGAACCCACACGGGGATTTTGTCAAACACATCGTGTTCACACTTCATCTTACTATGCCAACGCTTCAGCAGCACAAGGCGGCTCTCAAAGTACCAAGGTCCTCCCTCAAACATCTTTAAGCAATTCTCATGCGAGAACAACTCCCACATACAATCCGATGTTGTATAATCATAGCCATATACACATCAAGAGACCATGTAATTTAGCGAATAGAACTTGCGTAATTATACTCCACTTGCAACAAATCTACCATTGCTTGAACTTTCGGTGTTGATCGATGGAAATCATGCATGTTTTGATCATATATATATACTAATGTGTATCTTAGGCTATCAACTCAAAGCTGCGTAATTGCGCGCTTTCTTCCATTTCGAATTGTCTGCACTTCTCATGCCATAGATTCGTCGGATCAAAATTTAAAACAGCGGATGGACGTGGTTCACGATCAGTATCGATCCACCCCGCCCGCCCCACTCGATCGGCCCTAACAGCAAGGTCACGTCACTGGTTGGTGGGTATACCCTTTTCTTTCTAGTTTTGGACCAACATCTCTTCGTGCTTAACATGTTCTCTCCTGTTTAGGGATCCAAGATATGGTTCTCTGATATCAGTGTGCTCAATCACTTCTATATATATAATGTGCAGAAACAGTTGCAAGTGTGTAGTGTTAGTGGATCTGCATAATCATCATCTTCATCTTACATATAAGAAAGAAAAAAAAAAGATTGCCGGGTCCCTTCGTCCCCTCCTCCTCCTCGAGGAGGAGGAGGAGGAGGAGGAGGAGGAGGAGGAGGAGGAGGAGGAGGGGGGAGCATAACATCCATGCTCACATTGGCATGGCCGACATCCCACCATGCATCCCGGCCATTAATTA
This sequence comes from Chamaelirium japonicum, assembly GCA_947650365.1. Classification (NCBI taxonomy): domain Eukaryota; kingdom Viridiplantae; phylum Streptophyta; class Magnoliopsida; order Liliales; family Melanthiaceae; genus Chamaelirium; species Chamaelirium japonicum. The sequence continues at coordinate 41,231,665 of OX393554.1, forward strand.
ATTGCACTCTAGTTGATTGTCTTAGGATTAGTTTCAGTGATCGAGTTCCACATGGATGTGGCCTTGACGGCGGGCTCAATAAACCATCACAACCCACGACGATCGATCTTTTTATTAAGAAGGTCCATTTATAGGGTCAGTGGACCACTTTCCCCTCCAAACTCATTCACTTTGCTAGAGTTTATCAAGACACACTTATCTTAATATGACAGCATGCTCTTGTCCCTACCAATGCCTATCAAGTGGTAGCAGATGCTATAGATCTCCTCGAAAGATTGTAGAAAAAAAAAAAAGAAAGGAGTCATGATAACAATGGGGTCCGGTAGTTTAAATTAAAACTCACGTTTTCCTCTTCTTATATGATAAAATGCAGCATTATGAATTATCATTTTTCCATAGTTTTTTTTTTTTGTAAGTGCATGCATGATTGAAGGTGTTTAAATGCACCACATTGACACCTCGATGTTGGGGAAGCCAATACCAATTCCATGCGCCTTGAAAATTTTACGCCATCAAGACGGTGCTCAAAGGTTCGATGATAGGAGCCCTATAGAGATTGCACTCCATACAGAGAATTCGATATGCCAATCACAAAGATACGAACAATCACATATTCATCAGACAATTAAGGACTTGGATTATCACTGGCAAGATCGAGAAATACACCATGTGGTGGTCACCATTTGTCGGACCCCACAAACCTTTTGTTGCTAACTCCTCCCACAGAACCACACACCCACGAAATAGAGAACAACCCGATCAAGAGATCCAGTGATATACTGAAGGATCACCAAGAGATGAGAGCTCGCCCACCGAATCGAAGCTGAGGAAGACACGCCAAAAAACCCGGATGAAGCCTTGGATGAACTTGAAGGAGACCTGAAGATGAACCTCCACCCTCTCTTCCCTTCTCCCCTTCTTCTACCCTCTTCTCTCTTCCTCTTCTTCTTCTTCTTCTTCTTCTTCTTCTTCTCTCTCTCTTCCTTCCTTCCACGCTCTCTCCTCTAGATCTCCTTACGAAAAAACCCTAAATTGGGCTTTATGTTCTCTCCTTGTCCTTTGATTCATCTCTTTCCTCCATGTACCCTAGAAGAACAACTCCATCGTGGTAGCCGGCCGCCATGTTCCACGAGCATCCAAGAGTCCCGGGGGAGTAAACCTCTCCCATTGCGACCCCCTCTTCTCCGAAGGCGATCTTGATCCCCTTCTTTGTGATCAACGATGATTCCCACCTTTGATCTAAATTACCCTAGAGCCTCCCCCCTGCTTCCCCTTTTATATGGGAGCAAACTTGAGACAATAGGAGACCCTAAATCGATCAGAATTTCACCCAAAACGACTCGATCCCGTAGTCAATACAACCCGAACCTGTCCCCAACTTTTCGAGAACCCGGGCCACAATCTTCACCTTGTCCCTTTAAAGCTCAACACCTCAAAACTCCACCTCGTCATCACCATCACTACTAACATCATCCTCGCCGTTGCTGCTTCTAAGATCCTGTGATAATTCATGCCTTCCTCATCACTTCCTTGGTCACCCTACACTAGGTGCATGCATCCCAACCAGTGCCCGATAATCTAAACTGATGATCAACCAAATCCAATTTGGTCTTGGACTTGATTGGAATTCACTTCTTCCCGTCTTCCATACGCCCTGGTTTGCTCCCCTCAAGACTAAAGAAGGATTATCAGAAAGTCCTCCAGGACTCCACAATGATTGGTGATCCTATACCCGAGAGAATCTAATTCGGAAAGACAGATTTAGATTGGATTTAAAAAAAAAACCAGGAACATTGACGACCGTCCATGAGTGTCCGAACTGTATCGCCCAACATCCTTAAACAACTTTTTCGGCTCCCTTGGTCTGCATCATGGAGCTATTGTCGATTGTCACCCTGCCACCTGTTAGGATTGATGTGTTCTAAGCTTGTAAAACTTTATGTTTTGGTCTAATAAAGATTGATAGTTATTAATATATGAGATGCATATAGGTGCGTAACATAGTTACGTGTTCTTTAGAGAACAGAGAGCCATGGTTATATGGTAGTCCACTGAGTTGAAGACTAAGTGGATTGGTCCCGTATAACCTAAATAAGTTCGCAGCTATGATCAGGTTGGTCGCCTCATCATGTTAAGCTGTTGGCGATGACAGTTCATGGGATGTCTTCACCATGGTCATCACCAGGCACAGTGTCTGTGGCTGAACGGAACTAACACGGTGTACAGATCAGTGAGCAGACACTGGTACACTAAGCCGTGTTTCTGCTTAGGGTAAAACGGTCCTAAACCCTGAGGAACCACGACTGATGGACTAACCAGTTGTGTGGTGCTTTGGCGCACCAATGTGTGAGGGTCCATATGCAGTGATCCAAAACCACGGTGTACTGGGTTACCCGGCTGGCGTTGCATTAGTGTGTCACTCCTGCAGGCCATCCACACCCCTGATGGGAGGTGCGTTCCTTGGTGTGACTTACACTGTACCAAACCCAGGCCTGGTGGTCATCAGTTTGACTGTTGACCGGGTTCGGTTACTCGACGGGGTAATCAGAGGTACGATGTATAGGTCAACCTGGAAGGAACCAAGTCATATGATCATTCGAGTCTGATGGTAGTCTTCACCGCTCGAAGTGAATCATGGCATCAAGTGGAGGGACAGCGGGTTTACCACTACTAAGCGGAGAGCAGGGGTATGATGGAGAACATAGTAAGTCTGGGTGAATTGGAGTGCAGCCTGCGTCGCACTGTGGGTGGCTACGCAGGTTAACTCGAGCTCAGAGGATCGATGGTACACTCGGGTAGTGTGTCGATCGAGCTTGAGTTGGAAGCCATGAACCCCGGTCCCTGATGGTTCCACCTTATCAACATTATGTACGGTTCTTGAACCGTCTCCTCGGAACACCATAAGCAGGAGGAAGAAAGAAGTATACGCTCCGTGTGTGCTTGGCACTAGAGCACGGTAGATGCATAACTACATACGAGTACTAAGGGTTGAGCCCGAGACTAGTGCGGAGTCGTATGTTGTAATCCCTAGCCATAAGTGAACTTCGCTACATAGGTGCGATGCACCGGGGTATGTTGCGAGTTGACTAGTTGACTTTGCTAGAGGCACCTTCCGGTGGCCTCAGTTAATAGTAAGTAACTAGTAGATATCACTTAAGTAATGGCCGTTAGGTATCGCACGCTAGAAATGGTCAAAATGAGGCGTCGGGGCGTTTTGGTAAAAACCTCACTCTGCCGGACCTCACTGTTGGCCGACCCTAGTGGTGGGACACCTCACTAGGGCCGGCCCTATGATGTAGGGATAAGAATCCCTCATCTATAGGGCCGGCCATATGGATAGGGATGGGGCGATAAATCGGTTAATATCGAGCCCTAAAAAGTGGGAAAACGGATAAATACACGGAGAGATAAAAGGGAGATAATGGAGAGATAATGAGAGGGAGTTAATATCCCCTTGGATCCTTATCCAAGGGGTGTTGGCCGGCCCTATAAAGACCTATGGGGCGCCGGCCCCATGTGCTAAGAAAAAACCGAACCCCCCTCTCTCTTATCTCTCTTGTTCTCTCCCTAATCTCTCTCCGTTTCCCGCTTGCTACTTCGTCTTCCTCGCGTGGAGTTCTGAAGAAGGAGAAGGGTCGTTCTTCGGAGGCACTCAGAGATCCGAGAGCGACGTTCCGTGCATCGTGTGAGATCGGGTGAACAAGAAGGCAACACCTCCATTCGTACCGTCGGCATCTTCGTGAACGATCTTCCGTCTCCATCGACAAAGAAGACAATCCTCCGCGGTTAAAAGATCCGCACGAAAGGTATGTGTAATCTAACATATAGATCTAGCGAGCATTATGATTTGTATCCATGCTAGTTAATCATTACGCTAGATTGCCGTTAGGGGTTTTCGATTATCGTGCATACACATACACACATATGTAGTTTAGTTTCCATGAAAAGTTAAATAGTGTAACGTGCACCATGAACGGTCTATTCGACCGCCAAATCGTTTCCGCTGCGAGCCTCTGACCCGGATTAGTTTCCAACAATTGGTATCAGAGCCGCATTAGTGGTGTACGTTTCACGTTTTTCATGAAACGAACATGTGTGCGCATGATGAATGCGTGAGATCATCGGGGTTCATATGCTTAGATCATGCATATGTATAGATTGTGCTTGTTCTATTAATCATTCTTGCAGGGCGCCGCTATAAAAAAAAATCTAGATCTATGCTTTGTGCTTGCTACCGGGGGTCGGACCCCGAGTTAGCAATTGTCTGGATTTGCTTTCTGTGTGTGGATATGTAATTAAGCCTTAGATTGGGCGAGTGATGGGGGTTGACCATCCTCGGTTTCCCATGGCCTTTTTCCTAGGTGTGTTTTCTTTTCTTTCTAGGAAATTGTGTACGACCGAGCACTTGCTCGTAGCGTACTAGACTTTTTCGGTTACAGATTGAGAAGAAAGACGTGCCAAAGAAATCCACCATCGGGAGCGGAAGCGGAACCCTGGAGGATGAAGACGATCCGGCAAAGTGTTCGTGAGCACAACGAAGGAGCCGGACCGAGGAACCTTGCAAAGAAAGCTAGAGGCCTGCGCTGTGCTAATTAGGTTCAGGGGTCGGACCCTGAACTTAATTCAGTTTTAATGGTTGCTTTCTTTAATTAGTTCTTTAAGCTTCATATCGAACCCCGATGAGATAATGTGATTATCTGTCTTCAGAGGGATGCCTTTCCCCTCCGGTCCTAGCGACTGTTTGAGGTTAGGATCCCGCTAGATGACGCCTATTATTTAGTTGACTTTTGATGTTAGTGGGATCCCATCACATATGGTTATGCCACCATTAGGAGAGCACCCGACTAGTCGGGTGTGCCTATTTGGCCAGCATCGAAATCAAGGATGAGATGGAGATCCATTGAACATCAATTGTCAAATCTATAAGCAAGGCGCCATGACTAGTGGGAGTCCTTTCCAGTGAGTCTGACTCTAGGATTAGCTCCAGAGCATTAGCGTGATAACCAGTTTTGCAGAGCATCGATATTCTCGGAATATGTAATGTGACCCTTGAATGGAGAAATCCACTTGAGGCAGGGACTATGATATTCCGAGAATGATTAATGCTAGGCGAAGGGCTTGAACGCTAGTGGGAGCATGGTGTGACCAGGGTCTAGTATTTAAGAGGTCGCTACCTTTGCATTTGCATAAATTCATACTCGCAAAATAACCCTAATATAGTTATAAGGGATGTAATAGAGGACTTAAAGAGATCCTCTGGCCTCCACGGCTAATCACTTCGTACTCGGGTGGAAGGGCATAACTCAACAACCCCCTCGGGTGAGAGCTGTGTTTTTCTATGCCAAGCTACTTAGTGATCTCCTTCGGGATATGGCGGTTACGGTGCCAAGTGTTCAGGCTTTACTCACCCTCGTGGGGGCCGTTAGAATTCCCGTGCCGTAATTGCCTAAGCTCGTGGGTAAGCATCCTAAGTACGCGTGAGGTATTCGTTGCGAAGACAACGATGATCACGTGGTACTGGCCAAAAGATAACCATGGTCCATCAAAGCCCGTAGTTGGCAGATTTGGATAGGGTCAAGGGAAAGACCCGTGTAAGCGGAAGACCTGCATACTGCCCCCTCGGACAGGTGTAGCCTACTCCGAGATCTTACATACATGGTTAATTAATCCATAGAGATGGCTTCGCTTGAGGGTAGCGTTGTCATATGGATATAATTAGCTTGTTTTAAAAATCCATAAAATAAGTTTTCATGCATCTCATATTTTCAATCTTTTATTTTCAGATGACCAAGTTAGACCCCCTGTCCGCTATCCTAAATGACCACAAACTTACCGGTCCCAACTATGAGGACTGGAAGCGCAACCTGTACCTAGTCTTAAGGATAGGTAAACACATGTCAGCCCTTAATGACCCTGAGCCAGATTTACCAGGACCCAATGCCACAGAGGCACAGTTAAAGGCATTCACTGACTGGAAGGAATCTAATGAGATATGTAAATGCTATATCATAGCATCCTTGCAAACAACTCTGCAGAAGCAAGTCGAGGAGATGCCCGACGCTTCTGATATGATGTTGTATCTGAAGGAGATGTTTGAAGGTCACAATCGCGTTACGCGATACCTTACCATCAAGAAACTCGTCGGCACTAAGATGTCCAATGGGACGCTGGTTCGGGAACACATGATGAAAATGTTTGGGTTCCAGAACGAACTAGCTACCATGGACATTGTGCTAGAAGGCGAGGTGATGACAGACATCTTCCTCTCGTCACTGTCTGGAGCCTTTGAAGGCTTTGTCACCAACTTTAATTTGAACAAGTTGGCTATGACAAATGCAGAGCTTCTGGGAGCTCTCCAGGCAGCTGATGATGGCTTCAAGCAGAAGGGCGAAGCACTTCACGTGCAACGCAGATCCTTCAAGAAGCCTGGTAAACCTCAAGGCAAGAAACATAAAAAGAAACCTAAGTCTGAGCCTGTGCAGGACTCTGCTGGGGCCTCTGGGTCTGGAGAATCAAAGAAACCGGGCACGAAGTGTTTCCGGTGTGGCCAGAAGGGTCATTGGAAGAAGGACTGCAAGAAGCCCCAGAATGCCGAAGAAGGTAATCTACAACTCTTAGTTGTTGAATCATTTCTTTCAAGTAATAGTTCTTTTGCTAGTTGGATTGTGGATTCAGGATCCACTAACCATGCCCGTAACTCTCTTCAGGGGTTTCGGGAAAGCAGAAGGTTGCTTAATGGAGAGGTGACCTTGAGCATGGGAACTGAGGCCGTGGCTGCTGCTGAAGCTATAGGAGATGTTACTCTTAGTTTTTCAAATAATAAGACTTTGACTCTTAGAGATGTCTTTTATGTACCGTCCTTGCGACGTAACTTAATTTCTGTTTCTTCTTTAGTTAATGAAGGTTATTCAGTTTATTTTGATACTTCTGGTGTGTCTTTTAAACTGAATGGAACTTTTATAATAAGAGGAATGGTTCAGAATCATCTCTATATTGTCAGTCCTAAATTTGAGAAAGATAACATAATAACTTCAGCATTTAATGTTAATTCATCTAAGCGTAAGAAACCTTCGGAGAATTTAACCCAATTGTGGCACTTACGGCTTGGGCATATTGCCTTAGATAGGATCCATAGGTTGGTAAAGGCCGGGCTTCTGGAAACAGATCCTACGGAGATCCTTCCCACCTGTGAATCCTGCCTGGAAGGCAAGATGACCAAGAGGGCCTTCAAAGGCCAAGGAGTGAGAGCTACTGAGGTATTGGAGTTAATCCATTCAGATGTATGTGGACCCATGAGCGTCAAGGCGATAGGTGGCCATGAGTACTTCATCACTTTCACTGATGATTACTCAAGATATGGTTACGTTTACCTTATGCATCGGAAGTCGGAATCCTTTGATATGTTCAAAGAGTTCAGGGCTGAAGTAGAAAAGCAGACAGGTAAATGTATTAAAACCCTTCGATCTGATCGAGGAGGTGAATACCTATCTGACGAGTTCCTTGGGTATTTGGTGGAGCATGGGATAACATCCCAGTTAACTGCTCCAGGTACCCCACAACAGAATGGAGTCTCTGAGAGAAGGAATCGAACCTTGTTGGACATGGTTCGAAGCATGATGAGTTATGCCTGTTTACCAATGACCTTTTGGGGATATGCCCTTCAGACAGCAGCATATGTTATGAACCACGTTCCATCTAAATCAGTGCCTCAGACCCCTAGAGAACTGTGGTCAAGGCAAAAGCCAACACTACAGCATTTCAGAATATGGGGATGTCCTGCACATGTGCGGATTGACAAGAGGGAAAAGATGGAGCCAAAGTCCAAAGCATGTCTGTTTGTAGGGTATCCCAAAGAGACTAAAGGTGGACTATTTTATGATCCTGAGGAAAAGAAGGTAATCGTTTCGACGAATGCCATTTTCCTAGAACATGATTATGTTATGGACCACAAGCCTGCTAGTAAGGTAGTTCTGGATGAGCTACTAGGTACTAGATCAGAGAGCGCATCCGAAAGCATAGTGGGAGCTGACATTACAGATAATAATATACTAGATACTGTAGAACCTATTAATCCTGTAACACCACCACCACCTCGTCGCAGTGGGAGAAACATCAGAGCTCCTGACAGATACTATGGAGAAACCTTGTTGGTTGATCCAGAGGGTCAGGAGGATGACCCACTGAGCTACGATGAGGCAGTGGGAGCTTCTGACAGCTCTGACTGGCAAAAGGCTATGGAGGTAGAAATTGAATCAATGTCCCATAACGCAGTCTGGACTCTTGTTACACCATCATCCAATATTAAACCTATTGGGTGTAAGTGGGTGTATAAGAAGAAGAGAGGATCCGATGGTACAATAGAGACTTATAAAGCTAGATTAGTTGCCAAGGGTTACACCCAGAGAGAAGGGATCGACTTTGACGAAACCTTCTCGCCGGTAGCTATGATAAAGTCTATTCAGATCCTCCTATCCATTGCAGCCCATTATGACTGGGAGATCTGGCAAATGGATGTCAAGACAGCATTCCTTAATGGAAATTTGGAAGAAGACATTTATATGATTCAGCCACCAGGCTTTGAGTCAGAGGGTCAGGAACATCTAGTTTGCAAGTTGCAGAAGTCCATTTATGGACTAAAGCAAGCATCTAGAAGTTAGAACATCCGTTTTGATCAGGCAATCCAGTCATATGGATTTACTCAAAACGAGGATGAACCATGTGTGTACAAGAGGACTGATAAGACCACAGTAGTATATTTGATACTTTACGTAGACGATATTCTACTCATTGGAAATGATGTAGGAACATTGTCAACGGTAAAGGTCTGGTTGTCAACACAGTTCGATATGAAAGACCTAGGTGAAGCGAGTTATGTTTTGGGGATCAAGGTAACACGTGATCGCCAGAACAGGATTCTCTCGCTATCACAGGCTGCATATATAGATAAGGTTATGGCTAGATTTGACATGCAAAACTCCAAGAAGGGTTTTGTGCCATTTAGACATGGCGTAAAACTGTCTAAGGATCAATGTCCTAAGACACCTGAGGAGAGAGCAGAAATGCAGAAGATACCTTATGCTTCGGTATTAGGTAGTCTAATGTATGCTATGCATTGTACAAGGCCTGATATCTGTTTCGCAGTAGGAATGATGGGTCGGTTTCAGTCGAATCCGGGTCCAGATCACTGGACAGCTGTGAAGTGTATACTCAAGTACCTTCGTAGAACAAGGGACTATGAGTTGGTTTACACTGGACAAGAACTGACGCCGATTGGATATACAGATTCTGACTTTATGTCAGATTTGGAATCCAGGAAGTCGACATCAGGTTTTGTGTTTATGCTAGGAGGAAGAGCGGTTAGTTGGCAGAGTGTGAAGCAGAAATGCATCGCAGACTCTACCACAGAGGCTGAGTACGTTGCAGCGTGCGAGGCAGCCAAAGAGGCGGTATGGCTCAAGAAATTCCTTACGGATTTGGGGTGCGTACCAGAGGCCCAGTTACCTATTGTGCTTTACTGCGACAATAGTGGGGCGGTAGCACAAGCTAAGGAGCCAAGACATCACCAAAAGGGGAAGCACATCGAGCGCAAGTTCCACTTGATTAGGCAGTTTCAAAAGCAAGGGCGAGTAGCGGTGACACAGATTGCATCTACAGATAATGTTGCTGATCCTTTCACAAAGGCAATACCTACCAAGGCATTCGAGCGACATGTGGACGCGATGGGAGTCAAAACCGTTTTGCTTCGCTAGACCAAGTGGGAGATTGTTAGGATTGATGTGTTCTAAGCTTGTAAAACTTTATGTTTTGGTCTAATAAAGATTGATAGTTATTAATATATGAGATGCATATAGGTGCGTAACATAGTTACGTGTTCTTTAGAGAACAGAGAGCCATGGTTATATGGTAGTCCACTGAGTTGAAGACTAAGTGGATTGGTCCCGTATAACCTAAATAAGTTCGCAGCTCTGATCAGGTTGGTCGCCTCATCATGTTAAGCTGTTGGCGATGACAGTTCATGGGATGTCTTCACCATGGTCATCACCAGGCACAGTGTCTGTGGCTGAACGGAACTAACACGGTGTACAGATCAGTGAGCAGACACTGGTACACTAAGCCGTGTTTCTGCTTAGGGTAAAACGATCCTAAACCCTGAGGAACCACGACTGATGGACTAACCAGTTGTGTGGTGCTTTGGCGCACCAATGTGTGAGGGTCCATATGCAGTGATCCAAAACCACGGTGTACTGGGTTACCCGGCTGGCGTTGCATTAGCGTGTCACTCCTGCAGGCCATCCACACCCCTGATGGGAGGTGCGTTCCTTGGTGTGACTTACACTGTACCAAACCCAGGCCTGGTGGTCATCAGTTTGACTGTTGACCGGGTTCGGTTACTCGACGGGGTAATCAGAGGTACGATGTATAGGTCAACCTGGAAGGAACCAAGTCATATGATCATTCGAGTCTGACGGTAGTCTTCACCGCTCGAAGTGAATCATGGCATCAAGTGGAGGGACAGCGGGTTTACCACTACTAAGCGGAGAGCAGGGGTATGATGGAGAACATAGTAAGTCTGGGTGAATTGGAGTGCAGCCTGCGTCGCACTATGGGTGGCTACGTAGGTTAACTCGAGCTCAGAGGATCGATGGTACACTCGGGTAGTGTGTCGATCGAGCTTGAGTTGGAAGCCATGAACCCCGGTCCCTGATGGTTCCACCTTATCAACATTATGTACGGTTCTTGAACCGTCTCCTCGGAACACCATAAGCAGGAGGAAGAAAGAAGTATATGCTCCGTGTGTGCTTGGCACTAGAGCACGGTAGATGCATAACTACATACGAGTACTAAGGGTTGAGCCCGAGACTAGTGCGGAGTCGTATGTTGTAATCCCTAGCCATAAGTGAACTTCGCTACATAGGTGCGATGCACCGGGGTATGTTGCGAGTTGACTAGTTGACTTTGCTAGAGGCACCTTCCGGTGGCCTCAGTTAATAGTAAGTAACTAGTAGATATCACTTAAGTAATGGCCGTTAGGTATCGCACGCTAGAAATGGTCAAAATGAGACGTCGGGGCGTTTTGGTAAAAACCTCACTCTGCCGGACCTCACTGTTGGCCGACCCTAGTGGTGGGACACCTCACTAGGGCCGGCCCTATGATGTAGGGATAAGAATCCCTCATCTATAGGGCCGGCCATATGGATAGGGATGGGGCGATAAATCGGTTAATATCGAGCCCTAAAAAGTGGGAAAACGGATAAATACGCGGAGAGATAAAAGGGAGATAATGGAGAGATAATGAGAGGGAGTTAATATCCCCTTGGATCCTTATCCAAGGGGTGTTGGCCGGCCCTATAAAGACCTATGGGGCGCCGGCCCCATGTGCTAAGAAAAAACCGAACCCCCCTCTCTCTCATCTCTCTTGTTCTCTACCTAATCTCTCTCCGTTTCCCGCTTGCTACTTCGTCTTCCTCGCGTGGAGTTCTGAAGAAGGAGAAGGGTCGTTCTTCGAAGGCACTCAGAGATCCGAGAGCGACGTTCCGTGCATCGTGTGAGATCGGGTGAACAAGAAGGCAACGTACACCTCCATTCGTACCGTCGGCATCTTCGTGAACGATCTTCCGTCTCCATCGATAAAGAAGACAATCCTCCGCGGTTAAAAGATCCGCACGAAAGGTATGTGTAATCTAACATATAGATCTAGCGAGCATTATGATTTGCATCCATGCTAGTTAATCATTACGCTAGATTGCCGTTAGGGGTTTTCGATTATCGTGCATACACATACACACATATGTAGTTTAGTTTCCATGAAAAGTTAAATAGTGTAACGTGCACCATGAACGGTCTATTCGACCGCCAAATCGTTTCCGCTGCGAGCCTCTGACCCGGATTAGTTTCCAACACCACCCTCATACCCCGCATTGCTATAGAACCCATCATCCGAACCCAATTATCCAACCAGATAGCATATCCTTTGATCTCCACATCTCAATTGCTTTCGACCGACCCGGAGCCATTTTTGAAACTTTCTCCATCTTTCCTCTTACATTCACGTGCCTTGGGCTTCAAGACCGCAATGGTCTTTTCCTTGGAGATGGGAAAGACCACAGTTCGGGTCAGACTAATCAATCCCTTTGCTTTCTATCGAGAACCATGCAATTCTCATTGGACATCCTCTACTGCTTGTCCGTCTTTCCAACTAGAGATAAATAGGGATCCCTCTATCTATACCATTCAAAATCTTAAGTTTGTACCATTGTATCTTTCAATTCCCAGCTGATCTTTTGCCTTGCTCCAATCTCCTCGCAACCAATAATCAAACCTTTGGTTCTTATACAAATTTGTTAGGGAAATCGGTTAGCATTCGATACCGATTCCCTACGTTGTAGAAAATTTTAAACCCTCAGGATGGTACTTAAAGGTTCGAGGATAGGAGCCCTATAGAGATCACACACAGAGAATTTCATACACCAATCACAAAGATGCAAACAATCACATATTTACCCGGCAATCAAGGACTTGGATTATCAGTAACAAGAGAAGTACACCATGTGGTGTCTCATTTGCTAGACCCCATAAACCCCCTCAATGCTCCTCCCATAGAACCACACACCCACGAAGTAGAGAACAACTCATCTGAGAGATCCAGAGATATACCTGTGGGTCACCAAGAGATGAGAGAGACTACCAAAGTCAAAGCCGAAAAAGATGCATCGAAGAACCTGGATAAAGCCTTGGATGAACTTGAAGGAGGAGCCAGAGATGAACCTCGGCCTCTCTTCGCTTCTCCACTTTTTCAACCTTCTTCTCTTTTCATCTCGATCTTCTTCTTCTTCTTTCTCCCTTTCTTCCTTTGTCTTTCCTCTCTACTTACGACAAAACACTAAACCGAGCTACCAATTCTCTCCCCGTTCTTCGATTCATCTCTCTCCACCATATACCCTAGAAGAACAACTCCAATGTGGTAGCTGGTCGCCATGATCCATGAGCATCCAAGAGTCCTGGGGGGAGGGCTGTGCCAGTGCTACCGTGAATCTAACCTCACCCTTCACGAACCCCTCTTCTCCATAGACGATCTCAATCCCCTTCTTAGCCATCAACGACGATTCTCACCTTTGATCTTACCCTAGATCCTCCCCAATGATTCCCCTTTTATCTAAGAGCAAACTTGAGGCAATAAGAGACCCAAAATTAGACAAAATTTTGGCCAAAATGACTCGATTCCGCACCTAACACAACCCGAACCTATTCGGGTGCCCAAAACTCTATAAACACGCACATCTTAATATGACAACATGATCTTATTCCTACCAATGCCTAGCTTCTATTATGTCAAGTAGTAGCGGATGCTATAGATGCCGTCGAAAGATTGTAGAAAAAGCAAGTCATGATAATAAAGGGCACTGGTAGTTTAAATTAAAACTCACATTTTCCTCTTCTTTAATGAAAAAATATACGCCCCTATGTTTGGGAAATCGGCTCGCATCCAATATCAATTCTCTACGCCGTGGAAACCTTTAAGTCCTCAGGACGGTGCTCAAAGGTTCGAGGATAGGATCCCTATAGAGATCGCACATTATACAGAGAATTAGATACGCACACCAATTACAAAGATACGAACAATCACAAATTCACCTCGTAATCAAGGACTTAGATTATTACTGGCAAGAGAAATACACCATGGGGTGGTCACTGTTGATCCTCCCACAGAACCACACACTCACGAAGTAGAGAACAACCGCCTGAGAGATCCAAAGATATATATACCGAATGATCACCAAGAGATGAGAACACATACCGAATCAAAACCGAGGAAGACACACCGAAGCACCCGTATGAAGCATTCAATGAACTTGAAGGAGCTAGGACTCTTGCCACCGCAGCCTCACACAATCTACCCATCTGTTGATTGCCATGAAGACACCTAATGCCCTCCCTAGTTAAAAACGTGAGGAATTGGTGATAAGAGGAGGAGATAGTATTGATCTGATGGAGGAAGGATCGACCAAGGGTGGCGTTGTAGTTGGACATTCCCTCCACAACGGCAAATCATACGAAAGCTCATATCTCACTACAGAGATTGAGCATGAACCTCGTTTCTTCCACTGTCATGCTCTGCTCCCCGTTGAAGCCAGAGATGACAGTGGGAACGATGTCTAGTCTATCGCACTTATGTCCAAGACACTTGAAGTAGTTGGAAATCATGATGTAAATAGAGCTACCGGTGTCGATGAGTATTTGATTGACGAAGTTCTCATTGACTATGAGTCGGAAGGTTAAGGGATCTTGGTACGAAACATAGACTCTATCGAGATCTAGTTCGGTGAAGATGATCACTGTCCATGGAAGACCTTTAATGGGCTTCTCGATCCAAGATTCCTCGACTTCGGCGAGTGTATGCACATTGTGACACGTTGCACATGCCGCTCAACTTCATTCCTAGTTGGGGTTTGATGATGGAGACTACCATGGATAACGTAGATCTCTGCTTGAACAATGATGGGGTCGGTTGACACACGAGAGAGCTGATATAACGCATCTCCTTCTCCTTGGGAGGAAGGTAGGGAACGAAATAATTTCCTTCTCTGGTTTAGACTTTGAATTCCTAGAGGTGTCCTACCTGCAAAAGATCCTCCAGGTGGTACTTGAGGCGAAAGACCCGTATGGTAGGGTAGCGCCGATGGAAGTCACAATGGACCGACTTCTCCTCCGTCTGCTTGGTGCCTAGCTCAAGCGGACCAGGAGGTAATCTTCATGCTGGATCTGCTATAGTATGAGATCGATAGGCAGATTCCAATCGGTGAGCTTAGTCCTTTTGGACTTTGTAGACTTGCGGCCTATCTTTTTGAATCGCTTAGACGATCCTTCTTTTTTAGCTTAACCTTTTTGAGCTCGAGTTGTATGTTTAGCTGGCTCCTTGTCGGAAGAATACTTTTGAAGTCACACCCCTTACGAACAATTTGATCATCCTCCACCTTAATATTCCTATGAATACGATCAAACTTTGCTCCAAGGGAGGCTGGTGGATTGTGGATGAAGTCGTTGTAGATGTGGATGTCATATTGCAAGTCTTTCTAAAATGCTTGCATGATCGCCTTATCATCGAGATAACATCCGGAGAGCACCACATGCTTATTCAGAATCTCCAAGTGAACTATCAGAGAGTTTCATTTGTTCCCATCCGGAGTTGGGCGAGGGAGTCTAGCTTCTTTTCCAGCTTGAGGTTCAGCCTGTAGTGTTGAATAAAGAGGTCTGCTAGAACCCCGAACTAAGTCATGGAGTCTGTTGGGAGATTGTGATACCTATCGAGAGACATGTCATCTAGGGTTCCCACGAATGTACGATATAACACCTGGTTATCATGATCGTAAGGCGTTAATGACTGTTTGAAAGCCAAGACTTGCAGTGTCGGGTCTCTCATTAGGTAATTGAACTTCGGAAGAGTTCTCTAGCTTTGAGGGAAAAGAGCTTGGAGGATCCTCTAATGGAGCGGTCCTTCGGAGGTATTAGAATTGGTATATTCTAAGCTTGTAAAACTATGTTTTGATCAATGAATAAGGTTGAATGTTAGCATATGAGTCACATATTGGTATGTAATATTGTTACATATTCTGACATTAGAATAGAGAGCCATGGCGTGCTACTTGGTAATTTAAGTGAGTTGAAGACTAGGTGGATTGGTCCCATATAACCTAAATCAGTTCGCAGCTATAATCAGGTTGGTCGCCTCATCATGAAAAGTTATTGGGATGAAAGAGCATGAGTGCCTTCACCATAGTCATCACCAGGCACAGTATCTATAGTAGAACGGAACCAACACGTTGCATTGATCGACGAGTAGACATCGATACACTAAGCCGTGTTTCTACTTAGGGAAAATAGTCCTAAATCTAGAGGAACCATGACTGATAGGCTAACCAGTTGCGTGATACTTTGGTACACCAATGTGTGAGGGTCCATTGCATAACCCAAAATTATGGTGTATTGGGTTACTCAGCTGGCATCGCATCAGCGTGTCACTCCTGTGGGCTAGTCAAACCTCTAACAAGAGGTGCATTCCTTGGTCTAACTTACGTCATATTAAACCCAGGCCAGATGGTCATCAGTTAAGTTATTGATTGAATCCGGTTACTTGTCAAGGTAATCAGAGATACGATGTGTATAATCAATCTGGAAGGAACCGAGTTAAATGATCACTCGAGTCTGATCGTGTTCTCCACCTCTCAAGTTAAGTCATGGCACCAAGTAGAGGGACAATGAGTTTACCACTACTAAGCGGAAAGCAGGGGTATGCGAAAGAACATAAAACATCTAGGTAAATTGGAGTGTAGTTTGCATCACACTCTAGGTGACTACGTAGGTTAATTTGGACTCAGATGATTAATGAAACACTCGGGTAATGTGTTGATCGAGTCCAAGTTAGATGCCATGAACCCCGAATCCTGAAGGTCCTACCTTATCCATATTATATATAGTCCTTGAACCATCTCTAGCTCGTTTCACAGAGCATGAGTCAAAGGAAGTAAGAAGTCCAACTTTGATACCCCTATGTCCATGTGTGCTTCGCACTAGAGCATGGTAGTTGCGTAGGTGTGTGTGTGTATACTAGGGGTAACCCCGAGGTGGTATAGAGACACATGTAGTAGTCCCCTTACCTTATATGGGCTCCGTTATATGGGTGTGATGCTCTTGGACATGTTGCGAGTTGACCTGTTGAATTTACTAGGGGTACCTTATATAATTACTTAGGACACCGTAGTAAATAGTGAAAGAACTATTGACACCCCATATTGATACACACTAGTGCATTAGGGTTGACCCTCACACAAAAGATTGCTAACCATATAAGCCCCACACAAAGGGGGCGACCAACTCGTAGTATGGGGGTATTTTGGGAAACCAAAATACTCTGCATCCCCTAGGGTGGCTACCCCAAAGGAAGCGTGGAACCATATAGCCGCCCCCTTCTCCCTTACATATAGGAGTTGAAAGAAAGAGAAAAGGGGAGAGGAGGTTTTACCAAAAGGGGGGCCTACCATATCCCCAAAAGGAAAGGAAGGGCGCCCTATTGATGCGATCTAAACTAATCCTAAATTAAGGCTTTAATTTGATCTAAATTATAACTCGCAAGTGCACGAATCGCTTTGTAGGAGCGGTACGTATTACGAGGTCGATCCCACAGGGATTGCTAATGATGGAACTATCTAATCTAAGGTTATTAATCTATCTACCTAAGTTACTTAATGAGCAATGTTGTTGATTTGGTTTTATACAGAGATTGTGAAAAAGTAAACTAATTAAGATTAAAGCATGCAGATTAACTAATTAAGGTAATGTGGTGCAGTGTGGAAGCTAGTTCAGATATGGATGCGATATTCTAAGCCCTAGAATCCGCACAAGTAGCGATCTAAACTATACTTTTATATGATTTTCAGGATTCTCACGGAGATTCGAAGTCAATCTATCCCCGCGGAAGGTATTCAATAAGAAGCATAATTAGGGTGAACTAATGTAGCGATCTTTCTCGCTTCATAGGAATAGGAAGAAGTAATCCTCCGTAAAATTCGTAGTGATAACAAAAGCCAAGACTATGTAATAATTCCCCGTAAAACTCTCCGTAATAACGAAGAATAAAACTATGAAATCGACTTCTGTAAAACCCTGATAAAAACGGAGCATAAATGGAACTTATTGCATGCAATTCCTATCAAGTTTTCATGAGATAAATAAGATCACATTATTTCATTTAACGAACGGAAATATAGAAATAACGTAAAAACAGAGTTTAGATCTGACTACAGGGCTTCATCCAGGTCTTAGAATAGGGTGGTTAGCCTAGCATGGCCATGCGAGCGCTGATGGTGAATGCTTCCTTCTTTTTGATGACGAACCCGGCGATGATGGCGACGTGCGACGATGATGACGTGGCTCAGAGATGATGAAGAGGGTGATGATGACTCGGTTCGGTCGTCCTAAGCTTCGGTGGTGATGAAGATGGGGATGGTGGGAGGTGTATGGTGGTCAGATCTCTAGGTTCGTCCTCCCCCTTGGTGATGATACAAGGTCGGCCCCCACGCTCTCCTTTGGTTTACCCGAGCCCTCCCCTATATAGGATAGAGAGAGAGAAAAAAGAGAGAGAGTCCCGCTAGGCTTGCACGGTTAGAGAGAGGGAGAGCTTCGGGTAGAGAGAGAAAAAGGAAAGAATAGAGAGAGAAGATCGGGCTCTGATCGGGTAAGGAAGAGAGAGAAGACGTAGAGAACGGGAGAGAGGGCTGCAAGTTCGGTAGAGAGAGAAAGAGATTCGGGTGCAGGTGGTTAAGGAAAGAGAGAGAGTTAGAAAGAGAATCCCGGGTGAGAGAAGATCGGTTTTAGAGAGAGAGAAAAACCAGGAGAAAAGAGAGAGACGCGCGGTTGCTGAGAGAGAGAGAAAAACCAGGCGGAGAGAGAGAAAATCGGTGGAGGTGTACTCGGGTACAGCTGGACGGCTCGATTAAACCGGGCGGATGTGATCAAGTGGAAGGGAGCACGAGGGCTGGGCGCTGGAGCTTATCGGACGGCTGCATGGCTGGGTGGTTCGGTTTATGGTGGGTGAGAGAAACGAAAGAGAGAAATCCGGAAGAGAGAGGATCCCGTTCTGATGGGATCCGGTGTGCTGAGTTGTGTGCATGCCATCGGACGGCTGGGATTTTTGGAGAGGAGAGCGAGAAAGCTGGGCCGGGTTTCAGTTTTAAAGAGAGAGAGAGAGTGGGTGGTTCATGCAAGCCGATCGGACGGCTGTGTGTAACGGGCGGCTGTGATCTGATGCAGCTGGTTCACATGCATGCATATATGTGGGTTCGGTGCAATGGACAGCTGGGTTTTAGTTGAGAGAAGATAGGGGGAGAGAAGGACGGTTGCTGCTGGTCCTGCATGTGTTTTGGACGGACGGCTGTGATGGGTTTCTCGGGTAGGAGAGGGAGAGCTGGCCGCTGGGTCACGTGCAATGGGAGGTGGAGTGCTGGGTTGCATGCCATCGGACGTGGATCGGACGGCTGTGATGGTGGGACTGCGGACGGCTGGAATTAAGTGGGAGATCTGGGCCACTGGGTGTATCGGTAAACATGCATACACTGTTGTTGCATGCATGGAAAGATGGCAATCGGACAACTGTATGGGACGGTAGAGAGAGTCCGAAGCTTGCTAACGGGTCGGGCCGGGGTTGATGCACGTGATGTAGAGGTGGAACGGGCGGCTGGAATTAGGTGGCATGGGAGATAATCGGGTTGTGCGATTCGATCGAAGTCTTGGCTATGACGGGTTTATGGGCGACTTGGGTTGGATAATGGGTTCAAGCGCAATGGGGTCACGTGGGAAGCTCGGTCACCATCATCCAAATTCATCATCAAATCCATCGTCGCTCCTTCGTATTCATGCATTCATCTTCTGGTTCGAGTCCGGCATTGCAGCGACTTGTTGAAGTACTCCCTCGGCTAGATTCTTCCAAACATCCTTATCTTTATCGTTCTTCATAATAGGCCTCCAAACGAGCTGTACAACCTCCATCGGAGCATCGTGGGAATATCCAACACTTCAGTATGATGCCCTTGAACTGACTGCATCGCGAACCGGGTCAAATCCCTGAAAAACAAACATGAAATGACGTCAATAAGGTTCCAATGCGATTATTGACAAAAGGATAATTTGGACTATCGGGCTCCGTATTTTTCATGCATGCAATATATAAGAGCGAACTAATATACCGTTGGGTTCGTATGAAAGTCTACTATGCAGTGGTGCAAAGATAATTATGCAGTTTACGTGTAGTATGAAAGTTTTACGTAGCAAACTGACGATATATGCTTTTAAAATGATAGGATAATTAGCACAAATTGGCCGCTCAACACACCCCCAAACTTGAATCTTTCTCGCCCTCGAGAAAGAGAAGAAAAATAAACAAACTAAATTGACAAAACAAAAACTCCTAACTCACTTTCGCAGGAATCGCGATTACACTTAGCATGTGCAACAAGCCGTTAAACCCCTAGGTTACCCCAGTGGACGAGTTTTGTCTCGTGAGGGTTTGCAGTGAATCTACCCACAAAATTCGAACATTTTATTTTATTTTATTTTATTTTATTTTATTTTTTGAAAATATAAATAAGAAATAAGAAAAATCGGTTTCGTAGAATAATTAAAAAGTACTCAAAAATAGAATTTCTAAGGCACAAGACTCACAAGGTATCTAACCCAAGCTTCGGCTTTCGAAGTAAGCACTTTAGGTTCTAACTATTAGTTTCCCGTTAGAAAAGATCAAGGTCAACTCTGCTCGAGTGCACGGTGCTGTCTGGGCAAAACACAACTGGGGGTTTGGTTCTCTACATTCATAACATTCTAACAGTCTCTTAGAACGGTCAAAGTCGACCTTAGAACCTGAGTCAAAACCAGCTAATCTAGACAGGCTAGTGAGAGTTGTGGATATTCACCTTAATACCTTTCGGCTTTATATGTGATATTCCAGTTTCCCCACATTATTTATAGCGACGGCTTTCACACTATTTTCTTTTTTTTTCCCTTTTTTTTCTCTTTTTTTTTTTTTTTCTTCGGTCTTATTTTTTTTCTGGATCTAATTATATATCCCTTCCTAACTTGTACCATGCTAGCTGCACTCTATGCCCATGACACGCTGTCAACGCTCTCATGAGTTAGGTAGCCATCCTCATGTTGCCTTTATATTTGATTCACTCTGCATCCATAGGATCATTCTCATAACCCTATCGACCAGGCTTCACTCATACTAGGGCATACAGGTTAAGACTTTTACATAATTAGATCCTAGACCATGCTAATAGGTAGCCCTTTCCGCTATACCTTAGAATTCACTGGTGATCTATAGTAGTACTTTTCCTTTTTTTTTTTACCAAGTGAACCAGATCCGCATGGTTCATCAGGACTCCAAGTGACTATTAGGTGATAAGAAAGCTTTGAATCTAGACCCTAGAGGTGTAAGCCAGATGTGAAGTGAAAGGTCAAGTCTAGTTTGTTTTGACAATCTCTAAAAAGGTTACTAAGGGTCAGAACCATATTAGACATACTTTTTCTAGCTGATCCTTGGACTTTATACCTTGATTACCAGGTGCCTTATAGTCCTATTCGAGTACAATAAAATTATATTACAAAACCTGAAATAAAAGTGAAATATATATAGATATATATTATTATTATTATTATTATTATTTTGAAAAGAACAAAAAGGAAGGCAAAAGTAATACGATAAGAAACTAAAATATGAAAAAGAAAATAAAAACATGCAAATGCAAATTTCTACAGATTTCTATACGAACGCTGTAGTTTTGGTAGGGGACTACAGACTAGACACACATACACGAGATGTATGTGCCGAGCTGTCCCACTACAGCGTAAGTTGATGCATTATTAATATTATTTAAAAAAAACAATTTTTTTTTTTAAAAAAAATTCAAAATAAGAACAGAAAAATTTTGTGGAAATTGAATGCATACAAGATTTTGCAAAAAGGTACATCACACCCCCAAACTTAAATTAGACATTGTCCTCAATGTATGAATTAGACATGCTCATGGATGAGATGGTAGCATTATATGATAGCATTTTTGAAGGACATATATATAAAATGAAAGTACGAAGTTTTAAGGATAGATAGTACCTCATAAGTTCTTTGTAGCCTCGTTTCCTGCAAAATATTAGTACTACAAAGGAAAAAAAAACAAAGCGACTAAACAGACTAATAAAGACGAGCAGAAAAAAATTAACTGTTATAATGCAAATATGTTTTTCAGCAGATGGAATTTTCAAAAAGAAAAGAGAGTAGTCATCAATTAAGAAATTATATGCTATAGTATACTTCGGGCATGTTTCTGCGTGACTTTCCATTATTCTATTAGGATTCATCCTATATTGTTCTTCATGATTTTTCTTTTCAAATTGAACAATATAAGATTCATTATTATACTCCATATTCCAACATGTATCATCAATATTATCTTTGAAAAGTTTGCAAAATTGAATTTTCTGATTTTGGATGAATTTAGGAAAAATTAAATCAGAAAATATATATTCTTCACCCAAATGTGTATGTTGAAACTCAGATGGCAGAATTTGTAGATCACTGTATGATTTTTCGATAATGGATGGGTGATCAATCATGATATTTTTTATTTCAAGATTCATTGATAGAGCATTGGTTTCTTTAACAAACATATCATCAGCAATGTCATAAGGAAGATCATGTGTGTCATCAAATATAATATTGGTCAGATCATTATTCGAGTCACCAAAATTTTGTAAGTATGTCTCCAATGGATCATTAAAAGATGATTGAAGAATCTTATTCTCCATAAGATTATTGGTCATATTCATCTCATAGATCTTATTATCATTAGTAATTTTTAAACTGGATGGAAAAACATTATTTTCTTTAATAATCTCATCATCATTGTCATAGGGGGGAGTATAGACTTCTTCATCAATTATATTATCTATAATGTCATCATTGAGGACGTCACTATTGGATGAGAGATCATTAGTATCCTTAAAAATCATATCCGTATTAATGTCATCAATATTGTTCGGACAATCTTCCAAAGGATTAAGAAAATCAGATTTGGCAAGTTCGTCTTCTATAGAGATATCCATCTTGGTCTCCTCATAAACTTCATTATCTACTGAGATGCTAATCATGTTCTCATAATCTTCATCGGAGTTAGACTCAGGTTGAAGTTGATCTCGAAGTATTGCTTCCTTAATAACATTCAAATGTGATTCAATTCTTTCGAAAGCGTTTATTTGCTCTTGTATATTGCTTTGATAGTTCTACATAAGCTGATTGCGCATAGACATTTGTAGTATATCTTCAAGAGTCTCCTCATTTGATGGCATATAATCATAAGGCTCTTGAAAATCTTGAAAATTATTTGCAGGTGAATCATTTTTCCAACTATAGTCTTGATGATTTTGCCAACAAGAATTTTGATAATATTGCATACTTGGATCTTGAAAATTTTGCCATCTAGAATCATGATAATTTTGCCATCTAGGATCATATGTGTCATAACATGGTGAATTATATTGTATATGGCCATGTAAACTTCTAATCGGTGAATTTCTTTCAGAATATTCTATTTCAGTTGAAAAGTTTGTACAATCCTGATAGCTAGTGGTTCTTGTTTGGTTCATATACTGTTCTAGGGTCATTGCTTGGGGTGAATGTGAGTTGGCCATTACTGTTAAAAATGGATCTTGATATTTTGTTGACCTTGTTAGATTCATATATTCTTCTAGGGTCATTGTTTGATTAGTCATTTTGGTTAAAGATTAGGAAACTGTTATACTCTAAAGATAAAATTAAACTAACAAAAAACTAATAAAACTAACTAAGGCAAGTAAGGAATAACCTAAATTCGAAAGCTCCGTTGCAATCCCCGGCAACGGCGCCAAAAACTTGATGCGATCTAAACTAATCCTAAATTAAGGCTTTAATTTGATCTAAATTATAACTCGCAAGTGCACGAATCGCTTTGTAGGAGCGGTACGTATTACGAGGTCGATCCCACAGGGATTGCTAATGATGGAACTATCTAATCTAAGGTTATTAATCTATCTACCTAAGTTACTTAATGAGCAATGTTGTTGATTTGGTTTTATACAGAGATTATGAAAAAGTAAACTAATTAAGATTAAAGCATGCAGATTAACTAATTAAGGTAATGTGGTGCAGTGTGGAAGCTAGTTCAGATATGGATGCGATATTCTAAGCCCTAGAATCCGCACAAGTAGCGATCTAAACTATACTTTTATATGATTTTCAGGATTCTCACGGAGATTCGAAGTCAATCTATCCCCGCGAAAGGTATTCAATAAGAAGCATAATTAGGGTGAACTAATGTAGCGATCTTTCTCGCTTCATAGGAATAGGAAGAAGTAATCCTCCGTAAAATTCGTAGTGATAACAAAAGCCAAGACTATGTAATAATTCCCCGTAAAACTCTCCGTAATAACGAAGAATAAAACTATGAAATCGACTTCTGTAAAACCCTGATAATAACGGAGCATAAATGGAACTTATTGCATGCAATTCCTATCAAGTTTTCATGAGATAAATAAGATCACATTATTTCATTTAACGAACGGAAATATAGAAATAACGTAAAAACAGAGTTTAGATCTGACTACAGGGCTTCATCCAGGTCTTAGAATAGGGTGGTTAGCCTAGCATGGCCATGCGAGCGCTGATGGTGAATGCTTCCTTCTTTTTGATGACGAACCCGGCGATGATGGCGACGTGCGACGATGATGACGTGGCTCAGAGATGATGAAGAGGGTGATGATGACTCGGTTCGGTCGTCCTAAGCTTCGGTGGTGATGAAGATGGGGATGGTGGGAGGTGTATGGTGGTCAGATCTCTAGGTTCGTCCTCCCCCTTGGTGATGATACAAGGTCGGCCCCCACGCTCTCCTTTGGTTTACCCGAGCCCTCCCCTATATAGGATAGAGAGAGAGAAAAAAGAGAGAGAGTCCCGCTAGGCTTGCACGGTTAGAGAGAGGGAGAGCTTCGGGTAGAGAGAGAAAAAGGAAAGAATAGAGAGAGAAGATCGGGCTCTGATCGGGTAAGGAAGAGAGAGAAGACGTAGAGAACGGGAGAGAGGGCTGCAAGTTCGGTAGAGAGAGAAAGAGATTCGGGTGCAGGTGGTTAAGGAAAGAGAGAGAGTTAGAAAGAGAATCCCGGGTGAGAGAAGATCGGTTTTAGAGAGAGAGAAAAACCAGGAGAAAAGAGAGAGACGCGCGGTTGCTGAGAGAGAGAGAAAAACCAGGCGGAGAGAGAGAAAATCGGTGGAGGTGTACTCGGGTACAGCTGGACGGCTCGATTAAACCGGGCGGATGTGATCAAGTGGAAGGGAGCACGAGGGCTGGGCGCTGGAGCTTATCGGACGGCTGCATGGCTGGGTGGTTCGGTTTATGGTGGGTGAGAGAAACGAAAGAGAGAAATCCGGAAGAGAGAGGATCCCGTTCTGATGGGATCCGGTGTGCTGAGTTGTGTGCATGCCATCGGACGGCTGGGATTTTTGGAGAGGAGAGCGAGAAAGCTGGGCCGGGTTTCAGTTTTAAAGAGAGAGAGAGAGTGGGTGGTTCATGCAAGCCGATCGGACGGCTGTGTGTAACGGGCGGCTGTGATCTGATGCAGCTGGTTCACATGCATGCATATATGTGGGTTCGGTGCAATGGACAGCTGGGTTTTAGTTGAGAGAAGATAGGGGGAGAGAAGGACGGTTGCTGCTGGTCCTGCATGTGTTTTGGACGGACGGCTGTGATGGGTTTCTCGGGTAGGAGAGGGAGAGCTGGCCGCTGGGTCACGTGCAATGGGAGGTGGAGTGCTGGGTTGCATGCCATCGGACGTGGATCGGACGGCTGTGATGGTGGGACTGCGGACGGCTGGAATTAAGTGGGAGATCTGGGCCACTGGGTGTATCGGTAAACATGCATACACTGTTGTTGCATGCATGGAAAGATGGCAATCGGACAACTGTATGGGACGGTAGAGAGAGTCCGAAGCTTGCTAACGGGTCGGGCCGGGGTTGATGCACGTGATGTAGAGGTGGAACGGGCGGCTGGAATTAGGTGGCATGGGAGATAATCGGGTTGTGCGATTCGATCGAAGTCTTGGCTATGACGGGTTTATGGGCGACTTGGGTTGGATAATGGGTTCAAGCGCAATGGGGTCACGTGGGAAGCTCGGTCACCATCATCCAAATTCATCATCAAATCCATCGTCGCTCCTTCGTATTCATGCATTCATCTTCTGGTTCGAGTCCGGCATTGCAGCGACTTGTTGAAGTACTCCCTCGGCTAGATTCTTCCAAACATCCTTATCTTTATCGTTCTTCATAATAGGCCTCCAAACGAGCTGTACAACCTCCATCGGAGCATCGTGGGAATATCCAACACTTCAGTATGATGCCCTTGAACTGACTGCATCGCGAACCGGGTCAAATCCCTGAAAAACAAACATGAAATGACTTCAATAAGGTTCCAATGCGATTATTGACAAAAGGATAATTTGGACTATCGGGCTCCGTATTTTTCATGCATGCAATATATAAGAGCGAACTAATATACCGTTGGGTTCGTATGAAAGTCTACTATGCAGTGGTGCAAAGATAATTATGCAGTTTACGTGTAGTATGAAAGTTTTACGTAGCAAACTGACGATATATGCTTTTAAAATGATAGGATAATTAGCACAAATTGGCCGTACATCACCTATACACACACAAGAGGGAGAGGGGGGTCGGCCACCACCTGCATACGAAGGAGACATAGGGCGAGAGGGGCCGGCCTATGTGCAAGACCTAGTCGCTCCTCTCTCTTCTTCTTCCCTTCCGTCTCCTTCTTTTATTGCGTATGGGATTTGGACTCGGGTTTTATCTTCCTTGCGTGGTGATTTGAAGGCAAAAAAGGGTCGTTGCAAGGAGGTACTCAGAGATTCTTCAACGACGTGTCGTGCATCGTATGAGATATGGTGAACAAAGAAGGTTTCATCCTCTCACGCACAATCATCTTCTTCACGGGTGTTTTTCCATCTTCATCGACAACAAAGATATTTCTCCATGGTTAAAAGATCCGTACGAAGGTACGATAATATCTAATACGTAGATCTAGTGTAGATTCAAATTGCATGCATGCTAGATATTCGTATCGCTAGATTACAGTTAGGGTGTTCGATTCAAGTGCACACACATACACATATATGTAGATTAGTTTTAAAAAAATTTAATAATATTACGCACACTACTTACTGTCCTTCGATCGTTAAATCACTTTTGTTGCAAGCCTCTACCATAGGATATTTTCAACAGAAGGCATGATCATTCCTCTGGTCACCTTGTTGGTCTAAGAGGTGGACTGGAGGGAGAGGAGGCAGTACTGGCACCGAAATCCTCCTGTCAAATGGTGTCCCATTGGGATTCGGTCACTTTGTGGATGGTGTTGAACCCTTAAGTTGTATCCTTCTTCCCAGACATCTCTCGTGATGTTGCAATCAGAGGATGATCCGGAATCAAGAGACGATATATGCCGAGCTGATTCGTTGATGCGGTCTCAGACCGTCTGTCTGTAACACCCCAATATTTCATAGTTTCTTCAAACTATAAATATTAGGGTGTTAGAAAGAATAACTTAGTACCGCCATTTCCATACTCAAATAGTAGGGAATGAGATCTCTTTTATTAATACCAAAAAGTTTATTACAATTGCTTCTAATGAGCAAAATACATTTAACAATTTCTTTAGATCGCCTCAAGCTTTCTCTAGATTCTCTCATTCTACTCCAACCTCATCCCCTGCATGGATAATCTGCAATCTGTCTATCTGTAGGGAGGTGAGTCTTAGCCTACCATATAGACTAAGTAGGTTCATGATTTACTTAACTATTCAAGAAATTAATATGTATAGAACTTACGATGTTTCTAGATATCAAATGACATCATTATATAATGTAGAAGTATTGATCAACCTCACACTCTTTTGGGCCTCGACCCGGGACAAAGTGTTAGATCCGAAGTCTTTTCGGGTAAGCTCCACAATCATGTATGTTTACCAAGTACACCCTACACCTAGGGTCTTTAAGGACGCACCAGGTAAGCCCCATACTTGGAGGTATTTCGGCTACTTAGCCGGATAAGCTTCACACCCACAATTGGTCAATCTTTTCACACTTTCTATAATAATAATGCAACATATTATATTCAAAATAATCATATTTATAATAATATGTTCATCACATGAATAGTCATGATCGACTCTCCTACCTGAGTGAATGTAGCCGTCTTGGTGTATGTGTCTGGTGATAAGGTCAAATCCTGGTTTATTATAATAATATGAATAAGTACTTTTATATAGTCAAAGTCTATTGTATTATGTACGTCTTGTTGACTTGAATCCATAGCCGAAATAAAAATTGCATTCCGAGTTCGGAATGTGACATTATACCCAAATTATGGTTTAGGGATGTATTATTCCAGACTGGGTCTATGTCCGGGGCTCATGCTTTTGGTTACACTATCTAGTGAATGGTTGAGTTTAATAATTCGAGTCTAATACAATGATCGGAGCGATATTCCGAGCTAGGCTCATGAATTTAAGATAAAAATACCCTTTAGAGGTATAATGGTTATTTTGAATCTATCCCTCTATTATATTATTTTTATAATTTTTATGTGTTGGACTTAGATCCATGAGTCCGGTGTTGTAGGCGAAACTCATTTCTGAGTCTGGCTCACAAAGTTATGATAGACTGCCTATCTAAGATAAAATAATAATTTTACTCTTTATGAGGTTTTTCGTTTTAGTCAATCAGGTTGGGCTTATAATTGGGTTGGGTTCGACGATGCGAATCGTAGCCATTGACGAAACTCGATTCCGAGTTCGATAAGCCTAGATAGGACTAAATTTTTTTTTACGGGCATAAAGATCATTTTGCGATTCATTAGGGGTAAAATAGTAATTTGACAAACTAACAATAGTTGGGCCTAGAATAATTAATAATGGCTTATATGTGTTTTGGGCTTGGTCCATTCATGGTATCTTAGTGTTTAAGGCTTAAACTAACTGGACAATGAACTTTTACTTTACCGTTTACTTTTATCTCTATATGTATATACATATGAACAAAAATACAAAAGATTCATCAAGATCAATTGGCTAGAAGAATGGTGCTTTAGGCTAAGATCCTATTGTATGTGATGTCATGGGTTGAAAGCTATCTCCCACCTTTTACTTTAAAAATAGTTTTAAATCCAACCCAAACCCAAAAATAAGTGGTTTAGCCCGAGCCTGAACCCGACTAACCTCACAGGGGTGGTCCGACGAGGGAGGAGG
Source organism: Chamaelirium japonicum (assembly GCA_947650365.1). Lineage (NCBI taxonomy): Eukaryota > Viridiplantae > Streptophyta > Magnoliopsida > Liliales > Melanthiaceae > Chamaelirium > Chamaelirium japonicum. The sequence continues at coordinate 41,260,548 of OX393554.1, forward strand.
AGGTTGGTGGGGATGACTGATGGCGGTGGAGGTGGTCGACGGCGGTGGTTGGAGGTCATCAGGTGCCGGTGCTTGGTGGTCCGGTGCCCGGTGGCGAGGTCAATGATGGCCGACACGAATATATGGGCTCTTCTTAGGGCTGCAACTTGGTCAGGTTCAAGGGTCAAACCGACCCAACCCAAGAGGTTGAATCATTTGCCCAAGCCCAACCCAACCCTAGGTCGGGTTGAACTTTCCTAGCCCATTCCCAACCCGTCGGGTTTGCCGGGTTGATCGGATTATGCGGGATAGGTTGGCCGGTGTCAACAAGGTAGAGGAGAAATAATTAATATATAGCAGTTCTTTTGCAATAGTACAATACATAAAATAATTCTTTCAATTTTTATGTAGGTGATGGTAGATCGTTGGATGGATAAATTCCCATCGAACGATGGTCATTAGAAGGAGGATAAATAACCATCAAAGTTCCACCATAGTGCGACCTCAACTTGTATTCTGTGGATAATCCAACAGATTGATGAATTCTGATCGAATCTATTCAATATCATATTATATTAAATATTTATTTACTAAATGATAGGGTTATGGTTGGGTTGGGTTGCCCAAAGCCTTTGCCCAAGCCCAACCAAATTGAGGTCGGGTTGGGATTTTCCAACCCAAGCCCAATCCATACAAGTAAAATCTCAACCCAAGCTAGCCCACCCAAATTCAAGTTAGGCTCAGGTTGGCCCGCCCAAGTTGTAGCCCTAGTTCTTCTTAGAATGTGTGGAAAGTGAGAGGAAGTCCCTCCCTTTTATAGGCCTTTATCTTGAAATTTGAAAAGATGGGAGTTATTTGTAGTTATGCATGGCTTGGTGAATTAAAAAGAGAGTTTAATTATTTTGCATGTAACTCTTAAGGAAGATGAATAGTTTCAGTTTGTATTAATGGTTGTTAGCTCCTCTTTATTTGATTTGTCCAATACATTTGGATATAACTAATTAAGTGGTTGAGTGGTAAAGTCTTTAAACTAGTTTAATGAAGGTTGGTGTTTTGAATCATTGCATCAACCTATATCTCATGTTTCCTTTATATTTAATTTTTAAATATATTAGACAGTGCTAGAATGCCACACATGTATATATGATTTTCACCGGTTTGATGAGACCGATACATTGGTGGTACTTTAATTTTAAATTTTAAATTTTATTTTCAAAATATGCACAATCAAGGATATTGCTAAAAGAAAGAAAATTTTATTTTGGGGTATTACACTGTCTAGGAGGCATAGGCGATGGTCCCCTTAGCGAGCGTTCCAGAGTTTGTCGGGACATATCAACAACAGATCGTCTAGATGGAGCAGGGGTTGGGTCACGAGGACGAGGGGTGTTTGCTCCGTCGTTGATGCTAGCGGTGGACATTAGAAGGTTTACCCCCATCTCAACGGTGATCCGTCGAATACCATCTCGCTTAACTATTAGAGCAGCGTTTAGCTTCATGGGAGTGAGAAGTTGAAAGTTTTCCGCCGAGATCTGATAAGTCGCAGGAGGGTCTACGATCGGGAGACATGTACTTTTCTAGGTGTTGGGGAGTTGCATCAATAGGCTGAGGAGATCCTTGGGGTTGGATCTGGGCGGTATGGTCGGCTGACCGATGACTCCACGAATTCATAGTAGGTTGTTGTTCAGATTGTTGTTAATTCATCGCATACCTACGACTCATAGAGTGAGTCAAAGATTGTTGAATGTCTTGATGGAGATAGCTTTCCTCCAACTGATCAATTGGTCGTATCTTTGCTATTTATGTGCAACAATAGAGACAAACAGATGCTCGAACTTATCACTTGCTGTTGCTTGACCTATAGAAGCTGGGAAGCACGGAGGTTGAAGATTGATAGATTGCTACAACACAATGAATCAATCATCGAAGCGAACGGAGTTGGCCACTTGATCCCAGAGATGGTGCCAAACTATGGGGGAAAACAACGATTGTTTTACGGTCTCTCGCCAACAGTCGATAGAATATTGAGTGCGGTGTACTGTAGCATGCTGAGCTGTTACTTAGACACTGTTGAATATAGAGAGTAGAGTAGAGATAAGAGTTGACACAGGATGTGGTAACAAAGTTCGGGCGAAAATTACATCTCCGTGCGGTAAGACGCAACCTTGAATCTACTATCTCCAAAATGTCCAATGATCTCGATAGGTCGAACGTCACTTATACAAGTAAATAGATAAAGAAGAAAAAGGGGATTAATTCTCAGCCAGAGCTCTGCAACTCTTAAAAACTGAAGAAAGATCTCTGGAATAGAAATTGGGATATCAAATGAGAATCTGATCTGGAATATTTGTCAGGTCTGTTATTTATAAAGGTTTGGAAATATTCGGGTTCCGAGGTGGTTTTTATAGCTTGTTTTATCGAGCCCCAGATAGTTTTTGGGGGCTCCAAGCAAGACTGGCGGGTCTTATTATCATTTTCATGGGCCCTAGGAAGGGCTGACAGATCCCACTATCATCTTCGGGGGGCCCAGGCAAGGCTGGCAGATCCCACTGTTATCTTTGTGGGCTCTAGGCAGAACTAGTGGGTCCCACTGGATAATCTTCATGGGGCCCTTGTAAGTGCCTTAGACCAGATTCTGCACCCACATCGTGATATACCTTTATAGCAACTCTAGAAGGGCCCTAAACATCTGCACATGAACGTAATTCAACGTTCTCTTCGTATGATGAAGTATAAAATCAAACTTGAATCGATGTTGTTTCGCAAATATATAGTAATACTCACAAAAGTCAAGTTTAAACATTCTTCATACTTGAGAGCATATCTTGCTTGCTTAACTCAGATATACCTCTATCACTCGTGTGTCCGCATATGCCACAATTTTGACGACATTGCCTCTTGATCTTATGACGAAGTAGAGTCTCCTGACTTTGTCACCCGTTATAATGATCATACTCCCTCGAGAAACATTTATGACTCCATCTTGAGTGGTGAATTTGCAATCCAACAATTCCAAAGTTCCAAGAGAAATCAAATTCTTTCGTGACTCTTGAATATACCTAACATCAGTCAAAGTCTCATAATACCATTATGCATATGGATCCTAACTTTTTTGTTTCCGATCGTCTTGTGGGTAACATCGTTGCTAGTAAAACTGTTCTGGCATTCACCTATGAAGTGAACTAATCTCGATTGAAACACATGTGATAGGAGCAACCATAATCTAAGATCCACTTCTGATTCAGATTTCCACTAATTGTAACTGAAAAAACTGTATCATCTGATAGATCCTCTACTACGTGAGCCACATCAAACGATGCACCAGACTGAACATTATATCCAGACTTATTGTTCTTCGTCTTTAGCTTAAGACAATCACCCTTGATGTGACCCTTCTTGTGACAATAAGTACTTCACTTCTTTCCTGGACTTGGATTTAGGTCTTCCTTTCGAAGATCTCTTATTTTTTTTATCCTCGATCCCTCTTTCTACAAATATGCCAGAATATTATGAATATGAATCTAAACCCATAATCTTTTTTTAAATTTATTAGATAGAAGCGATGGAGTAGTTTTTTCTAATTCAACGATATTCTTCCCATAGGGCAAGGTAGTAATCAAGTGCTTAAAATGATTCAGTAAATAGCTCAAATGAATAAGTACCAATTTATCTTTGTGTCCTATTTATACTTTTATATTCAACAATTCAAAATTAATATAAATAATTCATTAAGATGTTGGTAGATATGAATATTTTTCATCATGTGAAACGTATAAAGTTGATGCTTCAAAAATAACAGTTCGTCAAATACTTCATGTGTCGGCTTGCCAACGTTGACCAAATCACTATTGTCGATTTTTCAAACATGACAGTATAATTGATCTCCTTCATCAAACACAATCAGATTATACTATATGCCTAGAGATCATGCTCTCAATTTGCATCTGACATATCTTCAGATATTGCAAAGCTTTGTGTAGACCTTGTTGAATTAGTAGATCTCTTATGCTTACATTCTATAAGTGAAAATTTGTTTATTCATCGAACTTCTCCAATTCGAATTTTAGGTTCGACACCTTCGAGGGATTGGTTGCCATTATAATCTAATCAAGAACAAAAATTCTAGCTCGGGTATCAATTTGTTGAGTCATCACAACGTTCGTAAGCGAGCACCCACAATAGATCATATTACAAATCAATCCTCCAATGGGTCAATAGCGGAATACAATGACATTCTCAAAATAATAGAAATAACAAACCACCAAATAAGGAAAATCCAAAACACAAATACAAAGCACACGTAGACGAGATAGATATTACGTGAAAACCCTTGCAGGAGAAAACCACAGGCAAAGACGATAAGACGATTAACTAAAATGGAGAAACCAAGAAATTATAAGTAACACTCAACTTTAATGAGAAATCTCTAATCGCCTTTATGGTTTCTCTTCCTCCCAAGAATCTCATCAAGTCCTAGTTTGGTCTCTCAATACCCTTTATACCGTGTAGGGTTTACATCAAATAAGAGAACTAAACCTATAAGGAACGAAATCTTGAAGCAGACAAGCCAATCGATCAGCCTGTAAGCCTGATCAGTCAGTTTGGTCTTAACCTGGAAAAACACTGTGCGAGTAAATATGATCGATCTGTAATAGAACTGATCGCTCTTCCAGAACGTACTTTTAGTACAATAAAATTGATTGGTCAGATAGGACCCATGGATCTAGGACAATAAGTTTTTCTGGTTCTCCAAAATTGGGTTAAAACTCAACACATAATTCTACTCCTCTAATCCCTATAGTCTAAATTTAAATTTACTCTAGAAAGTTTTGAAACATAAAAATTCTTGCTTATTGTTTGGTCTTGTTTTGAAAAGGAAAAAGAGATTTATGTGCTGACTTTATACCATCACCTACTTGTTTGGTTTGTGTGCTTTTGGGCCAAATGTCATAGGCATTTGTGCTCGCCTTGTGGGCTTTTGGGCCAAGTGTCATAGGCATACGTACATGCCTTGTGGGCTTTTGGAGTAACTGGTTGCCGTGGATCGCTTGCCAGCCCGTTCAAGCAGTCTTTTTGTTACAGACGCAAGCCAGTGTTAGGTATGGCCAAAATTTTCATCATTTTCTTTTATTTATATGTTTTAATAGCTTTTAGTTATTTTCATTATTTTCTTTTATTTCAATCCTGAAAAAAAAAAAGGGCAACAATTCAAAATGCTCCCCCATGTGTCGGTTGCTCCTTCCTTATTCCCTAAGAGCATCTCCATCGGACTCCGAGTAGATATCCTAAGTCCTACGTGGCGCTCCGAGCGGCAGAAACCATCTTCAGTGGACTCCGAACAAACCTTTGAATACTTACGTGGCGGGCTTGCGGTAAAAAAATGCTAATGTCGCTTGGAAAGCTCTGAAGCTGGCAACAAAGTTCTGATGTCTTTCGGAGGCTCCGAACGAGCGGACCACATATGTTTTTTTTTCATGAAAACCCTCTTAAGTTGTGAAAATTAAACCAGCCCAAAACCAAGACCCCACGTCTAACGTTCACATTTGCTTTGGTCCGATCCCAACTGTCATTTTTTGACCTGTTTGGTGCAAATTTAAAAAAATTTGGCTGGGAGGGGGCTTGGTGCAAAAGGCCTAGGATATCTAGGGCTGGCAATGGGCCGGGCTTGGGCCTTTGTGATACATATTTTTGAATAGGCCCGACATGAAAGCCTGACCCGACTTAGTATAATTGAGGCCTGAATTTGGGCCCATTGCCACCCCTAAGGATATCCTAGATGGGAGACGGTTGGAGTGAAAATTCTCCCAACTAGGAGATTTGATGAGGTGGCTCCAAAAGAGAGCCCCACAATCCATAGGAGATCCTCCCAACAGGGACTCGGTTGGAGATGCTTTAAGAAACCAAGCTTATTATAGCACCACTACTAATTTTGTGCAATGCATGGACGGTTGCGATGCGGTTTGATCGGACATTCAGATCGCAACCAATCCTGATCCCCTTCTTCTTCACAGAGAGAGATGGAAGAGAAATAAGACAATCAATTTATAGAAACATTTAATTACATGTAGGTAAAGTCAGTTGCCACTTCCTCATCAATAACGCCCATGAAAATAATTGGAAGCTTAGGTGTTGTTTGGATATACTCCCGATTCTGGGATTTTGGGCTCTCTGTAAAATCCCAGAGCTCAGAGCTCGGATTGCATTTTTGGGCTCGAGGATTCCCGCTCCTAGAATCCCCAAAAGGGCTCTCAGCCGAATCCTATAGCTCTGATTTGGACTATCTGAAAATCTTTTTTGGACTTGCCAATGGACTCTTCGCAGAATCCCAGAATAGGCTCCTTGGAGCGTATCCGAACACCACCATATTTAACATTTTGATCCCTCCTTAATTTTTCATAATGGACTTACAAGGTGGTGGGCCTTACGCCTCCTTGCTCTTTTTGTCAAGCCGACGTTTGAGTTGTGGCACATGGTGGCGTCTGCCTGGCATCTAATCTAATAGTATAATACTAAATTGGAGCCCTTTCTCTTGTGTTATGACATGTGGACCAATTTTGAAGAACCAGAATCCTTCTCTCGTGGGTGAACACGGGTCTCTCTCATAAATCCTATTAAAAACATACTACAAAGATGATAAATACCCATTCAATGGCATCTCATGGTCATTTGATATTAATTAAAAAAAGCATTAGTACTCTCTCTCTCTCTCTCTCTCTCTCTCTCTCTCTCTCTCTCTCTCTCTCTCTCTCTCTCTCTTCTCTCTCTCTCTCTCTCTCTCTCTCTCTCTCTCTCTCTCTCTCTATATATATATATATATATATATAACAACTGAATCACACCCAGATGAGTGAATTGCAATCGCTCCAGATTGTACACTTCTTCCGGGCAGTTGTGATATCATCTGTACTAAGTGATGTGCATCAAGTTCATCCGGGCATTGCCCCATGTTTGTTACTAGCATGAATATATTATGAAAAAATTTATTTGGACAATTGTGATTGGGTGTTGCTACAAAGGTAATATATTAATTATGCTCCCTTTTGGTAAATCGCATTAATGATACCAACTAATATTTGAAGAGTTTTTTTTACTGTACCCCTCAATTAATTAGGGTAACTAAAAAATACCCTCTCTGATCTTAATTTACAAAATTTACCCTCTAAAGACCTATTTTTCATTGCAAAAGGCTATGTTAATTTACGGTCAACAAGGGGCAAGCCTTGAAAATTAAAGTCATAGGAGGTACTTCTTAATTAAACCAATTAAGTGGAGGGCAAGGTCAAAAAAAGCCATATTTGAAAGATGGGAAGAGTAGAGCCCAACATGAATCCAATCACACCACCAAGTAGAGCCTATTTAACAGGTTAGATGGGGGGGAGTGGGGGGGGGGGGGGGGGGGGGGGGGGGGGGGGGGACCGGTCAGATGCAGCAAAGGTCGATCGGACCCGAACACAAGGTCGATCGGACCCGAGTGTGGTTGGGGGAAGGTGAGCGTCCAACGGCGAGGGCAGATTCACCCATCACTGGGCGTCTAGTTTCTAGTAGGGCTACAACTTGGGCGGGTCAACCCGAACCCCAACCCTAATTTGGATGACCTTGGGTTGGGATTTTAGTTGTATGGGTTGGGCTTGGGTTGAAAAATCCCAACCCGACCTCAAATCGGTTGGGCTTGGGCAGAGGCTTCGGGCAACTCGACCCAACCCGAAACCCGACTATTTAGTAAATACATATTTAATATAATATAATATAGAATATATCTGATTAGAATCCATCCATTTTGTCATCCATTTAATACAAGTTGTGTCGCATTGTGGTGGAACTTTGATGGGTATTTATCACATTTCTAATAGCTACCGTTGGATGGCATTTATCCATCTAACTGTGGGTGCAAAATCTGGCTAACGTCCAACAGTGGGACCCGCTAGCCCTACCTAGGGCCCACGGAGACAACAGTGGGACCCGTCAGTCCTAACTGAGGCCCATGGAGACGGACTGGGGCTTAGTAAATCTCCCTCTGAAAATTTGCCAAAGCCCCGGATATTCCCAGAATTTTATAAATAGCAGACAATACTGATAATCTGGATTGGATCCTCATTCAATATCCCAATTTCCATTCCAGATATCTTTCTTCAGTTATTAAGATTTGCAGAGCTCTGGCTGAAAACTGATCTCCTCTTCTATCCCCTTGTCATTTTTTCTCTGATTGCTTGTATAAGTGACATTTAGTCTGTCGAGATCACTCTACATTTCGAAGATAGTGGATTCAAGATTGCGTCTTACCGCAAAAGGACGTAGGCTTCGATCGAACTTCATCACCACATATCCTGTGTCGAGTCCCTTTCTCTATCTCGCTCTCTCTATTCAACAGTGTCTAAGTGTCAGCTCAGCACACTACAGTGCACTGAAGTCAACCATCAATTGACTGGTGGCGAAAAACCATACGACGGTCGTAATTTTTTCCCACAGCTTGGCACAGTCTGTGGGATCCCATCCCAATCGAGCTGCGACCTCCGAGCTTTCCAGCTCCTATTGTTCACACTACAACTAACGACTAGTTTAAACAACCTGACTATCGCCATCGCTATACCTGAATGGCAAAGACAAGACCCGTGGATTAGCAAGAGGGAAATTATCTCCATCCAGACATGTAACAGCCTACGACCCACTCTATAAATCATAGGCATGATGTGAGCCAGCAACGGGCTGATCATCAACCTCTTGTGAACTCTCAGAGTCATTGGTCGGCAGATCGGACCTCTCAGCCTCAACTTGGAGGATATCCTTCATAGCCATGTGTAGTTCCACAACGCCAGAGGAAGGCACACGTCTCTCTGGTCATAAATCCTCTTGCGGTATATCATGTCTCTGCCGAAGACTTCCAACTCTTGACTCTCATAAAGCAGAAATCTGCCCTCATGCTAAAGCGAGACGACATCCAACAAACCGCCTATGAGGCAGGGGTGAACCTTCAACCTTCCATATATTGCATCAGCAACGGTGCATACGTTCGCTAGTCTAGGGATCTAACTTCTGAGACCTCAAGACGGTCAGTCGTCGATACTTCTAGAGAGAGAACTGATCCCTCACCGATAAGACTCTCCAAGGACCCCCAAAGGCAGACGACCTGGGGCCGCATCGATCAGCCTAATCAACATACGCCTCTCCTCGAGTCCGAGTCATCACCTGATCACTACGTCGTAAGGAACGCTCGAGAAGAGGTTCATGCCCGTGCAATCAGGCATCGGGCATGCAAAAGCCACCTCTAGGCGGAGCAATGCCTTCAGAGAAGACAACCGAGACTTTCTCCTCCTTGTCCTCCAATTGCTCCTCCCTATCAATATACCGATCAGAGAAACGATCATGCGACTGAAGGACCACTCCATCGAAAAATTCTCCAACCTCAATTCTTAAGGAGTTAGAGACTTCTCTCTCCCCCAAAGTTTGACTGATTAAAGGGATACCTGACGATACATGTCTTGGAGTTCAAACAGTCCTTGACACCTTATGATTTCGACAAGCAAATTCTATGCCTCACCTTCGCGGAAAGTGTAACATACACCCCAAACACACAAGATATTGTCCGCTTTGCCCGTGCTCGTACGAGAACTTCCCATAGAGATCACCTATGCTAGTATTACTCTTGTCCGACAATGTTTAACTACCTAGTACTTACGAAATTCGTAGTGGTGCACGATTTTAAAATGCATCTTCTATGTTTGGAAGGAAAAACTATATAAGTAGCTCAGGATCTTCTTTCTCTCCATGTGATGTGGGGCTAACTCGTGGCCTTATATACCTCACCTCACCCATCTTGACATCACAGCCTCAGGAGTCTTGACTATTGTCTCTTTACTATTAGATATTGGTCATCACAATCCATCCCCCTTAAGGGCTATACATTCACATGTAGGGTTAGACCTCCCCCCCCCCCCCCCATTACGAGGAGAATCAGCTCTGATATCATTTTGTAACATCTGCCCCAAACATACAAGATATTATCCGCTTTGCCCATGCCCGCACGAGGACTTCCTAGGCAGGTCACCCATCCTAGTACTACGTACTCTTACCCGAGCATGCTTAACTACGGAATTCTTACGAAATCCATAGCAACAAACGGTTTTAAAACATATTTTCTATGTTGAGGAGGGAAAATTATATAAGTAGCTTAGGATCTCCTTCTCTTCATGAGACATGGGGCTAATTCGTGGCCTTGTACACCTCACCTCACCTATCTTGGCATCATAGCCTCAGAAGTCATGGCTATTGTCTCTTTGTTATTAGATCTTGGTCGTCACAGGAAGCCTCGACGAGCTATCTCTTAATTGGTACCACAATCTTCAAACCGGCTCTATTTTTCGGTTCGGGGTTCTGGTCGCTCTCTTCGTTCTGCACTATAAGTTGAATCTCAAACCGGACAAGAAGTTAGACTCACTTTATCAACTCCGGATAGAGACGGATGAAATCCTTCGAAGCTTTACTCGAAGGTTCCGAAACGAGCATGCAACGCTCTCTGGACTACATATCGATGACGAGGCGATCATGCTTGCGTTTCAGAATGTGCTACGGTATGATCTTCACATCTACAACGATTCTATTAGAAACCCTCCGGCCTCCCTTGGAGCATTGTTTGATCGCATTCAACGAGAGATCAAAGTGGAGGACAACTAAGTTGCTCGCAAGGGGTGTAAAACCAAAAGACATCCACCTGAGGAGGAGTCACCAAGGCAAACATCCAGAGCTCACAACGCTTAAGTAAAGGAAGACAAGCCATCCAAACAACTTCAGGATGGGGGTCACACACCTCCCACGTCCAAAAAGGCTAAGGTTGCAGACTGGAATATGCCGATAGATCAGATACTCAAGAAGATCCAGCACGAAGACTTACTCAAGTGGCCAAACCCTCTCCAGCTTGATTCAAAATAAACGGAAAACAAATCTATTTACTGTGACTTCCACCGATGCCACGAACACCCAACTGTAAAATACAAATCTCTCTCATACCACTTGAAAGACCACTAGTAGGAAGGACATCTATAAGAATCCAAAGATGGCAGGGATCCTATCAGGACACCCCCTCAGCACCCAAGGAGAAAAAAGCTTGTAGAATTTATATATGGTTCTGGGAATCGACAGAGTCAGCTAGAGTTGGCAATGGGTTGGGTCGTGTTGTGTCCGATTTTGCGTCGTGTCCAAAACCCTAAAACCCGGACCCGACCCGTTTAACTAATCGTGTCTAGATCCTAAACTCATACCGACCCGTTTATAAACGGGGTAGACTCGATAAGACGTGTAAATATTCATTATTTATTTTTTTAATTTTATATTTTATTGCAACTCTCCATCATAGGTGTCCTGATCACAGCCGTCCGTTAAACCTATCATACACTATGATCGGAAGCTGGGTAGACTCGACACGACCCATTGATTTTTAAATGGGTCTTAACGGGTCATAAATGGGTAAAACGAGTTAGAGACAAAACTCGGACTTGACTCGTTTACTAAACGGGTTAGTTGTCCGAGCCCGTTTACGACCAAAACCCGTTTAACACAGACTCGAACCCGTTAATTTCGTGTCGAGTCGAGTTGGGTCTAACATGTCGGATCCAAAATTGCCAACCCTAGAGTCAGCTGAAGGGGAAGCGTTTTATCGACTGATTAGAGTAGAAGGTTACAAATTCATAATAATGTAGAATGTCACTCATTCGAAATCCATGATGTAGCATTTTTAAGTCATCAATTAAATGACAACTGATTGTCTTCCGTATGCAAATCCTTCTCAAAACCCTAATTAACCAATGCTTTATCACTATCAAACGCAAAGGTACATGCTACGTGTCCCTTCACTGATTTGATCGCAAGGGATCTCCCCACGATTAGCCAGCATTCAAAGGCACATGCTACGTACCCCGCAATCGGTTGGGTCAGTAAAAGCTTCGCCTCAACCAACCGACGATATCGCACAGGATTTCCCTACGATCAGCTAGCAGTGCAAAAGGTACATACTACATATCCCTTTACTGGTTTGATTACACAGAGTCTCCCCATGATCAATTAGCGTTCAAAGGCACCTACTATATACCCTACAACTGGTTGGGTCGGTAAGAGCTTCACCTCGACCAATCGAAGACAAGACTAGTTTGATCGTACATGGTCTCCCCACAATCAGCTAGCAATGCAAAAGGTACATGCCATGTGTTCCTTCATTGGTTTGATCACAAAAGGTCTTCCCATGATCAGCCAGCATTCAAAGGCATGCACCTGCTATGTACCCTACAACTGGTTGGGTCGGCAAGAGTTTCGCCTCAACCAACCGAAGACAAGACTAGTTCGATCACATATGGTCTCCCCACAATCAACTAGCAACACAAATGTATATGCTAGATGTCCCTTCACTGGTTTGATCGCATTGAAACTCTCCACGATCAGCCAACGTTCAAAGGCACCTGCTATGTATCCTACAATTGGTTGGGTCAGTAAGAGGTTCGTCTCGACCAACCGAAGACAAGATTTGTTCGATTGCACAAGGTCGATCTCCCCACGATCAGCTAGCAACGCAAAGGTACATGCTAGGTGTTCTTTCACTGGTTTGGTCGCACATGGATTCTCCATGATCAGCTAGCATTCAAAGGCACATACTACGTGCCCCACGATCGGTTGGGTCGGTAAGAGTTTTACCTCAACCAATTAAAGATGAGACTAGTTTGATCATACAAGGTCTCCCCACGATTAGCTAACAATGCAAAGGTACATGTCCTGTGTCCCTTCGCTGGATTGATCGCACAGGGTCTCCCCACGATCAGCTATCGTTCAAAGGCACTTACTATGTACCCCACAACTGGTTGGGTCGGTAAGAGCTTTGCCTCGACCAATCGAAGATGAGACTAATTTGATCGCATAGGGACTCCCCACGATCAGCCAGCATTCAAATACACCTGCTATGTATCCCGCAATCGGTTGGATCGGTAAGAGCTTCGTCTCGATCAACTGAAGACAAGACTAGTTCGATCGCACAGTGTCTCCCCCACAATCAGCCACTATTTAAAGGCACCTGCTATGTACCCCACAACCACTTAGGCCAGTCAGAGGTTTGCCTTGACCAACCGATAACAAGACTAGCTTGATCACATAGGGTGTCCCTACGATCAGTTGGTATTGCAAAATACATGTGTTGTGACTCGCTGACATAGTCAGCATGCATCCATCGTACCATCCCATGCAGATAGTTGGAAGTGTTCATGCCAAGGTCCGTCTTTCCAGCAAACAAATATCGCATCATCCTGGTTACATCCATGGCAGAGGACCATCAGGAGTGCGATGAATAGAGACATGGCGAAGAACGCACAACCCTGAATGGCACTACCTTGACCGTGTTTGAATACAAAGGATACACAGGGGTCAGTCAAATTCCAACACCTTCAATCAACAAAAGTCCATACTTGCAACCTTGGTACTCGATGACAAAGACTGAGACATCTGCCTCGGCAATCTATCAAAAGTTCAAGCTTATAGCCTTGGCACATGACAGCAAAGTCGATCCGAGATCTAAGCATCGGCATTCGAACAAAGTCTGTTGCATCAATCGGCAACTCACCTCAGTCAACCAGCTATCAACAGCACGTCCTTTGTGCCTCCTAACCTAGTTGGATCGATCAACGTACGCTTAGCCTCGGTCAACTAGCTCTCAAAAGCGCCACGTGTAACCCCTCATGGCTTGGCCTTCAATGCTACGAATTATTGGTCGACCTTCGTCATTCGATCTTCCGACAATAGTCGACCTTCCGGCAGCGACCGATCGTCTCAACCGGTCGGTCGCAATTCCATTCAACACTACGAGATTCAGTCAGATACCAACGCCCCTGACTGTCACCGGTTAATAGCAACCGATCTATTGACCCTGGGACTGCACTCAATACTGTGAATGCTATCGGGCTCCGATTGGTGTCTTCTATGGGCGCCAGGCAGATCGACTGATTAACACTTATGTCTGATCGCTAAATTCACTCTCATGCCCAATTGATGCCTTACACCCGTACTGGTCGGTAGGTGGCAACGACTACAAGGGGGCATCCGATCACCATATCTCAAGAGCATGGTATCAATTGCCGGAATTCACACTCACAAATAATGGACAAGATTATACAATTTCGATACATGAAACCTCTCCAACTTGAGAAAAAGAGAGAGACAACTACTAATCAATCAATCCGGTTCACATAGCGTCCTCACAGAAGGAGCATTCAATACAAATGTCTTATCTTCCATTGAGTTGGTTGAATAGCATCTCATCCAAGTCTATCGAGTTGGTTGTCCAACTTCACAATCCTCACCCTCACAAGGCATTACCCAGACTGTCTCTTGGGTAGTCCCTGAGATTGTTCAAACCATATTCCTCGTTCAACAACCCCATTCCTAGGGGTGTAAAACGGGCCGGGCCTAGAGATCTAAAGCCCGGAAAGACCTTTCATGCTTGTACGGCAGGATTGGGCCTAGGGTATAAGCCCGGGCCCGGCTTGTGTATAGATATATTAAGACTTTTGGATCGGATCGGGCTGGGTTTACACTAAAAACCGTGTGTTTTTTAATATAAAAATTATTTTATAAGTTCGAACCAAAGACCTCACAGAGTTTATAGCACACTCAAACCACTGTACTAGCTTTCTTTGATATATAACATGTACATCCAAATACAAATTTATAGTATTTGGATCAGGCTTTCAGGTCGGGCTCACAGGCTTCCTTTCGGGTCAAATTGGGCCAAGTTTCGGCTCAAGGTGGCAGCCCGAGCCCGACCCATGGATATCCCAATTTTCATTCCAGAGATCTTCTTTCAGTTATTAAGAGTTGCAGAGCTCTAGCTGAGGACCGATCTCCTCTTCTATCTCCATGTCCTCTTTTCTTTAATTGCTTGTATAAGTGACACTACGGCCTGTCGAGGTCATACTCTGCATTTCAGAGATAGTGGATTTAAGGTCGTGTCTTACCGCATGAAGACATAGGCTTCAACCGAACTTCGTCACCACATCCAGTACTGTCGACTCTTTTTCTCTATCTTTCTCTCTCTATTCAATAGTGTCTAAGTGACAACTCAGCACGTTACAGTGCACCGAAGTCAACCATCAATTGACTAGTGGCGAAAAACCGCACGACGACCGTAACCCCCCCCCCCCCCCCCCCCCCCCCCCACACACACACACACACACCAACGATTAACTTTTATCCAAATAAGAATGTAAAGATTAATTTCTGTCTTATATTTTCACAAAGAAAATGCTATATGTTGATTATTTCTTCTTTATTATGTTGAAACCGGCCAACCCGCCCCGGCCAACCCGATAGGTTGGGCTTGGGCAAGGGAAGCTCAACCCGATCTCGGGTTGAGTTGCACTTGGGTAGGGGACTAAAGCTCTCGAGTTGGGCCTGGGTTGACCCCTCAACCCATCCGAGTTGCAGCCCTAGTTTCTAGGGAGGATTCGAGCTCCACCAAGCGATGCACATTAATTAGGGTTACTAGTACGAATCTATTATGAAAATCTTTATTTTGTGCAGTTGTGACTGGTGTTATTCTAAGGATAATTATTAATGGAAAATACTAGGTAGCCGACTAGTTTGCCAACTTTTGGGTTGCCAACTTTTGGGTTGCATCCGCATAGGGCTCATCCCATGGTGCCGGCTCCCACAAATATGTTCCCAACAATGATGACCTGCCTGCACTCCACATCACGTGGAGTTGGCAATAAAGAGAAATGCTATTCGGCCTGAAGGTTTTTCCAATTCCGCCCAGTCCGATTGACGTGGCAACATGCAACTGATGGTGTAAAATATTTAAATGTCGCTAGCTGGTTTCAGCCACCAATTGCACACTGCCACGCCAATCGTGCCGAAGGAATTGGGAAACCTTCGGGCTGAATTGCAAAAGTTGACAAACAAGTTGGCTATGTAGCATTACAAATTAGTAATTAAGCCCCCTTTTGGTAAATCGTATTAATGATACCAACTAGTATTTGAAAGATGGGAATAATTGAGCCCAACATGGGTCCAATCACACCATGAAGTAGAACCTAATTACCAGGTTAGGGTTGGGGGGTGGGGACGGACTCATCCGACGGCGGGGGCCGAATCACCCCATCACTGGACGTCCAGATTCTGCCGAGGATTCGAGTTCCACACTTCCACCTCCTCTCCCATTCCGGGAAAAGAATTAAGTTGTGAGATGACGTTGTGGCTATTTAACATCCGAAGCGGTGTGCATTAAGTAGGGTTTGGTCCACATCTCTCTCAGCCTCAGCACCCCGTGCTCCACTATTTAATTAGGGTTATTTTTAATTTGCCCCCCAAACTTTGCTTAAATTAGACTTTACCCCCCAAAACTAACTACTCCGTCAGCTCACCCCCAAAACTTTATTTCTTTTCCGTCAGCTCACCCTTTCTCTTAGACGGTGAGCTGACGGAACAGTTAGTCTTGGGGGGTAAAATCTAAGTCAAGGAAAAATTTGGGGGGCAAAGTCAAAATAACCCTTTTAATTAATTAATTACCCCACCCCCTTACGTCGGGCGGGTGAAGGCGGGGGGGGATTGAGATCGATCGTCATCTCTGATTCTCCCACCCGTTCCTCGTGGGACGATCCGGCCGGTCGTCGGTAATGGCATCGCACGACGACTCTTCGACGGCGGCCCACCGGAATTGCCTCTCCAAGCGGCAGATGGAGTCCCTCACCGCCGTCTGCGACACCCTCCTTCCTCGCATCGACGTTCCTCCACGTGGTTGCGACGACGCCCTCCTCTCCTTCTATGGCACCTCCGCCTCCATGGCCGGCACTCCGGAGCTCGTAAGATCACATGGCCTATCACTTCTCTCTTTTTTACCTCGCCAATTGAGAATAAATTAATTATAACTTCCAAAGTTTATCGATCGGTCGTCTCCAACTGATAGATAGATACTTTAGTTGGTAAGACATACAATCAGTTTTTCGTCAAAATGTCATAAAAATTTTCCTACCAAAAGAAATAAAAAATATAAAGAAAAAAAAAGTTTTCTTTCCTTTTAAAATTTTAAGTATTCAATAGTCGGGGCTGGGTGCAACGGATGACTGTGACCAGAACGTTCAATCTGGCTAATCAATCATTTGGGCTAAACAGTACTTTTCTTATTATTGTGATCACAAAGAAAGGAAGAAATTTTTTTTTTTTGAAACAAGTTATCAAAATTAAATAAATCAACCGGTTACTTGGGTTGCAGATCGGAGGCCTGCTGTCTGGAGGGATGCAGCACCCGTCGGTCGGACTTCTCCGCCTGGCGCTGTGGCTGCTCTCGACCCGGTTGGGAACGTTGGGGATGTGCGGGCGGGCGAGCGTGTCGAGCCGGTTCCCTTACTTGCAGAGGTGGTCGGAGTTGCGGCAGGAGAGGCGGGAGGAGATCATGCTGGGATGGTCCCTCAGCTCCTTCAGCCTCTTCAGAATGCTGTTCAAGTGTCTCAAGTACGTGACCATGCGCCTCTTCTTCGTCCAGGTATTCATTAATTAACCCCACCTGGACTTTATATTTTAATTCGTTATTGTTATCATTATAATGCTTTCATATATATATATATATATATATATATATATATATATATATATATATATAGAGAGAGAGAGAGAGAGAGAGAGAGAGAGAGGGGAATGCACGCACGGTGCGGTCTGCGAATACATGCGGTGGGTGCATCGAACGACTGCGGACCGCAGATTGCACCTAAGCGTCTCTCTCTTTCTCTTTTGAATGGCAACCCTTAATTTCAAGTCAAAGCCTTTATTTTTAAGAGCATCTTCGACCGGGGGCTCTTTTTTAGAACCACATGTCCCTAATTATTTTATACATAAAACAATTTATAGAGCCCCCATCACTCTAAACAGAGGGCTCTAAAACCGAATCTTGTATGTTTTATAAATTATTTTTTTTTTATTTTAACCCTTGTCTTATTCAGATTTGATTGAAATCCTAATAAGCCAAAACTGCTACAGTTGTTTGGAGCCCCAGGTTTCGGGCTCCATATATAGAGCCCAGCTGCAAAATGGAGCCCCATATATGGAGGGTTGGAGCCTGGTTGGAAGTGTCCCCGGCTTCAAAATAGAGCTTTAGAGTCCGGTTGGAGATGCTCTAAGTGCATCTCCAAGAGGCTAGCTCCTAAGATCTTTATTCTTTGGGCTCCTTGCTACCACATAGATAAAGTATTGAGTGAGAATTGTAGAGCACTCCATATGATCTTCAAATCTCTCCCTATTTTTTGAAAAAACCAAATGCTCCTCGCCAGACAAGGCAAGGGAGCATGGGCATTTTAGAAACTTAACAATGAAAGAAACCGGCTTGTGGCTGTTCAAATCAGATGGGGGGCCCACCAAATAGCTTTCCCTACTATTCTCGCCAGCACCAGCGAGATGAGTACGTAGGGAGATTGGACTTGAGAAAAACCTGGGGGAGCTCGTTGGAGGGCTATTTTCATAGTGGGCCCATATTGTTTCGCTACAGTTCCGAAGGAACTCTTGTGTGGGAGCACGTTGGAGATACTCTAATCCATCCCAAATTCTTAAACCTTTCTTAATCTAATTTAATAGTATATAATACTATAGGTCATTGGGGGCCATGTGTTTCTTATCGGCAGGATGATCAAAGCCTGGACCTTAAACGTTACATTCATTGATATAGCATCTATTTGTTTTTTATTAGGTTTTCTTTAGGGAGGGACTCACATGCGATTGTTGGGGGCTATGTGTTTCTTATCGGTGGGCTGAGCGAAGCCTTCGCCTCGCCTCGCCTCGTGGGTCACAATAGTTATTACTATAAACGGGTTTTATTGCATGATATCATCTCTCCTCTATGTTTAGACCGGGTAAATTAGGACGAGTACCTTACGAGGTACTTGGTTTTAGGGTAGTATTTTAAAAACCAGACCGGATCAGACTTGGTTGAATCGGTTTAATTGGACTAGAATGAGAACAATTATAAGGTGAATTTTGTTAAAAAAAAAGCCAGTTATTTTTTTTCAAATTGGTTCCCCTCCTCCTCCTTCTCTGCCTCCGCCTCCCCATCAACCCCTTTCTCCTCTTCCTCCCTAGCCACCCCCTTCTTCCTCCTCTGTGCCTCCTCCACCCTTGGCCCCAAGTGCGTCTGGGTCCAAAGGTGGAGGCAGTTGGGATCGTCGCCCATCTTACTTTGAAGCGACGGTGGTGCGAGGGCCCTTTTCGTGGGTTGGGAGGTTTGATGCCTCCCACGCATCGAGGATGGCACTCTTGGTTGACGGAATTGTGATTCTTGACCCGAAGAGACTCCAAGTGTCGCAGGAGTGGTGGCGGATGGCGCTGGTTGGCCATTTCTTGGGAGCTAAACTTCCTCTTGATGTTCTAAGGAAACGGGTGGAGCAAAGATAGCGTTATGCGGGTAAAGTTGTTGCTTGACATCGGACGGAGCTGATGGATCAGGCATGCCACCTTACGGCACTGGACATCCTTATGGGATCATTTCTTTTATTGTAAAATGCTATGTCCCATCCATCACTCTAAAATGGACTATACATTAATGTGATGCTATGCCAATGTGCTTTTGTGGGAAATGCATGTTGACATCAACGTTTCCTCATCCTCTACACTTGTAAATTTTTTGGATGGCAAGTAAACTCTACCCCCATCCCTTACCCCGTCTCATATCCCACCAGATTCCCCTCCTTTATACCCCATCTCACTCACCTCCTTCTTTATTGTTGGAGACTCGGAGTTGATATCTCTTTCTCCTTCCCCATCAGTCTCGTCGGAGGTGATGGGGATTGGGGAAGGAGGAGGATGGGAAGGGGAGGTGATAACGGCTCCGACGATGGAAGAGGAGGAGGAGGAGGAAGGAAGGAAGGGTAGACGATGATGGTTCCGACGAGGCAGTGGAGGATGTTGGGCTTGGCAGCGCGGCCCGTTAGGATTACTTGTTGCACAAGCGTTGTTACTTGGGGGCGAAGCAACCCTTGTTGAGGAGCCTCTATAAAAGGAGGTACGCAACGGAGGAGCATGTACAATGACAAGAGCATGGCAGACGATGGCTATTGGAACCCTAGAAGGGCTGCGGTTGAGAGGAGACCCATCGAGGTGTGAGAACCAGGCTAGGGTCGGACCCTTCCTTGGCCGAAACCTTAGAGAGGGAGAGAGGGAAAGGGGGTTCGGATTTTGGAGAGGGGAGAGGCTAGGGTCGGCCCCTCCCTCTCTATTCCTCTTATAGGGCCGGCCTCCTAGTGCTACAAGCAAGCTAGGGCCGGCCCCTAGTAGATAGGGAAGAGAGGGGGCGATTTTTAGGGTTTCCACAAGCCTATCGTGAAGCCTGGACAAAAACGCCCTTCACGAAAAGTGAAAAACTGAAAGAGATATTGAGTGAGGTGCGCTACTCGAAATCGAGTTCCGTCAGCGCCTATGAGCTCCTGGAATTATTCCACTCATTCTAAGATCCATATTCAATATGTTCTGAGCCATATTTTAGTATTTACCAAAATACCCCTACGGCCCCTAACACATGTGAATTAGGTCCTTAGGCTCCGGGCTTGTGCTCCATCGCGCTACTTCGTATCCAACGTATCCAACCAGGTCAGGGAACAATTCCTATATGCAACGACAGGGTGGAACCTTCAGGGTTCGGGATTTCTAGCTCCAACCGGATCCCTGATTAACTGTTTCGGTGACACACCGAAAGTTCCGTTAATCAGTCCTAATCCGATTAACCCGTGTAGCCACCCAGAGTGCGACGTGAGTTGAACTCTAGTGATCCTAAACTTATGTTACTCACTCGTAACCCTGTTCTCTACTATACTCTGATATTCCTTAGTCCCTCATATTACTGGTGCCATGATACGACTCGGGCGGTGGGAAGCACCATCAGATCTCGATCGATCATCTGACTATGATTTGATAACTTGTCATCTACAACACCACACACCTTCCGTTGCTATACCTAGCATCCGGAACATCGTCAGTCATACTGACAACCACTAGGCCTGGGTTAACTGTGTGGACAGATTGACTCATCAAAATGCACACATCCAACACTGGACGTCGGATAATCTGTAGGGATTACATGTTACTCAAGCGCTAACCGGGTAACCCAACATACCGTGGTATTGTACTATGGAAGGTCCACACACGTTGGTACATCAAAGCACCATAAAACTGATTGGCCCAGTGTATATGGTCCCTAAGGGTTAAGGATAAATTATCTATAGTAGTAATACGGTTTATGCACCAGTGTCTGAATCACTGAACTGTGCACCATCTTGGTTCCTGTTCAACACGATCATCGTGCTTGGTCAGGTGAATGGGAATCCCACGTTCCCGTGGTGGAGACTTCACCACATCCTCTACCTGCCAACAGCTTGTTCTCGGTGAATCGACCAGCATCACCCAAGCTGGGAACTAGTTTTAGGTCTACACACAACTGGTCCACTAGGTCTCCCAAGCATGGATCCACCATGCGCCTCAGTGGCCTACTGTGTTCCCTATGGTCCTTTATTATATATGTATTAACATATACCAAAGTAGTATTCTAATTAAAGCAATAACCAAAGTCATCTTTATTAATATTAATACAAAAAATCCACGCTCAGGACACATGAGCTACAACAATCTCCCACTTGGCCTAGCGGGGAATAGTAGTCTTAACTCCCATGGCATCCACGTGCTTCTCAAAAGCCTTGGTCGGTAACGCCTTCGTGAAAGGGTACGCCATGTTATCTGCAGACGCAACTTGAGTCACTACAACCTCCCCTCACTTCTGCAAGTCCCAGATAATATAGTATTTTCGCTCGATATGCTTACTCTTCTGGTGATATCTTGGCTCCTTGGATTGTGTTATCGCTCCACTATTGTCGTAGTAAAGGACAATAGGATCTTGAGCTCCTGGTATACATCCTAAGTCCGTGAGGAACTTCTTGAGCCACACCGCCTCCTTGATTGCTTCGCACGTCGCAACGTATTCATCCTCGATCGTCGAATCCGCGATGCATCCCTGCTTCACGCTCCTCCAACTGATAGCTCCTCCTCCCAATGAAAACATAAACCCTGACGTCGATCTCCTGGATTCTGGATCTGATGCAAAATCAGAATCCATATACCCAATCGGCATCAGTTCCTGTAAAGAGTAAACTAACTCATAATCTCTCATCCTACGGAGATACTTGAGTATACTTTTCATAGCAGTCCAGTGCCCTGGACCCGGATTTGACTAGTACATGCCCATCATACCTACTGCATAGCATATATTTGGTCTCGTGCACTGCATAACATACATCAGACTCCCTACAGTCGAAGCATAAGGTATCTTTTGCATCTCTGCCCTCTCCTCAGGAGTCTTAGGACCCTGATCCTTGGACAATTTCATTCCATGTCTGAATAGAACCAGTCCGTTCTTGGAGTTGTGCATACTAAATATGACCAAGATAGTATCAATGTAGGCTGACTGTGACAGCGAGAGAGTCTTGTTCTAGCAATCTCGAGTTACCTTGATCCCCAAAACATGAATCACTTCACCCCGGTCTTTCATGTCAAATTGAGAGGATAACCACACCTTCACTGTAGACAACATTCCAACATCGTTTCCAATGAGCAGGATATTGTCTACGTAAACTACCAGAAAAACTATTGTAGTCTTATCGTTCCTTTTATAAACATATGGTTCATCCACGTTCTGTTCAAATCCATAAGACTGGATAGCCTGATCAAAACGAATGTTTCAACTTCTGGATACTTGCTTCAGTCCATAAATGTACCTTTGCAACTTGCATACCAGACTTTCCTGACGTTTTATGACAAAGCCTGGAGGCTGGGACATATAGATGTCTTCTTCCAAATCGCCAATGAGGAATGCGGTCTTGACGTCCATTTGTCAGATCTCCCAATCATAATGGGCTGCAATGGATAAGAGGATCCGGATTGACTTAAGCATAGCCACTGGCGAAAAGGTTTCATCATAGTCGATCCCTTCTCGCTGGATATAACTCTTAGCGACTAGTCTAGCTTTGTAAGTCTCAATGGTACCATCTGGACCTCTTTTTCTTTTGTACACCCACTTACACCCAACAGGTTTAATGTTATGAGACGATGCTACAAGTGTCCAGACCGAGTTTTGGGGCATCGATGTCAGTTCTGCCTCCATGGCTTTCTGCCATGCTGCATGATCAGAGGATATCATCGCTTCGTCATAGTTTAGAGGATCATCTTTCTGAAACTCTGGATCTACCAAGAAGGCTTCTTTAATGTATCTATCAGGAGCACTTATGGTCCTCCCACTGCGACGAGCCTGCGGTGGTTCCATAGGAGTCGATTCTATAGTATCGTTTATCTTAGTGGTATCAGTACCAAGCAATTTTTCAAGAACTACTTTATTGGTGAGCTTATGGTCTATTAAATAATCATATTCTAGGAATACGGTGTTCGTCGAGACGATAACCTTTATATCCTTAGGATCATAAAATAAATCACCCTTTGTCCCTTTTGGATATCCAACGAACAGACATACCTTAGTCTTTGACTCCATCTTATCTCGTTTGTCCTTCCGTACATGTGTGGGACAACCCCAAATCCTAAAGTACTGCAGGCTTGGCTTTCGCTTCAACCACAGCTCCCAAGGAGTTAGAGGTACTGACTTTGATGGAACAATGTTCAAAGTATATACTGCCGTCTCTAGGGCATATCCTCAAAAACTAGGTGGCAATGTTGCATAACTTATCATATTCCGAACCATATCTAACAAAGTTTGGTTTCTCCTATCAGATACACCATTTTGTTGTGGTGTCCCTGTTGTAGTCAATTGGGATACGATCCAATGCTCACGCAGGTACCCAATAAATTCATCCGATAGGTATTCGCCTCCTCGATCCGATCGAAGAGACTTGATACTCTTACCCGTCTGCTTTTCTACTTCAGCTCTGAACTCTTTGAACTTATCAAAGGATTCAGACTTCCGCCGCATTAGGTATATGTATCCAAACCTCGAGTGATCATCCGTGAAGGTGATGAAATACTCGAAGCCTCCTATGGCACGGACACTTATGGGCCCACATACATCAGTGTGTACCAACTCTAATACCTCCTGAGATCTACTACTTTTGGCTCGGAAAGATCTTTTAGTTATCTTGCCTTCCAAGCAAGACTCACACGTTCGTAGGCTTTCTGAAATATCTAGACTTAAAAGTCCTACCTTAATCAACCTGTGAATCCTTTCTGAGGCTATCTCTCCAAGCCTTAGATGCCAAAGGAGTGTTGGATTATCTGAGGGATTTTTTCTTTTAGATGAATTAACCACACATGCTTCAGTTATATTATCTTGCTAATGATTAGAGTTAATTATATAGAGATCATTCTGTGTCTTTCCCTTACAAACAAAGAAATCATTCAATTTAATTGACACACTAGAAGCATCAAATAAAACTAAAAAATCTTCATTATTCAATAAGGAAATAGAAATTAAATTTCGTTTCAAGGATGGTATATAAAGTATGTCTCTAAGTAATAAACTTCTTCCATCAAGAAATTGCAAGACGACATCTCCAACTACTTCAGCCTCTGCCACGGCCTCAGTTTCCATGCTTAGGATTATCTTCCCATCATCCAGTTTTCTTGTCTCCTTGAACCCTTGCAAATTATTGCAAGCATGGTTACTGAAACCAGAATCCACAATCCATGAAACTGGAGAACAACTGGATGCTATAAGGGATTCCACTATGTGGATTTGAGATATACCTGTCTCAGCCTGCTTAGGAACCTTCAACTGCACCTGGCCCATCTTCACGGACTTTTTAGACTTTTTTTCTAAAACTTGCCTTTGGCTTTCAGAGAAGGCTTCCGCTCTACGTTTAGGGATTGGGCTCTTGCCTTCATCCCGTCCTTTGCCGCCTGGAGCACCGCTAGGAGCTCTACGTTAGACATCTCCAACCGGTTAAGGTTAAAGTTGGTAACGAAGCCCTCAAACGCTCCTGACAGAAACGCGAGAAAAATATCGGTCTGGATCTCTGCATCCAAGATGACATCGAAGGAACCAAGCTCATTCACATAGCCAAACAATTTCAGCATATGATCTCGAACTAAAGTTTCCTCTGCCATCTTCGTGGACGCCAATTTTTTGATGGTCAGGTAACGTGTTACACGACTACGACCCTCGAATATTTCCTTTAGATAGAGCATCATATCTGAAGAGAAGGCCATGTCTTCGACTAGCTTCTGAAGGATGGTCTGCAAGGATGCCACTATGTAGCACTTGCACATCTCATCAGCATCTATCCAGTCTTTCCATTCCTTCAACTGGGCCTCAGTAGCACTTGGTCCCAGCATGGCCGGTTGAGGGGTACTCAGGGCAATTGTATGTTTGCCAACCCTTAGGACGAGCATCAGGTTACGCTTCCAGTCCTCGTAGTTTGGTCCCGTAAGTTTGTTATCATTAAGGATGGAGGCAAGGGGGTCGAGCTTGGTCATGATTTCTGTAAACAATGGTTTAAAGCAAAAATTAGGGTCTACCACAATCTGCTTTATGGAATTTAAAAATAGATAATATTTACTTCAGCCGCTATGTCTTCACTACCTCAAGTGGAGACATCCAGGAATCTAAATTCCCTGGGTTCTAGCACTGAGACTATCGGTCTTGAATTGGAGACAGCATCTCGGTGAGAGCATGCAACCGCTTCTGCCAACGGGGTTTTTACAACTCAGTCTTCATCAGAATTACCCATGGCAAACTGAAAGACCTCCCAATCTCTTTTTGGCCAGCTTTATGTGACCCGCGTACGCAACAACGGTGGCTTCACACAAGCTTTCGGATGCTTCCCATAAATCTAGGTGGTGTCAGCAAGGGGGTTCATAGGCTCCCACGGTGCAGGAAAAAACTGTCACCCACTACCACCGGCATCCTCCATGTCCCGAAGGAAACCACTAGGTGAACCAGCATGGAAGGAAACACAGCTCTCATCTGGTGGGAATATCGAACTGCATACCTCCCACCCAGACCCTTAGCCGGTTGATTGTGGAGGCCAAGGGCTCCCCTTTGGAGGGAACCTCTTATACATCCCTTCCTTATGAGGTTTTATGCATAACTAGAAAGGTCACGACCTCCTAGACTTAGATCCTGGTCTAACGCACTCCCACTAGGATTACAAACCTTCCCGCAAAGCATTAGTATCCTTGGAAAATATCATAGTCCCTACCTCAAATACTCAGCTTTCGCCTTTCTTGCAAGGATCACATTACATAGATTCCAAGGATCCCGATAACTCACTAGTTTGCCCATAATCCTAAGATCTGGAGCCTAGCCTAAGGTCAACGTGGAAAGGACTCCCACTAGAATGATCCGTCGTTCACAATTTAATGCCTGATGTTATAGTAGACCTTATCTCATTATAGGTTTCGATACTGGCCAAATAGGGACATCCGACAACCTCCGCCGGATCTCAACCTAATGGTGGCATAACCAAATCGTGATGAGTTCACACTACCATCAAACGTCAACTAGAAACGGGTATCACTTAGTAGAATCCTAACCTAACTTGGTCGCTAGGACCATATGGGGAAAAGGCATCCCACTAGGGTTATCATACTTCTTATGGAGACATTAGTTATCTGTAAATAAATCTAACATTGCGTCTATCTCGATGCACAGTACTTGGCTACTTGAACTACCACGAGGGCGGTTACCATCTTTTCTTTTAGCTAGCCACCGGATTCGCACGTGTTAGAACCATATAGAGACACCGATGAATCCATAAGCTTAGTACTATCCCTAAGCCTGATCTAGAGAGTAACTCACAAGCAAGATAGATAATTAAATTATCATCGGGGTTCTTTAAACTCTAAGAAAGAGAACAACAGAAAAATATCCAAACTGAATCAAGTTCAGGGTCCGACCCCTGAACCTGAATAGCACAGCCAAGATATCCTATTTTTCCATTCTGCATAATCTCTGACGACGATCCTGATCATCACCAACGTGCATACTTTCACCGGGTATTTGCACTCTATGATACCACTTGCCCGAACCGTGGATGTAGCATCATCTCCTTCTTCCTGTGACCGAAAAACTAACACGCTCTGAGCAAGTGCTCGTTCGTGTACAATTTTGCAAGAAAGAAAAGGAAACAATCCTAGAAAATATGGCCAAGGAACCGAGGGTGGTCAACCTCCACCCCCGCCCATCTAGAGCCTTAAAATCCAAAAGCACAATAATAATCAATGCAAAATTAAATCCGGGGTCCGACCCCTGGAGGCATGCAATCACATATTACTATTCAGCCGGCACCTGCAAAAAAACGATACATACCACAATCCATATGCATGATCTATGCTGAATCCCGATGAAAACATATATCATCATATATTCACATGATGTTTTCACGAATTCATGCATGAAACACACACCAAAGCGTGCTTAGATACCAATTGTTGGAATTGGATCCGCTTATCAGAGTTGCAACGGAAGCAAAAGATAGATCCAAAGATCATACATTGTATGTTTTATTACAATTAATTCTACAAAATAATCTACATACAAATCTATGATCTTAGCATATGTGCGGACACCCTAGAGGCATACAACGATCTACAGAAGACATGCATACATCTAGTTAGGTGTTTAGGATCATCATACCTTGTGGATCTATGATCCAGAAAGAATGGAACAATGATGAACCGTACGTGAATCGCAGGGGAAGCTGTCGGATGGCACCTTGTCCTTTGCGAATTGAGGAATCCTCGAAGTCATATCTCTGAGAGCAAGGACTACGAGCCGACGGAGGAATTCGTTGCGAAGACGATGGCGAGCCGCGAGATCTTCTCCTTATCTTTCTCTCTTCTTCCTTCTCCTTCCTTCCTCCTTCTTCTTCCTTCTTCTTCCTCTTTCTTCCTTGGCCGAAACCTCAGAGAGGGAGAGAGGGAGAGGGGGTTCGGATTTTGGAGAGGGGAGAGGGGAGAGGCTAGGGCCGACCCCTCCCTCTCTATTCCTCTTATAGGGACGGCCTCCTAGTGCTACAAGCAAGCTAGGGCCGGCCCCTAGTAGATAGAGAAGAGAGGGGGTGGTTTTTAGGGTTTCCACAAGCCTATCGTGAAGCCTGGACGAAAACACCCTTCAGAAAAAGTAAAAAATTGAAAGAGAGATTGAGTGAGGTGCGCTACTCGGAATCGAGTTCCGTCAGCGCCTATGAGCTCCTGGAATTATTCTGCTCATTCTAAGATCCATATTCAATATGTTCTGAGCCATATTTCACTATTTACCAAAATACTCCTATGACCCCTAACACATGTGAATTAGGTTCTTAGGTTCCGGGCTTGTACTCCATCGTGCTACTTCGCATCCAACGTATCCAACCAGGTCGGGGAATAATTCTTATACGCAACGACAGTGTGGAACCTTCAAAGTTTGGGATCTCTAGCTCTAACCGGATCCCTGATTAACTGTTCCGGTGACACAACAAATGTTTCGTTAATTAGTCCTAATCCGATTAATCCGTGTAGCCACCTAGAGTGCGACGCGAGTTGAACTCTAGTGATCCTAAACTTATGTTACTCCCTCGTAACCATGTTCTCTACTATACTCTGTGTTACGAAGAGAGGGGGAGAGCGAATAGGATTGGGGAGAAAATCTCCTTGTATTATCTCATCAATCTCACATAAACATTACATAAGACTACCTCTCTTTATATAGAGAGAGAACACACACCATTATGTTACCACAACCGAGGTGGGACTAATAGAATACTAACACACTACATCTAATACCCCCCGTCAAACTGATGTAAGGTATAAACCGACATCAGTTTGCTTAATAAAAGGAAGGAGAAAGAAAGAAAAAAAAGAGAAAAAATAAAAATTACATCAAATAACCCTTTTTTATTCTGTAAAGTAAAGATAGTGCCAGGGCGACCTGCAAGCAAGTCGTCCTGGAAACCCGATTGACCTGCAAGCAGGACAACCGGGGGAACCCGACCAACCTGTAAGCAGGTCAACCGGGGAAATTGACAATGATCACTAAGGATCAGAGCGAAGGAAGCCGACGGTGATGGAAGCCGACAATAACGAAGGCCGAAAGAAGAGAGAGTAGCTAAGAAAAGATGTGAATGCGTGAGATCTCATAAGAGGCAAGCACCCGGCCGAAGCAAGTACTTGACACCTCTTAGAAGATCTCAATCATCACAGACAAGGAGAAGATGAAGAGTCGTAGCTCTGATAGGGTCACAAGACCAATGAAAGGAAGAGGATCCGAAAGCCGGTGCAAGAATGACCGGAACGAAAGTGGATCCAAAAGCCGGCACACAACAAGTGTGACCGAAACAAGAAAGGATCCAAAAGCCGGTACAAAACAAGTGTGACCGAAACTAGAGAGGATCAAAAGTCGGCACAAGACAAGTGTGACCGGAAAGAGAAAGGATCCAAAAGCCGGCACAAAATAAGTGTGACCGGAACTAGAGAGGATCAGAAGAAACCGGCACAAAACAAGTATGATCGGAACGAGAAAGATTCAAAAGCCGGCACAAAACAAGTGTGATCGGAACTAGAGATGAACAAAAGCCAGCACAAGACAAGTGTGACCGGAACGAGAAAAGATCCAAAAGCCGGCACAAGACAAGTGTGACTGGAACTAGAGAGGATCTAAAAGCCGGCACAAGATAAGTGTGATCGGAACGAGAAAGGATCCAAAAGTCGGCACAAAATAAGTGTGACCGGAACTAGAGAGGAATTAAAAGCTGGCATAAGACAAGTGTGACCGGAACTAGAGAGGATCAAAAAGTGCAAAGGCGGATCGGTAGGGCGCAGAGCGCAAAAATACCAAAGCGCAAGGGCACAAAGCGAGGCGATGGGGCAGGCGAATCGACAAAGCGCAAGGGCATAGGGTGCAAGGCAGGCTGACAAAGCTCAAAGTGCAACGAACGGCGGGCGCGGGACGCTAAGGCGGTCAGATCAAACGGCTTAGGGCTCTGGCAGCCAACAAGACCGATAGGCGCGGGCTGGAACGGAAGGAGGAGCGGCAGCTGGAGCGCAGGGCCGCAGAGAGAGCGCAATAGATCAGAGCGCAAGGCGAAAAATGCGAAGAGCCGGCCATGTACGAAAGGGCCGGATCGGGTGCAAGGGCCATGCGGGGTCGGATCGAGTATAGTAAGTCACAAAGCATAGGCTCAAACTCAAAGGATTCGAGAGAAAATAGACACCAATGGCTGTGATCGGGAGTAGGGCACAGTGCGTAATGCATAGGTGAAGCATAAAGCACAGCCATCCGATGCAAATCGGATGGTTGTGATCACTTATAAAGAGAGAAGGAAATAAAAGAGGGGAAAATAGGGATGGTTGTGATTCAATTTAGAGAAGGACGGCTGTGATCAGCTAAAGAGAGAAAGAAAAGGACGAAGAAAGATGTTCGGATGAGAGAGAGAGATGAGATAAGGAAAGAGGAAATCGAGAGAGAGACGAGAGGGAAAACCAGGAGAGAGCGAGAGATCCAGAGACGAGAGAGGAAATCGAAGCGCCGGCGCGAGGGGAGGAGGCCATCTCCCCTCCGACGCAGGGTGCTCGGGCTCAATGGCGAGCGACTATCCGGCGGGCCGGCGGGCGCGGCAGATCCAGCGGGCGCGACGGGTCCGGTGGGTGCGGCAGATCTGGCGGGCGAGACGGGTCCGGTGGGCACGACTATTCGACAGATCCGGCGGGCGCAGGGTGCCCGGGCTCAACGGCGGGTAATGGGATCCGACTCCCCCCCCTCGCGACGGGTCCGGTGGGCGCAACTATCCGGTAGATCCGGGCAGGCGCAGGGTACCCGGGCTCAACGGTCGGGATCGGACGGCTGCGTTGCACAGGGATCAAGGGCGCAGGGGTCGTCCGGACGGTGCAAGGGCGAGGTCGGTGGGCACCGTCGAGCGCGGCACGGACCGACGACAGCGACGGTGGATCAGACGGCTCGGCAGCAACACAAGGGGAGCACCACGCCGGCCCAGGGTCGGAAGGCCGAATCTCGATCAAGCTCGAAGGGTCAGAGCTAAATCCCGATCGGATGTAGACCATCTAGC
Source organism: Chamaelirium japonicum (assembly GCA_947650365.1). NCBI lineage: Eukaryota > Viridiplantae > Streptophyta > Magnoliopsida > Liliales > Melanthiaceae > Chamaelirium > Chamaelirium japonicum. The sequence continues at coordinate 41,291,561 of OX393554.1, forward strand.
CCCCCGTCTCAACCGTCCATGCTGCGCCGGAGAGGAAGACAAGGATCCTCGTGTCGGTGCCGCTGCTACGCAGGAGAGAGGAAGCCCCATGAGCGCCGGATGGAGCAGATCCGGTGAGGGACCGGTGGCCGGTGCGGCACGAGACGGTGACCGCACCAGATCGATCAAGTATTTAGGAGAGAGAGACGGGAAAAAAAAAATATTTTGTACTGTTCCCGGCCTCCTCGATGTCATCGACGACGACCGAGGAGGCCGAGGCCAGAGAGGAGAGCGTCGAACCCTAGGCCAAAAGGGTTGGCTCTGATACCATGTTACGAAGAGAGGGGGAGAGCGAATAGGATTAGGGAGAAAATCTCCTTGTATTATCTCATCAATCTCACATAAATATTACATAAGACTCTCTCTCTTTATATAGAGAGAGAACACACACCATTATATTACCACAACCAAGGTGGGACTAATAGAATACTAACACACTACATCTAATACTCTGATAATCCTTAGTCCCTTGTATTACTGGTGTCATAATATGACTAGGGTGGTGGGGAGCACCGTCAGATCCCGATCAATCATCTGACTAGGAATTAATGACTTGTCATTTATAACACCACACACCTTCCGGTGCTATGCCTAGCATCCGAAATATCGCCAGTCATACTGATAACCACCAGGCCTAGGTTAACTGTGTGGATAGATTGACTCATCAAAATGCACACATCCAACACTGGACGTCGGATAACCTGTAGGGATTACATGTTACTCAAGCGCTAGCCAGGTAACCCAACATACCGTGGTATTGGACTATGGAAGGTCCGCATACGTTGGCACATCAAAGCACCACAAAACTGGTTGGCCCAGTGTACATGGTCCTTCAGGGTTAAGGACAGATTATCAATAGTAGTAAGACGATTTATGCACCAATGTCTGAATTACTGAACTGTGCACCATCTTGGTTCCTGTTCAACACGATCATCGTGCTTGGTCAGGTGAATGGGAATCCCATGTTCCCGTGGTGGAGACTTCACCACATCCTCTACCTGCCAACAGCTTGTTCTCGGTGAAGCGACCGGCATCACCGAAGCTGTGAACTAGTTTTAGGTCTACACACAACTGGTCCACTAGGTCTCCCAAGCATGGATCCACCATGCATGCGCCTCAGTGGCCTACTGTGTTCCCTAGGGTCCTTTATTATATGTGTATTAACATATACCAAAGTAGTATTCTAATTAAAGCAATAACCAAAGTCATCTTTTTTAATGTTAATACATAAAATCCACGCTCAGGACACACGAGCTACAACAGTATGTAGTTGTGTTAGTTCCCTGAGGGTTTGTTCAGATGACCGCAATGCCACTATATTGTGCAAGTGTTGAATCGAGTGGAGCACCTCGATGAGGCACGAGGTTATCGACGATCAACGACTTGTCCAAGCATCAATGGTTGGCCTGATTGAGAAGCCGATGGGTTGCTGAAGGAAGCATCGACTGGTATTGTAGCAGCGATCTCAATTGCTGCCATATCTGTTGTGTTGCAAGAGTATGGAAGGAGTGCGGAAGGTCGACTGATGGGCGACAGCTTAGAGAACTAGCTGCTGATGTTGCGTTGGGGGGGGGGGGGGGGCACTAGACCAAAGCATGGAAGCGTAGCGATGATCTATCGATCAAAGGGTCTGGGCATGGTGTACGATCACCGAAAAGCTATATTCGTGGTGTAGCCCACTTGCCAATGGACAAATCATGTTAATATGTAATGGCATAACTTTTATCTCTCCCGAGTAGCCAAACTCCACTGCAGCTCCCTAGTTGAATGCAATTAGTATCAGCACCAAGGACCAAAGTCCCCTTGATGATCAACCGACGTAGTGGTCAAGCCAGTTTGAGGTTAAGGCTACAGGGAGCACCCTGATTTTGGTTAAACCCAATTCGGCACCATGCCCGGACAAGAAAGACCCGGCCACCGCCCCCAGTTATATGCCATCAATGGCTATCAACCTGAGGCAGACCCCGTCCGTCAATCGGATGCAGAAAAGAACAAACGAAGTCCTTCGGGTCCAGAATATCATCCATGTTGTACACATCCCACAGATCGTGGAACCAATGAGTGCCAACGAAATGATCTCATTCAGGAAAGCCAACCTCGAGGGCATATCCATCCCTCTCATAAGGATCTGTTAGTAATCCATATCTTGTTGAGGAGCTGGAACGTCCACCGATGCCTGTCAATCTTGGGAGTGTCATCGAAGTACTTATACTAAGAAGCTTCCATGCCCTAGGCTATAGGACGGACGAGTCGAATTGTCGAAAATTATGTTATTCGGCTTCGCGAGAGAGTTCGCCCGGGTCGCAGGAGAGATAACCCTAACCGTCACGCTGGACAGTCACTACGATGGGTCCATTTCGTAGTTGTGGATGCCGAGTTGCCTTATAATGCAATCCTCAATAATCCATGGCTGCATAGCATGAACGAAGTCACTTCATCCATACACCAATCCCTGAAGTTCCTCTCCAAGGAAGGAGTGGTGCGGACCTTCGGAAGAGTCATCCTTCCTGGCTTCACCCTCGCCTAAGCAGGTATACTTAGTCAAAGTTTTGATGGGGTCCGATGCTTTATTGTCGCACGTCGCCCGCAGGTAGCTCGCAGATCGCACGTCGCCCATAGGCAGCTCGTAGATTGCACGTCGCCCCCAGGCAGCTTGCAAATCACACGTCGCCAGCAAGTAGCTCGCAGATCGCACGTCACCCATAGGCAGCTCGCAGATCGCACATCGCTTGCAGGTAGCTCGCCCACGAAGGAGATCGCCCCCTTTTGTCGGTAGGTGTTCCATAATGTAAGACGTCGATAAGGCGACAAGTGTCATCATTTTGGAGGAACTACACGGACGATGGTAGGCCTACTTTGCTCTGCGCGCACCTGCTAGGCACCAAGCGAAACCGAAATCGACTCACGGTCTTGAGCCTTCTAGGGTGTCACCTAGAGCAGACAAGACCGGTGCATCCCCCCCCCCCCCCCCAGCCGACCATGGGTAGCCAGCTACCTAACAAGAAAACATAGCGCATTTAACGACTCATGTGCAAACACGAGGGTGCACAAAGAGACAGGTGGACTGGCACGTGTCGGCCTACAGTGGTTTGAGAAATGCTATAAAGGTACTATCCAAGGCTCCAAAGTACAAGTTTGAGTTCCAAAAAACTCAAACTACCTTCTGATCACTTGACGTCCCCTTTTGAAATCTCTGCTGACTTTAGCGTCGGAGGGTCTATGCTCTGAAAAAAGCCAGCCGTTCTAACTCCCTGTACTTTGCAGGTCATGGGAGGAGTTTACGAGATTTCTCCTCGACAATAATCATGGGTTGCCTTTGGCAAATTGTAAGTTGTATGCAGTCATATATATCTTCTTTTTGGCTCCTCACCTAGATAATTATAAAGTCTCCTATATGAATCGTTTTTGCTCGATCCTCGCCTAGAGAATAATGAAGTCCTATGAATCGTGAATTAGAAGACAATTCAAAAAGAAGAATGATAAGCATTTGCACGAATTAAGAGACAATTCAAAAGGAAGAATGCTATGCATCCATGCATCGTGAGATGGTATCCTTACATGTTGATATGCCATGCTGTCATCATTATTATGTGCCAGGATTCGTTCATCGAACCCATCCCATGGACCATGGTGCACACAGATGCAGGCTATGATACACGCATGTATATGCATTGCATCGCTCATTAAAAAAAGGCAAATTAGGTATAGATCCTTAACTATTTTGCAATATTAGTTACAGGACATCATAATTTGCTATATTAGCTAAGGTCCATACAAGTATACATTTGTCTCCATAAAGAGTATATATTCATCTTCAGAAATAGTACACATTGTTTTAGAAAGAATATACATTTGTTTTTAGACTTGACCTATATTTTGAAAATAACATGTCCTGCAACTAAAAGTCATCTCTTAAAAAGGACTTATGTCAAACTCCTCCTTTAAAAAATAGCCGTGTGTTAGGAAGCTTAGGAAGCGGCATGAATGAATTAAAAAAAAAAAATTGTAGAATGAGAAGGAAAATTCTCATTTACTTTTATTTTTATTTTGGAAAATTGTATAGGTTTTTTTTTTTTTTTTTGAGAGGAAATGCCCATCATTCCATTTGTTTGGGTATATACAGGTGAACAAGGAGAGGGAGAACCAATCTTGGAAAGCTCTCGGCTACTGCGGACCGGACCCAAGCCTCGTTCGGCACTCAGAGTCGGAGGCCACCCAACACGGAAGAAGGGCGGTGGGGACCACTTGCTCGGTGCCGGGACCCCTGCATGCAACAGTGCTCCCCCTCCCTCCCAGCATTGGGCTTGACCACGACCGGCTCTTCCAGCGACTCCGCAAGGCCGGCTTCCCCTCCGCCGCCATCAGGAGGGCCTCTCCTCCTCTCCCCGTCCTCCGCTGCGACGCCGTCGTCGTCGGATCGGGATCGGGCGGCAGCGTTGTGGCCGGCGTCCTCGCCACAGCAGGATACAAAGTACTCGTCCTAGAAAAGGGCAACTACTACGCCCGGAGGGGCCTCTCCCTCCTGGAAGGCCCCTCCTGTGCCACCATGTACGAGGGCGGCGGACTCATCGCCACCGACGACGTCGGCGTCCTCCTCCTGGCTGGCTCAACCGTCGGCGGAGGGTCCACCATCAACTGGTCGGCGTCGATCCGCACGCCCGACCACGTCAGGAAAGAGTGGTGCCACGAGCACGGGCTCGAGCTCTTCGGCAGCGAGGCCTACGATCACGCACTCGACGTGGTCTGCGACCGGATGGGTGTCCAGTCGGCCGTCAACGAAGAAGGGTTCAACAGTTCGGTCCTGCGGAGAGGGTGCCTGAAGTTGGGGTTTCCGGTGCGCGACGTGCCGTGCAACGCTCCGCCGGACCACTACTGCGGGTGGTGCCACCTGGGGTGCAAGGACGGGAAGAAGAAGAGCACCCAGGAGACGTGGCTTTCCGACGTGGCCGCCTCCGGTAACGGGTTCATCCTCACCGGGTGCAGGGCCCTGAAGGTTCTGCACGAGGAGAGGGGATGGAAAGATCGGAGTGTGGCCACGGGCGTGGTGGTGGAATCCGGGAGCAAGGAGGTGTTCGTGGTGGAGTCGAGGGTGACGGTGATCGCCTGCGGGGCTCTGAACACGCCGGGCCTGCTGAAGAGAAGCGGGCTGAGGAACGGCAACATCGGGAGGCACCTCCACCTCCACCCGACGGTGATGGCCTGGGGGTACTTCCCGGCCGCCGAAGGCGGGTGGCCAGAAGAGGGGAAGAGGAGCTACGAGGGGGGGATACTGACGGCGATGTCGACGGTGGTGTCCGAGCCCGACGCGGCCGGGTACGGGGCGATCCTGCAGACGCCGGCGCTGCACCCGGGGATGTTCTCGGCGCTCACGCCGTGGGTGTCGGCGCGTGACTTCAGGGAGCGGATGACGCGGTTCTCGCGGACGGCGCATATGTTTGCGCTGGCGAGGGACAGGGGGTCGGGCACGGTGGACTACCCGGGGACGGTGGCGTACCGGCTGGACCGCCGGGACGAGCGGAGCCTGGGGAATGGGTTGGAGGCGATGCTGAGGATACTGGTGGCGGCAGGGGCGGAGGAGGTGGGGACGCAGCACGGGGAAGGGGATAGGTTGAGGGTGCAGGATGGCCTCGGGCACCGTGGGTTGGAGGATTTTGTGCGAGGGGCGAGCGGGAGGGGGGTGGGGACGGCGCCGATGAGCTCGGCGCATCAGATGGGGAGCTGCAGGATGGGGACGGATCCGGCGGCGTCGGCGGTGGGGCCGGGCGGGGAAACGTGGGAGGTGGAGGGGTTGTTCGTGGCCGACGCCAGCGTCTTCCCGACGGCTCTCGGGGTGAACCCCATGGTGACAGTCCAGGCGATCGCCTACTGCACCGCAGGCTCTATTCTCCACCGGCTTCGGACGGAGCTCTAGTAGTTCTTTTCTTTTTTCCTTTCTATTTTTAAAAAATTAATAATAATTTTCATAAGAAACCTCACCACCTATTAATATAAAGTTAATGTGTAAGAGGTCCATAACAGTATATCGTTCTCATGTGTATCGGCTCGAAACCAACCTTTTTAGACAAAACCCAAACCGATCCAATCTTGATCGGTTTCGAAGAATTTTAATCCGATCCAAATCAAACTGAGGTTGGAATCTAATCCGATCCAATCCAATTAAAATCGGTTTGGATTTTGATTGGATGGTCGGTTTAGATTTTGGCCCATATGGGCTTTTTTTCTCCTCTATTGGGACAAATCATGTTATCAAATCATTAGGCCTAAATAAGATTTTTAACTGATTTTGAATTCTCCTACAATATTGTAAAGGTTCTTGGCAGCAAGGGTATATGAGGATATGTGGTATACTTAATAAAATACTATATGTATATACAAATGTTGGTTTGGTTCGGTTTAGATCGGTTTTATATTTACAAATCCATCATCTGATCCAATCATATGGGTTTTTAAAAAACGCAATCCAATCTGATCCATTGAGTGTGTCAAAACCGATCAATATATCTTGATTTGGTTTGGATCCTACACACCCCTAATAAGACCCGCTTCAGTTTTGTTTAGCCTATGGTCCCTGACTTTTTTCATAAACCCAAAATTATCATTTCCTGCTCTCTTCTCCCATCTCTCTCGAGCTTGACCTTTTCACTCGCCGCCGCTGCCGCCCCGATCCCTGGTCCAATAGATCTCGAGTTGGAGCTTGCATTTTCTAGTGTGCGTTTAAACAAAGTCTATATATATATATATATATATATATATATATATATATATATATATATATATATATATATATATATATATATATATATATATATATATATATATATATATATATATATATATATATATATATATATAGGGAAGTGCTAGAATGCGGCATGCGGTGCGTGCGGCATCGCACAGCAACCGTCTGATGCACTGCTGCGTGCATCGCATGCACGCAGCGCGTGCATCAGACGGCTGCGGTGCGATGCCGCACGCACCGCATGCCGCATTTTAGCATACCCCTATATATATATATATATATATATATATATATATATATATATATATATATATATATATATATATATATATATATATATATATATATATATATATATATATATATATATATATATATATATATATATATATATATATATATATATATTGTCCGTCTGCACTCTCTTCCATCATCTCTTAGATAGTTTTAACATGAAAAACCCACTTTCCCCCTGATCGATCTTATCCAATATGTTAGTCAATTGGGATTTTATAATAATTATTCAGGAGTTTATGGATTTGTGGTCTTTCAGTCTGTAGACTTTTTATTTATGAGTGTGTGCTTATTTTAGACAAACAAAGACTTTTTTGAGAAGGTTTCTATTTCATAAATCCCTTTTTACAAGTTCATATTGATCAACTTTTTGTTATGGACTTGGATATGAAATCATATTGATTTTACTTTAACACATTCGAAGAACTACTATTGCAGATTTTCGAGACCCAATACAAGAAATAATAATAACTTTATTAGAAATTGTATAAGAATAGTGGAACAAAATTGAGGTTCCATTTTTAATCATCATTGCCTAAACTCTAGCCATCAAAGGTTGACTTGCCATGTTGGATATATATTTTGGGCAAATCATTATTGCAAATATTTTTCAAAAGCCATTATAGACCTAAAGAAATAAAAAACTTATTGAATGTTAAAATAATTTATAAGTTATACATATGGAAAACGAGAACATATTGTTGTTTGGAGGGATTTGATTTATGGTGAGTAGTGGATCGTTTTGATGAGTTCTCATGGCAGTGGATTGTTCTGATGAGTCATTAATTCTTATGCATGCCTCAAGAATGTGCATTTGCGAACAAGGTGTGAAGCTAGCGGTGCTTATGAGACCGAAGTGATAAGGATAAATAGTTTAAGCAAAGGAAGTTGCGGAGGATTGCATGTGGTGGTTGCGGCGTGCTAGGTCAAGTAACTCGTGGAATGCCTAATCGTGCGAAGCATCAGGGTTGGGTAGTGAATCGTTGTAGATCTATCGGGGTAACTCTCTAGACTCGATCTTGTACTCTTTGTCTTTCTAGTGGATAACTTGCACCTCTGGGATCACAGTCCTAGCGTGGTTTATACCTTTGGGGTTTCCACGTAAAAGTTGACTTTGTGTTTTACTATTCTGCTTAGCCATGAATGTTTATTTTTGTGCACGTAATTGGTTTCTAGGTTCTCACCAGTGATTGTACCGTTAAGAGGAGAGGAGCGCACCTCCCTTTGCATGCCAAGATAAAAAATTTAGTATAGCTCGTTGTTAGCGAATGAATATAAGCCAGATTAAAACGAGTAACCCATCAGCTTATATGCATTGTGCCGCAAGGGCATGCAATCGTGTGCAAAAATTTTATTATGTCGAGTGTTCCTTCCGTACTTTGGGAACTTCCCTTCTACTTCCCTACATGATATGGAATTTCATCATTTGTTCGGAAGATTATTAAGGAGAGTGTGGTTTCTAAGAAGAATACTCACACATAGGAGAATCCTTTCAATATGTTGATGAAGACGATTCTAGTGACTAATTTTAAGCATTGCTTCAATTTAGTCAAAGTTATTTGAGGAGTTTTGCACCTTCAGGGTGTTGGCATCGTCGAGGTGCTTTAGCCCAGCTTCAAAATGCATTTTCGGACATTGTGGAGGTGTCGTTTGGAGAACTGATAGAGTGGGTTGGAGATGATAATCATACTTTTTTTTATGAATATCTTGCCAAGATGAAGAATATTGGAGATGGCATGTTACTGAGCTTCATTGTAGACCTTTATAGGATTTCACCCAGATAAGGCACTTTCCATCAAACTCATCGTGATCTTCTCCTTGGAGACATTGAAGACCACTATTGAGATCAGAGAGTACGTGACAAATCAATCTCAGTGCTTTTCTATCGAGTATTTCTCAATCTTTCTTGGATATCTTCGCCGGCTTACTGTTAGTTCGCCCAGAGGTAAATAAAGATCCTTTTGACTTAAGACATCCTCTATCTGTATCTTCCAGAGTCTGAAGCTCATATCATTGAAGCTCTCAATTGTCACCGTGTCGTCTGCCATTGCCCCAATTTCCTCAAAAACCTTGCATTGAACCTAGTGCTTAGCTACCCTTGTTCCCTACAACCGGAAACTCGGCTCTGATACCACTTGTTGGGGAACAAAGTCTTGGCAATCTAGATCCAATGTGTCGAGTCTTTCCGTAAGCGTTTTGCTAGGGATCAAAGATTAGAGTCTTGCTGAGATCATGTCCAACAACAAAAAATACAATACACCCACAAATGTACGAACAAAAATACTGATAATCAAGGATATGGATATCACTCATCAAGATATTACAACCAAGCAGTGGTTCACCATTTGTCGGAACCCTGCAAACCCCTCTCGATGTTTTTCCTCTCAGAATACCACACAATCATAGAGTAGAGATTAGCCTAGCATAAGAGATACGTAGAAATACCGAAGGATCCCGAGAGATGAAAATGCCCACCGAAGTAGACACACCGAGGTAGACATGCCGAGGAACCCTGAGATTAACTAGAGAATACCGATTAGAGATCTAGAGATAAACCTCTCCTCGCTCCTCTTCTTCTTCCTTCCTCTTCTTTCTTCCTTCTCCTTCTCTTCACTTCTCTCTCTCTCTTCCTTTCTTCCTTCTCCTTCTCTTCACTTCTCTCTCTCTCTTCCTTTCTTCCTTCTCTTCTCTTTCACGACCACAAGAAATCTTATATGTGTGGTTCTCCTTGCTTTTCTATCTCTGTCTCGCCCTCTTGTGAACGATCTCAACATTTGGTTTCACCATTACCAACTCTAATGCCACACGTGTACACCCCCCACCCCCTTTATAAAAGATGAGTCGTATAGAAATAGAAGTCCTGGTGTGGCAAGGTTTTGAGTCGGTCTTCATCTAGGTACATGGAGATAAACTTGGATTTTCCAAACACAATAGGGACTCGAAAAAATCCAAGAACTGGCCCTGGCTCCTGTCTCTGATTCGTCCGGGCAAATTCAAGATCATATGAAAGAATTTTCTGTTCGCCCTGCCTGCCTGCCTGCACCCAATTTGTCTGGGTGAGCCTGATTTTGCCCTGACAAATTTTTCTGATTCTTCCCTTTTTGGGTTAGCTACATGCCAAAGCCCAACAATATTAGCAAAATAAGTGTAGAATATTTCCTATTGAAGCATGCTTGACTGTCAAATATGTGGTGATTATATAGTCGTATAAGGAGATTTGGAGGGTCCATTTTTCATAGTGTATTAAAAAAATTATTAGCTTAATTTGGAGATAATCTTTTTTTTTAATGAATGTCGATATCTAGAATATGTCGTTCCTCTTTGGTTTTAGGTATATGGAAAAGAAAAAGAAAAAAAAAGAAAGGGATTACTAAAATAAGTTAAAGAAAGAAGTGTCAGAAATTTTATGAAAAGAAAAAATACCTTCATGTGTAGGTTTATTAATCTATTCTTTTAATTTTTTTTTCTTTCCCTTTTCCTCTAGAAAATTGGGAGGCCAAGTCTACATTGGGTTTGGTACCCAAGTTGGAAACATCCAAAGGTATTGCATTTTTAATCACATTTTTAAAAATGCTCCATTATTTTGTTAACCTCAATTTTAAATATGATCTATTTTTTCTATTTTTTGACAATATATTAAGGTTAGTTTTAGTAGATCAAATATAATATCAGAATCAAATAAAAAGATAAACAAGGGCAATGATTAAATATTGGCCGAGCCCCCTCACAAGATGTTGTAAAGGGAGAAAGAGATTATGGGGGAGAGAGAGATTAATGAGGGTACGGTGGCGGATGCGACTGCGGCGACTGGGAGTGCTTCCTGAGGGCGCTGTGCCGACAGACACACAGGCATTACTAGTTACGCAATAACACACAGTTGTGGAGGGTATTTTAGGGATACGCTGGATCCCTTATCCTCGGTGGTGTCTGTTTGCGTTGCAATGCGGTAAGCTTTAGAGTATGGTGACACCCCAGGGAGGGGAGGCGAGCCGCGAGGCCCCAGGTGCCGAGAGGAGAAGCGGCCGAAGCTGGGAGGCCTTTGGCATCTCGTAAGCCCCCCCCCCCCCCCCCCCCCTCTCTCTCTCTCTCTCTCTCTCTCTCTCTCTCTCGTCTCCTTCGTCTCTGATTTTCAGTTTTCTTTCATCTTCTGCCGCCGCCGATTTCTGGTTTTCTCCCCCCATTTTCTCTGTTTATCGCGATTTAGGGTTTTCCCCATCATTTCGGTGAAATACTGTTCTGAATTTCTGTGTAATGATTGATCCTTTCTCTCGGCTTATGCCAAAGATGCAGTATTTCCCCAAAATTTGATGCCTCGCAGCTTCTTTAATTGTGAAGTCATGGTTTTTTTTTTTCCGGAAAATTAAGTCTAGGTCCTTAACTATTTTGCAATATCAGCCGCAGGACACCATAACTTGCTATATTAGCTAAGGTCCCTACAAGTATACATTCGTCTTAGTATAAATTTGTCGGGAGGGACTTGAGCGTCCTGCAACTAAAAATCATCATATCTTTACATCGATTGGTTTTTTATTTTTGGTGTTGTATTGATGGGGAGCTGCAATTCTGATGGAGTGCAGTGTTGAGTTGTGTTGTAATGGAAGGGGTGAGTGCTGACTGGTTTTGATTTTCTCTTCAAGAATGATGGTCGGAGGAAACATCAACGGTGGTGCCGGTACACTAATGGAAAATCATGTGGACCTCGAAGACGATAGCATCAACCTCTGGACAGTTCTGGGCGTCAGCCCTCACGTCCATGAAGTGGAACCTGAGCAATCACTCGCCCCGCCCCCGCATAACCACATGCAAAGCCACCCTGTCGAATTGGTGGAGCAGACCCCCACCAGGCCCAGGAGTGAGCTGTTTCCGGTGGAGGGGGACCCGCGACTGGACCCATATGTTGGTATGGTGTTTGAATCCGGTGAGGCGGCAAAGACCTTCTATATCGCCTATGCCGGGCGCGTGGGCTTCTCCGTCCGTATCGCCAGGTCACGCCGATCGAAATGCAATGAGTCTGTCATCATGCTGCGCTTCGTGTGCTCGAGAGAGGGGTTCAGCAGGGAGAAGCGCGTCGTCGCCGGCAAGAAAACGAGGAAGCGGGCGGCGTCCATAAGAGAGGGTTGCCATGCGATGCTGGAGGTGATACGCAGGGGTGACGAGAAATGGGCGGTGACGAAGCTGGTGAAGGAGCATAATCACGAAGTAGGATTGCCCAGCAAGGTGCATTACATTGCGACGGAGGGGGACGCTGAGATGGACCCTTATCCTGGTATGGAGTTTGCGTCTCTCGAGGTTGCAAAGATGTTCTATTATGCATATGCCAGCCGTGTCGGGTTTGAGGCTCGTGTTCGACAGTCTCGCCGCTCATTGCATGACGAGTCCCTTAAGATGTTGAAGTTAGTATGCTCGAAGCATCGGTACCACTCTGGAAGGGACACCATTAGTGATGATGGCAAGAGGGGGCAGATTGAAGATCCTGCAAGAGAAGGTTGTGAGGCATTATTTGAGGTAATTCGCAAAGATGGTGACATATGGATGGTTTCTAAACTTGTATTGGAGCATACACATGAGTTGGCACCTTCGTCACCAAGCAAGGTGCGTTGTGTTCGGTCGCAAGGTGAGATACTTGTTATTGCCAAGAACTTCGAGGATACTCGCAATCTTCTATTGAACGGTCAGGATCATTATCCTAGGGAAATTCAATACAATGAGTTAGGGCCAGAAGATGCTCAAAATCTCCTCGAATATTTCAAGAAAACACAAGCTGAGAATCCTGCATTTTTCTATGCTGTACAAGTTGAAAACGATCATTTCATGACCAATATCTTCTGGGCTGATGCTAAAGCTCGAATGGCATACAACTACTTTGGCGATGCTGTTATGCTCGACACGACATTCAAGAAAAACAAGGAATCGATGCCTCTTGTAACATTCACTGGCGTGAACCATCATGTACAGCCTGTGGTCTTTGGGTGTGCTCTACTTGTAGATGAATCAGAGGAATCATTTGTTTGGCTTTTTGAAAATTGGCTCTCTGCAATGTCCGCACGCCATCCAGTCTCCTTAATCACCGACCTGAACAGAGCCATGGCAGCAGCCACTGCAAAGGTACTCCCGAACACCCGACATTGTTTCTCCAAAAAGCACGTCCTAAGTACCATCCGGGAAGATTTGCCTGATTTGTATACAAGACATAGTCCTTTTGAAGGGGAACTGATGACGTGTATTGATGAGTGTGAAACAAGTGAATTGTTTGAATCATGTTGGGATGCTATGATCGATAGATATGACCTGAGGGAGAATACATATCTGCAGTCGTTATATAATATTCGCCATCGGTGGGTCCCCATTTATTTGAAGGACACTTTCTTTGCTGAAGTTTCTGCATCTCTACAATCGGATAATCTTGACAAGGTTATTGAAAAGTCTTTTACTACAAAGACTTCTTTGCGGGTTGCTGTTAGACAACTTAGTCAGGCCATTGCAAGTCGTTGTGAAAGCGAAGCCCAAGCAGATTTCGTTACGATGTATGATAAGCCGTTTCTGAGGACTGCTTCGCCAATGGAAAAACAGGCTGCTGGTATTTACACGAGGACAATTTTCGACAGGTTTCAGGAGGAATTTGTTGAGTCCTTGGGTTATCATGCCGATAAAATTGAGGATGGGACAATTAGCAAGTTTCAGGTGGCAAGGAATGAGGATGCCGAAGAGACATATGAGGTCACCTTTAACGCCTCTGAAAGTAAAGCACATTGTGGTTGCTGCATGTTTGAATGGTCTGGCATTTTGTGCAGACATGCATTGAGAGTCTTCATAATGGTAGGTATTCGTACGCTCCCAAAAGATTACATCTTGAAACGGTGGACAAAGCATGCGAAAAGTGCTGCTGTATTGGATGACTACGGTGTCGAACTTCGAGGTAATTTTGAAGAACCTTCAACTGCAAGGTATAACGATCTCTGCCGTGATGCCATGAGATGTGCAAGGGAGGGGGCAACATCAACAGAGTTTTATGAAGTCGCAAAGGAAGCACTTCAGAATGCCATTTCTGAAGTTGTCTCTGCAAAGCAAAAGAGGGGACAGCAAACACTGCAGTGTTTTCTAAGATCACAAAAGAAGCACAACAAAAGGTTCGGAAAGGCTATACCCATAAAAGATGCTTCCAGAAAGAAGGTGAAGAAGATAGCATTGAAAGTGCCATCACCCGAGGATGGCGTTAGATGATTTGATGTGTAGCACACAGCTATAATGTGCTTTTGTGATGTTATATAATTTAATCACAGTGAAAAAAAAAATTATCAGCTTGCAGATTGTAAGTTCTTTGTGTTTTCCGGAGGTTAACAGTGAAAACGCTTAAAAAATTTTAATTTGAAGGTGGAAGGAAGGCATCAACTTTTCTTTTACCGTGCTAACAGAGGCAAACGAGGCTCTGGAGTTACATTTTATCTGACTATTGGTTTCTTTCCAATGAGGTAAAATCAAACATTTATTAAGGCATTTGAGGATTATTAAAAGTTATTTGTAGATTGTTTCTCACCGATGAGATTTTACTATCCCGAGCATACATGTTCACATCTCCCTTACAGTTTTTCCCTTTTACTCCTTAATGATTGCCTAGATATCGCTTTTACCTATTATCAGGCTTCAGGTATCAATCTTATATTTTGGAAGTGGAATCACTGTTGGGACATTAACCATTTCTTAAAGCGACGATGTTATATTTTACTGGAGACTTGCAAAATATGAATTATAGCTGGATAAATCGATAAAGTAGAATGATTCTGTACACAAAGTTTTGATTTTTTGCTGTTTGTTTATTATCAATCACATCTTATTGTTTTTAATCTGATGAGTAAATTACATGGAACATCATTTGAAATATTATGTTACCAAGATCTGATATTTCTGGCTTTTGGACAGCAAGTGGCCTACCTCCATAGTCTAGTTCCATATTTAATACTAATCGTCTTTCTTTCTTCGTGCAAGTGACCCCTATTACACTTAAGAATAGAAGACAAATATTAATCACACAATTAAAAAGTACATTTGAAAAGAAATATTGAAAATACATGTTTTTTTTTTTGAGAAATTGAAAATACATGCTTGATTTGCAAACATATGATTATTTAAAAAAAAATGTACACAATTTGTTCACTTAGATAAGCATATCTATACACTTAAATAATATTAGATAAATACATAATTAGGCTGCAGATGGTTACAAAGAAGTCAGAAACACACAATTACCAAAAAGAATAACACTAATTGACTGCATAATGCACACTTAGCGAGAAAAAATGCACTCATAGAATAGAGCAAGGTGATTATGGTTATAGAAAAATGGATAGTTATTAAGCAGGTTACTCAAGATAGAAATAAATACTAGGGCAGACAATCGACCCGACACGAAGTTAGTGGATCTGGGTAACGGGTTAGCACGGTAGACCCGTTTAATAAACGGGTCGGGTCCGGGTTTAGGGTCTGGACACGGTAGACTCCGGAAGGCCCGTTTAAAATTCAAACGGGGCGTTGTGTCGGGTCGGGTCGGGTCTACCTGTAATCCGATACTGTAGTATGTAGTACCAGCAGGTCAACTGAATAGACCCCGTGTGGTAAATGGGTCTAACAGGTCAGATCAGATCTACCTGTGTATAAGCGGGTAGGTATGGGTTTAGGGTCTAGACACGATTGGTTAAACGGGTCGGGTCCGGGTCTAGGGTTTTTGGACACGACCCGAAACTAGACGCTATCCGAACCCGACCGGACCCATTGCCACTTCTAATAAATACACAGTTATAAACACAAGTACTAGATTTGGAAAAATACACATTTTCTAATCATCATTTCAACCACCTCTACACAGTGTGAGCGCGCCCGCACGTGTGTTGGGGGGGGGGGGGGGGGGGGGGGGGGGGGGGGGGTAAGGGTGCATCCTTGTCTTGTTGAGGTTTCATATATTTTGTGTTTTATGGTGAATAATAATGTTTTTTGAGAGGTTTCATGGCGGTTTCAGTTTTTTAATTTTTTGTTTATTTTTGGCAGTGGTGATGAAGCAAGAAGTGTACACCGCCCAGACGATGGCGGCATTATAACAACACTGCTGCTGCGCAAGAGGGATGTAGTTTTGGCATTACAGCCTCCGATCGTTAAGCGGAGTGACAGCCAACTTTCTCAGCAAGCATTCATCCTGAGGATTCAACAGAAGCAAAATAACGATGATGGCATCTCTCTCTCTCTCTCTCTCTCTCTCTCTCTCTCTCTCTCCTCTCTCTCTCTCTCTCTATATATATATATATATATATATATATATATATATATATATAGAGAGAGAGAGAGAGGAAGTGCTAGAATGCGGCATGCGGTGCGTGCGGCATCGCACCGCAGCCGTCTGATGCACGCGCTGCGTGCATGCGATGCACGCAGCAGTGCATCAGACGGGCTGCGGTGCGATGCCGCACGCACCGCATGCCGCATTTTAGCATACCCCTATATATATATATATATATATATATATATATATATATATATATATATATATATAATATATATATATATATATATATATATATATATCTCGTTGAAACACCGACCCCGGCAGTCCCCTCCAGCGGCCACCCTTATCCCCTCCGGCAGTTCCCTCGGCCGGTGATCACACTCCACCTCCAGCAACGCGACCCTCTCCGGCAACCTCGTCCCCCTCCAGCAGCCACCTCGTCGGTGATCGCACTCTGGCCTCCGCACCCCCCCCCCCCCCCCCCCCCCCCCCTCTCTCTCTCTCTCTCTCTCTCTCTCTCCACTTTAGGCCACACCAGCAATGCCCCAAACCGTGAATCGAATGGCCCCCTTCTCCTCCGTCAGGCGACTCCGTGTGGGGAATTGCACTCGCCCCCTCCAGCAGGCACCCTCGACGGTAGAACCGAAAATGGGGAGCCGGAGGGGGCTGCCGGTAGGTCTGGGGTTTCAGCAAAGAGAGAGAGGAGAGAGAGAGAGAGAGAGGAGAGAGAGAGAGAGAGAGAGCAAAGAGTAATTTTGATTTTCGGAGTGTAGCTTCTCCATGGCTGCACCGGTCCTTATATAAGCCCTGGATAGTTAATAGGAGGTTGAAAGATGGGAGTGGTTTATGAGCTACAGATCAGGTCCATTAACTCTACACATTACAGCTTGTAGAGAGCTTTCTCGTACCGACAAGCATGCAAAATGACTAGTAAAATAAATAGAAATAAATAAAAAATATTTAAGGAAAGAAATAAAAAAACAAAATAAGGCATGTGCGGGCCAATCCATTTCGGAGCGGATATCGTGTCCGGATCTGCGGGCGCACACACACGCACTGCCCAGCCCAGCTCGACTTGGCACAGCCCGCACACGCTGCGTGCGTGGGCTGGAGTTGCCCCCTCTAGTGTCTCAACTAGAGGGCAAGGGAGAGGCATAACCTTTTTAGTTGGCATAGTGGGTTTCCCCTAGGCGATATTGGACACAATCACGCTTGTGGCACCGGGTCCATGTTCGGACAAGGCCACCCGAGCTTCGACCTAGGGGTTGATTGGACCCATGGCCCCCTATATCTATTTAAAAGTGCCGGACAGCCTCCATAAAAAGGTATGCTCTCAAATCCTTAATGTATTTATTTTGCCTTTTATCCCATGAAGGTTGACTTGATCGACAGAGGCACTGTTGAGTTTTGGCTTGCAAAAGCTAATATACAGGTAGGATCATGCGGACAATGTTCAGATCGTGTGTACGACTTTCAGCTCGTGCATCGGTAGGGAAAATCAGCTAGAAAAATCCTGGAGAGATCGTGCACACAATGGAGATATCGTGCGCACGACCTGGGTTCTGGTAGCATGAGTCGGGTTGTAGTATCTTCTGTTTTGCAATGCAACTTCGGGTTTTGGCTCTCCAATTGGTGTACGATGGCCTAACCTAACCCTAGCTATATAAGGGGAAGACGAGGAGGCTTGTTTTGGAATTGGAACTCAAGGAAATCGCCAATGATGGATAAGGAGGTGGGTTTGAGATCATCTATGGAAGAAGGGCGAGTCGCGAGGAAGATTGAAGGGTTCAGGGGTGACGCCAGTGCGGCGTCCCCCCCCGGGCTCTTAGATACTTCATGAGAGCGTCGCAACTATAACCACGGTGAATTGGTTCTTCTAGGTAGAAGATTGAGAGCGAGTCATGATCTAGGAGATAACAGAAAACTGGCCTAGGGTTTGCTACGTAGAGAGAGGAGAGAAGGAAAATAGAGAGAAAGAAGAAGAGAGCAAGAAGAGGATATATTATGCGGTTCTTCTCTGAGTTTTTTTTCACATCTATCTTGGCTTCTCCTCTGGGGTATTGCTCCTCTAGGTGATTCTTCGGTAATCTCTGTGTATCTCTCGGTAGCGGATTATTCTCTACTTCGTGGGTGTGACTTCGTGGGTGTGATCTATGAGAGGAGCAAGATTAGGGTTAGTGGGGTTCAACAAACGATGACCACTACTTGGTGTATTTTTTTTTTTTATTGATAATCCAAGTCTTTGATTGCCTGTGAATTTATGGTGCTCTTTCGTTGTATTTCTTTGTATATATGGTTTGTACGATCTCTACAAGGCTCCGATCCTCGAACCTCGAGCACCATTCTAAGGGATGATGGCTTTTACCGTTAGAGTTGCTCTTGAATTTCAAATTCTATCCACGTGGCACTCTATTAAAAACCCAAAATAAAATGATGATGAGCACATTTACTCTCCAATTTGAAAACGTTCTCTTTCATTGTTCCCAACTGGGTTGGAATTTTACGCTAGTTTTACTAAATTTCTATCATTATAGATTACTTTGTGTGAAGAAGAGCCAAAATTTAAATATTAATTGATTAAAAATTTTACCAATTCTTCTTATAAATTTTAAACAATAGGGATAAATATCTTGGGCAGTTCCACATTGGAGTGGCAATGGAGCCCGAAAACACAAATATATGATCCAAAATTAATCCAAAATTTGGGCATGTGTATACATTTGTACCGAATTTAGTTTGCATAGGTTGTAGGTATAGTTAGTGTTAACCAATATATATATTGTTGGGTTATACTGTATAGTCTTCATGTATGAGCCTCACATTGAGACCTCTCTCTTGTACATATACTAGTGCATGCCCGTGCCAGTCGGCACTGCAGCGGGCTGCCTTCGGCGGCAACACACCTAAACGCCTTCGGCAATGAAATACTTTCGACGACAACACCGGCATTCATAGGGACAACCATTTTCCTCGCCCGTGCCGATTGGCACGAAGCAGGCGTCTTCGGCACGACCAACTCCCCCTCCCCCTATAATCGATCAATCACAACTATTTCTATTCGAACGGATTCCTCGAGATCGATCCGATGGTTTGGGACGGCCGAAATTTCAGCAGGCGGTTTTATAGTCGCTGATGCGAACAACGATCACGGGATGAACGGTCAGGTTTAGTGCAGTTTAAATGGGTCGGGATTTGAAACCAAGGGAGATAGTTGGTTGACGGGGTAATAGAGATTGTGCATTGATTTTTGAACGAATGGTTAGATCTATTCAGTTCATTTTTGTCCAGTCAGCTTGTCCTAGTTAGCTTCCGTTTTGTCTAGTCAGCACAAAACCGATTGTGCCTTGTTATATAGATGGGCTTTGCCCCCTCTAATGTGAGACATTCTATTTTCTCCAAACCCTAGCATTCTCCCTCATGCTCTTCTCCTAATAATTGCTATACCTGATCAGCTTTTGGGAATGGTTATGGGCCTCAACATCCATACCCGATACCCGACTCACATGTTAAAAATTATATATAATATGGTTCGGACTCTAAACTAATCATAACCAATCCGATTTCTACTCAAACTCATATCTTATTAAATTAAATATAATAAGGAACAATGAGAGCCTCTTAGCAATACATTGTTGTTCATTGATTTTTCTATCAAGTAATTTAATGCGTGGATAATTTATTTAAAAAAGGAAAAACTATACTCAATATATATCCGACATTCGAACCAAAATCCAAAACCTGAATGGCATGGACCGGATGTGGATCCTACAATGCACCCTTGGCACTCCTAGTTGCACCTTTATTTTACTTCTAATCAGAGTAGGGGTGGGACTTGGGCGGGTCTGACCCGAACCCCACTCGCCGAACCTGAACAATGGACAAACATGAGCAAAGGTGGTTAAAAACTTGGACGGGTTTGGACAAAAAAAGATCAACCCGATTTTAATTTGGACTGATTTGGGCACCGATCTTTCCAACCCGAGGAACCTGAGAAAGTGACACTAAGGTTGAACGCTTTGATAGTTTTTTTTTATGGAAATCAAATACTATCTGTTTGGTGTTGAATGCTAAGAATTCGTTTGAAATATGTGAGGATATGTGTTCGACTTTATGTTTTGGTTATGCAAATCAAAGATTTTTTTTTATGCAATTCAAAAGTACGTTGGGTGTTTTTTTTCCATCTATTTATGTGCACATAATTTCTAATTGGGAAACCCATCCAATCCGCCCATTATTGCCCAACCCGTCCATTATTTTGCAAATTGGGCAACCCGAGCAACTAGAATAGGCAAGCACATGTTGGGCTTCCACGGGTCAAACGGGTTAAGGTTTGTGCATGTTGGGGTTGGGCATGGGCAGACCTTCAACCCGCCCAAGTCCCACTCCTAAATCAGAGGGAGAACCAATATGAACCCACCTGATCTAGACGGAGTTTCTCCCTTAACCCCAAAGTAAGTTTACCATTTTTCCCTCTAAAATGCCATGTATAAAATTCAGCTTGGTACATGCTTCCTTCTTTCTCGCTTCTCCGACACCACCTACGGCCACCCTTTGCCCCGACGCCACTCCCCGACTCACTGTCCCCTTCTGTGGTGCTGCCCCCAGTCAATGCTATTCTCCCTTTCTCCTCCTCCTTTACCGAATCACAAATCCATCCCTGTTGGTGTCGGAGGCTTCATGCCAACTTTCAAAATTGCAATGTCGAATGGAATATACCGACATTGACATTGCAATGTTGGCACCTACTTGTTGGGTTTGGCCTAATGAAACCCACAATCACCTGAAAAGGAAGGAGGACCGATCTGGCAGATAGATTGTGTGGCACGACCTAGACATGCCGTGGCCACGGACAATCGGCAAGAAAGTAGGGTGAGTAGTCTATAGAGGAAATCGTGTGCACGCATCGTGTGCACGACTCAGTCCAGGCAACGCATGCAGGTTGTTTTCAGCTGGATTTCTTTGGATTTTGGTCCACCATGGGCACACAATTGCTCTCCTATTTAAGGGAAGCACGGGTGGCTCTAGGGTGCGATTGAGATTGAGAAACACTTCGAGATCATCGACAATGGCTATGGAGGTGGGTTCAGAGATCATTTAAGAGAATAGGAAGTCGCAGAGAGAAGAAAAGGATCACTCTTAGAATCTCAAGGCAGTAGTAACACGTTGAAGTGGTTCTTCTCGGCAGAGGATTGAGAGCAAGTTTATAGACAAGGAGAGAACAAAAATCCAATCTAGGGTTTGTCACGTAGAGAGGAAAGAGTAAAAGAAAGTAGAGAGGGAGAAGGAAGGAGAAGAGGAAGAGAAGAAAATAAAAGGAAGAGGATACGGTGTGTAGATATTCTCCAAGTTCTTCGACGCGGCTATCAAAGATAAAAGGCAAAGGATATGGTGTGCAGATCTTCTCTTAGTTCTTCGGTGTAGCTATCTAGGTTTATCCTCCAAGGTGCATATCTTAGTGACCCTTCAATAATTTCTATATATTTCTTGGTAGCGGGTGGTTCTCTACTTCATGTAGTGTAAAGATAGAGAAGTGCTACCACTAAAAAAAAAGATAGAGAGGAGCAAGATTACGGATAGCGGGGTCGGACAACGGAGGCCACTGCTCAGTGTAATTTTCGCTAGTGATAATCGAAGTTCTTGATTGCTGGTGAAATTTTGTATTTTGTACCATTGTGTGTTGCTTTGTATTCTTTGTTATCGGTTGCTAGGTGTGATCTCTGCAGTCTCCTGTTCCTCGATCCATAGCACGACGCTTCCATAAAAAGACTCGATGGCTAGTCTAAAGACTGCCAATGCCTTTGGTTCCTAACAGTAGTATCAGAGCTATTGGTTCAGTGTAAAGGATTCGAGGCAGGTTAATCAGGGCAGAAGACAGTTTGAGAATCGAGAAGTTTCAATCGTATGAATTTCAGATTTTGGAAGATGTAGATAAAGGGTTCTTTTATCTGCAATCTATGCGAAAAGGAGGACAAGCCAGAGAGGATGTTCGAGAATGACTAGATGATTCTTGACAGCACATGCGTTTGACTCGTTTCTCTCTTACCTCAAGTATCTCCAAGGATAAAAAACTACTGTGGGCTTGAAGCCCAAGCACATGGGTGTAGAAGAGATGTGGAACAAGTTCCGAAAAGGGCTCCAAGTCAGCCTAAATCAATTGGAGATGCTTAGGTTGAATAGTTGGATCATCGAGTTCAGACGATGATGGGTTATCTTGGCACCCACTTAGGACGCTCTGAGATGTTGATCGAGGGAGCCAGAAAATTCGTGTGTGGTATGATAGTTGTTCGGACTCTCTGTGACGGTTGCCATATTTTGGATTTTAAGAGGCAATCTAAATATGTCTTTCCATATTAGATTCTCTCGGGTGTAGGACCATCGGTTTAGGTGGAGTTTTGGAGGTTTTGGATCGTACTTCTTCGATCTTGGAGGGAGTCTTCAGTGGAGACTGTTATATGGTTGTTGCAAGGAATGCTTCAAAGGTAGAGGGTTCAGTAAAGAACAAATCTACGGGTGGAGCACATTTAGGCACCGGAAAGATAAAGAAGAAGTGGGTTTCGAAGAAGTCTAAATCAAATTAGACTTGGTCGATCATTGGTGTATGTGATCGGGCACCTGGTGTGCAATGTGGCGACAAGGAAGGTAACAGATTATTACAGCTTCTTAGTAGCGATAATGACGATGGCGATGGAGGTAGCAACAATGATGGCATGTCATAATTTTTGGGCTGTTGGGCTTCATAGGGCTAAGGTGAAGATTGTTGGGTTTGCTCCAATGAAAAGGCGGACCAATCTGGCAAGTAGATCGTGTGCACGACCTCTACAGATGGGGGTTCGGAGATAGTCTAAGAGAAGAGGAAGTGCAGGAGGAACAAAGGATCCTGAGGGCACTGACACGGCGCTCCCCCCTAGGCTCTTGGAGCCTCAAGGCGGTGGTGACACAGTGGAGTGGTTTTTCTCGGTAGGGATTGAAAGCAAGTCATACACAAGGAGAGAACAGAAACCTAGTCTAGGATTTGTTGCGTAAAGAGGGAAGAGTAGAAGGAAAATAGAACGGAAGAAGGTAGGAGAAGAGGAAGAGAAGAAGAAGAGAAAAGGAGGATAATAGGGGTGTGCGGATCTTCTCCAAGTTCTTCAACACGACGATCAGGGAAGAAATCCATAAGATATGGTGTGCAGATCTTTTTCAAGTTTTTCGGTGTGGATATCTTGGTTTCTCCTCCGGATGCTTCCATCTGTTGGTGATCTTTCGGTAATCTCTGTGTATTTCTTGGTAACGGGTGGTTCTCTACTTTGTGTGTATGTGTGAAGATTGAGAGGAGCAAGATTAGGGTTAGCGGGGTCCAACAAACAGAGATCACTGTTTGATGTAATTCTTGCTAATGATAATCTAAGATCTTGATTGCCCGTGAAATTCTGTATTTGTATCATTGTGTTTTGCTTTGTATTGTCTTTTGCCGATTGCTAGACGTGATCTCCACATGCTCCTGTTCCTCGATCCGTAACACGACGCTTCCATGAAAGACCTGTTGGCCGGTCCGAAGACCGCCGGAGCCTTGGTTTCCACCACTACTGACATAGACATTGCAATGTCGGTGCCTATATGCCGACATTCGGTCGGTGCTAGTGAACTTGTAATGTCAATTTCGGCAGGTAGCCACCGACACCGTGGAAAGATTATTGTGATTTTCCGGCATTGAATGGATATTAAAAAAAAAGGGGTGCCAATACAAATCAGGGATACGGGTCGTGTGGCAATCAGAGAGGGGGTGCCAAGCTATAGTTTGTGGGTTGAAATAGAATTTCCCCTAACCTTCCCAGATACAGACGAGCAAAGGGGTTCCTGCGCATCCAGCAGGTCCTTTGCTCGTCGTTCTTCTTATCCTCTTCCTCCTCCGCCGCCGATGATGATGATGTTGATGCCCTTCACTCCCACCACCACCACCACCACCACCAATGTTACTACAACTGCTCCGGCCACCACTCGTCCAGCAGTCATTCTACCGGTTTGAGTTCTCTCTCTCTCTCTCTCTCTCTCTCTCTCTCTCTCTCTCTCTCTCTCTCTCTCTCTCTCTCTCTCTCTCTCTCTCTCTCTCTCTAAATTTGGGTTGTATGTGCGTCGGTATGTGCTTTGGTTGCTGAGGAGGGCTGCTTGCTGCTATGGCAGGGACTGGGGAACAACACGGGGGACTACCAAGGCCTCGCCTCCACCCTCAGAGAGGTGTACGGCCTCCCCTCCCTGGTCGCCAGGGTCTCCCGACTCGACTGGTTCCGTAACGCCGCCGGATTGCTCGACCCCAACTACTGGAGGGGCACCCTCCGCCCCAGGCCCGTCCTCGATTGGTCCTCTCTCTCTCTCTCTCTCTCTCTCTCTCTCTCTCTCTCTCTCAATGCTTTGTTTGTTATTGCTTTTCTTCAGTTCTGCTCTTCTTTCTTCACTGCTGATTCCATCCCATCCCCTCAGGTATCTGGATCGAATTGAGGAGGCGGTCTCCGAGGCTAAGCAGCTCTCCCAAGAAGGTAATTGCCTCATACTCCACCCGATGCCGCCCCCGCCCAGTTCATTCTCCATGCTAATTACTTGTGTTCGAGTCGTTGTAACTTGTAAGATCGAAATTCTAGCACATGACAAATTCTAGCACATTTTTGGGCTACTGGGTTAATCTCAATCAAGCATCATCGTCGATTTTGCAAAAATATCTCTCTATGAACCTATATATCGCAATTATATATGCGATTTGGATCCAAGGAATCATGTTTCAATTCATCCATCTCTTTGCCTTAAAATTTACGGAAACCTCATACAAGTCTTCTCGATGATTATGGTTACGGTTAGATATGGGGTTCTAGATCCTTCTTAGCACTAGTAAGAAACCCGGGCAATGCCTGAATGTGTTTGATGCACGCCATTTGGCAAAGTCGACATCACAACTGATCAAAGAAGTGTGAAATCTAAAGCGAGTGTGATTCACTTGTTAGAGAGAGAGAGAGAGAGAGAAAGAGTGATTAACATCAAATGACCATTAAATGCCATTGAATGAAAATTTATCATCTTTATGGTAGGTTTTTAAATGGATTTAAAAGAGTCACACACGGAAGAAGAATTCTAGCTTTTTAAAAGACGTCCACGTGTCACAACACGGGAGAGAGACTTCCATTTTAGTATAGATACTAGTAAGAAACTCGGGCAATGCCCGAATGTGCTTGATGCACGTCATTTGGCAAAGACGACATCGTAACTGTTCGAAGAAGTATGAAATCTGAAGTGAGTGTGATTCACTTGTTAGAGAGAGAGAGAGAGAGAGAGAGAGAGAGAGATTAATATCAAATTACCATTAAATGCCATTGAATGAAACTTTATCATCTTTATGGTAGGTTTTTAAATGGATTTAAAAGAGAGCCGCGTTCACACACGGAAGAAGAATTCTTCCTCTTTAAAAACATCCACATGTCACAACACGGGAGAGAGGCTTCCATTTTAGTATAGATACTAGTAAAAAACCCAGGCAATGCCTGGATGAACTTAATGCACATCACTTGGCAGAGACGGCATCTACGTCATCCGAAGAAGTGTACAATCTGGAATTAGTACGATTCACTCATCCCGATATGATTCGCTTGTTAGAGAGAGTATTAATTAACATCAAATAAAGATTAATTACCATTGAATGGGCATTTATCATATTTATAGTAGATTTTTAATAGGATTTATTATAGAGAGTTGCGTTCACACACGAGAAAAGGATTCTGACTCTTCAAAAGATGTCCACGTGTCACAAAACGGGAGAGAGGCTTCCATTTTAGTATATAGTATAGATAGATATATAGATAGAAGGCAAATTATTCATTCCTTGGTGCCTTATGGTTCCCAAATAACAAATTACTGCGTGTTTCTTTGTCCATTGTATGTATGTATGCAGGTGGTGGGGGCATATCATTGATAGGTCATTCGGCCGGGGGCTGGCTTGCGCGCGTCTATATGGAAGAATTCGGGCCGTCTAATATCTCGTTGCTGCTGACCCTCGGATCTCCTCACTTGTACGGATCATTAGGATACCATGTATGAATGTTGGTTTCACTCTTGGCTCAACCGTCAAATATGTCACTGTCATTTTCGATCGACTTTGCGAAGAAATAGACGCACGAACTAAGTGCCGCATTAATAGCACAAATAATTTCTTCTAATTTTCAAATTAAGCGCACATTATAGCCTATAGGGTTAATATTTTGGGTGCTCTTATGTTAGAAAAAAGAAAACGGAAAAAGTTGGTGATAATAGAGCGCGCGAGCCGTTAGAAGGATTCATAATGCCGACTCCCAATAGATGGAGAAGGCTTGCTGGTTATCTTTTTTAGATTAGTGTTATCTTTTTGCTGGAATTGTTTCACAGTTGTAGTATTCTTCTCAAGCTTTGAGCAAATGTAGCCCCATTTCTACAAACTGCTGCCAGATTATTTATCATCACTATGGTTGAGTAGGAATTGTTGTTTGTTCCAGGCCACCCCCAAAGGGCTTGCCAGGAGTCATTGATCAAACCAGAGGCCTCTTGGATTATGTTGAGAAGCATTGCGCGCCAGCTGTTTATACACCGCAACTAAGATACGTATGTATCGCCGGAAGGTAATAGTAAAAACCGATTCTTTCCAAGTAGGATGGTAGGCATTCATCATCAAGTGCAGCGCTCTTGATTGCGTAACATTATATTCACTCTCTTGTCTGCCCTTCCAATCTAACATGCCATTTTAGTTATTCGCTCGATACTCCTGGATTAGTATCTACTGAAATTTATATAAGAGGCACAATGAGCAGACCAAATATTGCTAATTGTAGATCCTTTCATTCTCAATCTGAAGTAATTGTTGTGGGATCAGGGCTTTCAGATCATGCGCGTATCATACACTCGAATGTCAATAATTATGTATATACTTGTAATAAGTGCTAAGTAATACGTACCTTTTCTTGTGTGTACGTCTGGACAGGGGGTTTTAACTTAGTTTAAGGACACAATATTGTCACATAAATGATTTAATAAATTTATGTGAGCAAGTAAATCTACTTAGTGCCATAATCTACTTCCCACCGAATTAGCATTGTTCCTATGAAGGAGTATATATTTGCCGGATTGCTACTTATTTACAAAGTCGCACCCAGTGTTCTAAAAAGCGGCCTAGGCTGCTGCTTAGGTGCTAGAAGACCCCCCACCGCCTAGCCTAGTTCTAGGTGGTGTAGAAAAGCGGCCCAGGCCTCTAGACGGGGCTAGACGACCGCCTAGGCGGTCCTAGGTGGGGCTAGGCGACCGCCTAGGCAGATCTAGGCACTAGAACGTGTATAGATGCTATTCTATTAGTGATAATCATAAATTTATGATTCGAAATATACTAAAATTATGGATATTATGATATTATCTGAGATAATATCATGCTTGCTTTTGTTCATGTTAATCTTGAATTTATGGTTATATAAATGATACATGCTCTTTAAAATAATATTTAGGATAATCTTGAATATATATATATAATTAAAAAAAGCTAAAACGCCTAGGCGCCGCCTAGGCGCTAGAAGGTCCCCCACCGCCCGACTAGTGCCTAGCGCTTTTTAGAACATTGGTCACACCCAACTTCTCTGTTTCAGTTTTTTCTTAGCAAACTCTCGGTATTTGACCCACCGTACGTTTGAGGGGGGTGTTAGTCAGATGTATAGTCTAGTGCACATTCTTTCTTTTGTGTATGAACCTCAAATGAGAACACATGTACTCTATATATATTGACCCATTGGCCCTAATGAGAGGTAGTTCATTCTCTCCCAAACCCTCACCTCCATCTCTTTTTCCCCTAGGGTTTGTTGTCACCACCTCATCATTCTATATATGGTCTACCACTTGGTTGGGCTCGATCCCCATAGCCAAGGCGGCAGTTCCGTTTGATATGCAGGCAGTCCCATGGGTTTCTCGCATTTCGGCTCGTATCATTCAATATATGGTCTACCCCTTGGTACGTGGAATGTTTTTCTTCTCCATTGTTTGTTTGTAGCAGAGCTCGTGGAACTCATCTCCTCCATCCCCATCCTTCGCTATTCTCCCCGTTCATTCCCTTTAGGGTCCTCCTCACCTCTTCCTTCTCCGTTAAGCAAGCTTATGATCGCGGAGCAGTAACATTGGGCGACGCCCAACGTGTTTTACCTGGAAATTGTTGCATCGGTGGCTTCCTACTCGGGATTTCCTTACTGGTCTGCAAGTGTCTTCCTATTGTCCCTGCTGTTTGGTTGACCTTGAGTCTCTTGATTACTCTTTTCTGGTTCCTCAGCAGCCACTATGCGGCGCTATGTCCAGCAAGGGCTCAATCTCCCCTCTCCATCACTCTGGTCTATCCTTGAGTTTGGCAATATGCTTTGCTACTCTCCTGGCCTGGTATATATGGAAAGCTCGCAATCAAACTTGTTTTGATCTCCTTAATGAGCATCCATTGCGGACTGTCCACCACATCACGCACTAGGTTTTGTCTAACCATTCGTCCCCCACCGATGCTGAAGGATTGCACCGGTTACCGTCAGTGGCTCCCGTCCTGGTTCCTGGCTTGATCCATTCCTTCTCTCGCTGGCAGTCAGACTTCTCTCTGGATTGAAGGTGATTCACAAGCTACAATATAACTATGCTCTCTTTGGCCGTCGAATCCTCTGCTTCAAGATTGTCAGACTTTGGTTCAACATTTATGCGCTAGTCGTGTTTCTTGTATCTACCGGTAGGGCATCTCAGCAGTGAATTGGTTCGCATAACGCGCACGTGTGAGTCTGATGCCAGTATGAGGCTGCATATATGTTTTGTGTGAGAGTCTGATGCAACATTAGCTACTACTATAGATCGACGCACACCCATCCTTTCCCCGCCCAAAAAAAAAAACTTTCTGACCCATGAGCAGGCTGCAGCAGCTTGGATATATTCTGAAGAGCTAAGAGACACATTTCTCGGCAGGTACATTGAGGGAGCACGCTTGATCGGCAGCAACTCATCTACCCATGACGCGACGGTACTTCCTGCCGATGATAGGGATCCGAGGTTGGTGGGGTCGATGGCGGTCGATAGCATCGCTAACTCCATCTCATCAGCACCCAGCTACCGCGCTCGCTTCGTCGGTCAGGGCTATAAGCAGGTAAGCAGTGTTTCTTTGCTTTGTTGCGGCACCCATTACTCGAAGACCTGATTGTCCCCACCCCTTGCAAGCCTTATTGCAGGTCTGTGGGCGGGCAGATGTGTGGGGAGACGGTGTCGTTCCTGAAACGTCAGCCCATCTGGAGGGCGCACTGAACATAAGCTTGGACGGGGTTTACCACTCCCCGGTCGGTTCCGAAGATGCCCTGAGGCCCTGGTACGGCTCCCCAGCTGTGGTCGAGACATGGGTCCATCACCTCCTCGACTGATGACAGCATAGCAGCAGCAGCAGCAGCAGCTTCATGATCTTGAATCTGCCGGGAGGTTATAGAGACTTCATTGTTTGAGATGAAAGAATCCCTGGGTGTTGTGAAAACAGACCTTCATCAACAATTTAAAGATGTGATGTCTCACAACTTGCTCATTCTTATAGCAACTGGAGACTGCTACTGCTGCAGGTGAACCAACTCAGACACAACCATCAGGTTCGGTTGATCGCCTGTAACATACCGGAATGGTGGGTGGAAACCAACAAATATCACCAGAATAACGAGCCAGGACCACCCGAGCCCGATTGCAATATGACACCATGGCAAGCATCACAATGGGAGGGGGGGAACCACAAGGACATAAAAAAGAGAGAAAAAGGTTTGCTACCCTTTTGTACAGAGAAGGGCTGTTCAACACAGTTCTGATCATGGTCGAGTCCCCAACCTTTCCCAAACCAAGATGACGCACACATAGCACCCCAAAAACTGAGTAGCTGCTACACCCAGGTTTCCGCCCGTCTAATCCAGTCTCGGTCAGGTAGATTTCAGGAAATGAGAGGAGAGCAGCTTCGCAATTTCCATCATCCCCACCTTGTCCTTCCCATCAAATATAGTCTTCAGCTTGTCATCACAGCGGATCTCCCTCTTGTTTGCCGGGTTCTGCAGACAGGGTCACACACCGACCGCACGCACCACATTAGATAGACACAGGAGGATCCAGCTAAATGAAAAGGGCTTATACCATATACAAATCGCTCATGAGAGCGAGTGCACTCAATGTGTGTTACATCAGAGTCCCACAGTGAAACGAGTCATATATGCGTTGGACGATAGTTCCAATTACCAATTACTCGTTCAAGTGCATGGGGGATGTTGCCCAGGAAAATACCAATCATGTCAAACCTCATAATGTTTTCAATTCTATTCTATAGCTCTTTTCAAGATGACCTTTCTTCACATTAGGATCTTTATGTGCAAGTTAGCCATAATATTACATGAGAAATGCTATTCAGCCCGAAGGTTTTCCCGATTCCGCTGAGCCTGATTGACGTGGCCGTGTACGAGTGGTGGTGTTAGAGATTTAAATGTGGCTAGTGAGATTCAACCACCAGTCGTACACGTCCATGTCAATCGGGCTGAGCGGAATACCATTTCTCTATTACATGGTCGAATTACAAAATCACCATGTGACAAGAAGGGATAATACTAAATGGAAAATAAGATGATCATAAAAATCCATAAACTAATTGGGATTCGACTGAATGCAATATAGCAATTCTTTTTAACACATTACGCTCACCGATCGATCAATGCTCACTATCCTACTACATATATCCTCAAAAGGAAAGCTGGGTGTATCATCATCTACTGATCACAAACATAATGCATATGACCTCCATCAGCGTCTACCAACTAATCATGAACTTGACTTAAACAAAAATCCAGTTTTTTTAGAGGGTTAAAGAAACCTGAGGCAATAAACAGTTTAAAACCCATTTGCTGCACTTTGATTCCAAACTGTGATGAAGACTCAACTCCAGAATGGTACCTAAAGACATGGAAATAGATAAACCCACTAAATACTCTTCTGCAATTTGATATTACCTGACGGTCGGGATTCAGGATTCCAGAGGCCAAGAAGATGATTGCCATCAGATCCTCGTGTAGGTTACAACAACTACAAATAGGCATGCATAATTGGTGGAGTTCTCAGCTTTAACACCACATAACTGAAGAAGGATGAGCAAACAGGGCTGTCAATGCACCCAAACCAAAACCTAGATAAATGCCCATTATTCAGCTTATAAGGACATGTCCCACACCCACGTACAGGGTTAAGTCAAATTTAGGTACCCCATACCTGATACGACACCTGAAAAAGCACTCCGCCGAAAGTTTGGCTCATACCTAGCAAAATACAGGTTAGGTCCGGGTCCGGTTCATAATTTCTTTATTTGTATTCCCAGACTTTCTTCCCTAGTCATCGTTTGGTAAGTCAAAAAAAAAAAGCAAACACGGAAATCCTGATATAACCATAAAATGTAGAACTTCTTTGCAAACACTGGGTATCTCACACCATTACCATAAGGTGCTCTCACCGGCCTCTATGAAACCCAGATACAACCTAAACCCTATATCTGGGTCTACCTTTCAAACCATAACATACACATTTGCTATCAGATCCAAGTGCCAATACCAGGCCCTTGTTCAACTAGATTAATTCTTCCAGAAGATCTAATCAGCACAACATCCAGCACCCACATATGGAACCTACCAAAGATTCCATCCCTACTGATCCTCTCTTAACTTTGCCCAAAGAAAGAGCTTTCGGAGTAAATGACCATAAGCCTCATCAACCACTAAAAACTCATGAACAAGGCTTCCATTTTGACAAAGTTATGCCGTTATTTTCACTAACTCCAAGATACTGTCAGCACAAATTATGAGTGTTACTCAAACCTCAAAGCAGCTTACACTCCACATACCAAAATGACCCCACTAAAAGAGATGGAATCCCCTTGCCTAAGCACATTTTATTACCAGGGCAGTTCCATACCTATCCTTTGCATCCCTACTATCAGCAATTCCAGTCAACATTATCATGAGCCTGATACAAATTGACCTCACAAGTTGACTCTACTTCACCTTTCTTACGTCGTGCACCCATAATCATGCGTCGACAACCATAACTAAAATATGATTGTAGCACTACACAATAATCAATGCAAATGATGCATCTAAGGTTAAGTTGTCAGACTAACGGTCAGCTGCTTTCAACTGAGAGCATAAACACCTAAAACAGACTTGTATATCTAGTGCTGATTCTAATAAAAAAAAACAATCCAAATTAGGCCTGCTCTCTCTATAGGTGCTCAGATTTTTACCCAATTTATAGCGCCATAATAACAAGCAAAAATAATGCATAAGGCAAAAGTTGCAAGGTTAAATGTCAGATAGGACAGTCAGAGTCCTAATATCAAGAACTAACTACAGTGAATCCATAGCTGTGTAGGACAGGTGTATATGGAGTCATACTTTGCAAGATCTAACAATTGTGAATCCAAACCTGTGAAGGACGTTTAGTTCGGACAACACTACCGCAGATTAGAGATGTAGGAAGAAAAGCCATGTTGGTTTGGACAAAAGCCTATATACATCATATACAGCAAAACATTCTCGAGATATGCTTATAGCCCGTCTCTTGTCAGTGTGCATCATCTCCAATAAACAAAACCCTCAAAGAATCCTAGTGTCACTATGCCTCTATCTAAAGGATCTTCTATTATAATTAAAACCATGCTATCATGCACAAGGTGTACAAAAAAATCAGAAAAAACAGTTCATAGAACATATCTAAACCAGTTTTTGACCCCTAATAAAAAGAAACAAATAAATGGTCCTTAAATTAATACTGCGAGATCCGTTTTTGATCCCTAATAAAAAGCAAACTAATAAATGATCCTTAAATTAACACTAAAAGATCCCAACGAAATCTCCCTGAAATGTACATCTAGGTGATGAAAGATACTCAGAATGCTTGCTACTACTATCTTGTCGACTACAATTGAATCATTAACTTAATTTTACAAGCTAACATTTGTCATTTTTTAAAAGTAATGCTTGTTCTAAAAAGATGCGTTCATGGATGTTTCTCGGTTTTCATCCACCTTTTGTGAGTTGCATCTATTGCTTGTAGTTTATGATTTATATGTGCTGCATTCTTATCTAGATTCACAATGCCTCTTGATTCTTCATTTTTAAAAATAAGCTGTTCCTTTGCTGGTATTTGTTTTCAAACTACATGTGTTATGATGCTTCTTCGTTTTTACGTTGAAGACTACAACAGATCTTGTGTTCAAAAAGTTTTTTATTCGTATCATGAGCTACTTGATGGGTATTGCCAGTCTGCATCACTGGTATGACAGAATGGCTTTCCATACACATATCTTCCAACCTTCCAATGCAACCATCCAAATATGCAGATTGTAGACACTTCAGCTGAGTTCTATTTATTCTGCTTTTTTAGATTTGATGTGTACTGTCAATTTTTTTTTTTGAAATCAGATAATAACCTTTCTGCCCATAAGAGAGCCTAGCAATAATTTATTACTAGTAAGTCGATTCTCTCTGCCCATAATAAACATTATGAATTGTCACGATGTAGAAAGTCTACGGGTGATTAATCAAAGCCTTTGGTAGTGTAAGAAGTTGATGATAACATCAGGTTAGATGGCATAGGTGTTTGGTTTAGTACACTTTAACCAATGGAACTGGCCACATAGTCTCAATTACCAAATCTTCTCAAGAGAAACGCGCACAAAGTTGTAGTAATTGTAGCATTGAAGGTAAAGTTTTTTTCCTTCTAAATATAGTTTTGTGGATTAAGATAATGAAGAAAATGTTACTAAAAACGAATCTGTCCGTTTTGCTTCACCAGATCATGATTTTTTTATTGACACATTTTCTGTAGCCCTATGGATGAATATTGCAAGATTAAAGGATTCTAGTGCTAATTACCATATTGAAAGTGGTAAAAAAATGAATATCCATGGCAAATCCAATATTCTAGAGCTAATCCATGCACGTTCTTACGTGGAGAAAGTGCCGAACTTGAGGCCCCATGTTATCATGACAACACAGACTTGAAGTTACAACTAGCTGCAAAGGTTTTTATTGTGATCCGTAAATGAAAGTGAAGATTTTGAAAATTGAAAGGGGTTGCACGTTCTTACGTGGAGAAAGTGCCGAACTTGAGGCCCCATGTTATCATGACAACACAGACTTGAAGTTACAACTAGCTGCAAAGGTTTTTATTGTGATCCGTAAATGAAAGTGAAGATTTTGAAAATTGAAAGGGGTTGCACGTCATTGGTGAATGAGACTAAAGGCTGTAAGTAGGAGGATTTCTAAAAATGTTATTACCAGTGGTGAGATGAAATCATGTCAAAGTAAAGAGTCAACGGCATGTATCTATGAAGTATGAGCTATAACAAGAGGCCAAGTTTCAGCTACACCAGCAAATAGTGATAATAGAAACACAATTGAACAGATTTTATTAGCTAGTCATAAGATTAGGATAGTTTGAGAAATGAAGGTGTTATGACAATATAGAAAATAGACTTAAATAATCTACTAATTACATATTGAAGGGAATCTCCTTCATCATCATCGTCCAAATTTTATCCGATTAAGATGGAGTCGACTATGAAGAACAACTTTCATTAAGCAGGGTCCACGAGAAGATTGATAGGGGTTTTTCTATCCAAAATCATGATCATAAGTTCCACATAGGGATTGGACAATTTGTTCCAATCGTTTGCCAATCAGTCTTCAAGAAAACCTAAATATGTTTTAGAGGGATGCAAGCATGTTGGCAAGATGCAAGTGATGTATAAGATGATCATGCACAAGGGTAAATCCATCACACAAAAAGGCAAGCATTTCACAACCTGCAGCGTTCGTCTCAAGAGGTATGCTGGTCAAGTTATGCTTGTCTCACGTCAAGAAAACATATTTGGTGTCTACTTTTGTGTCTCATGGTTTCAGAAGTCACTAATTTTTTGTAAGCATAATCACTTTTCCTTAGATAGCACATCCACAAAAAATTAGTATGTCCTAAAGCCTCTAAACTAATCAAATGTGCTCTTCAAATTAATGATTAAAACAGAAGATCGATAAAGCCTTTTAGATTTGATGTACTTAGAGGCTTTAGAATGCATTGATTTTTTGTAGATGTGCTATCTAAGAATGAGTACTTATGCTCACAAAAAATCAACAACTTCTGAAACCTCTATCTAATGATTTGAAAATCGATGTAAAAATTTGAGTGCAAAAACAGTGTCCTCTATATATATATATATATATATATATATATATATATATATATATATATATATATATATATATATATATATATATATATATGAAAATGATTCGGGTCCCACCTTCTATAGGCCCCAAGTAAGCACCATTACGTGGCAATCCAAACCGGACTGTTCTACCCTTTGTTTGTCTTACCTTCAGCTTTTAAAATGATTAAAGAATGAGCTGATTGTACTTTTTGGGAGTTGTGTTTTTAATTTAAAAAAAAAACATAACTTCTTATATACTCATCAAAATTATGAAAATTTTATATTTTTGGAATCTATTAATCACGCTCTACAAAACTAGATCCATTGTTACTATGAAATTTCAAAGAAAAAAAAACGAATATAAGTGACCCATAATTAAATGACATTTCAACGAATTAAGTGACATATACAGATAGTTAAAAATAAAATAAAAATTGTCATCTTTAAAACCAAATTGTTACCTAAATTGACTAAATATCATTTTTCAAAACCAAAGGTCACATAAATTAACAGTTGTAAAATTAAGAGACACTTTATCGGCAGTTTGTGTCCGATAAAGTGTCTCTTGATTTTACAACTGTTAGTTTTACGTGACATTTGCTTTTGTAAGTGACATTTAGTCAGTTAACGTGAAGCCACAATTTTGAAAGCGACATTTTTAGTTTTTGACAGTTGTAAAATTAACACTTTTATCGGTAGTTTATGTCCGATAAAGTGTCTCTTGATTTTGCAACTGTCAGGTACGTGACATTTGCTTTTGTAAGTAACATTTAGTCAACTAACGTGAATCCAAGATTTCAAAAGTTACATTTTCAGTTTTTTATAACAATCAGCAAATGTCACTTAATTTGATAAATGTTACTTAATTATAGGATAGTCTTATATTAAAAAAAAATTCATAGAATTTCATAGGCAATATGGGTCTAGTTTTGTAAAGATCCATGAGTTGATTCAAAAAATACAAATTTTATAAATTTTCAATATGTATACAAGAAGTTATCGATATTTTAAAATGAAAAACTCAACTCCCAAAAAATATTATTTAAAAAATCTGATAGAAATGGGAGCTGATGCTTGCCGCGTATAGAGCATGTTGTTGAGGGCAATTAAGACATTTGGACTTTGCTTTGTTTTTCATATGAGATTGTTAATCCGTTGGATGGTTGCCATTTCATGTGGCTTCTTAATGGGGCCTATATAATGGGGCTCCCCTATCACTAGTCATATATATATATGGGTCAGGATCGGATGACCCTGAAATTTTGACCCATCGTCCTAATCGTTAAATTCGCGTTTAAAATGTGTTGATTTTTTGCGAGGATGATCAACATACCATAGATAGCATACCCTCAAAATTTTAGTAGATTCTAAAACCTCTAGGGTCATCAAATGTTATAAGCTTTTTCGATGTCAATTTCAACCGTTGATTTGAAGAGCACAATTGATGCACCTAGAGATTTTAGAATGTGCTGATTTTTTGTGAGGATGATCAACATACCAGAGATCAATGTTTAAAAAGGCGTTCGAGCCTTACGCCTCGAGGTGAGGCGGTCCTGTGCTGCCTCGAGACGCATGCCTCAGTAGCCACATATAAAAAGCCTACGCCTCTGCATCAAGAGGCGTACGCCTTTGTTCGAGGCATGCCTCAAGGCGTTCAAGGCATACGTCTCTTGCTCCAGGCGTGAAACACAGGGCAGGGGAGGGGCTAAAACTAATGTTTGGTTTTTTTTTTTTTTTTTTTTTTTTTTTTGGGGGGGGGGGGGGGGGGGGGGCACTAAGGGTTTGATATGTAAATCGCCCCCATGGGCCCTTTTTCACCCATTGAAACCTTCTAAACCCTTTTATATCTCTTTTGCTTTTGAAACCCCTTTATCTCCAAAAATCCAAAATCAAGATTTAGTGCTCATTTCTTTTCCGATTTTGATTCCGAAGTTTTCTTCTTCTTTGTGGATTATCTACCAGCCACAAGTGAGAGATCAAGATTTATTTCAAATTTAAAGGTATGGATCATGATCATGCTTTTTCTACTAGGTTTTTCTTTGTATTTTACCATTCTCATGTATTTGAATCATTTTTTTTTAATCTTAACAATGTTATATTGTTTGTTATTACTTGTTAGTTTCTACTTAAATTATTATCTTAAATATTAAAGAATTAATCGTGTTTGAGCAATTTGACTTTCTATTTTGTTGTTAGATTGCTCGATGGAGTCCTCAATCGTCTCATATAAGATATTTTCTAAAACATTGTGATTTATTATGCATATCTAGTTCACATATTATTACAAATTCAATAATAATATTTATTCTGATTTTTTTTTAAACTTTTTTTACCAAAACACCTCGAAAAAAATCGAGGCTTGAGCCTCGGTGCACCTTGAGGCTTACATCTCGTCTCTCCAGAAGAAAAACGCCTTGGTATGCATTTCGCTTTTTTATACATTGCCAAAGATAGCACCTCTACAAAAAATCAGCTCATTCTAAGACCCGAATCCAACGATTAGAATAATGGATCAAATATGGGTCAAAAAATATACGTCAGCCGATCCTAATCCTATATATATATATATATATATATATATATATATATATATATATATATATATATATATATATATATATATATATAAAGAGAGAATAAAAAATCTAAAAAATCAGGAAAATAAAAATAAAAATATTAGGGTCTAGGGTTTAAGTTTAGATTTAATTCAACTCAATTTTTAGTTAATTTAACTTAATTTGAGTCAAATCAACTCAATTTTGAAAAACCCCTAAATTATTATGAACCCATCATCAGAATTTGAGTTAATTCTACTCAATTTTGGGTTAATTCAACTCCATTTTAAAAAAACTCCAAATCCTTATGAATCCATCATAAGAATTTGAGTTAATTCAACTCAATTTTGAGTAATTCCACTCAATTTTGTATTAATTCGATTCAATTTTAAAAAATCCCAAAATTCTTATGAACCCATCATAAGAATTTGAATTAATTCAACTCAATTTTTGAGTTTATTCAACTAAATTTGAGTTAATGCAGCTTAATTTTGAGTTAATTCAACTCAATTTTTAAAAAATCCCAAATTTTTTTATTGCACTGGGCAAAATTCAACTCAATTTTCGAAAACCTCAAATTAGATCAAGTGAAAATTGTCCGGGTGGTCCTTAGTGCCTAGGCAGTCCTAAGAGGTTGCCTAGGGACAACCTCCCGCCTAGGGGTCGCCTAGGCGCCCAGAGATCCAAAACAAGCGTCGTTTTGACTACTATGATTGATAGAAAGCATAATGCAATCCTAGAAGTGCAGGTTAAACAAAGATGATTGCAATATGAAAGAAAATATAAGAAATAAAGGTGATCAAAATCTGTTTATATTCATTATAAGTCATCTATTGAGGCGGTCAACTTTGTAATAAAAAGTTTCATATCATCACAGTAATGGCATATTTTAACTATTTGGGATCGGAGCACAACAAAGCATAGATGTTGGGAAACTCATTGAGAATTGGTCAGGAGCTTTTTGACATTGATAGGTTCTGTAGTGTACTGATTTTCCCGTTGCATAGTCATTAATGCACATAACACACTTTCCATGAAATCACACTAAGTACTAAGGAGTAACTCTTGATAAGGAAATGCTTCTATTGTGAAGAACATCTCTATCTTTCTTTCCTTTGGGAAAATTTCTAAAACAATTTCATTGAGTCTTTATTGTGAATATCTTTACTAAGGATGGTCGAATTTGTCATATTAGTGGTCAAGTTTCACAAAGGTGCAGAATTTAGTAACATTATTATATCATGATAAGTATAAAGCTATGCATACTTCATTTGGGATGATAGAAGTTATTTGTGTGCTTTTGCTTGTCCTTTTGCTTTGAAGTTTGGTAAGTTCTTTAAGTATTAATAAAGAAGTAAGAGAGAAGGGAAGTAACTCTATGTGATGATAGTAGTCGAGTTTGGAGATGCCAAGAAATTTGGCGGATAATTTTCTTTGGACTGGATTGGAAATATATAGGCTTGGATGATATATGAAAAATGGAAGCATTACAGGGGTAAGCAAAAAAAAATCAAGGAAGAATATAAAATTAACCAAGAAAAAATGGTTCTTAAAGATCTAGTAAGGAGGGATGAACTCATTGTAGGAAGTGGTTAATGTGCTTGTGTGAGATGGGTTGGATATCTTGGCCAAAGCTAGTTAAGAAGTGATTTCATGCAGTTCACGAGAGACTCTTTTAACGACCAAAGTAGCAATTTTCAAACTGAGATATAAGTAGATAACGGGTACGTGCTATCTTTTGAAGTAGTGAAGGCCAACAGCCCAACAAACCAGCCAATAAAAAACTTTTCGAACACAAGATTTGTTGTAGTCTTCAACGTAAAAACAAAGAAGCATCATAACACATGTAGTTTGAAAACAAATACCAGCAAAGGAACAACTTATTTTTAAAACTGAAGAATCAAGAGGCATTGTGAATCTAGAGATAAGAATGCAACAGCATATAAAGCATAAACTACGAGCAATAAGAGCAGCTCAGGATGAAAACCAAGAAACATCCATGAACCCATCTTTTTAGAACAATCATTACTCTTCAAAAATGACAAAATGCTAGTTTGTAAAATTATTTTCCCTCTTGGCGACACAGATTGAGATAGCAGCAGACAAGGTGAATGCCCATTGAACTTATAGGGCTACCTGTCCCTATATTATCCATTAAGT
Source organism: Chamaelirium japonicum (assembly GCA_947650365.1). Taxonomy (NCBI): domain Eukaryota; kingdom Viridiplantae; phylum Streptophyta; class Magnoliopsida; order Liliales; family Melanthiaceae; genus Chamaelirium; species Chamaelirium japonicum. The sequence goes on from OX393554.1 coordinate 41,331,880, forward strand.
AGCAGCAGACAAGGTGAATGCCCATTGAAATTCCTCCTTCGAGAAGCAGAGAGAGAGAGAGAGAGAGAGAGAGAGAGAGAGAGAGAGAGAGAGAGAGAGAAGGTAAAAACCTCTTCTCTTCTCTTCTCCCATGAAGGCCTTCGAGGGAAAAGGGGGGTTTTAAGGGAGGAAAGAGGGGGTAAGGGGTCACCTGGAGCTGGTGGAGCTTGATGTGCTCCCAGACCTTCTTGACGGCCTCGGCGCGGGAGATCTCCGGGACGCCAACGAACTTCCGCATGGCAGGGGACACCGGCATCGGCTTCATGATGCCCAGCTTGGCCGAAGCTGGTGCCGCCGCCGCCGCCGCCGCACTCGCCTTTGTCGCCGCCATCAGGACCCTGCATCCCCCAAAAACCCTAGACATGTCTCGCTCTTTCGTTTCTCTCTCTCTGGAGCGGCAGCGGACACGAAGCTGCTGCTCCTCTCTCTCTCTCTCTCTCTCTAAACCCAAAGGCCCGCTTGGGTAGGGTTCCTCGTTATTATAGTAGTTCGAATTCCTACCAGCCCCAACTAGGGTTTTGGAAATATTCTAAACCCTGCAAGTTCGAAAAACCCTCCAAGTGTGTTCATAGTGCATTAGGTCCCTCACTTACCCAAATTTTTCTTAATGATCATTTTGTCCCTCTAATCATCTCTAACCATCCATGTAGAACCTGAATGTCAAACAATAGATCAAAAACACGGTAACTGCTACAGTGATTTTACTACAGTAACAATACGTCAAAGTATAAGTTCGGTAGCACCCGAATTTATACACTTTATACAATCGAATTTATACTCCAGGTCTAGCAATAGTGATATCAATTCCAAATGATGGAGTATAAATTCAATTGTATACAGAGGATAAATCCGGGTGCTACAGTGATTTCACTATAGCACCCGAATTTATACTCCAAAAATATTATTGCTATAGTGAAATCACTGCAGCCCCTATGGAGTATAAATTGGGTCTAGTAGAGTAGAAATTCAGTTAATACTTAGGGGTAATGGTAGGGGTATTTTAGTCATTTGATAGAAGTTGACCAGGTCCATAGGGGTTTAATGTACAAGTGTATGTTCGTACTCGGTCTTGGCTCAAACGAAACTATTGTCGGGACTATTGTTTAAAAGCATCATCTATAAAGGGTTTATCGCCAACTCCCCCAAAATTCTATTTGGATCGGCAAGTCCTAGTTTGGCACCCCTTTATTGGTAGTGGCACACACCCGATGCCCATTATTTGTATCCGCACCCGTTTTTTGTATTGGTGCATATTGGCATTTAGTGCTCAGAAAAATAGTTATCGTTTCCATCTGTCCCTTGCAAAATCGTCGGCACCGTCAACTCTCGTGCAGGTCATCACCATCGTTTCTCCTTTTCCTCTTCCTCTTCCTAACGCTTCGCCAAAACACTAACCCATACTTGTGGATGTCGATGGCTACATGCTCAAATTTGCATTGCAATGTCCACTAGAACCTACAGACATTGACATTGTCGGTCCACTCTGATGCCCTCAATATGCACTGTCAGTGGTTACTTGCCAACATTGCAATGCCAATGTCACATGGTACCAGCTGGCATTGCAATGACAATGTCGCTAGGTTCCAATCGAGTAGGGGTGCAACTCGGGTCGGGTTGGTTAAAACTTGAGCCAACATGGAACCGAACCGAACTACTTTGGTTCTACCATATTGAAACCCGTACCCACTCTAATTAGGCATAGACCCGAACTGACCCAACCCACACTAAGGTCGAGTTGAGTCGGGTCGGTTCTCATATCAGTGTTTGGTTTAAAAAATAATGGTTATCGATCATTTGCTAGCAAACTAGATGTCCATGTTAGATTTGGCCCAATGGAATCCACACACACCTGAAAGGAAGGAGAACTGATCTAGTAGGCAGATCATGTGCACGACTTGCCCAGGACATGCACATGGACAATCGGCAGAAAATTCAGGCGAATAATCTCCAAAGGCGATCGTGCACATGACTCGAGCCAGGCAACATGCTTAGGTTGTTTTCAGTAAGAAATTGTTTGGGTTTTTGATCTCCCATGGGTACGAGCTTGCTCTCCTATTTAAGAGGAGCAAGGGTGGCACTAAGTTGTGATTGGAACTCAAGGAAAATCATCGAAAATGGCTACGGAGGTGGGTTCGATATCGTCTATGGAAGAAGAGCAATCGCGGGGAAGATTGAAAGATCATAGAGGGCACTGGCACAGTGCTCCCCTAGGGATCTTGGATGCTCGTGAGAGCATAAGGGCCATGACCATCTTTGAGTGGTTCTTCTCGATAGATGATTGAAAGCGAGTCATGGTCGAGGAGAGAACAGAAACCATGTCTAGGGTTTGCCGCGTAGAGAAAAGAGAAAGAAGGAAAATAGAGAGAAAGAATAATATGATGAAGAAGAGAGGAAGAAGAGGAAAGAACAGGATACGGTGTGCGAATCTTCTTCGGGTTCCTTAACAAGTCTAGATTGGTTTCTACTTTGGCTGTTGATCCTTTGGTAATCTCTTTGTATCTCTCGGGGGGATGGTTCTCTACTCCGTGGGTGTGATCTATAAGAGGAGCAAGATTAGGGTTTGAGGGTCCGACAAACGGTGATGGTTGCTTGGTGTATTTCATACTAATGATAATCCAAGTCGTTGATTGCCTGTAATTACGTGGTGTTCGCTGTCATTGTATTCTCTGTATGGTTGTGCAATCTCTGTAGGGCTCTGATCCTCGAATGTCGAGCATCATCCTGAGGGTTGAAAGCTTCCGCAGTACAAGGGATGAGCGTCGGTGCGAGCTGGTTTACCAACAGTCCACATTGAGGTTTATGCTTTAACCACACGTTGAGTATTCTTTGTTGAGTTTTCTTTGTAGTTGGTTCAACATTAGCAAACTGTGTGCTAGTGTGATGTAGCCCCAAGTCTAAACACATGACATATATATATATATATATATATATATATATATATATATATATATATATATATATATATATATATATATATATATATATATATATATATATATATATATATATATATATATATATATATATATATATATATATATATATATATATAGAGAGAGAGAGAGAGAGAGAGAGAGAAATGCTAGAATGCGGCATGCGGTAAGTGCGGCACCTACCGCATGCCGTCTGATGCACCGCTGCGTGCATGCGATGCACGCAGCGCGTGCATCAGACGGCTGCGGTGCTGTGCCGCACGTACCGCATGCCGCAGCATAGCATATATATATATATATATATATATATATATATATATATATATATATATATATATATATATATATATATATATATATATATATATATATATATATATATATATATATATATATATATATATATATATATATATATATATATATGGGGAGGGATACTCTTACTCATGGCCTCTTACAAGTAGATATTACTAATGATCCGAGCCGTCCGATCATATTTGATCGAGGGCTGAGATCTGAGATCAACCCTCCTCTTTCTCTCTCAACTAAACCCAGCCCCCTTCTTCCCCGACCTCGACCCCGACCCCGACCCCGACCCCATCCCCTCCCCCTCCGGCTCCGGCTCCGGCGATCCCCCCCGCAGTCCCGACCTCGACCACCTTCCCCTCCGGTGACACCGACGCGGAGCCGGCGGGGGGCGCGGGGCGCGAAGCCGGCGGGGGGCGCGGGCAGGCTGGCCGGCGAGGGGCGCAGAGCCGGCGGGGGGCGCGGGCAGGCAGAGGGAGCAGAGCCGGCAAGGGGCGCGGGCAGGCAGAGAGCGTGGAGCCGGCGGGGGGCGCGGGCAGGCGGGCCGGCGCCTGAGGGGGTCGGGGTAGGGGGGCTGACGCCGGAGGTGGTCGGGGCTGCGCCGGAGGGCGTCGGGGCTACTGCCGGAGGGGAGGGGGTCGGGGCTGCGCCGGAGGGGAGGGTATCGGGGGGTCAGGGCTGATGGGGGGGGGGGTCGGGGGTCGGGATTACATTGAGATAGAGAGAGAGATAGAAAGAAAGGGAGAGAGATGATCTGGACCATCATGATCGGAACGGATGGTCAAGATCATTAGTAAGTGTCCATGAGTAAGTGTATCCCTCCCCTATATATATATATATATATATATATATATATATATATATATATATATATATATATATATATATATATATATATATATATATATATATATATATATATATATATACATAAAGAGAGAGAGAGAGATGCTATAATGCGGCATGCGGTAAGTGCGGCACCGCACCGCAATCGTCTGATGCACAACTGCGTCCATCGCATGCACGCAGCGCGTGCATCAAACGGCTGTGGTCCGATGCTGCACGTACCGCATGCTGCATTATAGCATACCCCATATATATATATATATATATATATATATATATATATATATATATATATATATATATATATATATATATATACATACAGAGAGAGAGAGAGACAGGAATGTTACATTGAGCTGTGAGCTGCGGGTATTTTGACCCCTCTAGGAGTTTTGGAATTTGATAAAATTTGGTGAGGGTGTTGTCTAGGGTAAGATGACCATCCTCACCAATTTTCATCAAATTCCAAAACTTCTAGGGGGCTCAAATGGTCGAAGTAAAATATGTCATCTGCAATCACCGTTAAAATCTGCAGATTTTGCTTTGACTATTTGACCACCCTAGAAGTTTTGGAATTTGATGAAAATTGGTGAGGATGATCATCTTACCCTAGACAACACCCTCACCAAATTTCATCAAATTCCAAAACTTCTAAGGGGGTCAAAATACCAGCAGCTCATTTTCTCCTATCGCAGCTCACAGCTCAACGTAACAGCTCATTGGTGAGGATGATCATCTTACCCTAGACAACACCCTTACCAAATTTCATCAAATATTAAAACTTGTAGGATTGTCAAACAATGCCTGAGGTGCAGCAACGACGCTGCACCTCAGGTCCAGCATCCCTTTTCCCTATATATATATATATATATATATATATATATATATATATATATATATATATATATATGGGGGCGGGGAGCCTGCACCAGAGGTGTAGCATCGTTGCTGCACCTCTCGCTTGTTTACCCCCCTACAAGTTTTGGAATTTGATGAAATTTGGAGAGGGTGTTGTCTAGGGTAAGATGATCATCCTCACCAATTTTCATCAAATTCCAAAACTTATAGGGGGGTCAAATGGTCGAAGCAAAATCTGCAGATTTTAACGGTGACTGCAAACGACTAATTTTGCTTCGACCATTTGACCCCCCTAGAAGTTTTGGAATTTGATGAAAATTGGTAAGGAAGATCATCTTACCCTAGAAAACATCCTTACCAAATTTCATCAAATATTACAACTTGTAGGATGGTCAAACAATGCCTGAGGTGCAGCAACGACGCTGCACCTCAGGTCCAGCATCCATTTTCCCTATATATATATATATATATATATATATATATATATATATATATATATATATATATATATATATATATATATATATATATATATATATATATATGAGGAATGGGATGCTGCCTATCAAAGCAGCATTTTTTGCTGCTTTGAGACATTGTTTAACCATCCTAGAAGTTTTGGAATTTGATGAAATTTGGTGAGGGTGTTGTCTAGGGTAAGATGATCATCCTCACAAATTTTCATCAAATTCCAAAACTTCTAGGGGGTTCAAATGGTCGAAGCAAAATCAGTCGTCTGCAGTCACCGTTAAAATCTGCAGCATTTTGCTTCGACCATTTGACCCTCTTAGAAGTTTTGGAATTTGATGAAAATTTGTGAGGATGATCATCTTACCCTAGACAACACCCTCACCAAATTTCATCAAATTCCAAAACTTCTAGGATGGTCAAACAATGTCTCAAAGCAGCAAAAATGCTGCTTTGATAGGCAGCATCCCATTCCTCTCTCTCTCTCTCTCTCTCTCTCTCTCTCTCTATATATATATATATATATATATATATATATATATATATATATATATATATATATATATATATATATATATATATATATATATATATAGAGAGAGAGAGAGAGAGAGAGAGAGAGATGATAAAATGCGGCGTGCGGTGTCACACCGCAGTCGTCTGATGCACCGTTGCGTGCATCGCACGTACCGCAACGGTGCATCAGTTGGCTGCGATGCGACGCCGCTTCCTCACAAAAAATCAGCAAATTCGGAAACCTCTATCCACCGATTGAACCAAGTTTAAAATGGGAGGTAAATTTACCTCCCTTTTTGGGTTGTCAACGGATCCCAGTCTATATATATATATATATATATATATATATATATATATATATATATATATATATATATATATATATATATATATATATATATATATATATATATATATATATATATATATATATATATATATATATATATATATATATATATATATATATATATATAGAGAGAGAGAGAGAGAGAGAGAGAGAGAGAGAAAACGGGAGGTGAGCTGCCAGCTTTTTTTTTTTTTGAGCTGTCAATATGAACCGTTTGATCGCCAAAGAGTGAAGGGCTGTGATGTGTTGTATTACAGCTGTATTACAGCACAGCTGTAATACAGCTGTGTTACCCGAGCTCCAGCCCACCGCCGGACAACCCGGACCTCCCCGACCTCACACCCGGCGCCGGCAAACCCCGATCGGAGGCCTCCGGCAGCCCCTTCCTCTCGCGACCACCGGCGAGGTCCGGCGGCGCCGATCAAGCCCCAACCTCCCCCGCGCCCCAGCCAACGCTGCACGCGCCCCGGCCAACGCGCCGCCTGCGCCTGCGCCTCGCGCCGCCTGCGCCTGCGCCCCGCGCCCCGACCAACGCCGGTGCCGGGCGGGTGCTACTGCCGCTCGCAAGACGGAGGTCGGAGCCGGGCTGCTGGTCGGAGGGGCTGGAGGTGGGGGTGCCGGAGGGCTGTCGGGCTGGTCGGAGGGGGTTGGAGGTGGGGGTGCCGGAGGGCCGTCGGGCTGGAGGTGGGGGTGCCGGAGGGCCGTCGGGCTGTGCTCGAGAGAGAGAGAGAGAGAGAGAGAGAGAGAGAGAGAGAGAGAGAGAGAGAGAGAGAGATGTCAACACAGTGTAAAAGATTTTTTTTTTTTTAATTAAATGGACGGTTGGTAATGGGGATCGGAGGGCTATTAGCTGACAGCCCAAAGTTGCAAATGGGCTGTCAGCTCATATCGGATATCCCGTATTCTCTCTCTCTCTCTCTCTCTATATATATATATATATATATATATATATATATATATATATATATATATATATATATATATATATATATAGGGGACGGGGAGCCTGGCACCCGCGCGGCATGGATGCCGCGTGTCCGGAAAAAAAAACCCAGAAATCCTTCCGATCGGCTGTAGATATGCCGGATCAATCCACAGCCGTCCGATCGCAGTAGCCAACGGATCCGATTCCCCCGCGGGCTGAGTCTCGCTGTTACTGTGGCGGGCACAGTAACAGCGAGATTTACTTCCAGCCGTTAGATCCTGCGATTGATTGAATCGATCGGCTGTTATGTGTATGTGTGAATCTGGCCCGTCTGATCGATTGAATCGAACGGGCCAAATGAATCTAGCGGTTACTGTAGCCGCTACAGTAACCGCGAGATTGTTTTGACCCGTCCGATTCTATCGATCAGACGGGTGGGAGTAAATCTCGCAGGATCAAACAGCTGTTATGTTGTATGTGTGAATCTGACCCGTCTGATCGATTGAATCGGACAGGCCAAATCAATCTCGCGATTACTGTAGCCGCTACAGTAACTGCGAGATTGTTTTGACCCATCCGATTCACTCGATCAGATGGGTGGGAGTAAATCTCGCAGGATCAAACAACGATCGGAACGGCTCAAACAAATATCCCGCGGGAATCGGATCCGTCGACTGCTGCGATCGGACGGCTGTGGATTGATCCGGCAGATCTACAGCCGATCGGAAGGATTTCTGGGTTTTTTTTCCGGACACGCGGCATCCATGCCGAGCGGGTGCAGCCTTGATGCTGCACCTGAGGTCCAGGCTCCCAGTCCCCATATATATATATATATATATATATATATATATATATATATATATAGAGAGAGAGAGAGAGAGAGAGAGAGAGAGGAATATTACAGTGAGCTGTGAGTTGCGGTTTTAGAAAGTGAGCTGCGGGTATTTTTCACCCGCTTAGAAGTTTTGGAATTTGATGAAATTTGGTGAGGGTGTTGTTTAGAATTAGATGATCATCCTCACAAATTTTCATCAAATTCCAAAACTTCTAAGGGGGTCAAATGGTCGAAACAAAATTTGTCATCTGCAGTTACCGTTAAAATCTACAGATTTTGCTTCGACCATTTGACCCCCTAGAAGTTTTGGAATTTGACAAAAATTGGTGAGGATGATCATCTTACCCTATACAACACCCTCACCAAATTTTATCAAATTCTAAAACTTCTAGGAGGGGCAAATTTAGCGCAGCTCACTTATATATATATATATATATATATATATATATATATATATATATATATATATATATATATATATATATATATATATATATATATATATATATATATATATATATATATATATATATATATATATATATATATATATATATATATATATATATATATATAGAGAGAGAGAGAGAGAGAGAGAGAGAGAGAATACGGGGTATGAGCTGACAGCCCATTTTTATTTTTGGCTGTCAGCTCATAGCCATCCGATCCCACTAATCATAGCCGTCCGATTTAAAAAAAAAAAAAACACACACCCTCTCTCTCTCTCTCTATCTAATCACGATCTCTCTCTCTTTCTCTCTCTCTCTCTCTCTCTCTCTCTCTCTCTCTCTCTCTCTCTCTCTCTCTCTCTCTATATATATATATATATATATATATATATATATATATATATATATATATATATATATATATATATATATATATATATATATATATATATATATATGAGGAATGGGATACTGCCTATCAAAGCAGCGTTGTTTGCTGCTTTGATACATTGTTTGACCATCCTAGAAGTTTTGGAATTTGATGAAATTTGGTGAGGGTGTTTTCTAGGGTAAGATGATCATCCTCACAAATTTTCATCAAATTCCAAAACTTCTAAGAGGGTCAATTGGTCGAAGCAAAATCTGCAGATTTTAACGGTGACTGTAGATTTTGCAGATTTTGCTTCGACCATTTGACCCTCTTAGAAGTTTTGGAATTTGATGAAAATTTGTGAGGATGATCATCTTACCCTAGACAACACCCTCACCAAATTTAATCAAATTCCAAAACTTCTAGGATGGTCAAACAATGTATCAAAGCAGCAAAAAACGCTGCTTTGATAGGCAGCATCACATTCCTCTCTCTCTCTCTCTCTCTCTCTCTCTCTCTCTCTCTCTCTCTCTCTCTCTCTCTCTATATATATATATATATATATATATATATATATATATATATATATATATATATATATATATATATATATATATATATATATATATATATATATATCAGCTCTACTATATTTCTTCAATTTCGTTCCATTAAAAATACTGACTTTTATAAATTCACTTTTATACTAAACCCCATAAGAAGCGAATCGTTTCACATTAACACTATGAGAGATTTATGACATGTTTTTATATGTTCACTATACTCTAGAATGCAATTTCAATAAGAGACATTGTAATTCGACATATTGGTTTTATGGATTGGATTTGAAAGGGTAGTTTTTAATTGTAGGTTTTAATGGTAGCTTTTCATAGTTAGGATTTAAACTCACTCTCTCTCTCTCTCTCTCTCTCTCTCTCTCTCTCTTATAATTTTTTTTTCATCTTTTTTTAATATTGACTTTGATTGAACCAAATATTTTTCTTCTCTATTTTCTATATAATTTTCTTCATGGATTTAACGGAAATGATCCTAGGTGATCAATGTAGAATGAAGAGGACGCAAAGAGATCATGGCATAGGATCAAAAAACAAACAAAAGGTATGACCTACAATTCTATATTGTTTCCCTCTTAATTTATTTTGTCTTGTTTTGAACATCTTTCATGACACATAGTTTCTACATATGTTTTTTTCTTTCTATATTGTACTTGCATGCTACACACACACAACTTAAGAATCGGATGTCCACGAGGCCTCCCGGGCATTTAGATATGGGTACCTCCACTTGTCCCATGCTCCCCAGTCCCCCTCCACCAGTCTTGTGCAACAGACCCTCGCGTCTGCCACTGGTCCTATGCACCCTCTCTGTCAGTCCCATGCAATGAATCATCGTCTCCATCAGCGCTGATGCTCCTCCCCCTCCCTTCTCCCTCTTCCTTTTCCTTCTTGGAGACGTGTCAGTCGCTCGACCTACATGCATGTCATCTGGGAGTGACTGACACATCTCCAAGGAGGGAGAAGGGAGAGGAAGGAGAAAGAACAAAAGGGGAGGAGGAGAAGACGAAGGTAGGAGGAAGGAAGAGAGATTGTAAGAATAAAGGGGGAATAGGAGGAAGAAGGGTAGGAGAAAAGAGAGAGGGTGTTCGAGGCGTTGGCAGTCGGAGTGAGAAGGGGGAGGAGAGGAGGGACCCCTAGTAAAATTGAAAATTTACTTATGTGCCCCTATCAAATGGCACGCCTTAGTAATTTTGTGAGTGCAAATAACAGCACCCTATCTCTCTCTTCTGAGAGCACAAGGAGGCCACTCCCATATTCTCTTTCCTCTTCGCTTGATATATAAGTTGGATAAGCCAAACCATGAGCAATAGTTCTGGCAATCCTGAATCACCATCTACACTAGAGAGTCTAGGTCATTTTATAGCAAACCTCTAAGAAATATCATGTATGAGAGAGCAAATAATTTTTTTTAGAAAAAACTCATTTTCTACAACTCTATTTTAAATCAAAGTTTCTTGACACTCTGCGAAAGGACTGTTCTTAAAATACATTCCAACAATACACAATTAATCCGACTCAGATGAGGAATTAGATCGTTGCCGGTGTCGGTGTCTGCGTCTCCTACGATGACGGTGATGCAAATCAGAGACATTGGATGCACTCGAATCAGAATCGTGTCTATGTTTACTACGGCGACGATGGCGACTCGAATCGGAGGTATCAGATGTGCTAGAATCTGAACGGTGCCGCTTCTTCTTCTTCTTCTTCTTCTTCTTCTTAACTTTGCTCTTCGAACCCTTCTTTTCCCTTTCAACTTCGGACTCAGAAGATGCTGGGTGATTACCATGATGAAGGCGACCGTCAGATGACCGGCGCTTGTGCTTGCTTCTACGGATGGTATGCTTCCCAGGTTTGTTTGCCGAGAAGTTGGACAGGAGGGCAGGGATGTCACCGCCACTTAGAAATCCTACGATGAGAGTGAGGGCGGCAAAGAGTGTAAAAACGAGCGGCGGATCTTGAAAAAGATGGAGATAAAGACAGGTCACCATGCTTCTGTAGGGCAGCCATACCTCCGTATTCATCGAAGATGTCATCTGCTACAATCTGCTGATTGGGATCGTCTGGTCGGTATCCACCGCGAGGAGGGCTCATGCCTGGTTTCTGCTTCAGTTCCCACTTCAAAGGCTGCAAGATAGAACAGATTCAAGAATGAACCACAAAAGGGTACCAGAAGGATGCACAAATCCAATAATGCCAAAAGCCATAGCTGTAACTAACAAGCTTTGGGCCACCTATCAAGGTCTCATGTTAGCATGAAGCATGGGGACTCCCACATGGAAATGGACATCGCCTGACATCTTTAAGTCGATTATATGGTGAAGAGCAGGCCCTTTAAAGGCTCCCCAGTCCCCAGAGACGCTGGTCTTGGTAAATTTTTTGAAATCTCATCAAATGTGAACTACTCTAGTCCTACTGCAATACATTCGCAATTTTTACCCAGAGAAATATGAATAACTCATTAACTCTAGTTTTCAGTGTTATCATCTCTCTGGCTACATTTACAGTTTTCACTAAAATGTACTCTATTTTACTTTACTGCTGGGAATTACAAACAAGACATAAGCCCTATGGAACTCCCTTGGTGTCCTACAAACAAACTAAGAGAGAGAAAGAAAGAGACCCATTAAATTTGGTGAGCATTGGTACCAAGTTTTTCAACTTTTAAGTGGTACGAACTAAAGTTTGTCAGAATTGGGATCGTTTCGCAAATCACAAAGGAAGTCAAATTGGATCCTAGACCGATTTGATAATAAGATCCTTCAAACACTGAATAATTGAGAAACATGAGTAAGAAAAGCTTAAAAGGTCAATTAAAGTATGGAAAATCATAGGAGGAACTCAACTTATTTGATTAATTACCTTGCGAGATCCTAAAAATAAGTAAAATGGCAATCAGTTGAAGTATTATGGCCCAATAAATCACACAAAAAGCTGCTCCTCAGAAGAAACTTCATGTACATCAAGCAAGGATTAAAAAAACAGAATATTTCGTTTTTCTGAGACCTCGATATGAAATGTCAAACACAATCACGACCGATTAGAAAACTGCATACTATTTCACGATATATCTCGGAATTTTGTTAAATATTCCAAAATATTCTCAAATCCCGAAACCCTCTAGTTTTTGGGTTTCAGAACTCGACACTTAGAAAAAAACAGGACTTAGTTTAGGATAAGGTGTATTTCAGCTTGAAAACCATATTTACATTAAAAACATTTAAGTAAATGATCCATTTACTTTAAGTTATTTTATGTAAATAAGCAAATACCTCCCCATTTGATTTCAATAAAAAAATTAAAAAAATAAAAAACCAAATGAATCAAAAAGACTATTTTCAGTTTTAGTAGGAGAAAATAATTTTCAGGGGTTTTTATAAAATCTGAATGCTGATAAAAGTGGTTAAATTAAACTCCTTTAAGCAAATACCTCCCCATTTGATTTCAATAAAAAAATAAAAAACCAAATGAATCAAAAAGACTATTTTCAGTTTTAGTAGGAGAAAATAATTTTCAGGGGTTTTTATAAAATATGAATGCTGATAAAAGTGGTTAAATTAAACTCCTTTTTGGCTCAAAAAAAATTCACATGATGTTGAACTATACGCACATCTAGAAAACCATGGTCAGTCAAAAAACAAAACTTCAATGAATAAAATTTTCCTATTTAAAAACACTTTTTATCCGACCTAGTAAAAAAACAATGTTTCGCATTTCAATACAATTTTTGCACGATTTCAAACTTACATAACTTTCATGTTTTAAGTCCGTTTTCAAAATCATTTGAAGCATTATTTTAACAATCAACAAATCTTTATTTTAAAATATTTTTATCCAGAAAAAATTTTAAAACAAATATTTGAAAAACATAGATCAAAACCGGACCGCACAAGAACACACAAGACTCACAGAAACTCAAATACATGGTATGTAAAACTCTACACTCCTAGATAGGGTACAACAACAAATATTATCCGAGTTTTCCAAAGTGTGCATCTATACTTGGTTTATCACTATCCAGGGTTTCACTGAAAAAATTCTACTAAAAATTTAATATTTTCACCATTTCTATAAAATTGTAATATTTCCACACTGTCAAAATATTTCCATATCCAGTGTCAAAATGGAAATTTTGAACCTTGACATCAAGCTAATTGTCTATGAAGAAAAAGATTAGGACAATAAATGACATAAAACTGCTCCTCAGAAGGAGAAATTTCATGGACATCAAACAAGTTGTCTAATTACAACTTGGAGGACCGGATTCTCAAGGAGGGAGGGATGTCACGTGAGAATGGGGTTGCTTCCACGTCAGTCCTAAGTGGAGTCGTCTCATCATTCAAAGATCATGGAGAATCGACCATTATAGAGGTGCGAGCATTGGAAATCCTAACGCTCCGTAGAAGCCGAAGAGCTTGTGCATACAACCATCAATGAAGGGCAGCCTGATTGCTTGGGAATTTATGGGGAGAGTTTCTTTGGTTAATGGTTTACTATATGGGAAATGATATTTTGTATTAAGTATGGTAAGCCTTTATGGGGTTATGTGTTGTTGTGTATGCTTTATATGGCCTGTGTTGTGAAATGAAGAAGGTAGCAGTTGAGTTATTTTCCATTCTCTTCCTCTGTCTCTTTCTCTTGCTCTGTTCTCCAATCTAAAAGAAACTCCTCTCACTCTCTTAAACTCTCTTAAACTTGGGGTCGGTTCACCGTGGACAACCCACACACTCATCCACCCACCGTACCCGTAACATAATGGCAAATAAGGTTGTGGATATTGCCTATCCAATGTGCACTTCTACTCAGCAAAGTGACCATACAGTGGCATCTATTTAAACCTATTATTTGTGGACAGTGGACACGGACATGGGTGTTGAGTGCCGGCACAATCACGAGTGTCGGACACAGCAAAATCATACAACTTGGACACGACACACATATATGTAATATATATATACTTTAATTAAGTATATATAATACCAAGCATAAACATGATCAACCATTACTAGCCTTTCTCTTTAGTCAAAGAATGGATGTGATAAAAATAATAGTCAATCACGAGGCGCATGTAACGTCTCTAGTTGTCCTATGCAGAGAAAGATAATAATTATGGTAAAGAATACAACATATTAATGTTGACCTATATAAAGAAAGAAACAAATTATAGTCAATGCAACACAAGTAATTCGTTTACTACAAAGCCATATGCGACGAAGCCCCACAAATATAGGGTACCCTAGAGTGATGGGTACTGTTAGATCCAAAAAAGGAAAAGAAGGAAAAGAGGATTTGGGAGTAAAGCCTTGATTTACTCATTAGGGCAATGGCCCTATATATATCTGTACAAAAGGATACAGTCACCAAAGGGTAAGCATACCCAAAACAGACTAAAGAGACTAATAAAGGATTTACATACTCTAACACCCCCCCTCAAACTCAAGGTGGATCATACACCATGAGTTTGTGAAGAAGATACCGAAAACGCTGAACAGTGTGCGTTTTCGTAAAGAAATCGGCAAGTTGCTCTGTAGAGGACACATGTGGAAGTGAGAGCGTCCCGTCCTTGTAGCGATGGCGAACATAGTGACAATCCAACTCAATGTGCTTGGTACGCTCGTGAAATACCGGATTGCTAGCAATCTGAATAGCACTCCGGTTGTCACAATGGAGGGGAGTCGACGAGGACAGCTGAACACCCATATCCTCGAGTAGACGACGAAGCCAAACCACTTCACACGAGGTGCGTGCCATAGCACGATACTCAGCCTCGGTACTAGATAGTGAGACGATCTCTTGCTTCTTGCTTTTCCAAGAGATGAGCGAGTCACCGAGGAAAATACAGAAGCCAGTGGTGGATCGTCGATCAGTGGGATCGCCGGCCCAGTCGGCATCAGAAAAGGCGCGAAGCTCCAAGGAAGAGGAGGACGAAAACAGCAAAGAGCGAGTCATGGTGCCTCGAATATAGCGAATAATCCTCATCAGAGCGGCATAATGAGTGGAGTGAGGAGCGCTAACAAACTGGCTAAGTACTCGAACGGCATGAGCAATATCCGGACGTGTGATTGTCAGATAGACAAGAGCACCAACGAGCTGACGATAACGCGTGGGATCCGAAAGCGGCTCGCCATCACCAGGACGGAGCTTCACATTGAGCTCCATTGGGGTATCCACTGTACGTAAATCAGAAAGGGCAGCCCGGCTGAGTAACTCGGAAGCAAACTTCTGCTGAGAGACCAATAACCCTCGGGGGGATGAAGCCACCTCAAGACCGAGGAAATAGCGAAGTGGACCAAGATCTTTCATCTCGAACTGCTGCTGGAGGTGCCTTTTCAGAGAGTTGATAGTAGCAGTATCATCACCGGTGATGATCATATCATCAACATATAGAAGTAATATGGCACGGCCATGAGCAGATGTGTGAGTGAACATAGCATAGTCATTCATACTCTCTGTAAAGCCGACGGCAAGAATCGAGGACCGAAAACGCTCAAACCATGCCCGAGGAGCCTGCTTGAGGCCATAAATGGCCCGATGAAGACGACAGAAATGCTGAGGAGGAGTCAAAAGACCAGGAGGGGGACGCATGTAGACCTCCTCAGAAAGATCGCCGTGAAGAAAGGCGTTCTTCACATCCATCTGGAAGAGTGGCCAGTGACGAGCAGAAGCGACTGCTAACAGAGTCCGTACAGAGGTCATTTTCGCAACAGGGGCGAAAGTCTCCTCGTAGTCAATGCCATACTCCTGAGTGAAACCACGAGCAACTAGGCGGGCCTTGTACCGCTCAACCGAGCCATCTGAGCGAGTCTTGATGCGATAGACCCAGCGACAGCTGACAGGTTCCTTCCCAGGGGGAAGAGGAACTAGCTCCCAAGTACCAGTCTTTTGAAGAGCTTGCAGCTCCTCAGACATAGCCTGCTGCCAATGGGGTACCTGGACTGCCTCACGGTAACTCTGGGGCTCCTGAAGGGAGTGAATAGCTGCAAGAAAGTCCTGAAAATGTGAGGAGTAAGAGGCAGTAGGAGAGAAACCGTAGCGATCTGGCGGATGCCGGTCACGCTCAGGGTAACGCTGTGAGAAAGTAGGCGCAGAAGGACCATCGTCAGGGCTAGACGAGACTGGCATCGAGGGTAGGGCGGCAGGAGAGTCTGGAGAAGGAGAGGGAGCTGGTGGGACATGTGGACGACGCGTGTAAGTGGTAGTGACTGGTGGTCGCGGGAGCTCAAGTGTTGGATTAGGAAGAACAGAGACGTCTTGAGGAACTGGTGAGTCAACTGATGGAGACGGGATGGAGATCCCGGAGGAGGGAGAGACTGGAGGAGGGAGTGACTCAGAGGAATGAAGAAAGGATAAGTCCTGGTCTTTGGAGACCCCTGAGTAGAAGGGAGTGTCCTCAAAAAAAGTTACGTCACGAGAGATACGTATACGACGAGCAGAGGGGTCATAACAACGCCAACCCTTGTGCTCAGAGCTATACCCCAAAAAGAGGCATCTAGCGGACCGAGGAGTGAGTTTCGTTCGCTCACCAGGAGGGAGCATAACGAAACATGTGCAACCAAAGGTTCGCAAGACACGATAGTGAGGAACAACAGAGTACAAAATCTGAAAGGGTGACTGACCAGAGTGAGCAGAAGAGGGAGTGCGGTTGATTAAGTGGACTGAGGTGAGGACAGCCTCGGCCAAAAAGTGACGAGGAACAGAAGTAGAGAATAAAAGAGATCGAGCAGTCTCGAGAATGTGGCGATGCTTTCTCTCAGCTACACCATTTTGGGCAGGCGTGTAAGGACATGACTGTTGTGGGAGAGTACCCTGAGAGAAAAGAATGTCACGAAACTCAGAAGAAAGATACTCGCGAGCACCATCAGAGCGAAAAATTTTAATGCGTTTACCAAATTGAGTGTGAACCATATTGGTAAAGTCACGATATGCCTGACAAACATCAGATCGACGACGTAAGAGAAACACCCAAGTAAAACGAGAGAAATCATCAATGAAACTAACATAATACGATAATCCAGAAAGAGATACAACGGGAGCAGGGCCCCAGATATCCGAATGCACTAAATCAAACACAGAAGATGACATAGACACATGCACAGGAAATGGCTGAGTTGGATGCTTGGCCAAGTTACAACTGACACATGGAGATGGTGGAGTAAAGGAGATATCACCGAGGGCACCAGACTGAAAAATAGTACGAAGACGTGCAGCTGAAGGATGGCCCAATCGGCGATGCCAGAGATCCGAAACAGCACAGGTGGTATCAGCAGTGGAGGTGGTAAGTGGTATATGGAGATGCCTCAAGTGGTACAGACCACCCACCCTATGCCCAGTCCCAATCGTTTTGCCCGTCCGAGGATCCTGCACAAGACAAGACGAGGATGAGAAGGTGGTGAGATAGCCCAAATCAGCAAGTTTGCTGATAGAAATCAAATTAATGGACAATGAGGGAGCAAGAAGCACGCCAGGTAGAGAAAGACGACCACTGGGGTCAGAAGATGTGGTGATGGTCCCCTGGCAAGAGACTGGTAAGGGGGAACCATCAGCAGTGCGAAGCTGGAGCTCAGGAGGAACACGAGTACGTGCAGTGAGAGCGGAAGTGTCAGAAGTCAAGTGGTGTGAAGCACCCGAGTCCAGAATCCAGGCAGCGGAGGCAGTACCAGTAGTCGAAGAGCCCTGCTGAAGGGTAAAGGCATGCTGAAGCTGTTGAACCTGAGCAGCAAGCTGAGATAGATCAGAAGTCGCAGTGGTTGGAGCTGTAGTCTGTGGCATCTGACCAAGCTTCCTGAGACGTCGATAACAGGTTTCTTTGAGATGGCCATCTTTCTTGCAGTAGACACACCACAGTTTGGTAGTAGATCGCCTCTCACCAGGAGGGCGTCGATCTCCAGTGGAGCGACCGTCACCTACGGGACGAGGTGTCGTAGCAAGAGCGCCAGGGTCTGAGGCTGGAGCGCGATGTATAGCAAGAGTGTCCAAGCGCGTCTCCTCGGCAAGCAGCTCAGATAAGGCCTCATTAAGGCTAGGCAAAGGATCGCGGTGTAATAACTGACCTCGAATAGGTTCAAACTCGGCACGAAGTTCCATCAGAAATTCGAAGACGTATTGCTCATCACGATGACGTCGTCGAATAGAGATTGCATCCGGAGGATAGACGGGCTCCAATGCCTCAAGTTCCCTCCAGAGAGCAGAGATCCTAGCATAAAACTCACGAATGGTGCGAGTGCCTTGAGTCATCCCTTTGAGCTCACACCGAAGTTGAAATGCCCTAGCACCACCAGTTTGAACAAATTGTTTTGAAAGATAACACATCTCCCTAGAGGTTGAAAATTGAAGGGCCTCCACACGAAGTTCGTGGGAGAGAGATGCTCCGATGTACGAGCGAATGATGGCATCAGCATCATTCCACTCCTCGGATTCGACGGAATCTAGAACCGTACTGGAAGTGGAGGTCTCAGAAAGGGTAGGGGCAGGCTTCGTGCCATCCACATACTTCCAAAGTTTGTGAGCACCAAGATGCATGCGTAATGTGGAGGCCCATAATCGGAAGTTTGAAGCTCCGGTGAGAATGACATCCATTTTGGGTAGTTTGTCGGGTTTCAAAGAGGTGGCCATGGTTGAAGTTTGGAGATGAACGGGGCACAAAATCTGCTCACAAAATCTGCTCACAAAAACTGTTCACTGTTGATTCACTGCTGAACCGATTGGGAGCTTCTGAACCAATTGGGAGCTTCTGAACCGATTGGGAGCTGAACCGAACCGACTGCAAAACTGTGCAAAACTGAACCGAACCGACTGCAAAACTGTGAGATCCTGAACTGGACCGCGAGCCGGACCGGACCGTGAGCCGAACCGATTGTAAAAGGGACTGAACCGACTAAACAGTCAACTGAACCGACTGTGAGTGAACCGTCCGTGAGTGAACCGGTGACTAGGCAAAAAAAAGTTAAGTTGTTCAGATCTGACCGTAGGTGAGATCAATGGCCAGGATGTTCGCTGGAGGCACTGTATAATTAGGGTTCGCTGGAGGCACTGTATAGTCACTCAGCGCCGCCGTCTTCTTTCTCTTCAGGCCGGCGAACTGATCCAGATTTCCGATGAACTGGAGGCACTGTAAACTCGAAGATCTCCGATCCTTCTTCGTCTTCTTTCTCTTCAGTCCAGTGAAGAATCAGCACCACCGTCTTCCTCTTCAGTCCGGTAAGGAAACCGATCCAGATTTTCCTCAACTCCGATGAAATCCGATGAAGATAATATGGATGATGAAGAATCTTGATGAAGCCGATGAAGCCGATGAAGAAGTAGGTATACCTCTTTGACTGCGCAGATCTGGATCTGGTTTTTTTTTTTTTTTTTTTTCCGACGACAACAGCGCAGTGAAGACTTCGATGCAGAAAGGCGATGAAGGCTTCGATGCTGGTCGAGATGAAAAACTAGGGCTTCGATCCAGGTTGCTGCGATGAAGGCTTGGCTCTGTCAAATGAGGCTTTGGATTGAAGAAAGCTCTCTACCAGAGACCCATTCGGGCTCTGATACCATGTTAGATCCAAAAAAGGAAAAGAAGGAAAAGAGGATTTGGGAGTAAAGCCTTGATTTACTCATTAGGGCAATGGCCCTATATATATCTGTACAAAAGGATACAGTCACCAAAGGGTAAGCATACCCAAAACAGACTAAAGAGACTAATAAAGGATTTACATACTCTAACAGGTACCATTAATTCGACACATTTAATGCTTTTATACCACCACATCATTGTTCCCAACAATGCACCAAAACCCTAATTTCATGTGTCCACTTGTGTGGACATGGGTGCCGGTGTCCACACGTATGGACACGGCACCGCCGCACCGGGGCTAAGTTGGAAGTATCCCACAAAGCATAGATTTAAACAGATTCAACAAGCACAAAACATAACACAGACAACTTGCATGGAGGCTAAATCTGTACAGGAGAACACGCATTCCTCAGGCTTGCAGAAACAGATCTAAAGAATTCTTGCCATATGATGGTTTTTTTGGGGGGAGGGCGGGAGGGGGGTTAAAATATAACCGAACGGTAAACTTTAATAGTACAAAGAGATGAGTGAATAATGATGCTATGTAGACAATGGGCAGAAAGAAGTCAAACGTTTGTATTTAACCATTCTATACTTGCATAAATCCTGATTCAATCAACTCTCGTCATTGGGCAAATCACCTATGTCATGGTAATACACAAAAGAGAGAACTTCACAGCATGCTTAAATTCCACGCTAAGATTCCAAATTCTTCTAATTGAACAGCTATTATAACTTGCATTCCATTCAATGGAAGTGCTTATGAAGATAGAGAGGAAACTTGCCTCACTAGAATCTGTCTGCGCCATTATAGCTGTTAAGGGGTCATCCCTCTTCAATCGACTCTCGTCATTGGGCATTATTGCATCTTTCAAAGGGCATTCACGATCACCACTTTGGTGCCCATAGGTCCCGCATCTTACACATCTAACGTTGCGAATTTCAACTCCAAATGGTTTGTTCCTCACAGGCACACCTGTTTCTAGCCTGCAAAAGAAATCAGATGATTAGAAGCACTTAATGTAGTGAGGTAGTACACAACTAGACATACACAATAAGATGACCAATCAGATAAGTAAGAAGAGTCAAGATTATCATTTTCAAAACGAGAAGGTTTTCAAAACAACCCAAACCGGAGTCTTCAGATAGAAGAAAAGGGTCTGATTTGTCTTTCATACAAAACAAACTAAACAGTTCAAGAGGCACGCATCCATATAAAACTACACATTGTTCCTTTTTTTTTCACTTTTTTAATCTCTACAAAATTCTCTCTCCATCTATGAGGAATTGGAATTGAGAAGTATCTTATAGTAATAACACAAGCGGAAGTTTTATACGAGCAGAATTGAAGCTAAAAGCAGCATTGTAAAAAATAGACAGATATAGATAACAATTCAGAGCCTGTAGATAATAAAAGATACTCAGGGCCTACTTATTGTCATATGATACAGCTCGATGGACCAGCTAACCATCTCCATCCATGAATTTTTTACGTAAAGAAAAATGGGCTTAAAATAATACTAGAAAAAAATTTGATAATAAAAGTAGCTAATCTGATGGAAATCTAGAAAAAAATGGATAATATGTCAAGTCTGTAGGCATCAAAATTTTCTAAAAAAACTTAGAAATTTGACCAAGTCTGGAAAACTTGGGTTTGACTAAGTCTGGGAGACTTAAGAAACCAATTACCAGGGACAAATTGGCCCCGGGACTAGGGCCGGTCATCCATGGTACAAGGACCGATCATCACTGGTCGGCTACAAAGACTTAGAAATTTGACTAAGTTTGGAAGACTCGAAAATTTGGCTAATATGAAAGATTGAACGGTCTTCCCGGTCGGCTAAAGACTTAGAAATTTGAATAAGTCTAGAAAACCTGAAAATTTGACTAAGTCCGGGAAAGTTAGGATGTCAAGTACAAGAGGCGGTCGTCCCTGATCGGCTAGAAAGATTTAAAAATTTGACCAAGTCTAGAAAACTTAGGAATTTGACTAAGTCTGTAAGACCCTGAAATTGGGTTGTATGGGAGAATTAGGAAAGCCAAGTATCAGGGACAAATTAGCCCTGGTACTAGGATCGGTCGTCCCTAGTCCCCTTTGAGGCCGGCCAAGGGGAATGAGAGAAGAGAAAGAAATAATGTGAAAAAAAGAGGGAAAGGTGAGAAAGTAAAAGAAAAGAAAGGAAAAGAAAAGGATAGGAAAACTTCTTCAAGCCGTCAAGCAAAGTCATAGAAGGCGACCAGAGGCCCCAACAAGCATAGGCCTATGCTCACACCAGCAAGTCCAAATGATCCAACAAGTCGATCAAGGAAGACCGGATCGCGAATGTCGAGTTCGAGGCTTAGTGAGTAGGCTCGGGTTCGACCTAGTCCAAGTGCACAAGGGACCACAAGCCACAAACGAAGGTTCCAACACAAGAAAGAAACTACCCCACGAAGTTAGTGCAGGAAATAACTTTCCCAGAATTTACAAAAACCATCCAAAGATACGTATCATAGGGAATAACTCCCCTTGGCAGTTATGGTAACTGATTAACCACTTGCTCCTTATAAATAAGAGAGCAAGGATGATCGAAAAAAGATCTTTTGGGCATGATGCGGAGTAGATTTCCATGCATGACTTTCATTGCACAGGCTCGACGCAGAAGCGCAAGGTCCATATCAGACAGGGTCCAATTATTTTATTATTATTATTTATTTCCTATTTAAGGTGTCATTTTTGCCACAATTAATTGGGTAAATTATAGATTTAGGTAACAAGTCATCTTTTAGTCCTTTTTTTATTCTCACATTGTTCATGGATCGTTACATAAGGACTTGACCTCTTCTTTTTAAGATATAGAATGAATGAATGAACTTGCGTTTGCAATGGTGTTCCTGGTGAAAGGATGCACTCTCGCTTAGTGGTGAAGCCTTGCAGAATTCTAAGCTTCAATCTCTTCCCTATCCTGGTGTCTCTTTTATCCCTTCCCTCTCGTTGTCTACAAATTCCAACTCTATTAAAATCTTTCCTAATAACCTCTAAGCGGTCTTGCCGAGCCTATTCCCGTTTCAAACCCTAATTTGACCCAAAAAAGCCCCAAAACCCAACAAATCCCTAGTTTTTCATCACCAAAATGAACACAAAGCATTACCCTACAATTATCCCAACTTTCCCACTCAAGATCCACCTCTTTCCATTGCCAAAACCCCCACAATGAGCCTAATCCCAAATCTGGAATACATAGTCCTATTTGGCAATCATTTGATATCAGCAAATCCAATGGACGGATCACTTCCAAATTTTTACCATGGCTTCCTTACATCTATAGACCTACATATCCTTCAAGTTTCAACCCGATCGAAAAACTGAACATAATGAAAAGACTAAAATACCCTTACACTTCTGAAAATCTGCACCTTCTAAAACCCAAAATTTTAACCTGGAGCGAGAATTCTTCCTTTTTGGCGGGATCCCCTCACATGTCCTGCATCAACTTTGGTACCAGAGCTTCAGTCATAATGTTCTATCATTATGGTCGATCTTTATACAACCCTCAAGCCTCTGACACGACAACTTATGCTCGATTTATTACATCAACGAGACCTCTTAGATGTATCTTATCTTTGACCTCTAATTGGAAAGTAAAGGTCGTACATGAGATTTCGAGGAAGGCGTTTGGCTTGAATCTACCAATGCAGCCATTCTGACACTGGTTTCTCCAAGATCCTACTAGATGGACTCGACGAAAATTATGTTATAAACATACTTTATAAAATTGAAGTTGAATGGGAACGACTGCAATATCAAGTTCAAGCCAGACTTCGTCAATTGAAGATAGCTCAGGAACGAGCAAGGAAGCAAGCAGAATGGTAAGAGTCGTCGGATAAATTACGAGCATTGATCAACCAGATTGGAGTTCAGAGAGTATCTCCATCTACAGCATCACAATCTGCAGACTCGGCGAAGCCAAAAGAGACTTCACCTCATGTAGAGCTTCCTCCTGCACCTACGCCTTCGGATGAGACTATCACCTCCTGAGGAGCTTCCACTACTGCCTTCAATGGAATATGCAGACTCTCCTTTTCTTCCTTTTCGACGTCTTCTTCGCCGAGAAACACAAGAGGAGGTCGATGTTGTTGATGATCAATCGCACAATGAAATTAGGGTTGAAAGTTATCAACATGGGGGGCGAAGAGGAGGAAGATTCGAAAATCACCTGATTCAAGGAATCCACTTCTAATGGATTCCAATCCATAAAACCCTAGATGATAATAAGCACCCTCTTTTTTATTCATCTCGTCATCGTAATAAAACAGAAAACCTATGCCTTAATATAATAGCCGGGGTTACATCTTGAAACACCCAGAGGCGAAAAAAACAAAAAAAAGGTAACTTGCGCAGCAAGTTTAAATTACCCTAATTACATGTGATGAAAATAATTAAATAATGCATTTAAAATAAGACATTTGGCCTCTTTGGGCCGGTCGACGATGCAGTAATCGAGCATGGTCCCCATCATCCAGTAGTAGTTCAAGATGACCTTTATGTTAGGCCTATCCATCACCTAGAAACTACAGTTGATCCATTGCCCCTTAAGCTTCCACCTCCAATTTTCAAACCTCAATAGAAAAATGATTAATCAGATCTTAGATATGCAGGTTATTTCTACTCGCAATGGAGGCCTCCAAAGGTATTTGGTGAGAAAGTGAGAACATCCAACTTCGGATGCCCCGTGGATCACTTCATACGAGTTGCAGTGCATCAAACCAGATTTTCCAGAGCACTACAGGAGGCCCCGGATTTTCATTCATTTGGAGTCGAGTTCTTCCCGCCCCAAGAAAGTTGATTATAAACATTTGTGTTTTTTGGACTATTTTTAATTAATTTTATATGGTGAAATTTCATGTTTTGAGACATGAAATCAGTCCAAATTGATATAGCATCCGAAATTGATTTAGCAACAAAATACAAGTTGAGAACGAACCATTGCAAGTTTTGTTTGATATCCTCTTCTAGACAGTAAACAAACACTTGGTGTTCCCTTCTGAAATTGAATCAAAAGGGCTTCCTTTAAGGCTTAGCACTTGCACTGCTGCACACATATAACTGAGTCACTCTCATAACATTTAGTGCTTAATGCAACCCATAAATTAGATAGTAAATCTTAGTACTCATCAAGCCTAACAAGAAATTCAAAACCTTCGCAAGTCTCGTTTGAATCAAGTAGACATCAAACTCAAAAGTTCTAGTCTTCCAAAGCCTAATCATCAGCATAGCTTCCAAATAGAATCCTACCCAAGTTCTACTCTCATCAACTGGTCAGGGAGTGTTAATAGGAAGCTCTTTGTTTCTAGCATTTTGGTTTTTGGAGAATTTGAAGTCATTGGCAAACAACTATCTAAATGGCTTTACAAGCTATCAAATGTGATGCAGGTTGGTACCATCTCTATAGGGTAATTTTTGTAGGTCAAATGGACTCCAAATTTTCTAAAATTGGGTAATATAAGCTCAGGTCTTAACCGGTCTACAGGATCAAACTGATGGGTCTGCAAATCAGGTTAAGGAAGGAAGGTAAGGCTGAGTGAAGCAGCTCGTGTAGGATTACGCAGGTCAGATTGTAGGTTTAAGATTTTAGGGTTCAGAAATTATGAGCTAATAGGTCTGGGTTTTAATAGGTTGTGGGTTCATGGATTCAAGTTTACGATTTAGACATTTAGTACTCAGGCTTTTAAGGCTAACGGGTTAAAATGAGATCAGCTTAAAACCAAAGATCAAGGTTGGTCATGAGGCTAGGATCTAAGGGAGATGGAACTCAGAGCGTAGACTAGGGTTACGAGCAAGACGGTGGGTTGTAGAGACTGACCATCACCAACAATAGGAGCGAGAAGTCGAAAGGCAATATAGAAAGATCGAAAGAGAGCGAGAGGGAGTGAGAGAAGAAGAAAAGAGGCTATGAGAGTGTAGACACATAAATTGTGTCTAACCCGAACCCGACTCGCATGCACTAATTCGGAGGCGAACCCGACACGCACTCGGACCCGGACCCGGACCCGAACTCGACTCGCATGCACCGACTCGGGGGGCAAACCGGACCCGACCCGTGCCAAGCAAGAGACCGGGTGGGCCCATCCCCAAGTGAGGCCCACCCGGCCCCCTTCTAGAAATCCAAACCCCTTAAGGGGTGGCCGGCCATGCAAGAAAGAAAAGAGAAGAAAGAAAAAAAAGGTAGAAAAGAAGAAAAAGGAAAGAAATACCGTCATGCGCGGGAGGAGGTTGCGTATGACGTCTACATAAGCGTGGATCTGCGCTGATCTCTCGATCCGACGGACAAGAAACGAAGTCGGGTCGCCATCGACTTTATGTGCAAGATTCAAATAAATTCAAAGAGGATTGAGCCATAACAACTCGGCCAGAAAAGGAAGGCAAATAAAGGTTTATTCCTCTCTTCAATGGAAGAATAAATCTTAGGTAATTATGGGAGAGATATTAAAGGGATTCAAATAAATCTTCCCATATCTCTCCCCTCCCCCCTTCACCTATAAATAGAGGGGGAGGGGGAAGGCTCAAAAGGTCGAAGCTGAAGACGAAGCGAAGAAGCTCTGCAGAGGAGGAGACGCGTCCTTCATCGACCCAAGGCTTCACAAGGCACAGGCAAGCCTATCCCTTCGGGACCGGCTTAGTCCATTAAAAGCCCTAATCAAAGTAAAGACCCTTGCACAAGACCTTCGACTCCGTGCATGAAGAAGAAAGCTCGGAGAAGAAGAACCCTTCGACTCCGAAGACGCCAAAAGCAAAAGCCGGAGAAGAAGATCGAAGCGGCACTACCCCGTTGTCCCCAACAAGCCTTCGACTCCGATCAAGCCCAAAAGCCCGGAGAAGAAGATTGAAGCGGCATCACCCCGTCATCTCCAACAAGCATCCGCTCCATTCATGAAGAAAAAAGTTTGGAGAAGGATACCCGAAGCGGCGCTACACCCGTCGTCCTCAACAAAGCCTTCAACTCCGATTACGCCAAATACGCCCGGAAAAGAAGCCGACGCCACAACCGTCGAGGTCGAAGGGGTCAGAGCTGGAGCTGAAGACAAGGCGAAGGAGCTCTGCAGAAGAAAAGACGCACTCTTCATCGATCCAAAGTTTCACGAGGCACAGGCAAGCCTATCCCTTCGGGACCGGCTTAGTCTATTAAAAGCCATCATCTAAGTGAAGACCCTTGCACAAGAAGATCAAGCCTTCGACTCCGTGCACGAAAAAGAAAGCTCAGAGAAAAAGAATCCTTCGACTCCGAAGACGCCAGAAGCAAAGGCCGGAGAAGAAGATCGAAGCAGCACTACCCCGTCGCTCCAACAAGCCTTCAACTCTGATCAAGCCTAAAAGCCCGAAGAAGAAGACCGAAGTGTCATCACCCCGTCGCCTTCAACAAATACCCGCTCCATCCACGAAAAAGAAAGCTTGGAGAGGAACACCCGAGGCGTCGCTACACCCGTTGTCTTCAA
Source organism: Chamaelirium japonicum (assembly GCA_947650365.1). Lineage (NCBI taxonomy): Eukaryota > Viridiplantae > Streptophyta > Magnoliopsida > Liliales > Melanthiaceae > Chamaelirium > Chamaelirium japonicum. The sequence continues at coordinate 41,359,377 of OX393554.1, forward strand.
AGCACAGCCGACGCTACAACCGTCGCACGGAGATCGGTGCTACCCCCGCCGTCTTCAAAAGGAGCCTTCGACCCCAAGCACGCCAAAGAAGTCCGGAGAAGAGAAGCAAAGTCGGCGCTACCCCCATCGTCTTCAAAGCAAAACCTTCGACTCCGATCACGCAAAAGAAGCCCGGAGAAGGGAAGTCAAGACGACGCTCTAACCGTTGAGTAAGCCAGTTCGAGAAGAAGAAGTAGCCACCGTCGTTCGAGAAGAAGATCGAGTCAACGCCAAAGCAAAAGCCCAGGTAAAGCCCGCGCCAAAGCAACGCAATTGTCAAAGCCAAGCAACTACGCCGGTCACGAGCAAAGCACCGCACGTTCTAGCCGATACAATGCGAAGTCCGGAAGAACAAAAGCATCGCAAGCCTCTACCCGTCTACGTTCAAGCGCAAGCGCCAAAGCGAAGCAAAAGCCAGAGCCACGCCAAAACCGAAAGCCAAAGCCAAAGCCAAAGCCAAAAGCATGATCGACGCCGCGTACCGACGATCAAGGACGCCGAGGTCTAGTAAGGATCGAGGAAAACACGAAGACCGAGGAACAAAGCCGAAAACCCCTAGCCGAGAAAGTGCGAAGCACGGAAGGAATAAAAGCAACGGCAGATACTCCTTAGCCTCTCAAAAAACCCTCACCCTGTAAAGACCTCTGTCCTGGGCAACCCCTTCAGAGCTCTCGCACGAATATCACGTGGAGACGCGGATCAAAGGAACCCTCCAGAGGATCTCTCCCACAATCTCCTGATCAATATTCACGCACCCGGCTCACCACCCCCAAGTCCTCGGGTCCCGGCCTCTGTAATCTTCGTGTGTTTGCAATAAAGACGACCCGGATATTTTTCTGCGCATACAGAGAGAGTAAGGAGACCGTAGATGGATAACGATGTCGTGGTTGTCCGACAACGATGGCTTTAGGTTACGGTGATAAGCCTACAGTGTACATAACAACATCAATTGCGGCAGAGCTAATGATTTTGCCGAGTTAAAGCCATGAACAGCGATCGATGCTCGCATATCTGATGGTTGGGCGTCCAAATTAGATGTGGGTGTGTCGTTAGTCTCGTGGGCGGCTAATCGTTGGGCCTCAAACCTATTATTGCAATCAGTCAGTGGCAATTAGTAGGGCAGGCTGATCCGAGAGGACAATTGGGTAGTAGGTAGTGAGGAAGGCAATCACGATTGCAGTGGTACTGACTCCAGTGGTTGCTAGCGTCATGGTTGGCAATTCACTAGCAGCTACAGAAGGCGATAGAGGCTAGTAGTAAAGGAGAGGTCGCAACGATGGACCGACTATCAGTTGTGCGCAATCAATGTTTGAATGGTCATACACAGAAGATTGTCAGCCTAGTGCCCTCACTGCCAAGGCAAAGCTTGCCCTCACAGCTGAAGTAATCGCCACCTCTGCATCGGCTCCAACTGCTCTCCCGGGTCCGGTGGCCAAGTAATCAGCACCAAGTACTCAACAACTCCATCTGGCATCCTCTGCCCATCAAAGTCAAGCAAAGACCTGAAAGCAAAAACCAACATCTTCCTCGGTACGAAAAGATCGTCAAGATATTCAGATAATTTCATGTGATAATAGGAATATAGGTTGACATGAAATTCAAAAGACATATGGAAGGAAAGGCTGCGAGAGCATAATGTGTTTCGAGTCATCGGCTTGCACAATAAGCAATGGTTTCTTTGGAGGCCATGGGTTGCGGGTGCAATATGTGTTGCTCGAAGTGGCATGCACACGTGGCAAAACAAGTGGATCCTAAACTAAGAAGATATGTCATGCAATCATTGTCTGGATTTAGATAATAAAATAAAAAATTAAACAATTCATCAAGCCACTTGTTAGAACTTCATGAAAGTAAAAGTGATAGGCTTTTCAAAATCTAAATCACGTCTCATAAGTATCCATCGTTGAAAAATGAACAAGAGTATCAAACTTTTCTTTAATGCTAAATTCAATTTGGCCAATAATATGGATGCACACATGATTGGACTCCTAATGCAAATATGGTAGGCAAATGATGAATGCAAGTGCAAGTGATGCCTACAAACTTTAAGTGCGATGTGCATGACATGGAATGCAAGATGTTGTCTAACCCCTTCTCAACTATCAGTGAATCAGAAAGACACCATACTAAATCATCTACTAATGGCGATATGGGATGAGTCTGACTCAAAAGAGTTTTAGGTTCAGGGGATCGCTTCCTATGAAAACATGTGGGCCATAAGGTGACGTTGATGCCATCCTTAAGGAAGGTATAGGTGTTGGTTCTTCCGTGATGTAGTGCATCTCGATCGAACTGCCATGGATGCCCAAGGATGAAATCAGCTACTTCCAAGGACATCACACCAAACTTTATCTTGATATTGCAGCCCAATCGACAACTTAACCAAGCAACAATGGGTTACTAGTTTGCTTGTGGTGTTATCTAGCCACGATATTCTGTACGGGTGAGCCAATGGTTTGACTTTCCACTTCTTGTTCCTGACTAACCCTTCACTGATTAAATTGGTAATGCAACCACCATCTACCATGACACAAAGGTCCAAGCCATTGGCAGTGCAGACTGTTCGGAACACCTCAAATCTCTGGTTCTTGTAATAAGACTTTGGGGGTCAACCACAGAGTTCGTGGGATAGTAACGCTCTAGGGGCCTGGGGGGAGGGGAGGGGGACTGGTGAATAACTAATAGTGGGGCCGTCACGTCATCACCCTTCAAGACTAACTCATTGAAGTTTTCGCCTTTCTCAGACTCATGATTGTCCTTTTCATATCCACAAGGTTTGTCTGTGGATTGAATTGACGTTGAGGACAATCGGCTGACTTGTGACTCGGCTGGTTGCACTTGAAACACTTCATCATGCTCGGGTTGGTTCCTAAGACTCTTTTACCCTTCTCAGTGGGTGTAGGAACTGTACCAGCTACAAAGGGAGGTCGGGGGACTGGTCTATTAACAGATCCGGATGGTGCCCTTGCATTTTCATATCATTGGGATGCAGATCGGGAGTGGTGAGACTCAACTTTTTTGGCCCAACGGTGTGCATCACTGACCTAATACAAGTTATAAAGGGACACCACCTCTTGTATGGAAGGCTTAAAACCATTGACATACCTTGCGATGCTTTGCTCTTTATCTTCAAGCAGATCATTGCGAGTCTGGAGCTTGTAAAACTCATTGGTGTAATCGTTCACTGACATGTTCTCTTGTCACATGTTTTGGGATTTTTGAAACACACTGTCTAAAATAAGAAGGAATGAACTTCTGTTGCATTTTTTCCCTCATGTGTGTCCAGGTGGAAATCTTTTTTTTTCCCTTTCTAACCCTCGTCGTCTGCAACTGTCTCCACCAGACCAGTGCATGACCTTTCAACTTAAGACTAACAAACTTTACTTGTTTGTCTCGAGGGATTTCCTTCCATTCAAAATACTGATCTATTCTCTCAGCCCAATCTAAGAACTTCTCAGGATCCATCCTACCCTCAAACTCAGAAATTTTGATTTTGATACTCTTATCCCAACCATAATAGGATTTCGCTCTCCTATGGGTTTTCCTACTTCGCCTATCAGACCCATTAGACGAGTGGATACTAGCACCTCCTGACTCAAGATCTAACTTACTATGCTCGGGTGACTCTCTAACCCTATGCTCTCGATGGGTTCGAGGTGGATTTTGGGCAGTGGTGAAGGCCAACGTCTGGGCTTCAATTTGGGTTTGAAGCCTATTCATGGTTCCTTGTTGTCTTTGGAAAGGATCTTGCCAAGTGCGGGGGGGGGGGGGGGGGGGGGGACGGATGTCTTGGTGGTTCAACCATTGAGAGACTCTCTTGAAGGTGCTAACAACTCACCACAGAGGAAAATGGCTGATCCTAATATGGATGCAAACACGTGGGATGTTAGTTTGCTAACTAATGTAAAACACGAACACTAAAATGAAAAAGAAGAAAAAAATTTTAAAAAAAATTCAGCAAGCACACAATGATATGAATGATGCAAGAGGACCAGCTGTTGCATAAGAACGCGACGACTAGTGCGATCTGATACCAACTTGATGCATGCAGGGTTCGTTAAAGAACGCAAGTGCTGAATTTAAATGATTAAAGATAAATGTATGCACGCATATATTCAAATTTCAGCAAAGATAAAGAGAACTAATCATTATTCGATCATGCCCAAACAAGTTTACTTTAGCGAATTGATAAAACTAGTATGTGAACAATTAATTCCAGATTTAATTATAAATTCCAGCAATACGTTGAATGACAATATCTTAAACACAAGCCATAGTCCCAAAGAAAATGTGAATCTAAGCGATGGATAACATAATGAATGAGATTCTTTAGAAGCCAAATAGATTGAAAGATCAAATAAAAAATCAGTAATAGGTCGGTTTATGATGAGGTTTATCATATGAAAATATCGAGGGATGATTCAAACCGTACTTTGGTCAATGTCGGCCGCAATCAAGGGCTCCATTGTTGTAGAGGAATGGGCGAAAGAGGAGGTGTGGTCCAGAAGAAAGGGGTGAAGAAGCCGCCATGAGTTGATTTTGAAGATAAGATGATCTCCGCATAAATCTTCCGCAAAGTCGTATACGAGAGCGTGGAGATGAGAAAGAAGCTTGCGGAGAGAAGAAGAAGACTAGAAGTAAGAGGATTCTTCGTATGAGGCTCCGAACAAGTGAACCCGCTTCTCCGTTCTAGGATTTCAATGCATTATCAATCTATGACGGCTATTAGGGTTTTTGGGGGCTTTATAGAAAAAGAAAATTAAAAAGGAAAGAAAAGAGAGAAAAGGAGAAACCGCAACGAATGAGGGAAAGAAAGGGAGTCGGGCATGCATCCCAAGGGGGGGTGCACGCGGGTCTTGCCGCGAGGAAAGAGAATGGAAGAGAGGAGGGGCGGCTTAGGGGTTTTCAACCATTTTAGGATTTGTTTGGCTTCCCTTTGAATCTCATCCATCGAGATTATATCTCGACTTAAGATCCTACGGCTACTATAAAACTTATTAATAAGTCAGATCGGCATCTGTAGCTCGAACCAGATGCGAACATGGTTCGCATCTATCCAAACCAAAAATAAAAACATAAATAACTCAATATCCACAAGTTGGATCGACATAAAGTAAAAAACCAAAGTCATAGATAATCGAAATAGCTTTCCAATGATGCAGACAGATCAACGATCGGCCACCTGGATCTCCGTAGGGAAACAAAATACACCATCAACTGTAGAAATATGCACGTCGGAGCTCATCTGCATCAGGATCGAGGGATGCGGGAATAAGGGCGACGATTGTGGTTGCACAAGTCAGCAGGTTGAAGAGATCGACCAGCGCCAACCAAGAGAGATAAACAAAGAGGCCAGGAGAGAAAGGTGGAAAGAGAACAAAGTCAGAAAGAGAAGGTATAAGAGAGTGAAGAGAAAATTAATGGTTATCGCCGCCATAGCTGTCTAGTGCCATTAGCTTCTGTTATGGGGGGCTTCTAGATGAAGGGGTCTAGCCTATATTGTGGACGATACCATTTGTTAAGGAGGAGCCGGTGGTTTGAGCTTGAGAATCGTAAATGGGATGGTTTGCTCGAGTTGGATATGGACATGTTCTTTGCCTCGCGAGAGTCGTTGGACGCAAAGCCTCAATCCTGCTGTTGCAATCGATCGCAGTCAATTAGAAGGATAGACTAGTCATAGAGGATAGATGGGCATCAGATGGCAAGTAAGGTAGTCGAAGTCTGGCAGCTGACTATGGTGTCGGTGCAAGAATTACTAGCGTCACGGGTCTCATGGGTGATAGACGACTATAGCTACCTGCAGAAGCCCACAGGGGCTAGTAGTACAAGGCAGGGTTCGCACGGACCAACAGGTCAGCTGTCAGTTGAGTGCAAGTGCAACCGTTGTCCAGTTAGTTGGATGAGGATGGTTGTGGGCCTAATGTATCACTCAATAGGCAACGATGGTGTTTGCACAGAGAATCAGAGCAAAAAGAGGAATGGGGGAACAAAGGAGAGGTGGGGGAAGATCTAAATTACTATGGTTTCTAGTAGACTTTAGCCCCTTGTCGCAGGCGGGGCAGGTAGGTTATGGTTGTAGCCTTGTAGGTAATATTTCATATGAGTTGGTTGCTGATTATGGTGCCAAAAATTTCAGACCACAAAAGAAGAGAAAGGAGAGAGGAGTGAGGTCTCACACCCAGGCCCTCATGTTCAATGAGGCAAAGCCTCAAAAAAAAGGGCCTCATGGTCGACGAGACAAACCCTCAAAAAGGGCCTTATATTGAGACTTGAGACCCTCACGACTTCTCCCAAATTCAGTATCTTCCCTTTTGTTGGATGAGCTGCTTAAAGAGGAGTACAAAACAAACTAAATACATTTTAGATGATGACAACTAACTTAAAACAAACAATTTTTAAAAGAAACATATCTAGGGACCTTACTTTCACATAAAAACTATAAGGATAAAATGGCAACCAGTGTTGTCAAGGCGCAGTAAGGCGCGCGCCTGAGGCGCGCCTCGAGGCGAGGCGCAGGTATGCGCCTCAGGCGCATGCTGGCGAGGCGCACGCAGCAAGGCGCGCGCCTTTGGCACAAGGCGCAGGGCGACCGAGGCGCGCGCCTTGATGCATTTTGGGTTTTGGTCTTTAAGTTTTTTGTTTTTTTTTGTGATTTTGGTTTATTTCGGGGTTTTTTCGATTTGTTTTTAGTTTTTTGGTTTTTTTTTGGGTTTTGGTTTTTTTCTTTCGATTCTTTTCGGTTTGAATAAAAGAGCGCAACTCTCCTTAGAGTCAGACTCTTTCGTTTTGTTACTCAACATTGTTTATGAGTTCTCATTTATCAGTTATTACTTATGAGTATTGTATGTATTTAACTTATGAATATGATGTTGGCATGTTGCATGATAACTTGTGAATTATTATTTTCACTAAAATTGTTCATTTGATGGCCACTAGTTATAAGTTACAAGTATTGTATGCCTTTATTGTGTTGATTTAATTGAATAGTGGTCATATTTCTCTTTTTTCATGAAATATAATTTTTTTATAAATTTTAGATTTTTTTTACAATTATTATTAATTTTTTAAAGAAAAAAATATATTTTTGCGCCTTACACACTAAGGCGCGCGCCTTATTTGCGCCTTGCGCCTCAGGCTCCAGATGCATCTTGCGCCTCAAGTGTGCCTTGTCGCCTTGACAACATTGATGGCAACCAAGGTGCCTAAGGGACTAAATCAAATAAAAAATAGGGAAAGAAAGACATACATGTCACTGGTTGTATTATCCCTATTTCCTTGTAACTATATACATACATGTCACTGGTTGTATTATCCCTATTTCTTAGTTTCCATGCCGGTTCAAACTTGACAACCCCTAAATGTCTAAGTACCATAAATAGCATCTGTGAGGTGCTCACTCGCATGAATCCAGAAGTAGATAAAGTGAAATTAGTAAAAAATGGTAAGCTTAATGAAGCCAGCCGAATGATAATGGTGAGGAGAATCTTGATAAAGACATGTAAACAAAATAATCCTATAGCATAAAGAATCCATGGTACCTGACATAGTTTACAATCGGTATTCACATAATAAAGGCCATGTATTTACGGCCCCTTTAGTTTATCATTGCCTTTTCCCATATTATACTTGAAAAAAAAACCAACAATGCCCTTTCTAAATCTAAATCTTTGCTTAAATTTAATTTCATCAATAACTAGAAAGATTTCCTCTTCCTAGAAGTTACACTTTCCCTAACAACTAGTGCTAAACAACATCCTAGATGCGATAACTAATCACCACATATCAAGTAATGCCGGCTAGAGCACAATTTTATCTGAACTATGATAAAACAGCCAAGGTAAACTATTTAAAGTGTATTAAACCAACAGCATTGTACCTTAGAACCATTAAATAGTAAGATGCCAGAACTTTCATTTTAGATTGTTTTACTTTTTCTCTTTCTCGTATTTCTGAGTGTATAAGTGCAAAATAGAAGGCAATGCTGCCAAAATCGAAATCAGATCATAAATAAGAAGGGAACAGGGTCGCATAGAGGGATTTCAAAAGATTTTTAGAAATACAAAAAATAGTATAAAATGTCTATCATGTGATTTAATGTGAATGTGCGTTATTATATCACTCATATGTTGATCGTTTTTTATTCTGTATTCTACTATGAAATCACAAACCACTTAATCTATCATGATGTTTTCTCCACCGATTTTCTTTTAACTCAATCCATTAACGACGACAGAGAAATCTAAGAAGAGAAATAAAAAGGTAAAACAGAGAAAGGAGCAAAAGGTTCAGATTTGTGCTCGCTTAAGTCCGGATGGTAATATACTCATGCTGATTTGATTCATATGGATTGATTTAATCATGAAATTCACGAACCGCATTGGAAACTTCAAATTACAATTTTGAGATTCATGGCTACAGGGATTCATAGGCGGAATTCCGGTCTAAGGGTGTCTAATTAGACATGAACCGTACGATTTAGACATGAACAGTATGATTTAAATCAAGAAATATAAGATTTTGACAACGATGTAAGAGAGGTATTTCAATGTCCTTATAGAAGTGTAAGCACAAGAAGTACTGTTCTTTCTTCAATGCAATAGCTTCTTCATACTGTCACCTCTTAACATTGAGCTTGCATATATTCCTACAAGCATCAATCCATAATTGAAACAAAAATTCTTCAGTCACAATGCTTTTAACCAGACTGCAAGCCACCATTTTCTATTATGTTGATCATATATTACCTAAAGCCCCATCAATAGTTGATCTAGTGTTGCTAATTTTGTAGTAGTTTTTATGGTACTCCCTTCAACAAAAACTCTATATATGCAAGTTATACAATTCCATCATTCTCTAGGAAGGTGGATTAAGTTCCCCCACCATTTGATTGTTAAATATTATCAAGAGACCAACCTTTAGTATATGCGCCTAATTTTATGCATAGATGCTCAATTTGAAGTTGGAGATTAGCTGCAATATATTATCCCACGATTAAAGAAAGTTGGATGTCCTTTTAGTGGCACTTTAGGAATTTAAAACTCATATGATTCATTGCTTATAGAAAAATTATCGAAAGTGCAGTCAGAAAATAAGAGAATCTATTTAGATGTTATATCCATCGAGAACGAAAACAATGTTACTAAAGATACAATATATGCATTAATGCTAGATCCTTTCATGAAGTAAGGAAAAAGCTCATCAATGTTGGCAATTTTCAAGATACACTGTGCTTTGGTTTCTGCACTATTTTGGGTCATTCTCATAAAAAAACGAATATTTAATTCTTCAACATACAATGCAATTTAGATATATCTCGAGGCCCTAGCTAAAATTTCAATCTGCCACCATTATCACTGTATTATGAGCACCAGAATACATTGTTGTGAAATACGACACTGTACTGCTATTTCATAACTCAAATTTGAAATATACCTGGGAGCATTTTTCAACACTTCAAATTCTTCTTCGGTTGGTAAAGCCCGACCAAAAACATCTTTCGGCCTGGCCTTCTTATCCCCACCAGTTTGATTCTTGTGAGGTCTCATATCAAGCCTATGGACCACAGATTATGTTATGCAGATCAGCAAAGTGGAAGAACAGAAAATTTGTAAATTTGATGGTAATAGTAGAAGATACACAAAGGGTAACTATACATTGCTGGGGGAGTTCCATTAGTAGGATCTTCTGCAACATTATTTTGATCCGACCTCTTCCTCTCATCTGAAATCTCAGCAGCTTTGGCACTTTCTGCATTATAACCAGGTGGACGAACGTACATAAAACTGACAGCTTTCATCATCTCCACCTGAATGTATAATGAGCATAAACCAAGCATAAATATGAAACAATGAAATATTTGATGGCCTTAATGAGCAAATGAAAACAGATAGAACATGAGTAATCTGCAAAACAAAATGATGTTTACAGAATATTAGTAAGTGCTAAGAAAAGAGGGGCAGTCCAAGATCAAGAAAAGAGGGGCAGTCCACGATCATTCGGATTTGATGTTCACTTGCAAGATAAACATGTTCAAGTATATGTGAACTTCATTCTAATGCAAAGAAGTTATAGAAGTGCGAGCAAAATGAATTTTTTTAGAAAAATTAGCTAAGGTCTATATGGATAAATGCCATGCATTCACTACATTTGAGTCCAAAATATGAGGTGGATATTGTTAAGGAAAGTAAATGATGTAGCAGTTTCTTACGCAGACAACAGTTTACTAACTTCAATTGATGTGAAGAATCTCCCACTTTATGGACTTTATGCCTCGTGAATAAGCATGTTACGCATGAGTTATTGTATTTGTCAACTGACACATGGACACCCAATGAGAACTAGGGACTCAAGCCTTCAAGAGTTATTAAGATCTCTTCCTTTTATTATAAGTAGCCTACTTTTAACTCAGTAAGAAAGATATTTTTAAGCTAGAAAGGAAAAAAGAAGACAACAAGAGTGAGACCACCTATACTAGGTGGAATTGGAATGCAAATAACACAACCTTAGCAGTATCTCTAATCCATAACTAGTGCCAAAACCCAACAATTGCAAGAAATAATAAGCACGATTCGTGAATCAAATTTACTTTCAGCATTTACATCCTATACAGCATCAATTCAAATCAAAATCAACTCAAACGTGTACTCGCCATTTCTCACAATGTTCCCGTAATCCATTCCTTTCTACCGAATTTCCACCAAATTGTACGAGGTATCACCTCCCATTTGTCTTTTATTGGTGTTCATCCCTCAATTACTCACCATGGGATGTTGAAGATAACTGAATATATCAATATTTCAACATTCCCCCACTCTTCAGATGAGAACACGTTAAAGGAGACCACTTTCCCTACAGGTGTCAATTTGTGTAACCTCTAATGGTTAAAGAAAATAAATGATTTCCCAAATATCCCCTTTAAATCTTCATCCCCCAAGATAAAATCACCATACCTGGAAAACCAAGAGGAAATCCTGAATGAGTAAGAAGGAAAACATAATCCCTGTATTCCTCATCCATAAGATTCAACTTTGGGAGAGGGATGAGACTGAACCACACGTAATGATATTCCATCCGAAAGTGAAGGATGAGATGCTTGCCTAGTGTAGTAGAAACGAATCACAGTCCTTTATTAAAAAAAGGGGTTTTAAGTTTATTGCAACCATTTCAACCAAAATGGATCAAAGGAGGCAAGAAAGGGCTGGAATCTATATGTAAGTGTTTGGCGGAAGGAGAGTTTAATTTATAAGGGTTTTGGTTGAAGGCTTCTATGCATGCAGAAGAGAAATACGAGAGAGGAGGAGAGGAAAAAAGAGGATCAGAAGTACCACAGCACCCTTGCACTCAAATTGATCAAAACACAAGTAATCTTCACTTATAAATTTCCCTAGCGTTGCTGCATGCAGCAGTATCACGTTCATCAGATGATGATGGAAGTTCAAACTTTGACTTACCTCGCATAGAATGTGATACTAGGTATGCATGGAACATCAATCATAAACAAGGTTTAAAGTATTGTAACATATCATGCATAATATGTAGCACCTAGTGTACTTTTGATAACCAACACGACATGACACCATATAATATCCATCTCAAAAGTAACTGTACATGGTATTTAGTAATTAATTAGATATTTTTATACATCCATAAAAAACAATTTGATGTGCAGAACTATTCAAAACCAGCTCATTTTCAGTGGCCTCAGTTTGATTCAATGATGTCAACACAAAACCTACCTAATTCCTTAACAAGCCAAGTTGATCAAGGCTGTCAAGGTGCAAAGGTGAGAGCCAAGGTGCCCAGAGAGAGCCTTGGAGCCTACGCATCACTTTATGAATGGAGTTACAGCAAGATGTGGAAACATAATCTTCGGGTGGATTTGTTAACAGTAATTGAAATCTTATCTCCAAATATTTAGTCATGGCGTGCTATTAATCGAGCTGCTTCAAATTTCAATGAAGATGTAGAACCTCAAGTCCGAAAGTCTACAAGAGATCACACCATATAGATTTCCATGATAGTAAGTGAATCTATTTTATTACAAAACTCGATGCAAACGATACAGTACTGCAGGGATGTGCCGTATGCTTATTATGTACAATTCAGCGATATTCTAATCCCAATGAACATATCTTTGCTGGGATACCATTCTATAATGCCCAAAAAACTAGATTATCTCAATCAAATCCCACGGGTGAACTTAGCATTAAGGTTAAGGTTAGGATTTATCATTTAGGTTAAGTTATGGTGGTTAGGCATAAATAGTTACTATGAAGGCAAGATAATCAATTCCAGGTACTTGACAATCTGTGAGCTCTATCGAACCCAATTCTGCACCAAATCCATCGAAGTTGGATCTGTTTGAAAGTTAACAGTTAGGCTCACCCTCTTAGGAAAGGTTTTTTCAAGTGGCTTGTGGAAAAACCTTAGCAAATTCCCAAGGGTTTCAAGTTATTGTGTATTTTGTTGACGCTTGGATACTAGTCTAATTCGTTTGAAACTCAGTGGAGAACTTGGTTAGAGGGTTCAGATCCACTAGTTAAAATTGTTTTGGTCAATCTCTATGCCAGATGGTCACCACAACCCAACTAGTTGAACAGCAGGCAGGGAAGCATGGATGGGATTAGAACCACCTTAGATGGAATGATGTCCTTAAGCAAGTGAATTTATCTTGGGGAGGACACTTTAATGGCCTGGAATGCAGGAACCCAAGGATTATGACGGAGATTTAGTCTAGGGAGTTAAATAAATTGGTGCTTGCTGCAGTCCAATAGATGAAACTACTATCCAAGTTTTGATTCAAAAATCAGTTTGGAAGGTCAGCGGTGGTCTGATTAGGTTGATCTAGGGCTTGTTGGAAAGCCCTGACAGTCACCTTTCCAATGGTCTCAATTCACAAAAGATCTAGGTTTTGTGCAAGGATCGATTCCATTTTGAGTTAGGCACTGTCAGTTAAGGAAAGAACAACACCTTCTGCTAAGGCCCTGACTTTCTTTAATGCCCGAAAGATACATGTAGTTCTAATTAACGTGATTTCAGATTCATTCGAAACTTATTGAAATTACATATCCAGTGGTGGTGGTCTCATATTATTTGGATATTCTGATTATAATTTATAATTATAAGTGTCATAATATTAGTTCTAGACAGAGTTGTTTCTCATATGATTGTTTTTAGATAAGGTCACTACGGCTTCAAAAAAATCTTCATTAAGGCTTCGTACATAATTGAAGCCCTCCATTTACATCATATTACAATATAAACCATATTTTATAAATCAGAGAGATTACATATAAATATATAATTACTTCTTCTAAAAAAATGAAGGAGGTAGCTACATCGGTAAAGTAAATCATTCCGACTTTGCCTAATTCATCTTCTCCCTCGTGTCTGTTTTTAGCTAATTTATGACCTGCAATATAGGGAGCCTCAAAAGTCTTATAAAGAGTTTGTAGTACTTAGAAAGAATTAGGCGAACTCCAATCCATATGATAGATTTGTGAAAAAGAAATATATATGATATGGTTCATGAGATTCCAAATAAAGACATTGGAAGTGCATACAAGATGGTCGCTAAAAAGAAACGCGGTGTTGAGAATAATATTTCGTAAAGGTATGAGATGTAATACACATACGAGCTGTTTGATAAAATGTTTACTCAAGCATAAAGAGTACATGTGATTATAAGTAAAAGTACTAAGCATTCAGTGATCAGTGAAAGAATTAGATTATGAGATTTGTCATGACTTGAAATAATGAGGTGAGTCAATGAGTTGTGTTTAGAGTTGAGGTGAAATAGTTCTTATGAGTTGGTTGAGTTGTTAAGCTATAGAACAATACTTGCATCCAGTGTTTTTTAAGTTGTCATACTTCACCAGAGGACCATGCATATGGTTGTATGCAAAATTGGTGAAATGTGTTGATTGTAAACTCCCCAACCATTTGATAGCTTAGCGCTTCTAGAGAGGAGATTTCTATTCCGAAGGTGAAAACAAATTTGTTGGAAAGCTAATTGATGAAGTTATCTACTAAGGCAAATTTTGGGTCAATAGGGCCTTAGGGTGTGACAAGACAGTTATTCTAAAGAGTCAAGATAGATTCCCATTTTTCTTAGTCCACACTCTTTGGCCAAAGTTGAGAAATTTTCATAAAAATGGTTACTAATCAGCAAGGTACAAAAAAATCAAAATATTTGTCTTTTGCATACACTGAAATAGCAGAGTTTGCAAAATATTGTGATATTTAGTGAAATATATTGTTTTTTGGAGGGGACGAAATGTTGGTAAGAATCATAATTTTGAACCTTGAAAATTTTACGTGGATGACATAAAATTGGTGAAAGAGCTATACTCAAAGTTTCAGGTCTTTCTGGGCTCATTAGATGGTTTTGGACTCATTAGATGGTTTCTGGGCTCATTAAGATAAGACGTCCAACTAAACAGATACACCTAACGTACAAAGATTAGGGTTAGTACTAGGCAATGATGGGTATTTTAGCTATAGCAAGTTTATTTATCTAAAAATGACTTAGTATCTTGAAGACCAAGGCTTCTGGACTAGGGATTTCCTTGGGATAGAACTTCAAAATTCATAAAGATGTCGTCATAGGCAACTCCACTCTAGGTAGCCCCACTTTGACCGTTGGAATCCTTTTCCCACTCATGGGTGGCTCCACCAAACTCCGAGCAGTTCTTTCCTAAATAGCCTTCCTCGGCTAGGATAGTATAAAGTGTATACTAAATTACTAAATCAATTCAAGATTCCATAAACCTTTATAACCCCTATCAAACATCATATAGGAAACATGATAGCGATTTCCAGGACTAGTCAAAACACATTTGACTAAGTTTCTTGATTATTTAGTGTAGATTTCCCAGTTCCTGCAGTCCATATAGAAAGAATGAAAATCGATCCTTAATCTGACAATTTTTAACTTCACAAATATCTGAAGTCTGTTATTTTCCTTGCTTGGTTAAGGAGTGTCCCCAATATCCAGGTCTATCCGAGAAGCATCCCTCTTGGTAGGACAAAAATTGAGTTCTCATAAAATTAATATATCAAAATGATTATGGGGCGATCAAGAAATTTTGAATTTAATTAATAATTAATTAAGAGTGATCAATGTTAATAATTATCTTGCTAATTTTATTCCCATAAGTTGTAATCCAATTTGGAATTATTAGGATTGCGAAGAAATTTCTAGCCTATATGAAACCCTACTAGCATGAACTTTGAATATTAATTAGTCCGTGACCATAAGTCTGGTTAACTTGAAATTTGGCCATGTGCTCCTCACGAACATAAATACTTACCCTATAAATTCCATTTGATTCAGAGTTCATTTATTATAGAAATAATTTAATTCTTCGAGCCCTGCATCGAAGGAATTACCATTACATAACAGTGTAATCTGGTAATTGCTACCAAAGGCAAAATGGTAATTGGGTGCCAAGGATGTAGTGGTAATTTATCACTCAAACTAAGGTCTAAATGAGTCCTAACTAATTTCAATTTTAACTGATCTTAAACATAAAACTAGTTCTAATATCAACTAGTTAACAAAAGTTACATCTAATAAGACATTACCACATAGACCAATAGGAAGTGGTCACTAAAAGCATTAGGTAGCACCACATGGTGGCTCCATATATACCTAAAAATCGTATCCACTTAACCTGATGACACATCCCCTTGACTCCGTGCAAACCTTCTATCCACCACTTTGACACCTATGACATCATTTAAACTCTCCAAAGCCACCTCATTATCTTATCATCAAGGGCATGGGATGGTTGAAATAATTCAGTAAAAATCCTCTATCTCTTACCCAAAATTCGCCCAAAAGATAAGAAGGAAGTAATTTAAGATTAAGAAGAAGGGAAGAATGAAGAAGAGAAAAGGAGGAAAAGAGAAGGAGAACCAGACATAAGAAGGAAGAAGAGGAAAAGTGAAGAAAGAGAACCAAACATAAGAAGGGAAAAGAAAAAAAGATAGCACCACAAATATCCCAAGTTTATGTACGTATTTGGAGGGACCTAGGTGAAATCAAAGCTTGCATTTTTCTTTCTTTAAAATGGTTATTTCTAAATTACACATGTTTTATTATCAATACTGTTAAATTTGTTGGTTTTGACATAGTTGCACTCTTTTTAGCATAACTTTCTATCATGATCTCCAAATACTGTGAAACATACACCATTAGTTAGGTAACTCTCTGAGTTTTCTAGAGAGTAGGTCCTCGAACCAGATATTAGAAACTAGCATAGATTAGCAATCCAATGTGTAGACAGACAATTAAGTCTGCCTTGTTTAATCTCTACAAGAAAAACGCTTATTCCACAAGCGGGCTTCTGGATTTTGACTAATTCTGAAGTCTTCCTTTAGATAAACCAAACTTATTGTCAAACAAATGGCCATCGTAGCCTAGTACTAACCCAATCTTTGAAAATTTGTTTGATGCTCCCATTTAGTTGGACTGACATGACCAATCAACTTGGGGACAACCAAAACCATACCTAATGAACCCACAGTATAGCTTTTTGGCCCTTTATATTTCATCCATGGTTTTGATTCAATCTAATAAGTAACTAATTTTACGAAATTTTTTGAAAACAGTTTTGACTTAATTGGTAGTTGGTTTGTCTCACTCTAGGGTTTTCTTGATCCAAAATTTTCCCTAGGAGATAGTCTCATCGGTCAGATTTCCAACAAAGTTTAGAGTAGAAATCAACTCTCTAGAAGTGCGAACTATCAGATGGTAGGGGACTTTTCAATCGGCACCAGTTTTCCTTTCAACCATCAATATGGTCTTCAAGTGAAGTATTATAGCATACGAAAATATGAGATGCATGTCATTGATCTATAGAATAATACGTCAACGACCTCATAAGGATTAAACTAACCCAAACCTCAACCCCACTCACTCCATTGTTTCAATTCTTTGCAAGTCAGTTGATCCAATTCTTTCATTGATCGCTAAATGATCGGTACTTTTTCTTCAACTCACATGTATATTTATGTTTGAGTAACCATTTTACCAAACACCTCATATGTCTATATCTCATGCAACTATGAAATATTATTATCATCACCATTTTTTTTTAGCAAACAACTTGTATACATTTCTAATTTCAATGTCTTTATTTGAAATCTCATGAACCATGTCATGTATGTTTCTATTTTTTTCAAATCCATCAGATGGATAGAATCCACGTATTCTTTTTAAGACTTTAAAAATAGGGAAATTTATGTAAACACCAATTGAACTATATCCACGTTTTCACTTTGGTCCCTCGGGTTCTATTTCGAACAACTTCACCCTTCAACTAGGCTTTTTATGCAAATTGACCCCTCCACATGGGTTGTTAATGAAAAATATAGTTCCAGGGTCAAGATGTTCAAACTAGAACTTGAGGCCATAAAGTGAAATTAAGAGTATAGCTCAAGGGATGTTTATGTAATTTACCCTAAAAACTATTTATAAGAATTTTGAGGCTCCTTATCCCTCAGATCATGATTAGCCAAGAACGGACATGGAATCGCAAGAAGATGAATTAGGCAAAGTCGAAAGGATCTACTTGTTAGTTGTTACTATGGAATTTTTTTTCTTTTTGGAGAAAAGTAATTATATATGATCTCTATGATTTAAAACATGTTTTATACTTGGATTTCAGTTGTATACGAAGTCTTAACATGGATTTATAAAGCCCCATTGACCTTAGCCAAAAAGATTTTGTATCATAAATATATATTTCTAGAACTTAAGTTGTGACACTCTTAAGAGTCATAAATTCTCATTACAATATCCAACCCAATTGATGTGAGACCACCACCATTAGATAGGTATTCTCAGGAACTTCTCAATGAATCTTAAATTATGTCAATTTGAGCTACATAGCCCTTTCAGGAATTAATGGAAGTCAGAACTTAGTAGAATGTGTAGTTCTTCCCTGGAATGACAGCATCTAACTCGTCCATGCACAAAACCTTGATCTTTGAGATATCAAGATCATTCAAAGTGGACTCACCCCTGCACATAACCTTGATCTTCGAGATATCAAGTTCATTGAAAAGGTAGCATTCAAGGATTTCCACCAAGCCCTAGATCAACATAATCATACCACGTTTGACCTTCCGGCTTCCACACTAATTTGTTTGTTTTTCTCAAGACCAAACCCTCCCCATAATCCATGGGGTCCTAGATTCCTTGCCATTGGTGTAAAGACCAGATAAAATTATATTGCCTAAAGACTAGATAAAATTAACTTGCCTAAAGACCGTGTTAAGAATTATCGTAATTACCCTTTTCTTGTAACTCCTCCATTGACAATCTCATTAGCATTGTCGGAGTTTACTTGTTTTCCTTGTGCATCTTCTTTCGATTCTTTTGAACTTTTAAAAAAAAAACACTCGTAAAGAAATTTGTTGAATGCATTTTGTTAAAAACATGGTGTTTTAAGGTCAAATATTCAAACGAAAAGCAAGAGTGTATCCCTCCCACCTTCCATAGTGATCACACAATTTGCTAGCATTCCATACCACTATCCGTAAAATTATGCTTGCACTAATAGCATCAACCGCTGCCGGAAAAGAATACTAGAAAAGGTTCCAGCTGAGAGCCCATTTCAACTCCCTCCATCACTATCTCTTTGAGAAACAAATTGCAATGAAGAAGGATGGGGGAAACAAAATACCTTCTCCTTCTCTTTCTTGGAGAAGAGAGCGGTCTGGCGGAAGAACTCCTGTTCCTGGGCAAACTGCAAATAAGTAAAGAATGGAATCGAGTATCAGGTAAAGCAATAGGTTGGTGTCAAAGGAATCGGCGAGTAGAGCAGAGATGGGGAGAGGAGGAGGAGGAGGAGGAGGAGAAAGAGAGACCTCGCGGGCGACCTCCTCGTTGCGGCGGGAGTGGTTGGCGTGGGTCTGCTCGGCGATCCACTTGCGGCGCTGGTTGGGGTAGGAGAGGGGGTGCCACGGCTTCTGGTTGAGGTACGAGTGGCTCCACGCCGTCCCCGCCTTCGTCTTGTAGTCCACCTCCCCCTCCGACACCCGCTTGCTCAGCCTCCCCACTCCTCCACCGCCACCCTCATCCTCATCCATCTCCTCCTCCGCGCGCGAGCGCGCGCTCTCTCTCTCTCTCTCTCGGGTCTGAAGATTTGGGATGCACGGACCCTTGTCAACGAGGATCACCGGTGGCTTTTTACATGGAACCCCCCACCCTAAGTATAATTACGTAAGCACCCGAGGAGTGAGGGTGATCCATGGAAAATGGCCTTCGCTCGGCTGCCGCTGAATACACATTCGATGTGTAGGTAAATTACACTTTGTCCCCCTGAAGTTTAGGTCAAAAACACTTAACACCCCTATAGTTTTATAACTAAATTTTGCCCCCTTCGATTCAGTTTTGATCAGATAAAAATCACCAAATGAGGGAATTAAGTAGGGGTGGCAATGCGTCGGCTCGGGTCGGGTTGAGACATATGTATGAGGGCAAAACACCCAATCCGAACCCGACCCGTTTAATAAACGGGTCAAAAACTTAAACCCAAATCCGATCCGCCTAATAAACAAGTTGACCCGACCCGACCCGTTTAACCAGTTTATTAAACGGGTCGAGTCGGGTTGGGTTGGCTCGGGTTGGGTCAACAGAACCCATGTAAACCTGTTGGGTTGGGTCAAGACAAGTCGGATTGGGCCGATTTTGATTGGATTGGGTCGGGTTGGCTCGGGTTGGGTCAACAGAACCCATGTAAACATGTCGGGTTGGGTCAAGACAAGTCGGATTGGGCTGGGTTTGATCGGGTTGGGTCGAGTTGGCTCGAGTTGGTTCGGGTTGGCTCGGGTCGGGTTGACACGACCCATTTATTAAACGGGTCAAGTCAGGTCAATCGGGTTATAAGTACAAACCCGAACCCGACTCATTAAATAAACGGGTCAATCGGGTCGACCCGTTTATGACCCGAACCCGTTTAGGCCAAACCCTAACCCGCTAACTTCGGGTCGGGTTGGCGGGTCGGGTCAAGAATTGCCACCCCTAGAATTAAGTAGTTGACAAAAGGGGTATTGTGCTAACATTTCTAACTTTAGGGTACCATTTGGAACAAAAAAATTACAGGGGCTAAGTGTTTTTGTGCTAAACTTTAGAGGGGTAAAATGTAATTTACCCTTGTCTCCGAAACTATTATCCATTTTCATCTTTTAACTTCCTACATTCTCAAAACTGGAGACCTACATTCTCTACTCTCATTCCCTCAAACCTGCTACCTGATTATGAAAACCTGATGGAGAGCTTGAGTCCATTCTCGATATCCAACCCAGTAGACACTACTTATTGGAGGCTTACTAAAGGTAAACAATTCATTGTCAAATCCTTTTATTTTTCCTTGGTGCCTCTAGGTAACCAGTTTGCTCCAACGACACCTATTTGGAGAACAAAGTCTCCTCCAAAGGTGAAGATCTTCATGGTCTCGCTACTCAGAATAGAATACTCACCAAGACGAATTTAAAACGACGACATTGCCCAAGTATTTCGGAAGTACTATGTCCATCTTGTGGGATTTCTGAGGAGACCATAGACCATATTATGGTTACTTGTCCATTCACTAGGAATGTATGGAGCTCTTTCGAGACCAAGCTGGGTCTGTCAAGTCACCCCGCTCCACTTTTGTCTTTGTAGGCTTATTGGAGGAAAACAAAAGTTCCACCTGATAAGAGGAAGTTGTGGAGTACGATAAGCATGGTAGTGTGTTGGAGCATTTGGCTAGAAAGAAACTAGAGAGTATTCCATTAGAAATGCTCTCAGCATGACGTCATTATAGAGAAAATCATTGAGCTGCTGAAGTCCTGGGCAACTTCCCTCGTTAGTTCCTTGCTTCCCATTGTTGAACAACTGTAATTTTTCTTTTGAAGTCTTAGTTCTTCTGTGAATTTAGTATTTTATCAATGAACAAGTAGGGATCAATGTTAACCCCCCCCCCCCCCCCCCCCCCCCCCCCCCCACACACACACACACACACACACGAGGGATTTCTATAACCCACCAGGGGATAGGAGAGTTGGCAAAGCAACTGATGCTTTGGTGATGAGGTTGTGGGTTCAACTCTTCCTCCCCTCGATTTATCCAGGAGTGAAGTGGGAATTGCCGAGTGGGTCGGGCTTCACTCCCGGAGGGATTAGTCCGAGCCTGAAGTGGGCCATTGCCCGAAAGGACACCTGCCGATCTCAAAAAAAAAAAAAGAGGGATTTCTATAAAAAAAAAAAAGAAAAACTTCCTAAACTAAATAAAAAGTTGAAAGTCCTATTGCTCTAGGCTGGAATCTATGTCTCGAAGGGAATTAGAGAGTGTTCAAGTGGACAGTGAACTAACTGTTCCGTCAGCTCACCCTCCAAAACGTTATTTCTTTTCCGTCAGCTCACCCTTTCTTTTAGATGGTGAGCTGACGGAACAGTTAGTTTTGGGGGGTAAAGTCTAATTAATGAAATGTGGGGGGTAAAGTCTAATTCAAGGCATAATTTGGGGGGGAAAGACAAAATAACCCAAAAAAAAAAGGGTGAAAGTCCATACTTCTCTCGCATGCGGATTGTACCACGCTGATTAAGGGCACGTGGTCTTCGAACCCAACTTATTTCTTGGCTATCAGCACACTTCCTAGATTGCGAAGAAACTTAATGGCATACAAAGAAATTACTGGTGGGGCTATCAGGATAAGAAAGACACTTATATCTTCTTGCTTGGCATAAATTTTTGAAGCCTCAGAAAGAAGGGGGCTGGATATTAGAGAGATGGAGTTAGTCAATAAAGCTCTTATTATGAAGTTGGGTGGAGATTCCTGGACAAAAAAACTGATATTTAGGCGACCTATTAACCAAAAATTAAGCTATATCTTACTAGAGGTGCTTCCTTTTGGGATGTGAAGAAAAAACCTTATGCATCTTTGATTTGGAAGAGTATGATGGATTGTCGTGCGCTGCTTAAGAACGGGTATCCTAGATTGTCGGGGAACGAAAACAACATTGATGTATTCAACGATCCCAGGATTCCAAATCTACAAGGTTTTTGTATCGAAGCTAACTCAAATATACCAGCTACACTAAAGGTGAAGTAGCTAATCGTGGGTGAAACCTAGATGTGGAGGGGGTTTCTTGGTTTTGAGCGGTTAAGTTGGAAAGCACAATTTAACAAATCAATGAACAAGTAGACCGGGTTTACGTGAAAAAATCTCCTCAACGTCGAAGGGGAAAAAAACCAAGGGATGAGGTGAGAAATGCACTATCAAGCTAAACATGTTATAAACTCTCACCCAAACCTTTTATACCCGGAAATGACCGGCCTCCCAAATGTCGACCTCTCAACTCTCTCAGTGCGAGAATTTCGAAAAGCAAGCTACAGCACCTTCTCCTCCAGAATTTGGCATCTTTTCTAAGGGGGTAGGTCCCCTTTTTATAGTACCTCGAGGAGACTGCTGGTGTGCTTTGAGCAGAACGGAATTGGTGACGTGCTTCCGTAATTTTAGCAATCGCCTCGCGCATAGATGATGTGCCCTCTTGTAATTGCTCCATAGTGTTGGGGCAGATGCATCTTGCCTTACTAGTCGATCAAAAATCTCGAGATATGAGTTGTTCACCCGTAAACCTTTCCAATGCAGATGGGGGCACTTGGCCCGATGGAGGCAGAGTCGGAGACCTTCTTCGAGCCCGATCCCCTACTCTTCGAAGGAATCAACTTGATCCTGAACTTCCCACCATAAGAGGGAACAGATGGAGCAGACGCATCAACGGAAGCCATCAGAATTCTCTTCGCTCAAAGAACAAGGAAATCAAAAGCAAAGATTCAAGCTCTGGATTTCTTAAACGGTGAAAATGAATTCACCAAAGAGCCCCGTATATAGTCTCCAAGATTTTGCGCCTCGAGAAACGTAAAGGCGGAAAGCGAAACGACGAAAAATATAAAAGACATGGCCAGATTCAATGTACAAAAACTCAATGCCTCGCCTTCTAGCGAGACCTTTCACGTTCCAAAGAGCCACTTTAGCATCCTTGCCACATCAGCATCAGTGCTGCATCAGCATCCTTGCCACGTCAGCATCTAGCCTCAATGGCAAACTGAATATCCCCAGTCTGGTGAGTAACACTGACATGCTATCGGCCTCCAGAGGTCAATGCCCTTTATTGACACCATTTCTTGAGTAATTGGCCTCAGAAGGCCTTTCTGAGGTCGATAAGGCACTAACATGTTATCGGCCTCTTGAGGTCGATATCCCTATCGGCCTCCAGAGGCCGCTACCCTCTATCAACCCCATTTCTTGAGTAATTGGCCTCAGAAGGTCTTTCTGGGACCGATCACCAAAACCATGAGGCCGATAAAGGCACTGACTAGCTATTAGCCTCTCGAGGCCAATACCCTCAATCGGCCCCATTCCTTGAGTAATCGGCCTCAAAAGGTCTTTCTGGGGCCGATCACCCTAGGCTCGACGCCAATACGAGTATTGGCCTCTAGAGGCTGATACCCCTATCAGCCTTCTGAGGCCGATACGTCTTATCGGCCCCAGAAATCCCTCAAAGGCCGATCAGCCCATGCTCAAGGCCGATACGTGTATCAGCCTCCATAGGCCGATACCCCTATCGGCCTCCTGAGGACGATACACCCTATCGGCTCCAGAGAGCCCCTCTGGGGCCGATCATCTCAGGCTCAGGCCGATACGGTTATCGGTCTCCTAGAGGCTGATATGCCCTATTGCCCCCAGAGAGCCCCTCAAAGACCGATCAACCCAAGCTCAAGGATTACCCCTATCGACCTCCCGAGGCCGATTCACCATATCATCCCCAGAGAGGCCCTCTGGCGTCGATCACCCCAGGCTCGACGCCGATACATGGATCGGTCTCCAAAAGTCGATACCCCTACCAGCCTCCCAAGGCCGATACACCCTACCGGCATCAGATAGCCCCTCAAAGGCCGATCAGCTCAAGTTCGAGGCTAGTACCCCTGTCAACCTCTAGAGGCCAATGCGCCCCATCGACCTCTCGAGCCTAATCCTCCTCTGCACTCAAATCCTCTCGCTCGACCACTGGCCTTTGGCAGGGGGTTGACAAACATTACGGTTGGCCCCGGATAATGGACCGTTGACGAAACTTTGGTTAGCCCTTGGTAGGGGGTCGATAGAAGCTACGATCGACCCCGGACAATGGGTCAACCGACATACCCCTAATCGACCCTTGGCAGGGGGTCAACGCGTTCAATAGCTTACCATAGGCAAGGGGTTGACGGGCGTAGTCAGAGATACTTACCAAATTCAAACCCCTCAATGAACAATCAGGCCTGATTCCTTCTATCCTCTTTTGGGATTGGCTTGTCGAATCATTGCAAATAGGAATTTGAATATTAGATCGATATACAGGCCTGAGGACGACAGCCTTTAGCAGCAACTTTAGAGTGATCGTCTTCAGCCATGTTAATCGAAGTAGCCGCATATTCGAGCAAACTCCGTTTCAGTCAACCGTCGGCAGACGACTCCTGGGCAGCCCCAGGCAGGGGGTCGGCAGACACAACGGTCAGCCCCAAACAACAGGTCGGTAAACCTGCTCCGAGCCGGCCCCTGGAAGGGGGTCGGCAGACTCTCTTCAACACGCGTCAAATTCGCCTAGGCATCAACTGCCATGGATTTTGAAATAAATCTAGCTCAAGCTTATGGTGGATCTCACATCAACTCAAGAAGAAACATCTTGAGGCTACCCCCCTTCTCGCCGGCCCTTGGCAGGGGGTTGGCAGGCGCGACGGTTGGCCCTAGATAATGGGTCGGTAGACAAAACTTTGGTCGACCCTTGGTGGAGAGTTTGCAGATTCTTTCCAAACACTCGTCAAGCCACCTCAACTTCAACAAAACAGTTTTGCACCATAGAGTCGCAGCCAGCTAGGTTAGCACTTACCTAGCTAGGGAGGGGGTAACCGTGGGTGTAAAATCTGGCTAACGCTCTATAGTGGGACCTACAGCCCTACATGGGGCCCACGGAGGTGATAGTGGAACCTACAGCCCTGGATGGGGTCCCACAGATACGATAGTAGGACCCACAACCCTGTTTGGGGCTCACGGATATGACAGTGGGACCTACAGTCCTATCTAGGGCCCACGGAGATGACTATGGGATTCGCAGCCCTGTTAGGGGCCCACATGTACTATTCGGGGTCTGGTAAAATCCCCTCGGATATTTACCAAAACCCCCGATATTCTCAAACCTCTATAAATAGTAGATCCTGTAAATATTCTGGATCGAATTTTATTATTCCATTATCCACTTTCTGTTTTTCAGAGCTCTCTGAGCCATCTGATAACCAGACTCTAGTCAAGCCTACTCCACCCTCTATCTACTTGTACAAACACTCCTCGGCCTGTCGGGAGTAGCTCTACTTTCTCAAAGATAGTGGATTCAAATATTGTGTCTTACTGCATGGAGACGTAGTGTAACATCTGCCCCAAACACACAAGATTTTGTCCACTTTGCCCGTGCCCACACGAGGACTTCCTAGGAAGGTCATCCATCCTAGTACTACTCTTGCCCGAGCACGCTTAACTACGGAGTTCTTACGAATTCTGTAACGGCGCACGATTTTAAAATGCATCTTCTATGTTTGGGAGGGGAAATTATATAAGTAGCTTAGGATCTTATTCTCTCCAGGCGATGTGGGGCTAACTCGTGGCCTTGTACACCTCGTCTCACCTCACCTCATCCATCTTGGCATTATAGCCTCAGGAGTCTTGGCTCTTGGCTCTTGACAATTGGATCTTGGTCGTCACAATCCACCCCTTTAAGGGCTACACGTTCACGTGTAAGGTTAGACACCCCCATCCCGAGGAGAACCGGCTCTGATACCATTTTGTAACATCCGCCCCAAACACACAAGATTTTGTCCGCTTTGCTCGTGCCCGCGAGAACTTCCAAGGAGGTCACCCATCCTAGTACTACTCTTGCCCGAACACGTTTCACTACGGAGTTCTTACGAATTCCGTAGCGATGCACGGTTTTAAAACACGTCTTCTATATTTGGGAGAAAAAATTATATAAGTAGCTCAGGATCTCCTTCTCTTCAGGTGATATGGGGCTAACTCGTGGCCTTGTACACTTCACCTTACCTCACCTCCCTCATCCATCTTGGCATCATAGCCTCAGGAGTCTTGACTCTTGGCTTTTGGCAATTGGATCGTGGTCTTCACACATACGATTCAGCCAAACTTCGTCACCATACGCTATGTTAACTCTATATCTCTCTCTTTCTCTCTATCTTTTTCTCTCCCTCTCCCTTTATTGCTCTGCGCCCTTCTTCTTCCTACAATCAATAACGTTAGCACAATAGCTCAACACGTGTTGCTCAGTGCTCTACAGTGCGCCACACCTCAAAGATCTACCCTCAAATCGACTGTTGGAGAGGGATCGTACGACGACCGTAATCCTCCCCCTTAATATCGTCAAAAATAGGCACTATGATGGTAGTGGTGGCAGTCAACGAAGGCGACGAGAAGTCCATACATCTAATAGGGTGTGTGTTGCTGTCGAAGGCAGCTGCTGCATTACCGATGCCATCGAAGGCAGTCGCGACGGTTGTCGAAGGCAACTGTCCAATTGCCGACAATTGCAGGCATTACTATACAACACATGACGAGGTTCGACGGTCAACACTGTAGGCGCTACTGTCAAAAATGGGCGCCACAGCCAAATGTGGGTTCCCTCTCCAAATGTGACGCCTCCGAATGAAATTTGACACCTCGCCGAATGTTGACGCCTTCACTAAAACTGTTTGGCTGCCGAAGGCTGATGCGGTGGTCATCGAAGGCAGCTGTCCGAGAGCTGACAAGCATGGGGCATTACTAATATATATATATATATATATATATATATATATATATATATATATATATATATATATATATATATATATATATATATATATATATATATATATATAGAGAGAGAGAGAGAGAGAGAGAGGGGTGTTAGGCTGCGGCGTGCGGTGCGTGCAGCGCACCGCAGCAGCCGTCTGATGCACTGCTGCGTGCATCGCACGCACCGCAGCAGTCCATCAGACGGCTGCGGGCCGGCGCCGCACGCACCGCACGCCGCAACTTATCATTCCTCTCTCTCTCTCTCTCTCTCTATATATATATATATATATATATATATATATATATATATATAGAGAGAGAGAGAGAGAGAGAGAGAGAGAAAGAGAAAACGGGGTATGAGCTGACAGCCCATTGCAATTTGAGCTGCCAGCCATGTGTCGACTTTTGATTCGACAGATTCATTAAAAAAAACAAAACAAAACAAAAAGGGACAGCTGTATACACACACCCCCCCCCTCTCTCTCTCTTTGGCTGAAACCCTCGGGCCTATCTCTCCTCCAGCGCCAATCGCACCAGCCCCGACCGCACCTCCACCTCCGGTGCCTCTCCACTTCCACCTCTAACGCCGATAGCACCAGCCCCGACCACCACCCTCCCCTCCTCCGGCCCCAAAATTCTCCTCCGACAATAATGGATCGCACCTGCCCCGACGCCGGCAGCTCCCGATCTACTTCCCCGACGCCGGCAGCCTCGATCTTCATCCCCAACGTTGGCAACCTCCCGACCAGTCAGCCCCCTCCCCGACCTCCACACCCTATTGCTCCCTCTGGCGCCAGTGGATCACACCCTCCCCGAAGCTCCGGCAGCACCCTACGGCAAACCCCCGACCTCCCGGCGCCGATCGAAGCACCGACAGACCCCCGACCTCCAGCCCCCATTGCTCCCTCCGGCGTCGCCCGACCTCAAGCCCCCATTGCTCCCTTCGGCACTGATAGTAGCACCGGTAGACCCTCGTGCGATTGACCACCGGAGGCGGTGCCAGTGCGATTCGCTGATCCGCCGGGGTGGAGTGCGATTCACCAACGCCGGAGGGAGCAATGGGGGGTGGAAGTCGGGGAGGGGAGGGGACTGACTGGTCGGGGAACTGCCGGAGGGGGACGGGGTCGCCGGAGGGGGGCGAGGGTGCTGCCAGAGGGGATGAGCTCGGGCAGTGAAGAGAGAGAGAGAGAGAGAGAGAGAGAGAGAGGGAGAGAGATAGAGAGAGAAGGAGAGCGGTTGGTTAACAGCTGTAATACAGCTGTTAACACATCTGGTTTTTTTTTCTTTAATGGACGGTTGGATCGTTGGAATCGGACGGCTGCCAGTGACAGCTCAAATGAGCAAATGGGCTGTCAGCTCATACCCCGTATTCTCTCTCTCTCTCTCTCTCTCTCTCTCTCTCTATATATATATATATATATATATATATATATATATATATATATATATATATATATATATATATATATATATATATATATATATATATATATATATATATATATATATATATATATATATATATATATATATATAGAGAGAGAGAGAGAGAGAGAGAGAGGGCCGATCTATTGTGAAACCCGGAAAAGATGTGAAAACCCTTATTTGCGAAACTATTGCCACAGCCGTCCGATTGAACCAAATCGAATGGTCGTAAAAGTTGATGAAAACCAGATATTGTTTAATGCCATCGTATTTTGTCCTTATCCGCTCTCGTCCTTTCTCTCCTCTCGAGCGCCGATAGCGAAACCCTCGCCGTCGGAGGGCAGCCTCCATGAACTAGGATCCCGGCCGACCGAGCCCCATCTCACCTCGATCTACGAGCACGGATCACGACCGGCGATGCCCCACCTCGCCTCTAGGAGCGTGGATCGCGGCCGGCCGAACCCCATCTCACCTCTACGAACTCGGATCCCGGACGGCCGAGCCCCATCTCACCTCTACGAGCACGGATCGCGGCTGGCGAAGCCCCACCTCTCCTATACGAACACGGATCGTGGCCAGCGAAGCCCCACCTTGCCTCCACGAACCGGAAAAGGTGAGAAACCCCTATCTCTCTCTCTCTCTCTGTCACACACAACCTTTCTCACTAATGTGGGTTTTTGGCCCTTCACCGTTCACCGGCAAGCAAATCCCTCAATCCCTTCGCCGTTCATCAATGATGGGCAGCGAAACCCATCCGATTGAAGTCGATCGCCGTCGTCTGCTTGATCAAATCCCTTGAGACCTTTGTCGTTGTCCACTCAAGCGAAGCCCTGCGCCTTTCACTAACGGGATGCATTGGAACCCACCACCGCCCTCAAGACCATGACCTTTGTCCACTTGAGCGAAGTCCACCATCTTTTGTATGCAAATCATGTTCATATGTATGGAATGCATGCTTTAAAATGTGCGACAACCCCTTTCTCTGATCACTCTCTCTCCTCGCTCTGTCTCGATCTCCCTACATGATCACCATGCACATTCTCTGATTAAGAATGCATTGATATTTTTTTTTTATCGTAATGTACTGACATGGTCTTCTCCCATAGTTCCAGGATATCTAATTTATTGTTTAAGAAATTAGGCTATGGATGTTGTAGTGCAGATCAGGAAAACATTTTGGCAAAGGGGCGGAAGATTGCGATGGATATGGTTAATGAAGGTCTCGTTGACACCTGTTCTGCTATAAAGATGGCCGAACCAAGACTTTTGGACCAACTTCTTCATCCACATGTATATGTACAAAGGAATAATTGTATTTTGGTTTATGTGAATTTTTTTTCCCTATATTCATCCGTCAAGTGTTTATACTAGGTTCTGTGGGCTATTTAGCACGAATAACTGAAATCAATGTGTATTGGGTATCTTATATAAATGATTGGAAGACTCTCTAAATCGTTTTCGACTGTGTGGGTATAAATCGGTAGCATAGTGTGCTTAAATTATTTTTTAAACATGACTCGGAGCTGTATCTCATACGTCGTAATGAAGTTGGAGCTTCTCTGCATTGGTATTGATTAGGGATTCATTCTTTTGTATGCAAATCCTATTGACTTTCACGCATTTTTGCCCTTTCTTATAGGTTCTCGAAGATTTGAGGATTGTTGATCATGGATCCTTTCTAATGTCTTTTCCAAACATGAGAATTATTATTATTATTATTATTATTATTATTAAATTGTCTTAGATCAAATCAAATTTGGGTGGTAAATATGTATCTAAATACTAATTCACCAATGATCCCATATGACATGATCAATGTTTGTACAGTTGTTATCTATATATTTCCAATCTGATTATGATTATATGCTTTAATAGACAATCCATATGGATAATGAGATTAAGATCTTTAATGAGAGGGAAAATATTATTTACCCAGTGCTGATCGGTGAATCGCACTCAGCCTGGACCAGTAGGCAATGGAACACTGTGATTGGATTCCACATCCTTCGGTATAACTCATGATAAAATGCTTTGTTAACTTTGGTGACAAAATACTTCCTACAAAGACACTTGAGGTAGGGTGATAATGGGAGAGCTACTGATATGCATTTAATGCCTCTTTATACTAGAGTTTCCTTAAAACATTTCATGCAAGCCATCTTTCCTGTACGGAAAAGTCTTATCGAAGGACATGGCATCCAATCATAGCCGTCTATTTTACCCAGCGCTGATCGGTGAATCGCACTCAGCCTGGACCGATAGGCAATGGAACACTGTGCTTGGATTCCACATCCTTCGGTATAGCTCGTGACAAAATACTTTGTTAACTTTGGTGACAAAATACTTCCTGCAAAGACACTTGAGATAGGGTGATAATGGGAGAGCTACTGATATGTATTTGATGCCGCTTTCTACTAGAGTTCCCTTAAAACATTTCATGTAAGCCATTTTTCCTGAATGAAAAAATTTACTGAGGGACATGGTGCCATCTTTCATGTAAGAAAAATAGTTACTCAAATGGACATGGAGCATTCTCCATTTAAGTTTATTCATCCACATCGAACCATTTCATAGTATAAGCTATAGCAGTGTATTTTCAATTGGTTCTAAACAATAAAATATATATGTTATGCAAGCACAAAATACATATAATAAATCTGTTTTATAAGACTTGCATATACAAATAAGAAATAGCATAGCAAAGCATACACTTGCTCCTCCCTCTCCCTTTCAAAAAAAAAAAGATCCAGCCACCAACGTTATCATTCCTCTGGTTCATTTTGCTTTAATACCCTGAACCCGAAAGCTTTAGAAACTGAAGATTCTCGAGAATCCATCGTTGGCTGATATAAATCATCAAAAGTAACCCAGAAGTTATATCTACATATATGGTCGACTGCAATCCATGGCTGTATTGAACATAAAATGTGTGCAATCAATTACTGAAATATTACTATTGAAAGAGTGAAATGAACTTGACTAATATACAAGAGATGCAAGTTACATGATTACCATAGGCATCGAATAAAGTAAAGTGAACTTGACTAACATACTTGATTGGATCCTTAATGGCTTTATTACTTTTACTAAAATCGATAGAGAAAATTCTCGGGATACATATTTCCTGCTACAACAAAGTAGTTATCATTATTAATATATATCAAATATGAAATGTGAGTTTCTTTTATTCTTGCCAATTAATTACCTTCATCAAGCGATTCTACATTGTGCATTTGTTGTATTGAAGCTTGTGATTCCATAAAACAATTGTCTTCTTCTATGGACCTGTATATTAAAATGAGTTGAACTATAACTATAAACATTGAGGATAAATTTTTTTAACAAAGTATGTAAAACTATCTCATAATTGTTCTTTACCTTCCTTTCAAAACAGGGCAATTGCGTTTGTCATGGTCAACTCCCCGTTTTCCACATCCATTGCAAAGTCGCTGGCTATTATTGGCATGTTCTATTGATTTTTCCTTCCCCCCTTTAATTCGCTTTCCGCTACCCTTCGTTTTTGACATATTTGGTGGACGAATAGTAAAATGCATGTTGTACGAATTTTTGTTCACAGTCTCTTGTATTTCATCCTCAGTAACTATTGACAATCCCTTAAGTTCTTTATCCATGCATAATAGATGCTTTTGCACTATGAATTCGACCTCATGTGATTGATATGCCTTGCTTCTACATCTATACCATATCGCATCTAGCTCATTTGTTTTCGTCGATGATGTCACATGACAACCTCCACTTAGTTCGCATTCATTACTATCAAAAATCGGATTAATTATAGCTGCTTTAGTCCATCTATTGAGAATGAAATGTTATGGCAACTCGTCATAAAACATATTTCGTAGAACCACTAAGATATGCCTACAAGGAATTCCCTCATTCTCAAACTTCTTACACTCACACCATGCTTTATGCAGAGATTC
Organism: Chamaelirium japonicum; assembly: GCA_947650365.1. Taxonomy (NCBI): domain Eukaryota; kingdom Viridiplantae; phylum Streptophyta; class Magnoliopsida; order Liliales; family Melanthiaceae; genus Chamaelirium; species Chamaelirium japonicum. The sequence continues at coordinate 41,391,652 of OX393554.1, forward strand.
ATCATAAGTAACATGTCTTACCTTGACTTCTCCATTTCGTTTAACGGCAAAAACAGTTAAGGGTCCACCATTTGTAAGATTTCAAGCCCCATACTCCAAACTTGCTAGCAATTCATCCTGGAAGACATTGAAAATTTCAGAAGTGTATATGTTTGCCATTTGTTTCTCTATTATAGACCGAGTCTTCAGTTGTGGTCTAGTATGCATAGACCTATTATCTGCATCCAACTATATATGTCTTTGTTTCTTCACGACTAGTTGAAAATGGCTATAAAATTCAACTAAAGAATTCCTTCTGCTTACATAGTGATCAAAAAAAGAATTCATACTCTCGCTCCTTTGCGTAGTCCTCATTCCTGCTAAGAATATATGTTTTGAGTAAGCCGGAATCCATTCATGACGTATTTCATATAACGAAGATAACCAATCATTTTCATGCAAATTGTATGTATCTAAAATCTCAACCCATCTGAGCTCAAACTCCTCGGGAGTATCAGAGTTGTAAACACAACTTTTAAAGTTATTCTTGAAGTCATTTTGATGGAACATAGCACCTAATTTTTCTGACCCCTTTTTCATTATGTGCCACATACAATATCTATGATAGGTTATTGGCAAAGCTCTTTCAATTGCAGTTCCCATTGCAGGATCCTGATCAGTTATTATAGCGGTTGTATGCTTTCCAGACATTGCTTCTATCCACTTCTGAAATAACCATACGAAAGAATCTGTTTTCTCATCTTTGAGAAATTCACATCCAAAAATTGTAGACTGGCCATGATGATTAGCACCTGTAAAAGGAGCAAATGTCATAGAATATTGGTTGGTGTCATATGTTGTATCAAAAACAACGACATCACCAAAAAATCATATGATTTTCTTGCAAATCCATCTTCCCAAAATAAATGTGTCAATCTTTTCTCGCTATCCATTTTAAAGGCATAGTAAAATGAAGGATTCATTTCTTTTTCAGTCACAAAATATTGTATTAAATTCTGCGCATCGTATTCTCGGTCTTCAATTCTATTATCTCTCTCATAGTTTCTCAAATCTCTTTCTGTGCATCCAATTTTGTCCAAACCTCCAACTTGTATCCCAAAAACTTGAAGAATTTTGGAAGTACCTATGTTAGCCTTCTTGTATTGTGTAAATAGTGCTTTTTTCACAGGTGTAAGATTGTGGTGTGACGGAATCAAATGTACTTTGTTTGGTGAACATAACGGATGATTGTGCCTTTCTAAAAACCTCACAACTACCCAATGTTCATCTGCCACTTTTTTAACTCGCATCATCGCTTGACAACCTTGTCTTGAAATTCTTCTTCTTCTTCTTTGTCCATCCCCATAAGTATCATTTTCTTTTGGTACAAATAACCCTTCATTCCAGCATAAGAATATTTTTGAATTGAATTCTTTTGTCTGCTTATGGTACGTTGTAGTGGATTTTCTAACGCCAAACCCTCCCACCTTAGCATAATTATCATAAAATAGTTTTCCCTACTCTAATGATTTGAATGACATTCCAACTTTAGGTTTTATCTCGTCATCAACTTGAGGAATCCAAGTGCTACTGTCCTGACATTCGTATACTTCGAAGTTTGTAGATGACCCTTCTTCATCATTCATGTTTAAGAAGTAGACTCAAATCACAGATTCTTCAATGAAATGCCAAAAGAACAACCAATTCAGAAAAAACAAGCAGCTCTTGTGACTCCAAATAGCCCCCAATCTACGGGCACAAAACAAGCTGCAAAAAAAATAAAGAAAACAAAAGTCAAATTACATACATATCAATAGGAATTGCATACAAAAAAAATGATTTGCATACAAAAGATAGTGAAGAGCTTGACGACTTCGCTCAAGTGGACAAAGGCCACGGTCTTGAGGGCGGTGGTGGGTTCCAATGCATCCCGTTAGTGAAAGGCGCAGGGCTTCGCTTGAGTGGACAACGACAAAGGTCTCAAGGGCTTTGATCAAGCAGACGACGGCGATCAGCTTGAATCGGATGGGTTTCGCTGCCCATCGGTGATGAATGGCGAAGGGATTGAGGGATTTGCTTGCCGGTGAACGGTGAAGGGCCAAAAACCCACAGTAGTGGGAAAGGTTGTGTGTGACAGAGAGAGAGATGGGGGTTTCTCACCTTTTCCGATTCGTGGAGGCAAGGTGGGGCTTCGCCGGCCGCGATCCGTGCTCGTATAGGAGAGGTGGGGCTTCGCTAGCCGCGATCCGTGCTCGTAGAGGTGAGATGGGGCTCGGCCGTCCGGGATCCGAGTTCGTAGAGGTGAGATGGGCCTCGGCCGGCCGCGATCCGCGCTCCTAGAGGCGAAGTGGGGTTTCACCGGTCGCGATCCGAGCTCGTAGAAGCGAGATGGGGCTCGGCTGGCCGGGATCCTAGTTCATGGAGGCAGCCCTCCGACGGCGAGGGTTTCGCTATCGGCGCTCGAGAGGAGAGAAAGGACGAGAGCGGATAAGGACAAAATACAATGGCATTAAACAATATCGGGTTTTCATCAACTTTTACGACCATTCGATTTGGTTCAATCGGACGGTTGTGGCAATAGTTTCGCAAATAAGGGTTTTCGCATCTTTTCCTGGTTTCGCAATAGATCGGCCCTCTATATATATATATATATATATATATATATATATATATATATATATATATATATATATATATATATATATATATATATATATATATATATATATATATATATATATATATATATATATATATATATATATATATATATATATATATATATATATATATATATATATATATATATATATATATATATATATATATATATATATATATATATGGGGCGTGCTATAATGCGGCATGCGGTACGTGCAGCACTGCGGCGCAGCTGTCTGATGCACGCGCTGCGTCAATCGCATGCACGCAGCAGTGCATCAGACGGTTGTGATACGGTGTCGCACTTACCGCATGCCGCATTATAGCATCAGACGGCTGTTACGTTGAACTGTGAGCTGCCTGGATTTCTCCATCTAGATGTTTTGGTTTTTGATGAAATTTGGCGAGGGTGTTGCTTAGGGTAAGATGATCATCCTCACCAATTTTCATCAAATTCCAAAACTTCTATGGTCATCAAATGGAAGAAGCAAAATCTGAAAAATTAATGATGACTACGGACGACAGATTTTGCTTCTACCATTTGATGACCCTAGAAGTTTTGGAATTTGATGAAAATTTGTGAAGATAATCATCCTACCTATACAACACCCTCCCCAAATTTTATCAAAATCCAAAACTTCTAGGATGGGCAAATCAATCACAGCTCATTTTCTAAACCGGCAGCTCACAGCTCACTGTAACATTCCTATATATATATATATATATATATATATATATATATATATATATATATATATATATATATATATATATATATATATATATATATATATATATATATATATATATATATATATATATATATATATAAAGAGAGAGAGAGAGAGAGAGAAGCTACAGTAAGATGTGAGCTACGGAAGGAGAAAATGAGCTGCGGTCACTTTGACCACCCTAAAAGTTTTGGAATTTTGTGAAAATTGGTGGGTGTGTTGTCTAGGGTAACATGATCATCCTCACCAATTTTCAAGGAATTCCAAAACTTCTAGGGTTATCAAATGGTAGAAGCAAAATTAACGGCTACTACGGACGGTAGATAAAGCTTCTACCATTTGATGATCCTAGAAATTTTAGAAATCCTTGAAAATTGATGATGATGATCATGTTACCCTAAAAAACACACCCACCAATTTTTACGAAATTCCAAAACTTTTAGGATGGTCAAAATAATTGCAGCTCAATTTCTCCTTCCGTAGCTAACAGCTCACTGTAACATTTCTATATATATATATATATATATATATATATATATATATATATATATATATATATATATATATATATATATTGACAGAGAGAGAGAGAGAGAGAACGAGAGAGAAATGCTTAAATACGGTCCGTGCGGTCCGCACCCGCAACCGTCCGATGCGGTGCATCGCATCGCGCCGCACTGCGCGCGTGGCATCGGACGGCTGCGGATGCGGACCACAGACCGCAATGAAGCATGCCTCAATATATATATATATATATATATATATATATATATATATATATATATATATATATATATATATATATATATATATATATATATATATATATATAGAGAGAGAGAGAGAGAGAGAGAATACGGGGTATGAGCTGACAGCCCAATTTCAATTTAGGCTGTCAGCTGCTAGCCGTTCGATTCAATCGATCATATCCGTCCGATCAAAAAACAAAAAACCACTCAATCCTCTCTCTCTCTCTCTCACAGTAATCCACGATCCCACTCTCTCTCTCTCTGGTTCGCTGAGAGAATACCGCCGCCGTCGTCAACCTCTCCCCCTCCCCCTCCCTCCCGATCCAGGCCCCCGTCGCTCCCCCTCCCTCCTCCTGCGTCGTCCCGATCTTCATCCTCTCCGGCGGCACAACGAACCCCGGCAGCCCTCTTCATCCTCTCCGACGGCACAACGAACCCCGGCAGCCCTCCGACCACCTGCCCCCTCCTGCTCTGTCCACCGGCTGCCTCCGACCACCGGCCCCCTACTGCGCCGTCCACCGGCAGCCCTCTTCATCCCCTCCGGTGGCACAGTGAACCCCAGCAGCCCTCAAACCGCCCCCTCCGGCTCCGGCAGTGCCTCCAACCACTGGCCCCCTTCTGCTCCGTCCACCGGCAGCCCCGACGCCGACAGCTGTTGAGCGGCTAATTTGTGCGAATTATCCTTTTAGTACTATGCATATATCATCAGTTTGCTACGTAAAACTTTCATACTACACGTAAACTGCATGAGTTTCTTTGCACCATGATATAGTAGACTTTCATACGAACCCAACGGCATATTGATTCGCTCTCATACACATCATGTATGATAGTTATACTGCCTGATAATCAAAATTATCCTTTTATCGATTAATACCCCAGAACCTTATGGACGTCATTTTATGTGTATTTTTAGAGAATTGGAACTTGCTTTCAACGCACATGGCTACAATGGAGAAAAACTTTGAAGATGGTTTTGGCACATGGACGAAGGCTGCACATGCGCAAATAAATGGATAATGGAATTGAAGTCTGGATGGTCGTCGTCCTCTTCCTGCCACCTTTCCTCTCTCTTCTATTTTCTTATGTTGTTTTTTTTCACTCTTCCCGACCAAAACCAGATGACACCAAAAACCCCCCGTCTTACCCAACCTCGTAGCTATGAAGCATCGCATGCAACTCGCTCTCGAACCCAAGCCCGGCCAGCACTTCATTGCACCTAACGATCCATGCATAAACCGAACTCTCTCTCTTAGCCTTCCGATCGTACCGCAGCCGTCTAATTCAAACCTCATGCATGCATCCAATCCATGTAAAACCTAATATTTCTCCCGGATTCCCTCTTTCTAAATAATCATAGCCGTCCATTTTGTCTAACACCTCAAAACCTCATGCGAAGAAGCACCGTCCATCCATCCCGGTCCGACCCGATCGCAACCGTCATTTTCCATCTCTTTCCAGCTCTTATTCCCACTTAATCGCAGCCATCACCTGAAGCCACAAACCCAAAGTGATTGCAGCTGTCCGATTGCCAATACATTCCATGCATGCATGCATGCATGCATGTTCACCTAGAAACCCAGCACAGTCATGCACTCCTCCCACTATCACAGCCGTCCAATGGCATGCAAGCCTTAAAAACCGGCTCCCAGCTGTATCCGTCCAAACCCATTACCCAGCCGAGACTCTCTCTCTCTAAATCTAAACCCCACCGAACTTCCTTCTCTCCATATTTCCTTATCTATCTAACCCGACCCAGCCGTCTGTTCCTCTCCTTCTCATCTAACCCCAGCCGTCCGTTTCCCATGCAAAACCAATGCATGCACAGCTGCCCTTTTCTCCAGCTCATCTCTCATTCTCTCTACTCGGCCAGCAGCTCAGCCCAATCACAGCCGTCCGGTCCAGTGCATCAGCATGCAAACCGACTGCATGCATGTGAACGCATGCAGCCCTTAAAACCGGGGTCCATTATCTCTCTCTCTCTAGCCGTCTGATCTCTCTCCCCGTTCCGAATCTTCCGATCGGCTCTCTCCTTCCATAACAGACCCCAGCTCCGAACTTCTCTCCCCTCCGGGATTCTCTTTCTCTCTCTACGATCTTCTCTCCCTCTCTTTCCTAAACCGCACCCCACCGAACTTCTATCTCTCTCCTCCTGGTTTTCCTCTCTCTCTAACCCAACCGATCTTCTCTCCATATCTTCCCTTAACCGCCCGAGCATCTATCTCTCTCCGGGATTCTCTCTCTAAAATCCCTAGCTATTCCGAGAACCAGCGAGACCCGACCCATGCACGCATCCTAGCCGGACTTTTCTCTCTCTCACTTTCCTTATCTCTCAAAAACCCGACCCCGACCCCATTAAAGAAAAACCTCTCTCTTTTTCTCTCTCTATCCTATATAGAGGGGGGCACGGACGAACCTAAGGGGGGGATCTAGCTTTGGACGAACCTAGGCTCCCAATCATCTTCCACCTTCCATCAACTCCATCTTCAACCATCCTCGACCAAACCCGAATCCTCCACATCCCGTTGCCGCCGGCCATCATCCATCATCTCCGAGCGACGCTCCATCATCGCGAAGCCACACGCCGCCATCGTCGAAGACGCGCCGTCATCCTCGCCAGAAGCTTCACACACACGCTCGTCATCCATAATGGAGTTTGCTCGCATTTATATTTTTGTTATGAATTGTATGAATATGCGTAGCTAAACCCCTAGCTAGGGCTAGGGGTGAAACTTGGGTTATTTATGAATAATATTGATTCCCGTTTATGCCGTAATGTAATTTCGTCTTTGGTCGATTCATAATCTTTATTAAATACCGCATGCTTGCATATTCGCTTGTCTCTATTATTGACTCCGGTCATAGTGGATACGTAGGGAAGTTTCTACAGCACTGTAGTATCGTTCTGAACGTTTTGAATAACCATCGTATGATTATTATCATTTTATTATAATTCAAATCTTTAATCTATAGAAATAGACTGCTCTGTGATTCAACTTCTCAAAGAGACGTTGACACTTCTATAAACTCTTTAAGATTCGGCGTTGACCCAGGTTACGCCGGATGCTAGGGAGAGTCCCTGTGTCGTGCAACAAGTTCTTTCACGCTAATCGTCAACTGTCTAGATCTAAGATTAAAGATTCTCCGATTTTAATTGTTAAATCTTCCGGTTGGGATGAACACGTCATTCTACCCCAACTGAGATAAATAATCAATATTATTTGTGAATGTCCAAGCGTAACCCCGAAACCCTAGTTCTCATCCATTGATCATCCACAACCATTATTTTATTATTTTTAGTCTATTGCGTTTATGTTAATCAAGAATTAATTAATTTAAAATTCACTCGCTCTCCTTTGGAGATCTTTCCGTACTAGTTTAATCATTAATCTTTCCTTTAATTAGTTTTCATCCAAGTCTCTGTGGGATCGACCCGTATTTGCCACTGTCTATCAGATAGACGCCGTGCACTTACGGTATAACAATTTAAAATCACAACAACAGCACCCCCTCCGCCCCGATCTTCATCGCCGATTGCCCGATCTTCATCCCCGATCGCAGCCGCCGGGGTTCACTGTGCCGCCAGAAGCGATGATGATCGGGACGGCGCCGGAGGAGGGAGAGGGAGCGACGGGGGGCTGACGGGGGAGGGGGAGAGGTTGAAGGTGACGGCGGGTCGAACCAGAGAGAGAGAGGGGGGGATCGTGGATGACAGTGAGAGAGAGAGGATTAAGTGTTTTTTTTTTGTTTTTTGATCGGACGGATATGATCGATTGAATCGAACAGCTAGCAGCTGGCAGCCTAAATTAAAATTGGGATGTCAGCTCATACCCCGTATTCTCTCTCTCTCTCACTCTCTCTCTCTCTCTCTCTCTCTCTCTATATATATATATATATATATATATATATATAGGAAATGGGAAATGAGCTGCCAGCCTATTTTGAAAAAATGGGCAGCCACCCATTTGATGCCCTTAGGAGTCTTAGATAATGCTGAGTTTTTGTGGGCATAACTATCTTATCTTAGATAGAACACCCACAAAAGTCAGCGCATTCTAAGACTCCGAGAGGCATCAAATGTTAGAAGTTTTATTGAGCGTTCGTTGTCACCGTTAATCAGATATATTACATTTGATGCCCCTAAAAGTTTTAGAATTTGCTGATTTTTTGTGGGTGTTCTATCTAAGATAAGATGCTTATGCTCACAAAAAATCAACACATTCTAAAACTCCTAGGGGCATGAAATGGGTGGCTGCTCATTTCGTCGAAATAGGCCGCCAGCATATACCCCGTATTATATATATATATATATATATATATATATATATATATATATATATATATATATATATATATATATATATATATATATATATATATATATATATATATATATATATATATATATATATATATATATATATATATATATATATATATATATATATATATAGGAATGGGATGCTGCCTATCAAAGCAGCATTTTTTGCTGCTTTGAGACATTGTTTGACCATCCTAGAAGTTTTGGAATTTGATGAAATTTGGTGAGGGTGTTGTCTAGGGTAAGATGATCATCCTCACAAATTTTCATCAAATTCCAAAACTTCTAGGGGGTTCAAATGGTCGAAGCAAAATCAGTAGTCTGCAGTCACCGTTAAAATCTGCAGCATTTTGCTTCGACCATTTGACCCTCTTAGAAGTTTTGGAATTTGATGAAAATTTGTGAGGATGATCATCTTACCCTAGACAACACCCTCACCAAATTTCATCAAATTCCAAAACTTCTAGGATGGTCAAACAATGTCTCAAAGCAGCAAAAACGCTGCTTTGATAGGCAGCATCCCATTCCTCATATATATATATATATAAAACAGCGTTCTTCGCTGCTTTGATTGGTCGCCGATGGCTATCAAAGCCTTGAACGACAACAAATGTCATTCGAACTCATAATCGGGAGGTGCTAGAAATCACCGGAGGTGGTTGCCGGGTGCGGATGTCCTCGGAGGTCACCGAATGAGATAGGGTGATGAATGGACGGCTCACAATAGAAGTAGTTACTAAAGTTCTCTGTCGGTGGAAGGCTGGAAGCCGATAGGTGGTGTCAGTGGAGATCACTGGTGGAGGTGATCAGAGGTTGTTTATGTTGATTTTGGCCGAAGATCACATGTGGTGCGGCCGTGGTGGGTTGTCAAAGCAACAAAAACGCTGCTTTGAGAGGTAGCGTCTATATATATATATATATATATATATATATATATATATATATATATATATATATATATATATATATATATATATATATATATATATATATATATATATATATATATATATATTGCAGCCGGGTAACGTGCAGGCTTAACGTGCGGCACACCCTTCGGGGGTATTTTTGAAATTTATTTTTTTTTGGATTGATCACCTACCCTTGGATTGGACACACAAAAAATTTCATCCCGATCCAAGACCTGTAGGCTGTCCAAATGTGTTGATCAAAATGGCGAAAAAAATGAACGACCGATAAAAGAGCAACACATTTGGACGGCTTACAAGTCTTGGATCGGGCTGAAATTTTTTGTGTGTCCAATCCAAGGGTGGGTGATCAATCCCCCAAAAAAAAATCCAAAAATACCCTCTAAGGGGGTGGCCGCACGTTAAGCCGCACATTACCCGGCCGCAATGTATCACTACTCTCTCTCTCTCTCTCTCTCTCTCTATATATATATATATATATATATATATATATATATATATATATATATATATATATATATATATCTATATAATAAGGGACGACGGTTGTGGGGGGGACAAATGAACTGAGACAAAGCAATGGTCCAGATTTATGCAGAGGATGGGGATAAATCACAGTCGTCCGTTTCCTAGCCCCACAGCCTTAAATCAGCCTCTTAAATCCCCCTCCCGAGACCCCCAATGCCCCCATCTGATCCGTCCGTCTATTCGAACCCACCTGATCCGCAGCCCCCATCCCAAACCCCATCCGTCCGATCAAACAGCCCCCATCCACAGCCCTATCTCTCTCTCGGTCTGCACGCTGTGCGCCCCCCCCCCCCCCCCCCTCGGAAACCCAAAGGCCGCCTCGCTCTCTCCCTCTCAGCCCGCTGTGCGCCCCCCCCCCTCGGAAACCCAAAGGCCTCCGACGATAGCGACGACCGCCCCGACCTCGACTACCCTGATCTCCTCCTCCTCCTCCCCTGATCTCCGGAGAGATGAGATTAGGGTGAGGCAGAGCTTGCAGCCAGTAGCCGGCAGCCGTGGCCACGACCGACTCCTCCTCTTCTGCGATCTGCAGCGCCCCCAGGTGAGTTGGGTTTCCTCCCCCTCCATAACCCTCCTCCTCCCACATGATCCCCCAAATCAAGCACCCAAATCCTCCAGCAAAACTATAGTCGCCCTATTTCCCGATCTCTCTCTCTCCTGATAGATACCTCTCTCTCTCCGATTTAATCAGTTCCGATCTCTCTCTCTCTAAATCGACCGGCCCGCTGTGCGCCCCCTTCTCGGAAACCCAAATCTCTCTTTCTCTCTCTCTCTCTCTCATCTGCATCGCCGAACCCCGCCCCTTCATTCTCCCCCTCCGGTGGTGCGCTCGAAAGCGACCTTCCTTCTCCGGTGAACCCAGCAAGAAGAGGAGCGGATCTGCCAGGTGTTCCTCCTTCCCCCCTTTCTTCTCCGGTGAAGAGCAGCAAGAAGCGGAGGGGATCTGCACCTTCTTCCTCCAGCAGCAACCGAATGGGGTGGCCAAGCCCCCTCCTCCTCCTTCTCTCTCTCTCTCTCTCTCTCTCTCTCTCTCTCTCTCTCTCTCTCTCTCTCTTCTGTTCTAGGTTTTTTAACGTTTTTTTTCTTTTGATTTCCAGGGTCATGCCGGCAAGGTCAGAGTAGTCGTTGATTTCCACGGCCCGCTGCACGCATCTCCGGTGACGGTGACTCCGGCACGCTGCAGGCATCTCCGGTGACAGCAGCAACCGGAGGGGTTGGCCAAGCCGCCCTCCTCCTCCCCCTTCCTCTCTCTCTCTCTCTCCCCTGTTCTAGGTTTTTTAACGTTTTTTTTTCTTTTGATTTCCAGGTTCCCTTCAAAGCCCTGATTTTTTTTTTCTTCTATTTTCTACAGAATGTGCTAAAGGGGGGCAGCGCTACGGGCGGCAACGGGTTGGTGCGGCTGTAGGGTTTTTCTGCCTGTGAATCGAATTCGTCCACGTCAAGCAGGTGACCATCAGCTGATAAGCACCCCAGCCCGTCAACCACACTCTCCCCTCACCGGCAAGCATCCCCGACCGGGAATCAGTTCCTCTCTCTCTCTCTCTCTCTATATATATATATATATATATATATATATATATATGTGTGTGTGTTGATTGCATGTTTTTTTTGGATTTCCATATGCGTTCCTTTTGTTTGATTGAATCAGCTGATTCATACTCTCTCCTTCTTCCAATCTCTCTCTTCCTCTCTGCCAATGTACAGGTAGGCCATGGCTGCTGCACCATTTTTTTTCCTAGGATTACTGATTCTCTCTCTCTCTCTCTTTTTCTCTTTCTACGCATGTCCATTGTGAAGCTGGCGGCGACAAACCCTGCATCCATTGTGAAGCCGTCGGCGACAAACCCTGCATCCATTGTGAGCTGCATTGCTGATGACGTCCTCGATCTGTCCGCTCGCCTGTGACACCGCCTCCTCATCCTTCAGGTGAACAATAAACACCACCTCCCTTATTCTCCATTGCCGATTTCCAGATTAGAAAAAACACCGAGTGCGATTCACATGTTTTATTTGCTTTGCATAGCTCACAAAATCTTTATTTCTGATTTTGTTTGATGAAATGCAGAATTCACAAAAAAAAATCTGATTTTTTTTTTCCGCGCACAGCCCTTTCCCTCGCTGCAGAATTCCAGGTGAAATTTTTATTCAATTACTAATCTCTGAATTTTTTATTCACCGGAGGTTCCTTCTGTATGACCTATAGTGCTTTGTGGCCTTTATTTGAAAGAAGTTGCTATGATGAAGTTGCCATTGAATTAAATTTTCTCTCGGACATTTGAAAGAAGTAATTCGTTTGAAGTTGTAATTTTATCTTTGACATTTTAAGTTGCCATTGGATTCAATTCTGTTTTGTAACATAACTTATTATGTAGTGGTCTCTGGCATCTACATAATATCTAAGTGAAATTATTGACCTCCTTTTGAGTTTTTATGTTGACTTCAACTTCAATTAGTGTGATACGAAATATTGTGGCAATGCATTAGAAGTATGAGTAGTTTATTTTTTTTCTTTTTTGTTAAGCATTAGAAATATGGGTATATGCATACCTGAAGAGTACTGCATGCTTTCTTTGAAGGGGAATATTGCACAAGAATTTATGAAATGTGGGTATATGTGGCTTCTTATCTATTAAGCCTCGAAAATGTGGGTATATGCGGCTTCTTTTTGGTTAAGCATTAGAAATGTTGGTATATGTGGCATCTTATCTGTTATTCCTGTGAGAAATGTTTTTTTTTTGAAAAATTTTATTCCTACCCCAAAAATCTGTAATTAGCCCCCGTCTCCCTATCGTTTCTCAATAACTTATACATCGACCCTTTAATACCAACAATGCCCTTTTCTTTTGTACCCCAAAACTAGGGCTGGCAATTTCGAACCCGACACGGCAGACCCGACATGAAGTTAGTGGGTCTGGGTCAGGACTAAACGGGTTCGGGTCGTAAACGGGTCGACACGATAGACCCGTTTAATAAACGGGTCGGGTCCAGGTTTAGGGTCTGGACCCGGTAGACCCGGGAAGACCCGTTTAGTATTCAACGGGTCGTGTCGGGTCGGGTCGGGTCTACCCGCAATCTGATACTATAAAATATAATACTAGCGGGTCTTTCGGGTCAAGTCGGGTCGAGTCAAATTGGGTCGATCGGGTCAATTGAATAGACCCGGGTGGTAAACGGGTCTTACCGGGTCTACCCGTTTATTAGCGGGTCGGGTACGGGTTTAGGATATAGACACGATTAGTTAAACGGGTCGGGTCCAGGTCTAGGGGTTTTGGACACGACACGACAATAGACACGACACGAACCTGACATGACCCGACCCATTGCCACCCCTACCCAAACCTCAAAGCCCTAACTCAGCGTCTTTTGTACCCCCAACCCAAACAACCCAACCCCTCCAGCAAAACTATCAGGTTTATGAGAGAAATAAGTGCAATCCGGTTTTTGAGATAGAAGTGCAATCCGGTTTACGAGAGAGAAGTGCAATCCGGTTTTGAGATAGACTGAAATTTTGCATGTCTTAGCTCAAGCAAAATAGACCTATTTACTCACTAAAAGAACTCCTTGCATCTAAACTCTGTAATTGTTTGGTGTTCCTTACTAATCCTGTAATTAATTTATTTTCATCTTAGGCTTGCTTCGCGTGAATGGTACTCCGTCGTTGGTCCCATCATTGTCTCTGGAGGGTTCTCGACGGACAACTTAAAGTTTTATGGGATTTTTAATAAGTAACGGACTTCATAATTATGTTGCTCAAGTTCTAATTTATATATTGTCCTTTTCTTTCAGAATGATGGAACAAAAAACAATCAGGTTTCGTTCCATATATTAGAAATGTGCAATACTATGATGCTTTTAGTGGTTTCTGCTTTTAATCTCAGATTATTTGGGACTCAATTGCTTTCTCGCTGGGATTGGCAACAACATTAGCCATTCTAGGCATTGCTGCTGCTTTTGCTGGAAAAGCTTATGGGCAAATAGGACAAGGACTTCCTTTGGCTGCTTCAGGCGTGGCAGTTCTTATGGGTTTAAATCTTTTGGAGGTAACTCTGCACTACAATCGTCATTTCTTCTTTTAAGGATGAGGTGGACATCTTTAATTCATTTCAGATTATACTGAAGAGGATATTGACTTTTATTTGTATTTGGATGTCAGAATGGATATTTTTGATGTTGCATAATCTGATGTATTAGATAAGTATTTTTTTTTCATGAGATCATTGCTTGCTCCATGTATGTCATCCCGCCAAACCTAATGCAATAAGTTGTCTTATAGTTTCTTATAAAGACTGAAATATAACACCTTTTTATCGTGTGGTTGATCGTGTTTGTGTGGTCCACCTTTTTATCGTGTGGTTGATCGTGTTTGTGTGGTTGATCGTGTTTGTAGCCATTTCAACTTCTAAGACTGAAATATAACACCTTTTTACTGTGCACTCCAGATTTCTAACGGATTAAGTTGTCCACTGATTAGATAACTCCATCGTAAAAAATTCCTCTCTTTCTTATTCCTAGCCGTACGAAACCTTACAAGCTTCTTTTCTTTCCCTTTTCCCATGCATGAAACTCCCCTCTTTTTTCCATCACTCTCTCTCTTTCTTTCTTTCTTTCTTTCTTATTCCTTATTTACCCCCCACCCTTGATCGCTTTCGTTCCTTCGATCCACACCCTCCATTCGAAATTCCTAATCATATAAAAGGGTGGAGAAAGAGTAGTTCATATTTTTGATGAAAAGATAATGCCTCTTCATGAGAGAGTAGGAATTCACATTTTTTATGAAAAGATATTTTTGATGAAAATAATAATTATTATTTTAAATCAATCCTCGAGATGCATGCAAGGCGAATCTGGCCTTGAGGCATGTGCATGTCGGATGCTCCAGCATCAATATCGGCCATTGGCATGAGAATATGGTATGCCTGAAAATGAGTTTAAATAAGGCGCCATGTGTAGTTCTCAAAATCATGGCTGCTTTGAAATTACATGTTAAACTTTGGTTTTCTAACTACTGAATATTGAATAACATTAACTTCAAACCATATCATGCACTTCTTATTAGATATTATGAGTTTTGAGCCTGCTTAATTGTCTTTGTATATTCCAGATCGTATTTCATATGAATAATTTTCAGCCTCTTTTGTTGCATTAAAGTTGTGGTATGACTCTTGCAAAATATGATTTCCCAGTTCAATGTTTTTGGTTTTGAATGGGCTTGAGATAGTCCAGTTTCATACTATTGTCTTACTTTAATATCATATTTTGCAACATTTTGCAATATGCATACGTTATTTATACTATCTTTAATAGGTGCAGCACAAGTCTGGAGTAGTCTTGGAAGCCTTTTGAGCAACTCGACTTGGTGACAGTCTTCTTGGAAGGCTTTTATGCTCTATATTAGCGATTGGATCCGAAGGTCATTCACCTTAAGTACAAGAGTGACACAACAAAAACCTTGACCTTTTGGTTCTATGAAGCAGGAAACAAATTTTACCTGAAATTTGAATAGGGGAAGATCTACTACATTACCAAAGGGTTGCAAACAAGCAATTTAAGACAACAAATTTTGACAGAGATGGATTTCCTTTAGTATCTGATTTTATGTATCCTATGGTTTTATGTATAGTTGTTTTTTTTTTTTTTTTTTTTTTTTTTTTTTTGACATCGGCGGGTGTCCCGAAACCTTTCGGGCAATGGCCCACTTCAGGCTCGGACTAATCCCTCCGGGAGTGAAGCCCGACCCACTCGGCAATTCCCACTTCACAGAGATCAAGTAAAGATGGATATGCCTTTTGTATCTGATGTTTTTTTTATGAATTGATCAAGTAGATTCTTCATACTTTGTTTCTGTATACTTTTAGTTTCTGATCAAGTAAAGCATTTGTCATGCGTTGTCGATTTTGATATGTTGGGTTGTAGGGATATATGATTTATCTCTCTCTCTCTCTCTCTCTCTCTCACACACACACACACACACACACACACACACAGAGGGGCAGTCGGTCAGAGGAGGGGCACAACCGATGTGGGCGGGGTGGCTGTGCCGACTGGCATCCCGCCAAAAGTGTTTTCTTGGTAAAGGCAGTCGCTGCAGTGTCAAAGACAAGGTATTACTAATGGTGTCTGTGTTCTGAACACACGGATTGACAGTCATTGGTTGTCATGGGTGCCTATGCCTGCATGGATCGGCTTTAGGATGGCAATTTAAAAAAAATCTAGACATTTGTAAGTGAAATAGAAATTATTTAGCAGTTTTATGATCACTACAACATATAGGCTTTTGCAGTGGCCATTTTAAGACTTGGCTGACTATAGGAGGAATGTGTGGTCGTAGCCCAAGCCGTGGAAATAGGAATCTTTTGTGGCGAATGGGATTGGCCGCTGAATTTGAAAGCTTTTGCGGCGATTTGGGGTCGAGGTAGCGGCGGAGGTGCGTGTTATTGTTTATAATTTTTATTTCGTTTCAACTCTCCATCACGGGTGTCCTGATCATATCCATCTGTTGAAATTATTTTTACAATTGTTTTGTCTCTCTCTTGATGAAAATTTTTCTATGACGTATTTATTTCTGTGAGTTTAATTTTTGAAATTTTGTCGGCACCCTTAAAATTTTTCACGGGCCCACAACACTTAAGTTTTATTTTTTTAATGATAGTTAAATATAATACCAAGTTTTATTTTTTAATCCAGTCTTCCGAGAGACAGAGAGAGGGCAAGGGAGTGAAGAGGATGAGAGGAATAAAATGATCTGTTGATCCTCCTTCGACGAATTGCATCCTCTCCTATCCTTTAAATATTGTCACATTCAAAATATTGTTGGCACTCTCGAAATATTCACATCCGCCCAAATATTTACTTTGCTCGCGAATTTTTGTCATTTCCCTCGAAATATTATCAGCGTCGTCGAAATATTGTAGCTGCCCTCAAATTATTGTCACCCTTTTCGAAATATTGTCAGCGCCCTCAAAATATTTTTCGTCTTCCTCTAAATCTTTTTCGTGCCCTTGGGCACGGGGTTTTTACTAGTATATATATATATATATATATATATATATATATATATATATATATATATATATATATATATATATATATATATATATTTATTTATATATATATAGAGAGAGAGAGAAATACTATAATGCGGTATGCGGTAAGTGCGGCACAGCACCGCGGCCGTCTGATGCACTGTTGTGTGCATGCGATGCACGTAGCGCATGCATCAGACGGCTGCGGTGCGGTGCCGCACGTACCGCATGCCGATAGCATGCCCATATATATATATATATATATATATATATATATATATATATATATATATATATATATATATATATATATATATATATATATATATATATATATATATATATATATATATATATATATATATATATATATATATATCTATATAATAAGGGACGACGGTTGTGGGGGGACAAATGAACTGAGACAAAGCAACGGCTGAGATTTATGCAGAGGAGGGGGATAAATCACAGTCGTCCGTTTCACCTAGAGCTAAGTGAATCATACTTAATCTATTTAAGCCTGACTCGATCACATTCGTCCATTTCCGAATCCTGACCATCGAATCCCACTCAACTTATTAAATCCCGTCTTAAATCTCTCTCTGTCTCTCTCGGAAGTCGGAGCCGGCGCCCCTCTCACGCTCTGAACTCTCTCTCTCTCGGACGACCCGCTGTGCGCCCCCCCTCCCCCTTCTCTCTCTCTCAGAAGTCGGAGCCCCCCTCATCTCTCTCTCTCTCTCTCTCTCTCTCTCTCTCTCTCTCTCTCTCTCTTTGCCGATCGGGGCTGGAGCGTTGCCGATCGGGGCTGGAGCGTTGCCGATCGGGGCCGAGATGCATAGATCGGAGGTGGGGCGTTGCCGATCGGAGCTGGAGCGTTGCCGATCGGGGTCGAGATGCATAGATCGGAGGTGGGGCGTTGCTGATCGGGGCAAAGATGCGTAGATCGGAGGTGGGGCGTTGCTGATCGGGGCAAAGATGCGTAGATCGGAGGTGGGGTGTTGCTGATCGGAGCTGGAGCGTTGCCGATCGGGACCGAGATGCATAGATCGGAGGTGGGGTGTTGCCGATTGGGGCCACGATCCCTTTGATCTTTGCCAAGCAAACCCCTCCCCTCTCATCCGTCTGAAGCCCCATCCAGCCCTGGTGCCCGCAGCCGTGCCCCGCCCCCCGCCTCCCTCGGTGCTTGCGAAGCAACGGTGGCTGCCTCCCTCGGTCCCCGCAGCCCACGCCTCCCTCGGTAAATCGCGAGACCCCTCTCCCCCCTTTGCCATTTGTTGCAGCCCGCATCCCGCAGCCCGTAGCCCCCGCGTAAATCGTAAGAGACCCCCCTCTCCCCTTTGCCATTCGTTGCAGCCCTCGCCTCCTCCCCATCCGGTCTGTACTCTCCTTCTCCACCTCACCTCCATCCTCCCTAATCCGGTTCCCCCAAAAAAGAAACCCTAAAAGAATAAAATCCCACCCGAAGAGAGCAGCGCCCGCCCGAAGAACGCTCCACTGTGATCGAGTCTTCTTTATCTCTTTTCCCTGTTTTTCTCCTCTTTATCTCTCGATCTTCTTTTTTTTAGAAAACGGTGATGGAGGGATCAAAGATTTCTTTATTTCTCTGTTTTTTCCTTTTCTTTTCTGATTTTGATCGATATTTTTTTTCAGAAGAAGATGATGGAGGGATGGAAATGCTTGGGAATGCGAGGCTCTTTAGCAGATCAAGCGGGCTGGATGGGCGAGCAAACACAGAAGACATCTAGAAAGAGATCGAGGTTGAGGTCCTCCTTATTTTTTTTTTTCCTGTTTATATGAGAATGCATGGGGATACGAGACTCTTTAGCAGATCTTAGCAGATCAGGCGGGCTGGATGGGCAAGCAACATCTAGAAAGAGATCGAGGTTGAGTTCCTCCTCATTCTTTTTTTTTCTCTGTTTATATGAGTTCCTCGATCTTCATCTCTTTTTTTTCTACTGTTTTCCTCCTCTCTCTCTAGCTTTCCACTTAATTTCTCTTTCGGATTTTTTTATAATTCAAGCATCAACGACTCTCAAGATGATGTGCATTATGCAGTATGTAGAATTCTAAACAAAAAATAGGAATTCACAATTCTGCACAAAGCATATGCACTATGCAGAATTCTGAATTCCTATTCTGAATAGGAATTCCTATTGCTGATTCCTATTCAGAATATGAATTCCTATTTTGCGCGGGGGCTACGGGCTACGGGATGCGGGCTGCGGGTTGAATTCCTATTTTTTCCTATTTTGCGCGGGGGCTACGGGTTGAATTCTGAAACAGCAAAAAAAGATTTCAGAATAGGAATTGTTTAATTTTTCCTATTGCTGATTCCTATTCAGAATATGAATTCCTCTTCATATTCTCACTTTATCTCTCTCTCTTTATCTCTCTCTCTGATAGGTACCGGACCCAGCCGAAGAGAGCAGCGCCCGCCCGAAGAACGCTCCACTGTGATCGAGTCTTCTTTATCTCTTTTCCCTGTTTTTCTCCTCTTTATCTCTCGATCTTCTTTTTTTTAGAAAACGATGATGGAGGGATCAAAGATTTCTTTATTTCTCTGTTTTTTCCTTTTCTTTTCTGATTTTGATCGATATTTTTTTTCAGAAGAAGATGATGGAGGGATGGAGATGCTTGGGAATGCGAGGCTCTTTAGCAGATCAGGCGGGTTGGATGGGCGAGCAAACACAGAAGACATCTAGAAAGAGATCGAGGTTGAGGTCCTCCTTATTTTTTTTTTTTCCTGTTTATATGAGAATGCATGGGGATACGAGACTCTTTAGCAGATCTTAGCAGATCAGGCGGGCTGGATGGGCAAGCAACATCTAGAAAGAGATCGAGGTTGAGTTCCTCATCTTTTTTTTTTCTCTATTTATATGAGTTCCTCGATCTTCATCTCTTTTTTTTCTACTGTTTTCCTCCTCTCTCTCTAGCTTTCCACTTAATTTCTCTATCGGATTTTTTTATAATTCAAGCATCAACGACTCTCAAGATGATGTGCATTATGCAGTATGTAGAATTCTAAAAAAAAAATAGGAATTCACAATTCTGCACAAAGCATATGCACTATGCAGAATTCTGAATTCCTATTCTGAATAGGAATTCCTATTGCTGATTCCTATTCAGAATATGAATTCCTATTTTGCGCGGGGGCTACGGGCTGCGGGATGCGGGCTGCGGGTTGAATTCCTATTTTTTCCTATTTTGCGCGGGGGCTACGGGTTGAATTCTGAAACAGCAAAAAAAGATTTCAGAATAGGAATTGTTTAATTTTTCCTATTGCTGATTCCTATTCAGAATATGAATTCCTATTCATATTCTCACTTTATCTCTCTCTCTTTATCTCTCTCTCTGATAGGTACCGGACCCAGCCGTTCAAGTACGGCACGACCTGCCGCCGGCGCGTGTGCTTCTTCACAGCAACACCACCAGAGCCCGAAGGGGCAGCAGTGCCGGAGTCATACGACGGGTCGCCGATCCGCCGCCACGCCCTGGATGCATACTTCCTGAAGGGTCTATTCGCCGCCACTCCGACGACGTGCATCTTTTCGATGGGCGGGTCAACAAGGTAAAGTCCATGCCCCCTAGCCCTCCTCTAACCCACTTCTCTCTTGGTGTGTGTGTGTGTGTCGACCTACCATGATTGCAGCCGCCAACTGCAATACCCGACGCTGTTAGGTCGCCCGATCAACAGGGGTTTGGGTGACCCTACCCATACTCATACCCATTCGGGTTGGCATACTTCATACCAGATCCATACACATTAGGGTTTCGGGTTTTGGTTTGTGGCCTGTGGGGTCGGGTTTTGGTTTAGGTTCGGGTTTCGGTTTTGAAAAAAAAAAATCAAGGTATCACAATAATGTTAGGCTGCTTGATCATCGGCAACCTTCCATCCGCCACCACCAATGAAAGCCCTGACCCCAACAGTCTCTCTCTGCGATGCCAGTGTGGGTGAATAGCTCCTCTGAAGTTTAGCTCAAAGAACACTTTACCCCCATGTAGTTTGTTTTGTTCGAATTCGCTTCCTTAAGTTTCAAATGTTAGCACAGTACCCGTTTTTTCTATCTATAGGGGGTCTAGCTCAATACCCCTTGAGGTTTAACTCAAAAAGACACTTTACCCCATTAAGTTTAGCTGAAAAAAAATATATAAATTACACTTTAGCACCTGAAGGTTAGCTTAGAAACACTTTACCTCCCTAAAGTTTTAGATGATACAGAATTTTTTAAGAAACGAAACAAAAATTATTAATAATTTAATAAACGGAACAAAAGTTGTATAATTGGAAAAAAAAGGAATATTACGTCATCTCAAATGGCGTAAAGTATTTACGCCATTTGAGATGGCGTAAAACTGAATGGGCAAATTAAAATGCTGAAACTGCCCTTTCTTTACGTCATTTCATATGGCGTAAATTCCCTATAAATAGTTTACGTCATTTCAAATGACGTAAAGTCCTAATAAGTTTTAGGATTTAGGTTTTAGGGTTAGGTTTTAGGATTTAGGGTTTTAGGTTTAGGGTTTAGGGTTTAGGATGCTATATTGATGAAGTTAAAAAATATTTTTTTTAACCTAAACCCTAACCCTAACCCTAAACCCCTAAACCTAAACCTAAACCTAAACCGTCAAACTTAAACCGTAAACCCTAAATCCTAAAACCTAAACCGTAAACCCTAAATCCTAAAACCTAAACCCCTAACACCTAACCCCTAAAACCTAAACCCTAAACCCTAAACCCCTAAAACCTAAACCCTAACCCTAAAACCTAAACCCTAAATCCTAACCCTAAAACCCTAAAAATAAAACCCTAAACCCTAACCCTAAATCATAAAACTAATATGGATGAAATACAATTGTGAAAAAGTTGTGCATACAAAACTTTGTTAAGAATAAAGCCTTCTCTCTCGAATCAAATTCATAGACGATGCCCACATCGATGGCCACCTTTAGCAACAAATCAAATTCATGGACGATGCCCACATCGATGTTGGTGTTGAAAAAAAGAGAGAGAAGGGGGCTCCGAGTTAAAATCTCACCATAATCGTTTGTTTGCATTCCGGTCGGGCTGAATGGGATCGACAGCTGCCAAGGTTCTGTTGCCACCCTCGAATCATTATTAACACTCTTGAATTATTGGACCTCTTAATAATATTGTTACCGCTCTCGAAATATTCCGTTGCCGCTCTCAAAATATTATGGAAACCCCTCTTTCCCTCGAAATAATATCATTGCCCGTGAATTATTATTGCCGCCCTCGAAATATTGATGCCACCCTCTAAATATTATCACCCCCCTCAAAATGTTTTCGTTGCCTTCAAAATCTTTTTCGTGCCAATAGGCACGGGGTTTTCATAATATATATATATATATATATATATATATATATATATATATATATATATATATATATATATATATATATATATATATATATATATATATTATATACTATCGGAAATACTATAATGCGGTATGCGGTAAGTGCGGCACAGCACCGCGGCCGTCTGATGCACTGTTGTGTGCATGCGATGCACATAGCGCATGCATCAGACGGCTGCGGTGCGGTGCCGCACGTACCGCATGCCGATAGCATGCCCATATATATATATATATATATATATATATATATATATATATATATATATATATATATATATATATATATATATATATATATATATATATATATATATATATATATATACACTAGTGCATTCCCGTGCCTTCGGCACTGCAGCGAGCCGCCTTCGGCGGCAACATCCCTAACGGCACAGCATTGGGCCGCCTTCGGCAGCAAGACCCCCATCGAGTATTACCACCCCCACCCATACCGTCGTATTCGGCGACAACACACCTGATCGTCTTCGGCAACAAAACACTTTCAGCAGTAACACCAGCCTGCAGCAGCCCCGCCTCAACGGACCGACGACCCCGACACGACCAATAGCAACCTCTATTGGGACATTCGCTCGCACATTCAATAGAAAAGTAAACTCACAGGAAGTGAAAAATTCAAACCGTACAATAAAAATGATCAACATCATGATATCACGACATCATCAAGAAATAGAGGTTCATATCACCAAACAATGGATGTCATTCACAAAGATCGCTCAATATCAACAGTAAGGATAAAAATAAAAATCACATTCAACCCAATAGTGAATATAACCATAAAATTAAAAAATAATTCACAATTGGTTCTAACACGCAATTGGTTTAATTGATGAATCATAGCACTTGAAATGGAGAGATATAGAGAGGTGGGTCTGCATCACACCCTCATCACTGAAGAATCCCACAAACCATACGTCGAATGGATAGAGGTTCATATCACCAAACAATGGATGTCATTCACAAAGATCGCTCAATATCAACAGTAAGGATAAAAATAAAAATCACATTCAACCCAATAGTGAATATAACCATAAAATTAAAAAATAATTCACAATTGGTTCTAACACGCAATTGGTTTAATTGATGAATCATAGCACTTGAAATGGAGAGATATAGAGAGGTGGGTCTGCATCACACCCTCATCACTGAAGAATCCCACAAACCATACGTCGAATGGATACAATTTCTTTTTTTTTTTGGATATAATTTCTATATATAGTGCATGCCCATTCCTATCGGCACTGCAGCGGGCCACCTTCGGTGGCAACACACCCCCTGGGCATCACCACCCCCACCGTTGTATGCAACGACAACACACCTGACCGCCTTCGGCATGCCCGTGCTGATTGGTACGAAGCAGGAGCCTTCGGTGCGACTTGCCAACCCGACTCGAACCCGACCCCAAGTTAGCGGTTTGGGTTTGGCCTAAACGGGTTTGGGTAATAAACGGGTCAACCCGATTGACCTGTTTATTTAATCGGTCGGGTTCGGGTTTGTACTTATAACCCGATTGACCCGACTTGACCCGTTTAACAAATGGGTCGTGTCAACTCGACCCGACTCGACTGAGCCAACCCGAACCAACTCGAGCCAACCTGAACCAACCAGATCAAACCCGGCCCAATCCGACTTGTTTTGACCCAACCTGACAGGTTTACATGGGTTCTGTTGACCCAACCCGACCCAACCCGTTTAGTAAAAGGGTTAAATGGGTCGGGTCGGGTCAACCCGTTTATTAGGCGGGTCGGGTTTGGGTTTAAGTTTTTAACCCACAACACACCTAACGGCACTGCAACGGATCGCCATCGATGGCAAGACACCCCCCGGGCATCACAACCCCCACCCACATCATCGTATTGGCGGCAACAAACCTAACCAAATATTGAATATTTGTCCGTAGTCTCTTAAATTAATCAACATCGAAAGGATCTCCATTTTCGGCATCACCACCCACGGGTCGCCTTCGGCACGACCACAGTGCCCAAAGTCGGAAGACCACAATCGATCTCCATCAGACGACTAACAAAAAAAATTGGTAATTAAGAGGAAAATATATTACACCAGCATTAGATGGATATCGAGTACAGGACACAATACTTGCATCTTCCACAAAGACATTATCATCAGAAAATAAAAATGAAAATAGCAATATTTCCAAAAATTTAAATCTAATCATAAATTTTCACATTATATCACCAAGCTATCTGTGTTTCGGCAACACCCCCTCCAGATTGTTGATCCACCCCTTTTTTTTTGTTAGACATCCCCTTCAGTAACCGCCCCAAAACGGATCATCACACTGCACGCACCAACTTCATATATACATAATTTTCACATTTTTAGGAA
This sequence comes from Chamaelirium japonicum, assembly GCA_947650365.1. Classification (NCBI taxonomy): domain Eukaryota; kingdom Viridiplantae; phylum Streptophyta; class Magnoliopsida; order Liliales; family Melanthiaceae; genus Chamaelirium; species Chamaelirium japonicum. The sequence continues at coordinate 41,416,315 of OX393554.1, forward strand.
TTTTTTTTGAGCTATTTACAATATTTAGATAGACACAACCAAAACCCCCAAAATCGCCTAATATCTGTAGGCGTCCAGGGCATGGTGGCGAATCAGCGACCCCGTCGTACGACTCCAGCGCCACTGCTGCTGCTGCGATTGCGATTTCGGCGTGACCAACCCCCCCCCCCCCCCCCCCCCCACCCCCCTTCCCAGAGAGAGAGAAAGAGAGAGCGTTGGAGAAGAGAGAGAGAGAGAGAGAGAGAGAGAGAGAGAGAGAGAGAGAGAGAGAGAGAGAGAGAGAGAGACGGGGAAGTCGACGAAATTACCGATCGAAGCAACAGAGAAAAAAAAATTAGATCAAAAATGAAAGCAAAAGTTGCCATTTTTTCTAACTATAATTTATCAGGATTAAGCAAAAGTTACTCTTCAACGTTTCCTTTTTCTTTCAAAATAATCAGAAAACACGATGAACAGAGGGTTAGAGACGGAGAGGACCGAGAAATGGGAGACGATGTCTTGTTCGGATCCCAGGGAGCGATGGCCGCCGGAGGCGGAGGAGAAGAGGCTGCTGCTATCGCTGCCGGTGTCGCTGTTTGAGTGGTGGTCGGAGGAGTAGAGGACGGCGAAGTCGGGGCTACCGGCTTGAGATCTTATCCTCCAGTTGCCCGATCTCCAATGCCGAAAGTCTGGCTTCTTCCTCCTCGTGCTCCAATCGACACCCCAGTCCTCCCGCCTTGCCCCGATCCGACCCCAGCCCCGACGACGCCTCCACCAACTCCGACGGTGACGACGCTTCCACCTACTCCGACGACGACGACCTCAATCGGGCCCTGGCGGAATCGATGGTGGGATCGGGGCAGCGGCAGGAGAGAGAGAAAGAGAGAGAGATCGGGAGAGAGAGTGTGATCAGGAGAGAGAGATAGAGATAGGGGGAAAATAGAGAGGACGAAGAGAGAGAGAGAGAGAGAGAGAGAGAGAGAGAATCAAAGAGAGATCTCCTCTGAGATCTCGTGGGGGGGTTGCTGTGTGGGATTTGGAAAGGAACGGGAATGGGAACGGGAACGGGCTCGATGAGAGAGGGTGCGGGTGAGAGGATAAGGAGGGATTAACTGATAGAGAGAGGGGGGAGAGATCGTGCAATGAGGGGGCCGGGGTGGCGTAATCGATGGGGGAGAGAGAGAGAGAGAGAGAGAGAGAGAGAGAGAGAGAGACCCGGTAGGGGGGGACGGTTAGATAACAGAGGGGGGAGGGGTTAGATCGAGAGAGAGAGAGAAATCTGGGGGGGAGGGGTTAGATCGCATAGGAGGGGGGGGGGTTAGATCGCAAGAGACGGGGGGGAGAGAGAAAGAGAGAGAGAAAAGAGAGAGAGAGAGAGAGAGAGAGAGAGAGAGAGAGAGAGAGAGAGAAATCAGGGTGAGAGATCGGGGGGTAGATCGGACGGGTTATGCACACGATCTCCTATCTTTTCCGTTCGATTTGAGGGGAGGGTTTTTTATCCGTTCGATTTGAGGGGTATGGGGATATATTTGATACGTACAATCAGATCGGATGGACAACTTGTCTCCAAAAGTTGTCTAGTCAGCTTTTGGTGCCATTTTGTCTAGTCAGCACGAAAGCGCCGTGCCATGTTTATATATATATATATATATATATATATATATATATATATATATATATATATATATATATATATATATATATATATATATATATATATATATATATATATATATATATATATATATATATATATATATATATATATATATATATATATATATATATATATATATATATATATATATATATATATATATATGTTTCTCTATCTCTCTACATTTCTTTCCTCCATTTCGATCTCTCTCTTTATCTCTCTTTCCCCACGATCTCTCTCTCTCTCTCTCTCTCTACGTCTCTCTATTTTTCTCTCTTCCCCACGACCTGTCTCTTTCTCCGTCTCTCTCTCCCCCCATTCCGATCTCTCTCTTTTTGTCTCTCTTAGTTCGAGGGGTTGAATTGGGGGTGTTCGGGGAGGGGGGAGGGGTCGCGCTTAAGGCGCCTGCTTCGTACCAATTGGCACGGGCATGCACTAGTTACTAAACAAGTTGAGCCGAGCCGGGTCGGAAAACTCTAAGCTCGGGCTTAGCCCAGCAACACATAAAAGACGCGTCGGGCTTTGGAAGGGCATTAACATGCCGGGTTTTCTATGAGCTTTTAAGGGTCGGGACGTGCCGGGTGCCCTTTTGGGATGGCTTAATTGATAGTCCTACTTCTATCTCTGGGATCACCCCAACTGGCCAGCTGTATCTTTTTTTTTTTTTGAAAGGCCGGTGAATACAACTTTATTGGAACCGAAAAGAGAGAAATACAGGTCACGACTTAACTCCAAATGAGTAAGCAGGAAACAAGGAAAGACTCAGACCATAGATCAAACACACGCTCAGAATCGAGTCACCATCCACCACACCACAAACATGGCCACAGCTAATCAACGGTAGCAAGTAGAGAGGCCTTCAATCAACACCACCACCAACTCCAAGAAGCTAGCAACCAACTCAACTAGCACCCTTACTCTTTGTAACTCTGTCTGAAAAATCTTTAGACCAAGACTCCTTAGCACGGGGATGTGGTAGAAAGAGCCTCCACTGCCAGCTGTACCTTATTATCATCTCTCTAGGGGTGGCAATTGACAACGTCAAGATCTCTACCCTGTTTGGAAAATATACTTTGGTTATATTTTCGTCTTATCCTCTCCTTGGTTGCTATGTTGTCCTCGGTTTGCTTTTGCATCCACTAAGCTTTGTTTCCCTCTAGAAGTTGTCCATGGATAGACTTGAAGTTGCTCTAGTGTGGGCCACTGGGTCATGCAGGCCCCATTCCACCTACCGACTTGTCCTACGGTCTGACTCAGCAGCCGGATAAGGATGCCCCGGGTCAAACGACAACAGGGCTAATAAATAATTAAATGGGACCATAAATAAGTGAAGGATATTTTAATTGATTCCTCTATAAACAGGGGAAAACTCTCTTTCACGCACACTCTCTCTCTCTCTCTCTCTCTCTCTCTCTAGCTAGAGCTAAGAGCAATCAGCAGGTGAAGAAGAAACCAAGAGATTGATCGAGATGGGTTCTCTGATGGGGGGCTGGAACTCACGGGTTGTTATGGAGAGGAACAAATCCATGACCAAGGAGGAAATCGAGGCGTTTCGGAGTTGGCAGCATACGATGCATGAGAAGCCTGCAAGCGGCCAGAGGGGAATCGAAGGAGACTCACCAACCGCTGCTATCATCAGATCCTCCTCCACCACCTCATCTCCGCCGCAGCAGGTACGCACCTACCTACTAATGTTTGAATTGCTGCGTTTGAGAATAGTCCCACATCAGCAAGGGATGGGAGTTTCACGTCTTCATATATCATTACCATCTCCCTCTCATCACCGGTTTTAAGAAGGTATTGAAATCGTAACATTCTATTAGAGTCAAGTTCCACCCAGTCTCTTCTCTATGTGGTTCCATCTCACTCTCTAGGCTCTGTGTGCTTGTGGATGTTGAGAATAGTTCCTCATCGATAAATGCAGGGATGGATCTAGGAGGGCGTGTGGGGGCGATTGCCTCTAGATTCGAAAGAGAGCCCCTTATTATAGTAGTATTAGCTATAGGGCTGGCAGTTTTGGACCCAACACGGCAGACCCGACCCGACCCGACCCGACCCGACCCGACGGGTCTGGGTCTGGGTTAAACGGATTCGTGTCGTAAACGGGTCGACATGATAGACCCGTTTAATAAACGGGTCGGGTTCGGGTTTAGTGTCCGGACACGGTAGACCTGGGGAGACCCATTTAAAATTCAACGAGTCAGGTCTACTCGCAATCTGATACTATAATATGTAGTACCAGTGGGTCTATCAATCAGGTCGAGTTGGATTGGGTTGGATCGGGTCAACTGAATAGACCCGTGTGGTAAATAGGTCTTTTCGGGTCTACCCATTTATTAGCAGGTCGGGTATGCATTTATTAGTTAAACGGATCAGGTCCGGGTCTAGGGGTTTGGACACGACCCGAAACTAGACACGACACGGACATGACCCGACCCGTTGACACCCCTAATTAGCTAGAATTATTTTAAAATTGTATAAGTTCGTCCTGAATTTTTAACAAAATTTAAGATCCCGTCCCTTTAAAGATTTTTTAACATGGATCCATCCCCTGGGTAAAGGAGTGGGAGTTCCGTGTCTTCGTATACCGTTACCCCCTTCCTCTCATCACCGGTTTTGCAGGGGTACGAAAATCGTAAGGGTTGCCTTCCTCTTCTTGTAGTACGTGATTCTTTGACTGATACGTACGTACGTTGTGTGGTGCAGCAGTACATGTCCGAAACGCCGGTGGCTATGGAGCAACAGAAGAGATGTGCCACCTCCTTCCAAGACAACCGGCAACAGTTCCACAAAGCAAACGCCAATGGCGACTGGTAAGCCCTCCTCCTCCTCCTTCTCCTTCTCCTCCTCCTTCTCCTCCTCCTCCGCCTCCTCCTCCTCCTCCTCCTCCTCCTCCTCCGCCGCCGCCGCCACCGCCTCTGCCAGGAGTAAACAAACACTTGGAACTTACTGTAGAATGGATGGACAGGTGGACGAGGAGCAAGTGGGCCTTCCTCAACGAGCCTCCGGCAGATGAAGACTCCGCCCACAAGTATGCAGCCCAGTTCCATGTTGCAAACCTCCGAACTACATGAGCCGTACGTACGTCACCCAACTTACCATCGTCGGGCACCCACCCCATGCACCCACCGACCTTTTTGTACTAAAACCCTCCCTCCATCCATTGTGTGTGTGTGTGTGTATGAATGAAGCGTGCGTACGTACGTCCGGCTGTAGTGTACATATACGTGTAATAACTTACGTACTGATCAGTCTGCCTTACTTAATAGCTAGCCTTGAGATTGCCTCTTTGCTGTTGAAAAGTAATGAACCTTTTTTTTTTTTGGGTTTGGGGTACAAGCTAATGATAATGCTGGAGTTGTAATAAGAATAGGTGTTTGAGATAGATTGGATATACTTGCTGTTTGGTGTTTATTTATATCGGAATATGAGTTTAATTTTGTATTTACCTTTATAAAGAATAATTGTTGCCATCTCTCTCTCTCTCTCTCTCTCTCTCTCTCTCTCTCTCTCTCTCTCTCTCTCTCTCTCTCTCTCTCTCTCTCTCTCTCTCTCTCGTTTGAGCACTACGGTGTTTGGGGGAACACCGAGTACAGGGCTCCATAATCAGTGACGGAGCTAGGAATTCACTCTAGTGGGGGCAAGAAAATTTAAAACCCTAAAAATTATCTCTTTTCATGATTGTTTAAATTTGAGGAACATTGGATGTGGTCATGTAGAGAGAATCGACGCTCAGAAGCCAGCCTCGCAGAGTAGTACGCCATGTGGTGTAGTGCAGCCCGCGCGAGGCTGCGATCACGGTGAGGTTGCTATCAAGTTTCGCTGTTGGAGATGAACTTTTTCTTTTTTAGATACACTATAGATCACGGTGAGGTTGCTATCAAGTTTCGATTTTAGGTTTTAGTAGGGTAGGGGCACCATAGAGCTAGACAAACACATTCCTCCTCTAAGGGGTATTAAATTTGGGTAAATTATACTTTGTCCCCTAAAGTTTACCTCAAAAACAATAACCCCCTCTATATTTAAAAAACTACATTTCTTCCCCTTCAATTCAGTTTTGATCAGATATTATTATCAAATGAGGAAATTAAGTAGTTGACAAAAGAGGGTAATGTGCTAACATTTCAAATTTTAGAGAGCGATTTGGAAGAAAACAAACTTCACGGGGGTTAAATGTCTTTTTAGCTAAACTACAGTGGGGCAAAGTGTTATTGATCCTTAAAATTTTAAATCCCAGTGGTGGCAGGTACCCCACTGGTCCTTAGTTGGCTCCGCCTCTGTTCATAATAGATCGTCGCCGAATAATGAATCATGCGAGGTTCAACAAGTGGGTATCGAAGCAAACCCAAACAAATTGCATAAGAATCCTTATTGCAATGCTATAGGTTAAACAATTGATATTAGAGCAATGTTGATCCAGAAAGAAGCTAGGTGGGTGGCCCATCAACCGGCATATCATAGACAATTAAAACAAATGTTTGACTTTCAAAAAAAAGCTTGGAAAAATCAAAGCCAAGGATCTGAGTTTGGCAATCCAACAGAGTGCAAGAAGATCGGGGCAATTCGTTTCCATAAGAATATTTTATTTTGAAATAAATCTTATCACCGAAGAAACTTCATCAAATCTTATGCACTACAAGAAATATGTTTCCCAATGAAGCCCTTTGTCGGCAAAGCATCATCTATGCGTCTTGCTCCGATATTGCCATGAATCTATTCAGCTCCAGGTGTTTGTGTTGCCAAAGGTAAACTTTTTAACGACGTATATAATATTGCCAAAATAATGTCTCCATATTATATCAATGTTGTAAAATAAAATTGTAGATATCAATTATTTGACATTCAGCGAAGGGAACTGAAAATCACTCTCAAGTCCGTACTGGGTAGTGACTTAGGTGTGACTAGCAACATTATATCGGAGTACAACGGGATACGCACTCCAATGGTCACACGTATTGGTCAGCCTTCTAATTTCTCAAAGCTCCAATTGTCACACATACTGGTCAAACATTCTGATCATTTACGTATAAACTCTCTATCATGATCAGTTTTGTATAAAAGTATCAATTCTGATCAATTTCGTGCGAAACTGATCATTCATGTCAATTACGTACGAAACTTTCAATAAATAGTTTTGTACGAAACTGGATATTTTGATTAAGTTCATGCAAAACTGACAATTCAAATCAATTTCATAGGAATGTGACCATTCTTATTCATACGAAAGTGGACATTCTGATCAATTTCTAATAAAACTTTTCATCGTGATTAGTTTTGCACAAAAGTATCTATTTTGATTAATTTCGTTCAAAACTAAACATTCTAATTGATTCAGTACAAACTTTCAATCCTGATTAATTTTGCTTGAAAATGAACATTCTGATTAAGTTCGTGCGAAATTGACAATTCAAATCAATTTCGTACGAATATAGCTATTCTGATTCATACGAAAGTGGATATTCTGATAAATTTCATACGAAACATTCCATCGTGATTAGTTTTGTATGAAAGTTTCCATTATGATCAATTTTGTCTGAATCAGAATGGTTTGCGATACGACCTCCACATCTACAGTGACTTCATTCGCAATCCATCAACCTCCCTTGGAGAAATGTTTGATCATGGTCGCATGAACTTAATTTGAATGGCTACATTAGTACAAAACTAATCATAATGTTCACTTTTGTGAATTGGGGCCGGGTCTAACCCTACACGTGGATGTGTAACCTCAAGGGGGGTGGATTGTGATGACCAAGATTCAATAGCTAATAACTAAGACTCCTGTGGCTGTGATGCCAAGATGGATGAGGTGAGATAAAGTATTCAAGGTCACGAGTTAGCCACATATTGCTTGAAGAGAAGGAGATATTGAGATACTTATATAATTTCTCCTCCCAAACATAGAAGACATATTTTATAACCGTGCGCCGCTACGGATCCCGTATGAACTCCGTAGTTAAGCGTGCTCTGGCATGAGTAGTACGAGGATCGGTGACCTCCTAGGAAGTCCTCATGCAGGCACAGGCAAAACAGACAATATCTTGTGGTGGATGTTACAGAAATTGAACTGAATTGCCAGTTTCACACGAATTTAATCATAATGTTCACTTTCGTACAAATCTAATCTGGATTGAAAATTTCGTACGGAATTGATCGGAATAGCTAGTTTCACATGAAATTGATTAGAATAGATACTTTCTTAAAAAACTAATCACGGTAGAAAGTGTCATACGAAATTGATCAGAATATCCACTTTCGTATGAATCAGAATGACTATATAAATATGAAATTGATCTGAATTGCTAGTTTCGTACAAACTTAATCAGGATTGAAAGTTTCGTATGGAATTGATCAAAATGATTAGTTTCGCACCAAATTGATCATAATGGATACTTTCTTATAAAATTAATCATGATGGAAAATTTTATACGTAATTGATCAGAATGTCCACTTTCGTCTGAATCAACGGCCTATTGAACCCCGATCTCTTTAGTGGATGAACTCATTTGTTAAACTTGCAAGATTCCCCTCACATATATTGAAAAAAATTTACCCGGTGTGGACTAATGGTTTTGGAATCAGACAATAAAGGGGGACTTCTCAGTAAAATCAGCCTAATAGTGGCGACATCAGGGCATCGAGCTCTTCCTCTAATCCATAGAATGATCCCATCTGGAGCCAGATTTGAAAGGTAAAACATTTACCTCCTGCTAAAATTATATTATTCGTCTGACGGCTTCCCTTCAATATCATCCCCACCAGAAGCATTCTTAGTTATGTAGATAGTGTTGATGTCGAGGTGGGCAATGAGGGCATTCTGGAGGACGAAGAGGCAAGAGTCCGGGTGGATGAGGCCGTAGGTCCTAAAAAGTACAATGCAGCTCGGAACATACGTCGCAGTCCTTGATTGGCAAATCTGGGGTCAGAATCGATTGAATCTAGGGCGCCACTTCGAGGCAAATCTAGAGTTCTTGACAACCAACTACCCCGCCCAAGCCCCGCTTGTACAGGTGTTCCGACCCTTCCAAGCTGCTCGACTTCAGTCGAGGTTCTTCAAAAGTTGGGACGAGTCAATTCGGACTCCCTTCTTCATGATCAATTGAAAAATCTTGATGAAAAGGGACAAAACCTACCACAACATGCTATAGGACGACACCATTCTTGATATAATCTCGTCTATCGGCTTCTCTACTATGAGGGAGGGTTCGAAGTCCTTTCCAGCTCAAATCCATGAGTTAGAAAGGTCAAGAGCTTCGAAGTCTTAAGACCCACGGGTCTTTTGTTCCTCTTGTTAGAGCCTATGATCATAAGGAATCCAACCCTATTGGGGTGGCCTCTTACACTGAATTCTCCAGTCCAAAGCTTGGGTACACTTCCAGTGCCACTGCAAAAACCCCAAGTGGTATGGGTTAAACCTAAGATGATGAGTGAACTGAAAATCAATTTTGTTGAGGGAGCCCCTATCATTCTGCAGCAGCCATGGTTGTAATAAGAGAGATACTTACAAACAAAAGGATCCCATCAGACCACCCGGCCCGGCGCTAGTAGAAGCTGAAAGTTTCAAGATGAGCTTATTATTGCTTAGAAGAAGGATGAGTCATCTTGCTGACCACCCAGTTAGCATAGTTAACTTGATCAATGATACCAACAGTACCATCCCGTCCGTCCAGTGGAGGCCTCTCTCTCTCTCTCTCTCTCTCTCTCTCTCTCTCTCTCTCTCTCCCTTTATCTGTAATCAAGGATTCATTGATTATCAAAATAAATCAACATCTTCGATAACATCTGATAATCCCTTTGTGGTGGTACCTGCTGAACTCGATCAGTGACCAGGCATTCCCAGATGATCATTAGGTGTTAGATTATGATAGTGTTGAAATCCACAGACACAAAAAAAAAATTAGCGTGAAACACCCGACTACTTTGCTGTTGGCGTGAAGAGATCGAATCGAGCAAAAGGTGGAGAAAGGCAGCAGGTGCTCGGACAAGCCACGAGAAAGATATCTTCCCTTCGTCAAAGAGAAGACACAGCCAAACAGATGGGCAGACAGTGGATATCCCTGTAACTCTGCTTCTCATGGTTGGTGAAGAGATTACAACATTGGAATCCCTCTCGCTTCTCTGATTAAAGGTGGAGAGCCGATGTCCGGTTCCAATTTGCACCCTCCTCGTAATTTCAGCAGCATTTTAGTTCTTCCATATTCACCTTGACGTCCATTCCCATGTTCAACAAAGACGCGGCCATCACAGTGATGCTGCTTTTCAATGACTCAGCTACTGCCTGCTCGGCCAACATAGACATGTTATATATCAAAGAATAGAAGAGCACATGAAACAAATCAATCACTTTGCATGACAATGATATTTTACATCCAACTCATCTATACTCTAGCTTATAATTCGTGCCACAGTGATGCATGCAATTCCGTATGTCAAATCTTGCATTCTACTTCTAGACTTTCTTGTCTAGGGCAACCTTGGAGGGTTTCTCCCTTATTGCACGAGTAACCAACAAGGTATGTCTCTCTGCCCATCAATTGGCCTTTTTGGATTCTAGTTGTCCCCACCAGTGTAGTCAAGGAGACGCTCAAGCATTGCCAAGGCGTTTTGGAGCCCTCGTGCCTAGACGCCCCACTAGGCAAGTGTTGTTTCCTAAGCGGCCCACCCAAACCGCCTGAGCAGTTTTTTTGGTTTTTTTTAGTAGCTTTTATTGGGAAAATGCAGCCACTAGGGGACCGTCTTCATGATGATGGTTTAACATGATATCTTGCTGTTGAGGCTAGTGGAAACAATGATGAGCTGAAGACAAAGAGGAGAAAGAAGCACACAACTATAAACACTTGAAGATCTTAAAGTTTGTGGTGATTCTTAAAGGGGAAGCACTATCATTTTATATTCTTTACTAAATTTTTGAATGTATAAAGTTTAGGAAAACATAAAATTTTATATATATATATATATAGGGGGATGCTATAATGCGGTACGTGCGGCACCGCACGTCAGCCATCTGATGCACCGTTGCGTGCATGCGATGCACGCAACGGGTGCACCAGACGGCTGACGTGCATGCACGCAGCGGGTGCATCAGACGGCTGACGTGCGGTGCCGCACGTACCGCATGTCGCATTATAGCATCTCTCTCTCTCTCTCTCTCTCTCTCTCTCTCTATATATATATATATATATATATATATATATATATATATATATATATATATATATATATATATATATATATATATATATATATATATATATATATATATATATATAGGCACCGCCTTGACTACATTGGGCCCCTCTTTTATCAAGTTGCATTAGTTAGGTTTTCGTTAGCAAGTTTAGAGGGCTTACTCAGGCTGACAACCAACAACCGATCAGAATATTATTATCAATTTTTATAGAGCCTTTAGAGTCTTAATGAGGTAAAACTTGATGACAAGATGATGAGGATGATAATTCTATTTGGCTAAGTTATGAATGTGGCCAATAGGCATTCTAACTAGTCCATACAACCATGTCATTTTAGAGGAAAACTGAACTTCTCCAATTACATATTATGAATGTAAGTTTGAATGGCCAAATCATGAAACATTCTCGAAAATCACAAGGGAACCATCCATGTGCAAATCATGACATTGGTTCATGGAAAAATATAAGATAATTGTAATAAGTGATTAAGTTCATATGACTATCCATCCAATTAGCAATTTTGTTTAGACTCATTAAGCGTTAAGAGAACTCACTGTTTGGAGGAAAAAAAATATTATTGATGCTATTTAGGGTATAGTAGCCTGCTCTTAGTCAAGAAAATAACTATGCACTAAGCTCCAATTCAAACTATAGAGCTAAAGTAATACTGTCTAAATTACCTCCTTGTCTTCATTCTTTTGTCTCATTAACATCTCCACTGGCCATTGACTGATCAGCTTTTGAAGTTCGTCTGCAATGTAGGGCTTCTTCGGGTCAGGCAAATCCTGCATCATTCACCCAATTAAACTAACACCAGCCTCAAAAAAACAGAAATTAAAAAGAAAAAGGATAAGCAATTACAAAATATGGAGACCACAACCAATTCAATAAATGAGCAATCGTATATAGGTTGTATGACAATTGTTTCCTTCTATGTCCAATACATCAGTAAATAAAAGATATGGCATGACCGACAAATTACTCATCGTACTAAAGTGATACCCTGCTGACAATTAACTTGTACACAAGTCCAAGCGCCTGGTAATATTTACCACACTCAATCTATTTGGTAAGAGTAGAGCCATACTAAATGCTATTTAAACTCACAGAACCCGTTAACATTTATTAGAGCCACAACGGCTTATCATGGGCTATTTTATGTTAATAAACCGAACAAATGTGTCATCATTGGGATCACGTTATAATTGAAGTGTTTCAGTATCTTTTACTGTTGATATTGGCCAAAATTACATTAATCTCGTAATATAAAAGTGTCAACTACCTGGTAGAGACGATGAATGATGGCAGCAGCACTCTCAGGGTTGCATTCAATTAGATAACCCTGCAAAATACTAAAAATAATATATAAAAAGATCTCAACTCTAACATGGGTATAAGAAAATAATAACATATTTTTGATGTCTGTCTTATTAGATCATAAATCACGTTGTTGGGCATACCTACTCTAAATACACCTGCAAGTATTATACTCCTATTGATTTAATTAATGGTGATTTGAGTCTAAAAATAAAATCCGATGGAACACACAAACATAGTGAAACCTTGGAAATACTTGTGAAAGGACCCAAAAGAGTCACTGGAGGTTAAATTACAGACATTACTTGAGCCTATTGAAACCTTGGAAATACTTGTGAAAGGACCCAAAAGAGTCTCTGGAGGTTAAATTACAGGCATTACTTGAGCCTATTGAAGCCTGATATTAGCAATGATAAAAATCTTACCTGATAGTGGCAATCCCTTCTTATATTATCCCTTCCACCCCTATATAGAAAGTTAGCTTGCTAAAGTTGCTACTGGATCTTATTTGAATCAGTATGGTATGTGCCAAGAAGAAAGTACTAAGAATAATTAATCTATCAGTCTGTTTGAATATTGATCATTGCAGAGAAGTGTTGAAGATAAATCAAATTCAATGTTAGGGTTCATATAATGTAAACACCATCAAAAACATGCAATTAAGTTTTCAGATGCAATAAAAAGTCCTCCATCGGGAAGCTATGATAACACGTAATGTTTCCTCCCATCATACTTTGCCATTTCACCTTTCAAGCTTTTAGATTCCAAATTTAAGCCAAGAACATATTTTGCTCACATCCTCATATACAGAATTCAACGGATAGCAATTAAATACTGCAATACCACAAATCAACTCCTCAGAAATCAGCTGCAGCATATATCTAATGCTCTGGTCCAATCTAAACCCCACTGATATTCACATAGCACTAAAAGCCATTATCAAACAAAAGAAGCAACTGTACTAAGTGTCAATTGTAGGCACAGTTCAACATCAGATGCAGACATCACTAAATAATGGGGTCAATGTGTTTACGAAACAAGAGATTCCCATTTCAAGATAAGTGCACAGAATCAAAGAAAATTTTCCTGTAATTAACTTAGCAATGTGACCTTAAGTAGATGGCATAAAGCTTAGCTGCTACTATCGAAGTAGGATGTCTTGAAATCAAGAAAAACAGCAGGTAGGTAGAACACTTGAAACTTAACTGTTGCTTAAATCGAGATGTTATGATAAGAATGATACCTTAGCACACGAAAACCCACTTGCAAGTGTATGTGTTTTTACGGAGTTTGATCTTATCTTCTCAATTTTCCATATAGATTGAGCATCTCCTGTGAAAATAATTTAGAAATATGCATCAGGCAATTTTCCTTTAGTCATAGCAAATTTGAACTGCAATAAAAATACAATAATCCTCACTTCAAAGTCTGTATATATAACTAATAAGGCCGCCTAGAATGATCTACCAAACAAGTAACTTCAATCAAATACTACTTAACACATTCTAAGAGTATGTACATTATAAACAAAACATGTGTTCACATCTCTGACCTGACTCTTACAAGAACAGTCAATGTAACAAGCATAGTTCCACATCTTTGGTTGCTTTTCTAAGAAAAAAAGAATATAATCATCATGTATAGCGAAGGCTGTGAACCATGAATCTGACCTCATACAAGAATATTACATAATATAACTATTTGTTTATAAGAAAATATTTATCATGGAATGGACAAGTGCACCAATAAAAATACTTTAAAAACTAGGTCAAATTGATAGAAATAAGTGAGAATACGTGGTTTGAACTACAAACTTTAGACTTTCTTGATAAAACCTATAAAATAAAAGAAGAAAGCAGCCTATCAAGTCAATTAAGTTGAAAATTGGTGCGACCTCATGCCGATAAAATATGATCCTTTATTATTTTGAGAGAGAGAATGAATTAGACAAGTGAATTTAAAAAAAGTCAGCATGCAATGATTTTCTTAATCAATCAGCCCATAAGTTTCAAGCATAAATGAGCTAGCATGTAAGTGTTTGACAAAAGTTTCAAGCACGAGTCATAGATCAATACGAAAACAGAGAAAGAGCCGCCTTATAATGAGCTAGCATGCAGATTTTCAGGACAACGAGTATTAAAGATGATGATCACTTAGAAATTTAGGGAACAATGAAAGAGTCGAGTCAATGATAGATATTGCCCCGAGGGACAAAGACCGATGCATCTGTGCCTTATAACATGTACTGACGTAGCCTGAATCCCCACCGCAGTCACCGAAAATTGGATGAAGTTGAAGAGTGAGATGGTGGCCAAGAAGAATAAGACTAGAAGCTCTAATGAAGATCTGGGGGAGAACATGTGCTGCTAATGTAGAAATCCACACTACCTCGATTGAAGTAGGGAGAAATAGATCCAAAGATGTGGTGATATGCCTATATGAGTAAGATGAGGATGCTAGACGAATGCGATGAAGTAGAGGGATTTCCAAAAGTGGGATTCTCCAAACTAGGGTTTTCTTTTAACAATCTGATCTCCCCTTAGATATTGTTAGAGCCTTTTATAGATCTACGAGAGAAATAGATACATAACAAGGGGTGGGGGTCGCCCCCTTCCTCTCCACCTGAGCAGTACGAAGGGGGGAGGACCGCCACCTCCTCCCCTTCCCAAAAAAACAAGCCGTAACGGGGGTGGAGGGAGGCCACCACCTCCTCCCCCTCCCCGACCAGTCGCCCAGCTGAGGGTAGGAGGGTCGACTACAGTAGTGACATCATGGAGGGAAGGGAGACGCCATCTCCTTCCCCACCCCGACCTACTCACGAGCTTGACTAATGTCGCCAAGGAGCCCCCACTGATGACTGCCAATGATACAGACAACGACGACACTTGGTGATGATAGGGACCTCTTGTGGCTACCACGGTGGTGTCCTACTAGCCCTTGTCGATCTTTCCTCCAATGGGCCAGTCGCATTTCCAGAGATCCGTGGAAATGTAAGTGTATGTGTGTCTTTGAGTATATATACAGAGTATATGTAGAGAAATGTATGTATAAAATAAAATAAGAGATGAGTAAGAGTGGTAGGCTTTTAGTAATGCGACGATGATCAACACGCTTTCCCACAGCCACGGGTGGGCCGGCCACCGTGGAGCTTCCCTCCTATTTGTCGGCTCATCTACATCGATCGACATGGCATGGTACACTCTGACCCGTCCTTGTGGATGATATGTGTTTGAGAGGTAAGAGAGAACATTAAGGACTATATAAATGTAATTGGGGTTCGATGATAATGGATAATCTCGTCCTGTACCGTGATTTTTTTCCTCTTGAATTACAGAGGGTTTTTCCACGTAAATCGTGTGTTTCTTATTGTGGGTCATTAGTATACGTGGAAGGACCTCCAGTGAAAATCCTCCCAACAATTAGTACTGTCTATTGGAACGGCTCGAGCCAGATACCAATAGCCAATAGTTAGACCCACTCGTTGGTAGAGCTCGCAAATCGAGCATTGTCCTTAGCTCACATGTTGGCTCGCTACACTTAGCTTGACCATGGGCTCCTGCCTCTAGCTCGCCCCTGGCTCCTGACCCTTACCTTGCACATGGGATCCTACCTCCATCTCGCCCGAGGGCTCCTTCCCCTTAGCTTGACTGTGGGTACCCCAGCCCTCCGGCTCGCTCATGGGCATTGCTATCCTTAGCTCGCCCGTTGGCTACCCCCTAGCTCACCCCTGGGTGTCACTCCTCACAACTTGTCCGCAGGCGCAAATCCCCGTGGCTCACCCATGGGTACTTCTATCCCTTGCTTGCCCATGGGTTCCCCCCCCCCCCCCCCATCTCGCCTAAGTGCTCTTGTCACTTAGCTCGACCAAGAGCTCCTTTACCTTAGCTCATCTGTGAGAGCCTCTAGCTCGACCAAGAGCTCATTTCCCTTAACTCGCATGTCTACCCCTTAAATCCCTTGTCCCAAGCCCTCCAACTTGTCCGTGGGCATCGCTATCCTAAGCTCAATCGTGGGCTCCCGCCCACAGTTCAATCGTGGGCTTCACCCACTTACCTCGTCCGTGAGTGCCGCTTCTCTAGGTCATCCGTGGAGACTGCTCCCATAGCTCTCCCTTGAACTCAACCCTTTTAGCTAACTTTAGAGCTTTGGGCTCAGTAGGTCGCCAAGAACCTCGTGCATCTAAGCCGGCTTGCGGGTTAGCCATTCACCAGCTCGCCACGAGATCCCCGACTGTGCATTCAATGTCAGCTAGTTGTCTCCCTTACCCCTTCGATCATCATCAAGCTCCGCTTTAACAGGCCATTGCGTCCGTCCACGTCTGTGACTTCTGAGGGTCACCATTGAGCCCCTTTGGCAGGCCAATGTCAGCTGATCGTCACCCTCGTCTCTGGCCACCATTGAATTCCACTCAATCGGGTCGTTCCGTCGGTCCCCAATTGTGTCTTCAGTGGCCGCCATTGTGCCCCTGATGCAGACGAGCCTACTACGTGCAGATTTGCTACAGCTGATGGCGTATTTTCATCCGTTCCGGAGATCCAGGAAGCCGATCGTCGATCCGTCTGCATCAGTGGAAAGCTCAATCGAAGCTCTACGACTTTGGTTTTTATTTTATTTCGATCCGACCAACGGATCTTTAGTTATTTGCATTTTTATTTCTGGTTTGGGTAGGTGCGAGCCATGTTCGCATCCGGTTCGAGCCACAGATGCCGAACTGACTCGTTTCTGTGTTTACTTTTTAACCGTAGGATCTTAGGTCGTCTTAAATCTCAATGGATGAGATTCTAAGGGAAACCAAAACCCTAAAACACCTAGCCGAACCCCTACCCGACCGGCCCTCTCTCTCTCTCCCGCGGACACACCCGACCCTCTCTCTCTACCGCGTCCCCCTCTCTCTCTCTCTCTCCCTACCGTGCGGACCTCTCTCTCCTTTCCTTTTTTTGTTTTCTTTGGTTGTCTCCCCTATAAATCCTAAAACCCTAATTGCAAAAGGGAGGATGATATGAAATTGAAACCCTAGAACGGAGAAGCGTGTGCGCTTGTTCGGTGTATCCCTTCCGAAGAATCCTCCTTGCTTCTAGTCTGCTTCTTCCTCCCGCACGCTTCTACCTCGTCACCACGCATTCGTCTACGGCTTCGCGGAAGATCGACGCGGAGTTCCTTCATCTTCAAAGATCCATCGTCTCGGCTTCTTCACCTCTTCTTCTGGGCCACGCCTCCCCTTCCGCCACTTTCATCTGCAACAACGGAGTTCCTGTCAGCCGCCGTCATTGACCAAAGCACGGTGAGATCGATCCTCGATACTTTCATGTGATATCTTTCTTTTTTCCCAACCGGCCTTATTGCTGATTTCACATTAGGGTTCCCAAAAATCCTTGGTTTTCCGAGAATCTCATCCATTAGAATTTATTCGCTTAGATCTTGGTTTGTTCTTGAGACATTGGCTTTATTTATTTGAGATTGTGATTGTTCTTATTGCTGGAATTCAGTCATTAGAATCTGAAATTAATCTTATTCTTGTCAGTTTTATTATTTCGTTGAATTAAATCTGATTGGGAATGAATGAATGATGAATCGTGATTATAGGCCTTGCTGAAATTTGTTTATAACATGCTGAAGTCTGATTTTGTGTTTTAAATTCTGCACTTGGGTTTATTTAAGCATACGCATCCCATCAGCCCCGCTCTGGCAGGCCAGTGCCAGCTGGTCGTCGCCCTTGCCCCTCCGATCGTCATCGAGCTCCACTATGATGGGTTAGTGTTAGTGCTCGGTTGCACCTTTAGTTTCCGCCATGGAGTGCCAACTGGTCGTCAACTTCATCCCATTGATGTGACCAAGGTCCACTCTGACAGGTCGGTTCCTACTCCTTGTCAATCTCTGATTATGCCTTCAGTGATCGTCGTTAAGTCCCGCTCTGCCATGCTAGTGTCAGCTGATTGCTGGCCTCGCCTCCACTAGGTACCCAAGTTCCTCGTGCTGATTGAAGTGCTCATTGTTCGGGGCGACCAAGTCACAGACACCAGGTGCAAGCAGTCCTACTTCATGTGCATCAGCTCATATTGACATTCTTTCTGTGATAGACTATGGTAGAAACTTGGGGTATACAGAACCATAAGACACAAGCTAACAGTCACAAATTCCTGGATTTTTTGTGCTGCTCAATCTCACCAATCACTTATCATCTTCTACAACAATGTCTTATAAGTCCCTGTTTTCCACTTCCAAAATAGAACTAATATTGAAGTTACACAATCAAATTAATTGAGTTAAATGAGCCTTGAGCTTTAAGACTTCTTATTCAAGGATACATGGAAGAGCGACAAGTTGTATTTCATGAAAGTAGTGTCAAAAAATATATCATGACCAGGGGTGAAAATGAAGCATGTGAGAGTAGCAGGAACAATCACTTCCAATAAGATAAAGAATCTAATGAAGCAATACACAGTTTGTACGTTTGATATCGAGCAGCAGAAGCTTACCATTGATCTAAATGAGAAGGAACATAGGTTATTGCAATAAATTAGCATTAGCAAAGGTGAAAATCCAGAAAGGGAGTACCTTACAGTAATCATATCAATTATAGTACTAATTGTATACTCCTATAGAATAAATTAGCACATTTCATATTGCCACACTAAGCATGAAAACATACCATTAGTTTTTTTTTTTAGGGAACTCCTCTCTGAGAAGGAGTGTATTGGGTTAAGCTATACCCCAAGCTAATATTATTAATAAGAAAGGGGAACCTCAAAAAAGATTACCAAGGAAAGGGTTAATCTCCTAGAAGGACTTAGCTGATAAGCTAGTGCTCCATTCCTTACAACGAGAAAAAATAGAAAAAACATAACATTACTTTGCAGAAAAAAATCATATTGTTCTTAAAATTACTATTAAGATTAGAGGTTGTACCAATTTTTGCAGCAAACTCCATCCAGATGTCAAAGGCAGTTCGATGCAACTTCACTCCAGCTTTGAGAAATCTTTTCGAGTAATTTGAAAT
This sequence comes from Chamaelirium japonicum, assembly GCA_947650365.1. NCBI lineage: Eukaryota > Viridiplantae > Streptophyta > Magnoliopsida > Liliales > Melanthiaceae > Chamaelirium > Chamaelirium japonicum. The sequence goes on from OX393554.1 coordinate 41,435,453, forward strand.
CAAATCCCAATTATTTGTGTTGTAACATATACTGTAAAACACAGCCCAAATTTTGATATTGTATATAAAGTTCCTTGATCATGCTTTCCAAAAGAATAAAACATGAACTACTTAAAGGTTGATAAAAATAAAACCAGTTTTGGTGAGCATACTGAGTTCTCTGAACACATAATCTCAAATATACTAAAGAAGATTGAAATAATAGGAAAATCTCTTTTTTAACCTTTCGAATTCCTAAGCTCAATAAGTTAAGAGGGCACTTTACCGAGGAATACCCAATCGCAACCACAGAATAGATGAGTTATAATGTACTGATGCCTGGTAAAGACAACAGGTCAAAGGGCAAAGTTGGAAGCACAATGTAATATGACAGTAATGACTAGTGTTAGAACAAAAGGTACAGAAAATCATGGCATTCCCCAGGATTTTACCAGATTTGGGCGACAAGGTCGCTAGTCTGGACTTACAAACTGATGAGTCGAATTGCCAACTGGAGATTAAAACTCATAGGGTAGATCCTTGTCAGCCTCATCCTGCAAAGGCTGCAAGCCCTAAAAGAACTAAGTAAACGAGAAGACATAGGATTTGATCATGGGTCGTGTTTATGCTTGAGCTCGACTCAAATATCAGATTAGACTCCGGATTTGTAAGGAAATTACGTATGGCTCGGGTTTGATCATGTGCTGACAATTCAGGTTGGCTTTTGGATCCGTTTGGACCAACCCTAGCTAGGTCCTAGAGACAACAATGAGGCAAGCTGTAAAAATAGAATTTTTTGCGTATATGGGTTTAGACTTACCAAAAGGAGAATGCTATGTTAGGTAAAACTAGTAAGTAACCTATAGGCCATTAGAAGTTGCAAAAAGGAATAAAATAGTGGGGTACTTATATATATGTTGTAGTCTTGGGTACGAAGACCAGAAGAGCCCTTGTAAAAGGGAGACTTAGAACTATGAGGGTTGGAAACAACAAATGAAAGGCCTAAAGCACCAGAATGGAAGTTGTGAGAAAGAATTAAAAAAGGTTTCATAGTTGAAGGATGAAACTATTGACAGATGCAAACTGTGAAGGGCTCACAAAGACAAGAACCTAACGATGGGATAAAGCTAGTTCATTATGGTTCATGATTTTTTAAATCTTATTTTCGAAGAAACAGAAAATTTTAATAAGAATAGAGCTTTTGTTTTTTGAGTGGAGGTTACAACTGATATTAGTTGTCAATATTGAACCCATAACGGTGGCTGTTTAAACTTTAAGAGCCATTATCTTGTTAGGCGGAAGAATATAAACCTTACTTCAATTAAGAGTAAAATATCAGGAAGGATAATAACCAAAACTAGTACAATTAAGGTACCTGAAGACTAAGTCGGCTGTACCAGGTTGCAGTGGCAAAGAGTTCTTTTTTAGCACTAGCATGATCTTTACCATGAGCTTAATATCGTTGTGTTTTTTAGCATGCAACTGCAGGAGAATAGGGACAACACATTAATTACCTAGCTTAAGAAAAGGTAAAAGAACAAGGAAAAAACATTAATTACCAGCAAATAATGAGCGGAACCGACACTTGGAGTCAATCCATAAACATTGTGCTTCCATAATGCCTTCATCCCTGCATATATAAAACAGAGGTTAAATCTTTGACCAAAATGACTGCCTACAACAGTAAAATAAACTCTCATGAGGCTAAAATTGAGCTGCTGCCACTCCATCCTCCCTCCCATGTCACTATTATCCCTCTCTGGGAGTCATAGATTGTGTGGCAACCATGTATTACATTATGGGGCATGCTGGCAAAACTACAAGGTTAAACTACTATCTTCTACATATCAAAGCTAGTGAAGAAAAATCAGGATAGATATTTTTGCAAAGAAGAGTGTCCAAGTATTTAGGGAACTAGGCCTCTCATAGCAGGAATGCAAGAGATTTGTAACTTACCCAACCTGATAAGTTTGGACTCTAAGCTGAATACCTTCAAGCCTCGCTCTCATAGGGATAACAATGATGTAAGTACTACTATAATCTCGCTTCATATTATGATCCTAAGAAAGGCCAAATTAATCTCATATCAATACTTTTTAAAAAAATTACTGTCAAACCAATCAGATATGTAGATTTCCCAATATCTTGATCACTCACAAGCCAAATTGTCAGAACTAGGTCGTTGATACAAAGGCAACAACTAGATTGACCACTCCTAAGCCCGAACCAGCTGGACTGAACAACAATCAAGCAAAACCAAAACTTGCATTGCAGATCAGTTCATAAACAAGATATAAAACAACTATAAAAATGGGCAAGATCCAGATTAATTTACTTTAACGTCAACCCAGCACGACACAAACTATTCCCGAAACCATAGGCAAAATATTTGACATATATATATATATATATATATATATATATATATATATATATATATATATATATATATATAGGGTCACGATCCTATGCCTTAAATTTTTGCCTTCGATTTTGATTTGATACCCTAGAGTGTTTAGAATGTGCTGATTTTTTGTGGATGCTCTATCTAAGGTGGGATGATTACATCCACAAAAAATCAGCAAATTCTAAATCCACTAGGGCATCAAATAACCTTGAAGGCAAAAATTTAAGGCACATGATTCTGACCCATATATATATATATATATATATATATATAGAGAGAGAGAGAGAGAGAGAGAGGAATGTTACAGTGAGCTGTGAGCTGCCGGAGAAGAAAATGAGCTGCGCTCACTTTGACCCCCCTAGAAATTTTAGAATTTGATGAAATTTGGTGAGAGCGTTGTCTAGGGTAAGATGATCATCATCGTCAATCTTCATCAAATTCCAAAACTTCTAGGGACATCAAATGGTCAAAGCAAAATCTGCAGATTTTAACGATAACTGTGGACAACAAATTTTGCTTCGATCATTTGATGACACTAGAAGTTTTGGAATTTGATGAAAATTGGTGAGGATGATCATCTTACCCTAGACAACATCCTCACCAAATTTCATCAAATTCTAAACCTTCTAGGGGGGTCAAAGTGAGCGCAGCTCACTTTCTAAACTGGCAGCTCACAGCTCAACCTAGCAGCCCTCTCTCTCTCTCTCTCTCTCTCTCTCTCTCTCTCTCTGTATATATATATATATATATATATATATATATATATATATATATATATATATATATATATATATATATATATATATATATATTATTTTATTTTTTTATTTTTTTTTTTTAGGGTCCCGATCTAGTGCGAAACCAACCTAAAGGTGTCAGAATTTGATGAAACTTGGTAGACATGCTACCTATGCCAAGTTGATCATCCTCACCAAAATTCACCAAATTCTAAAACCTCTAGGGGCATCAAATTAGATAATCAAACTAACGGTTTTTAGGAACGGTAAGTAAATCTTCTAACATTTGATGCCCCTAGGGGTTTTAGAATTTGATGAATTTTGGTGAGAATGATCAACATGGCATAGGTAGCATGCCTACCAAGTTTCATCAAATTCTGAAACCTTTAGGTTGGTTTCGCACAAGGTTTCGCATATAAGAGTTTCTCACTGGATCCAGACCCTATATATATATATATATATATATATATATATATATATATATATATATATATATATATATATATATATATATATATATATATATATATATATATATATATATATATATATATCGAAAAGCTAGTATGTGATCGACTAAAACGCACCCTAAAAACTAAAAACGCATCTTTATAATGTTAAGTGTAACATATGTTATAATATTCATTATATATGTTACACCTCATTTCATTCAAATGTTTTAATTTGTTATTTTACAGATTTCTATACAGGTTTTAACCAATTGTTTCGGTTTACTGTTTATATAAGATAATTTAATGAGAAAAGGTTCCCTCATCTTTTCTTCTTCTCTTTTTCTCTTATTTAGCAACAATATATATATATATATATATATATATATATATATATATATATATATATATATATATATATATATATATATATATATATAGGGAGGGATACTCTTACTCATGAGGTCTTACTTATGGGGTTACCTATGATCCGGACCATCCGTTCGGATTCGATGGATGGCTCAGATTACAGCTGGACCCATCCTCTCTCTTGATAGATCGAGCGGCAGCCCCAACCTCTCCCTCTCCCCGACCACCCTCCACCTCCGGCAGTACCCTTCCCCTCCGGCACCGATCGCAGCCCCGGCAGCCCTGACCTTCCCCTCACCGACCACCCTACTCCGGCAGCCCCCTTCCCCTCCGGCGCCGATTGCAGCCCCGATCTCTCCTCCTCCGGCACTGATCGCAGGTGCCTGCCGGAGGGGGCGCGTGCGATTCGCTGACGAGGTGGCTCGACGAAGGGGAAGGGAGAGGCCGGGGGTGTGATCGCTGCCGAGGGGAAGGTCGGGGCTGCAATCGGCGCCGGAGGAGTGCGATTCATCGGAAGGGGGGACTGCCGGAGGAGCAGCAACGTCGGAGGCGAGGCTACCGACGTCAGAGGGAGTGCGATTCACCGGCCGGCAGGTGGGAGCGAACGACGGAGGGAGCAGCGGCCGGAGGTGGAGGGTCTTTCACCTACATAAAGGTTTCAGAAGTTATGGGTCTTTCACCTACATAAAGGTTTCAGAAGTTGATGATTTTTTTGTCGGTGTGATCACAAGTTGATCATCCCAGTGTTCTAAAAAGCGGTCTAGGCGGCCGCCTAGGCGGAGCCTAGGCGCTAGGCGGCCCCCCACCGCCTCGCCTAGGCCCTAGGCGCTCCAGAAAAGCGGCCAAGCTTCCAGGCGGAGCTAGGCGGCCGCCTAGGCGGTCTAGGCGGGGCAAGGCGGCCGCCTAGGCGGTCTAGGCTGGTTAGGCGGACCAGGCGAGCCAGGCGGGCTGAGGCTGACCAGGCGGGCCAGGCGGGTTGAGGCGGGCCAGGCGGGCTGAGGTTGGCCAGGCGGACCATGTTTGCTTTTGTTCTTGTTAATCACTTAATCTTGAATTATGGTTATATACTTGTTCTTTAAAATAATGGTTTTGGATAATCTTGAACTTATATTAATCTTTAAACATATATATATATATATATATATATATTATATCAAAATAATAATTAAAATAATTTAAAAAAAGACAAAACGCCTAGGCGCCGCCTAGGCCCCGCCTAGGCGGCCCCCCACCGCCCGACTAGCGCCTAGCGCTTTTTAGAACCTTGGATCATCCTCAACAAAAATCAATAAATTCCAAAACCTCTAGGCATAGCAGATGTGTTATTCAAATTAACGATCTAAATGGATGCTTGATAAAGCTTTTAACATATCATAGAAAAGAGATGTGGCACACAAATTCCTTACCCTTTTTGTTCACTGCTTATATATTGACTATTTTGTCTACTTGAAAGCCTACGATAATGTTTTAGCAAGGATGGTCCATGTAAGGATGAACAAGAGATGGTATCACTCCAACACGATTAATACAAATGTGCAAATAAAGCAATGCTCATGAGAAATATTGACATTTGAAACATGAGTATAATTTAATTTATATAAATTATTGTGTATTTACTATTCAATAACAATAAATTGTCTAACATTCAAAAATGATTCTTCATAGTAGTTGCCTGGTGCCTGGTGGACTAGTGTACGAATGGACCATAATATGAAGGGTAACTCTTTGAAGAGGTTAGCCATAAGGGTTCTTGACTTGCTTGTTTGGTGTCGAGCTATAAACCGAACTGAAGCTCGTTCGAAATGGCATACAATCTTAATTGTAACTTGTCTGATTCAGTATATTCTTAAAAGTCAGCCACATGTAACTAAGGAACACTTGTCTAATTCATTAAAATTCTTATTTCTAACTTCTAAGTAATGGAACACTTGTCTGATTCATTATATTTGTAAATGTTAAATTTACACGACACACGAAGACGAGGTATACACTTGTCTAAGTAACGAATACTTGTCCAATTCATCATTTTCAAGTTGCTAAGCAATGAACACCCGTTTAATTCATTATATTAAATTTGCTACATAATGAACATTTTCTAATTCATTATGTTATTAAATGTTTAATTGACATGTATACATGAAGAAGGTATAGGCTCTTACACTCACCTGTTTTAACCACTAAGTTCTCAAGGGGGGCCTTTGATGAGCATTGATGAGAAATATGAAAATACCCTTGGCATCAATAGCATTGCCCTTTACCCGGATACCCTTTGGGAGGCTCGCCTAGGATGCCCTTTCCCTTGTCATCTCGACTTGAAATTCACTCAGAGGCTTTTGAAAGTTGGATCCTAGGAGGGTAAACTTGAGGCTCAGCTCGCTTATAAGTAGAAAGCTTGAGATACAATTCCAAGTCCTGGACTACCTAATAGGCGTTCTCTAGGGTCACGACTTCTCGCAGATAAAGCTCTTTTTGGAATTCCTCCTTCAAACCTAAGTACCTAACCTACACCAGACAAAGTCATCTCAAGATCCTCTAGCACATCACACCTCATTAAAAGGTCATCGAAACAAGTGATGTAGTCAGAGATTGACTTATTACCTTGGGAGATCTTTTACCAATGATCTATCAAACGAGGTCAGTAAGTGGCAGGGAGGTATTTTTCCGACAACTTTTCTTTCATTTCATCCCATGATTCAATGGGAGGTTGACGTTTCCTTACCATTGCTCTCTCGGTGTTGTGCCAGTATAGTTTGGCAAAACCGGTCAGCTTCATTTTCGCAAATCGAATCCTACAGGCATCAGACATATCATACCACTGGAAGAAGTGGTCCATGTCAGCTAGCCAGTTCGAAAATATTGTTGGGTTCAAGCAACCATCAAAACTAGGGGCATCCAGTTTGATGTTGCGCATGGCGCGCTCATCAGGAGTATCGTGAGCTGGACAGTTGTCCTGTGGTTAAGGGTGTTAATGGGCTCAGGCCAACCTGAGGCTCACTGGGTCAGGCCCAATTTGGGCCTAGTTTGGATAGACTTAGCTTGGGCTTTGGGCCGGGCTAAGCTTGAACATTCAAGCAAGCCTGACTATGTTATGGGTCGGGTATGGGCTTCCACTAGCCTGACTCAAAGCCCGAAATATTTTTTAAATTTTTAATATAGAAAAGATACATAGTTTTAAAAGAACCCACGTTACAAATATCAATGCCTCAGACTTTAGGAGCATTATTTAACATATATCATTTTAATGTATATCATAATCAATGCTATTTTCTACTTTTATTGTGTGATCAAGAGAAGAAAAAAAGATTTACGTATATACCGCGTAAGAAATACGAGCTTAATTTGGGCCGGATTTGGATTTGGGCTTCGTAAAAAAGTTTCGGGCCGGGTTTGGGCCAAGCCCGGAAATTTTAATTTGGGCCCAGGCCAGGTATAGGCACAGACTCGTAAGTTTAGGCCGGGCCTAGGCATGGGGTGGCCAAACCCGAACCCGGCCCATTAATGGCCCAACCTGTGGTCTAGGCTCAGGGTGACTACCACGCTCTCAGTTGACTCACCTACATGGGATTGTCGGTATTGAGAGAGGTCTTTACCCGATCAAGTTGGGTAGTTAGATGGGCCTCTATCTCAACTACCCTAGTCGTCATGTCGGCCCGAAGGTCGGCTAAGGCTTTTAGTATCTGTTCACTAAGGTGCATCGCACTGGGGTAGGTATTACCGCTACAGGTGCATACACAGGGAGACTTCCTATCCGGTCTATTGCAAACCAAGCACCAAGATTCTAAATAAGGATTAACCCCGTAAAACCCCAACTACGATTGGAGCTTCTGAGGACAAATAAGAAGACGTTCGAGGGATAGTAGTAGTGCCAAGTGTTGATGTTAGGGCTGCAACTTGGGCGGGTTGGACCCGACACAACCCTAGCCCAACCCAAACTTTGAGTGGGTTTGGGTTGATGTATTTAAAGTTGGGTTGGGTTAGGGTTGAAAAAAACAACCTGAGTTGAATTTGGTTCGGGGTCGGGCTCGGGTTGAGGGGTCTGGCAACTCGACCCAACATGAACCCGAGTACTCATGTATATCTATGAGTCTGTGATATATAGGTAACAGTCACAACCATCCCGAGTACTCATATATTGAGGGGTCGCAGTCAGAGTCATCCGTTTCACCTAGTTCTATATTATTTATTTGCTTCTTGCTTATCAAATAAAGACATTATCTAATGATCTAGTAAATTGCATGGATAGAAATGCAACAAAAGTTATATGGTAGTGTTAGCAAGTATAAGTTCTTTTTAGATTTTGATCTTCAAAGGATAAAATTTTAAACGATAAGTATACCCAAACCTGCACAACCCGACCCATCCTACCAACTTGGGCTAACCTGAGCCAGACCCAAGCATAGAAATTTTTGCTTGAGTTGGGCTTTGGCTGGGCATCTCAGGTTGGAGGTTGGGTTGGGTTAGGGTTTTAGTACTTGGGTTGGGCTTTGATTGACCCCCAACCAGACCCAACCCGCCCAAGTTGCAGCCCTAGTTGGTGCCCAAGCAAGATCTAGTACTAGTAGTTAACCAGGATTTGAATAATTTTATGACTGGTGGGATCGTGGGATTGATAATTAGTAGAGGAAGAAGATGAATCACTACCTGTGGACGAGGTACTCGTGAGGTATGGACAATGACATGATAAAGAAGAGGAACAACGCATAGAAAGGAGACGACTCTTATGATAATAGGCTCTCCAATGACTGACAATAATGGCAGTGGAATCATTCTCCAATGGGGGTTATCAATCAATGTTTACATTAGTTTTATTTTTATTGCTTATGGAATTCTAGTTATGTTACTTATGTATACTTTTATTCTCTGGCTTTAAACTTTTATTTTACTGAATTTTTATTTAACTATTACTTGCACTTGTGCTTGTATCAATTGTATGTAATTATGTTACTAATTGTTTACAATAAAATAAATGGATTTTTTCTTTTGCACATATGAGTTCTAATATATTTTGTATTTTATGGATTTTTTCAATATTTTTCTAGTTTTTATTTAATTTTTAAGAATAGTTAAATGGCATATGTGCATATGTAACCGCTGCATAGACCACACATCAGTATTGAGAACATGCACAATACACACTTATCTTATGGCATGGCATGTGGCTTACCACATATTTCGTACATTGAAACATGCTTTAGCCACACTAGCTGCTAGCGCCAAATGGATTGATAGTTAATTAAGATGAGGAAAAAAAATCTTATCATCATTGTCAAGAAAGTACTGACAGCCTCAAAAACTTTAATTGTCTTAAACTCTTAATTACTCTTTATCAGAATCCGTGAAAGTTCACTCGTCGCATAGAAGAGTCATTTAGCAAGTACTGTTTTCAGGTCATCATTAGAATGTAGGTCCCAACATGATAAAGTGCAATGTTACTGCTATTAGTTGATTGAGAAATTCTGGGGAAAAAAATCCTCTTAGTTTTGACATCCTTGTATAATATACATAAAAATGCAAGAAATGAAACTCATATTTTCTTGGTTCGCAACAGCCATTTTTCTTTATTTATATCCAACCCTACCAATGGGAATTCGAGTCTGGACCCCCTCTGTGAGAGGAGTGCCAACTGTCAGATTTTGTAATTGCCCTTTGCTCTCAGCATCAAATCAAGAAGGTGATTGTTCCGGTTTTCCACAAAAGGATCAAACAAATGAGGTTTAGACAAACAAATGAATAGACGCACCAATAACATAATATCTCCTAGAGCAGGTGATTGATTCTGAAATGAGAAATAAGTCGAGCACTTATGAATTACAATATGATAGACAATATTACGATAATTGTAACTCTCTTACAATTAATTTTCTAGAACATTAGTTTGTTTGGTTGTTTGGTTTTAAATAGCATTATGCACTGGTTCATAGAAAAACAGTAAATTATGAGAAAGTATCAAAATCATGTCAAATGGCATTCTGAAGTTCATGTATCTGCAAGTCTGCAACAATATTGATGACATACCATATTTGAGAGCATCTGCCCGGGCACAAGCCTCTGAAACTCTCATACAGAGATGGCTATTGAAATTTTCATGTATGCGAAGATTTGACAATCTCTGCATCCAAAACACGATTTAGTCAGCTATTGATTCTAAATAAAAACAATTCAAAATTAACACACTAATATACACAAAGTCACATGCACATACACCTCTATGTCTACATGCATGCGTGTAAGAATATTATATTCCTCGAAGTCAAAAAAAATATCTGTCACAACTAAAGGATGGGTTTGAAATAAGTATAACAATTTACCAAATGAGGATCCCACTATTTTTCTCTGTTATTCTCCCAACCTAAACGACCAATTTTACCACTGCCACGGTTAGACAATTACATGTCGCCTAACCTGACGACCACTAACAATTTCTAACTCCCTTCTTCTTCCCTTCAAGCACCACAGACCACCTTTTTGCTGCAGCACATATGAACAACTACCAAAACACCAAAGCTCTCCCACCCAAAACCCCAACACTACCTCTATAGAATCAAACCTCATTGCTATTGCAATTGAGAATAAACCACCTACATGATATTACTTGTCAAATATTAATATTTCCCTAGCTTAAAGGAGCATCTTCTCTCAGGTATTTGACAATAGAAAGATTTGCAAAGAAATTAACACCTTATCAGCCTCACACATGCACAATCAAATGCAAGAATACAGGCATGTCAAAAGCATATAAAAGAGAGAAGGGGAAGAAGGAGGAAGAAAAAATGAAGAGGGGGGGTGGGGGGAGGGGGGGGACACTAACAAATACTCGTAATTTATGCAATATCTGAAACAGAAGCCTTATATCCTCACGGTTACTGCAGTTTTCAACTAGTGACCAGACCCAAGCATTTGGAGGCATGGTTCGAGCTTCTACCGAGTTGAACATTTTTTGGTAAAGCTCGTCTACAATCTCTGCAGTCCATAGTGGAAAAAAGTCATTCGGCAGTCATCGAAAAAATTTCATGTTTTAATTTATCTTTAAAATGCATGAATTTAGAGAGTCAACACTTGAATTGCTAAAAAGTTCATCATAAACTACCAAGTACGATATGTACAAAATAAATTAGCAACATCAAATAGCAATCAAATTCAACACTTGAACATGGGCATGAAGTCTAAGGAGTTTACTAAGATTTGGACTTCCCTAATATTTAAGTTGACAGATTCCTGAAACCAAAGAAAGACTCAAGCTAGCATAACTTGAATTCTTAAATTTTATTATTCGGTCATAGCCACTTGTCATTCGGCCAGCTACTACCCACTAGCTTAACATGATCTAAAGGATGTACCAATGCTTGCGACTAAGTGGATAGCCAGGCAAATAGTCCAAACTGTTGATTATAGCTAGTACGTAAGTGATACTAGTGGTTCCTAACCTCCCCAAATTATGTTTAATTCCCCACCACATAAATAATAAAAAAACAGTAATAAATATATATGATTGTAATAATATACTAATTACTCTAGGAAATTGTAAGAGAATTATTGGGCCATCAAAATAATCTTACTAATACGATGATAAATTCAACAAACGTAAAACACCAAATTTCACTGCAAAAGATTAGGGTCTCATAAGTTAAAATACGTGAGACCCAAGATAGACAAGCCAATTCCAATAAAATTTAGAGGTAGAAAACAAATGCCCATATCACATTTCTACAATTTCAATATGAGAACAAGAACTAGCAACACTGATAAATGTGGTATATAACTGAAACACAAATCCAGGAACTTGAAGAGGCCAAGATATGTGTTTTGATATTTTCAGGTTAGCGTAACTATTCACTCCCTGGCCCAGCAAGGATTTGGGGTCTACGGCAGCTCATAGTAACTGACCAACATGAAGTACAAGCCCTGTGAAACAAATTAAAAATGCAGTATGACAGCACAGGCTACACATATTAAAAACTGCAAGAATTTATAGAAGCAGGTATGATCATGTAATAAGCTGAAATTATCCAAACAAACGAACAGAAACAACCACGAAAAGCAAAAGAAATTTATAAAGAAAATAACCTGTTGGACGAGCACTTTCTTTATTTGCCTCTGACGAATAACAAGACCCCACAACTGAAAAGCACATTGGATGATGGCCCCATTGTTGAATAATAGTGGTCGAAAGCACCAGATTGGCATGAGTAGTTCCTTGAATGCATTAGACAAAAGAACCCCAAATGTCAAATCAGCAACATTAGCAAGAAGTAACAGAGTCAATGACTAAGAATCTAAGATACACCTATCATTGTCTTAAATTTCATGTCGAAGCATATCTATATAGCACACATCATAAAGAAATACTTACCACCACCCAAAAAAAATTTAATAAAAATAAAAACAAAAAAGAAGGGGAAGAGAAACTATAAGCCATGTTATATCTCGACAGCATTTTATTAAAACGAAGCTGATTCCTTAGGCAAAGTAGAAAGTGATTTGATGTGAGGATGATATGTTCTTATTTTGCTTAACCGGAAGAAAAGATATACCCAAAAAAAAAATGCATCTAAATATGCTACAACCACCTTTTTAAACAAACTACTACAAAGGCTAGCTCCCACTTTGCTGTTGCAGCTTGCGATTCAAGACAATAACTTATTTGATTAAATCCTCTAATGGAGAATATGCTACTGAAAATAAATAGGAAGCTTTAACGCAAAATTTAAGTCATCCTTGCCATATCTTGTCATACAATACATGCCATGCTAGGATTAAAAGTCAAAAAGGTTTAGCGGATGGCTATGATGGACTAGATCCGGAAAACATTTAAGTCACAACAGAAACAACTTAAATTTAAGCTTCCACCATAGGGCCACTTAGAAATAAATGAATATATAGATCACGTAAGTCGGCCCTAATACTTGGGAAGAAAGACCATGAGTCCCTTTCCCACAGAGAATAAGACTCGTGGCTCTTTTCTAATCATGGGCGTCATCCCACGACAAAAGAGAACTGTGGATGCCATCACAGCATAAAGGTATTTCAGTGACCCTCCTATTCACGGAAATCAAGGAACAACTCCAAGGGGCACGGGCCTCTCCTCCTACACCGAACTCCTTTCTCGCCTCTCCACCTACACTGAACTACTCATTTCTCCAATCAAACTCACCCATGGCCTCATTAGGTAAGTTTTTTTTTCCTCCAAGTGAGGAAATAAAAGAGGGTCTACGTAATTTAATAATTTGATTAGATTGAATTAAAGGCTTATGAATTTAAGTGTATTCCACCAAATATCTTCTCTATTATTTTCCTCCCCTTTCCTCTTTTCTTTCTCTTTATCTTGCTCTCTTTGCAATTAATTGATTACTCTTGCAAATTTAATTTGTTGATGATTCTATATTGGGCTAAGTGCGAGAGGTCCCTAACAACAGATCGTTCCCATGAACAGAACCCGCTCAGATTTCATTTAGCCTAAGGTCCCTGACAAAGACAATGAACCCGAAATTACCCTCCCCTGCTTCTTCTCCCACCTTTCTCAAGTAGCTCCAACGGCGGCAACAGCGAGCAGCTCCGACGGCGACGGCAGCAGCAAGCAGCAGCGGTGAGCAGCTCCAGCGGCGACGTTCGATTCGGTGGTTCGATCCTAGGTCTAGAGTTCATCCTATGGCCTGTAGATCTTAGGGTTAAGGTTAGGTCTAGGTTCGGTTGGCTTCGACGGCGAGCAGCTCCGGCGGCAACGTTAGGTGCACGAACGACAGCGAGCAGTTCGATGGTTCGGTTGAGTGCTTCACTAGTTCGGTGGCATGGCAAAAGAAATTTTGAAATATTGAGTGCATTTTCGTCCACACATTTCAAAGTCCTTCAGCTTAACCGATCGCTTTGTCAGGGATGGCTCAATAAGTCCCCCTTCTATATTTCTATGAGATTTATGTTTTGATTAATTGTGAAAGGGCTAAATTAAGCACTATTTTCTTTGAGTTGCTGAAACTCATAATTTCTCTACATAAACATGTAAGGGAACAGTATCACAAATGCTTCGAAACCCAATAAATACTTGTTATCATGAGCGACTACAAATGCGCATATGTAATCGCAAGTGTCGGGTCGACTATGTGGCCACTGCACAAACACCTCCTAAGTAATGGGGCCGCACAAGCCCCATACTGCACGAGCCGTTGGATTATGCGATCGCATAGTACCATGTGTGATCGCACAATACCCTAATGGCTAATTTCGCTCCTCATCCCTATATATAATCCTCCAACCCCCTAATTCCATCCCAAATCTCTTTTCTCCATGGCTTATGCAGATCAAGGCTCCTCTTCTGGTATTGGACCTCTTAAACCTTTGCAGTCAAATGATCAAGGTTGGAAGTACGGACTGAGGGAAAGCACGAGGAGTCGAGGACTCTAAAAACATAATAAAATCTACTCACCCTAGATGGCACAAGGCAATTTAATGCCAACGAGTAAACTCCTAATGCGGAAGGGATTCTATTAGTTTCCAATGACTGACATAAACCCATAAAACAAAATTTAAACTATGTAGGATGCAAAGATTGTGAGTATAGGGTAGAAGCATACAAGTAACTATCCTAGAATAAAAAATAAAGACACGTAGGATTTTTAGGTGGAAACCCAAAAGGGAAAAACCACCCCAAGCAAGATCGTAGACGAAGCAATCCATTAAGAGTAAAGGATTACAACCAAAGGCAAGAGTGTTACCCTTGAAACAATCGATACTTCCACAACCCCACACAAGCTTGGCACCGACAATCAGCAACCACCGCGACGATCCTCCTCCAAAACCTCCTTCAAGCCAATGAAGTCTCACCTCGTCCAAGTCCACGAACGTCTCTTCATGCAATCTACTCCGTGCTTCGGATCACCTCAACAACTCCAAAATCTTGACTCTCCGCAAGCAAGGTCAAGCAAACACCTCGAACTCCTCCAACAATGTTCTTCACAACAAGAATATGCGAAGATGCACGATCAAGAAAAGGTCTCAAAGAAACAAACAAAATACTTGAATCCGGATCGAAAGTCTATCCAATCAATTGAGGATGTATATAGATTGTTGATTTGAGTCCATTAGCATTCAAAGCTAGACATTGCCTCGTAAGGCTCGTCCTCTTTGCCAAAATGGACTAAACAATCACAAACTATTAAGTATAATTCTCTATGAACCTATTCACAACGTGGGACAAAATAAGAAGAAACTTCTCCCAAGTTTTCTTAGATCAAAAAGGTCACCATACACTTAAGGTGCACGGACCATTAAATATAACTTGTAATCAGCAATCTCTTCTTCATGTACATGGACAATATGAAAAAAAAAAAAAAAATTGAATTTTTGACCAGGTGCAGCTACCGACAATTTATCTACTTTTTTAAAAAAATTGGGTAATATGTCAATGCACATACTTGCTGAAACCAACTAATACTAAATAGCTTAAATGCAAACCAATCTTTCAAAACAGTGAAAAAATACATGCATACAATCAAGATTTCTCAAGAACAACGGCTGCTTACAACACTTACCCCCATAGCCTTTATTCTCAACGTCGACATAAGAATCCGGACGAACACCCGGAAGACCTGCGATTAAGCAGACACCATCACTCCCACGTAGAGTATTTGAATCAAACATTTGAGAATCCATATGTATATACCCTTGAAAATACGATAAACAAACAAAATCCTTTAACCTTGAAACAAAAAAGAAAGGCTAACATTTATCCAAAATTTGTGGAAACACCACCAAAAAATTGCTTCTTTGTGATATACCCTCATTCGATGCTATCAACGATCGCGAGTACAGCGGCGAGTACGCCGAGTCACCTCCAGGACGTAGGACCATGCAACGGGTCGGGATGATCCGTGACGCCCCCGGGGCGGCCAGGTGGGATAGAGCAGAGGGACGTGATCGGAGCCGGGTGAGGCCCACGAACGAGGAGGAGGAGCAGCCCGTGAAGAATAAGCGCTTGGAGAGGGAAACGGAGTTGGAGTACAAGGAAGTGGCGGCGAACGCTCGGGTCATGACGGCGACCGCCATTGGGGTTGGGTGGAGAGTTGGCAATGATGCCAAGACCTACGCTTAGAGCTTCACACTCTATTCGCACCCATGGGATTAGTGATGTCACCCGAATCTGTCCCCCAACACATTTCGCATATTGGTCTTGGCACCCACACAAACCCCCAAATGCCCTCCTCTTTTTTTTCTCCTCCTCCCTCTATCTTCCTCTCGCTAGAACCCTAAGTCGCTGCCGCTCCTCCCCATTCCTTCTTCCTCCACCTTCCTCACGTTTGACCCCTAGCCACGGCTTAGGGTTCTGGCGAGGGGAAGAGGAGGTAGAAGGAAGAGGAGATGGAGATGGAGGAAGAAAGATGGAGAGCGACGGGGCGGGGACAACCATGGTAGGGTGGGCGGTCGAACATGAACGATGGAGGAGGAGGCAGGGGCGATGGAGGGTGTCATCAGAAAAGGAGGCTCAAGCGGCGGTCGAGGCGAAGGGTGATGGGGTTGGCAACAATGGCGACCGGATGAGGGTAAACATGTAATAGTTTTTTAAAAAAAAAGATTCAGGTACCATCACTAATTCTATGGGTGCGAATAGAGCGTCCCTTTCTTCAGCCCTTACTCAAATTTTTACTCAATCTAATCCAATATAGACTACTCCAACCCTGCTCAAATTTGAGTCAAAACTCAATTTAATATGAGTTTGAGTAAAGGCCGGAGCTAATTTTGCAGCTTTACTCATATTCACTTAAAAAATACACACACGTTCGTAAATAAAAAACATATGTTAGAATTTGGTATGGAATTTGAGTGAAAATTTTGGTGAAAATTTGGTGAAAATTTTGAGCAAAACTCGGTTCGGTATAAGTCTATGGGTTTGTTTGGATGTTGCATATATATAAGTATATAACCTATGTTTCTTTGTATTGCATTGTTACAGTTCATATGCAAAAAAATGTATTCATAATTGCACATGTTTGTTTGTTTCTATCATTTGTACATAATTGTACATGGGTTTTTGTTTCTACTTGTTTGTCTTTTTTAAGCATGTACTTCTATTTGCACAAGGATCATATGGACCGTCCATAGTATAATGGCCCAAATGGTTTTTTTAGCTAATTTCAAACTTTCCATATCGTCTATCCAGTGCATGTTTTGCAATGTCAATGACTTGGATTATCATTTCCACTAGTATCATATGGATTGTATGTTGTATAATAGTTTAATATAGCACTTTAGCAAGTCATTAATTCCAAACTTTGCACTAGGCAGTATTGCTAAATATCCATTTTGCTTAGCCAAGTGGTCAAAAATCCGGGACGTGTCACCCAGTAGCTGTCATCTGGGCGAGATTATCGAACCTTCTTGAGGTAAGATTCTCGGACTAGGTCCTAGCAGGAATATTGGAGCTGGGCTGATGTGAGAAAAGAGGGAACACTCTTGAAATCATGTCTTTATGAAACAACCAGCCGATCGATCAGTGTCCATGGGTCATTCAACCGGTCAACATAAATATGCAGTCAACCGATCGATTGATCAGTGCCCCTGGGCTAGCCGACTAATCGATCGTAGATCTTGTGGGTGCAAAAAGTGGCTAAGGCAAGCAGGCCGATAGAGGCCTACGTTTCCAAGGTCCATGAGGGTAGCTCGTGGATCACCAACAGGCCGATAGAGGCCCATGTCTCCATGGTCCGCGAGGGCAACTCGTGGACCACCAGCAGGCCGATAGGGACCCACGCAATTAGAGGCCAACTAGAGCAACTTACAGCCCGATGAAGAGCAGCCAGCAAAGAGCATCGAGTGGACCAACCACGGGGTGCCACATGGAGTAATCACAGTCTAACACTTCTCGATAGAGAATAGCCTACATAAGACAACACGTGGACCAACCACGAGGTGCCAAATGGAGCAATCATCGTTCGACACCTCCTGATAAAGAATAGCCAGCAGAGGACAATACGTAGACCAGCTATGGGATGTCGCATGGAGCAATCACAGTCAGCCACCTCCCGAAAGATAATAGCCATAAAGGATAACACGTGGACCAGCCACGAGATGCCATGTGGAACGACCATAATCGGACACCTCTACAAGGAATAGCACTTATAAATACAGTAGAAGTCAACAGTCGCAAGGACCTTCTCTAGACCTTTTTTTGGCATTCTTTCTTCAGACCTTTGGATTTTGGAGAGCCCCATACCATTTTTGTGTAAGTGGAGTCTTGGGTGAGAGTAGCAGAGCTCCACACTCAAGGACCCATATCTTTCCCTCCAACTTCCAATTCTACCACCTTTCTAGATCTAGTCCACCTGACCAAGCAGTCGTCTGTGTCACCGACTACTAGTAGAGGATCAAGAAAGCGTTCGACAAAAAAGGTTCGCAAAAGGCAGTTCTCCATTGGCAAACTGATATTGAGGGTCGTCTTTCCGAATACCAAGGAGCCCGGTAGTGGGAAATTCACTCCGAATTGGGAAGGGCGTTACATCATGGAATTAGCAGGGGGAAAGGATCGTACAGGCTGATCGACCAAGAATGAAGTCGAGTACCGAGAACTTGGAATGTTTTACATCTAAAGTGGGTTTACCAATAATGTGATCATTTTCGAACTATTAATAAAATTATGGTTGAAGCACTCTATATTCACAATGCTATTGATTACCCCTCCGAGGGTACTATTTTACGTACTCCTCCGTTAGTTGGATCGGTTAGTGCCTCACTATGATCAAGCATCTCCGAGTGTACTATTCCATGTACACCTCTGCTAGTTGGGTCGGTTAGTGTCTTGCCTCAACCAACTAAGCCATCAAGGTACTCTTACATACAAAATCTAGTTGGATCGATCCGTGCCTTTCCACAATCAACCACCTCCGAGGGTGTTATTACACATTACTCCTCAGCTAATTGGATCGGTCAGTGCTTTGCCTTGACCAACTAAGCCATCAAGGTACTTTCGCGTACCAAAACTGATTGGACCGGTCAGTGCCTTCCCACGATCAACCTCCTCCAAGGGTGCTATTCCACGCACTCCTCCACTAGTTGGGTCGTCCAGTACGTGCTTTGCCTCGACCAACTAAGCCATCAAGGTACTCTCACGTACCAAACCTGGTTGGATCAGCTAGTACCTTGCCACGATCAACCACCTCCGAGGGTACTATTCCACGTACTCCTCTAGTTGGGTCGATCAGTGCCTTGCCTTGACCAACTAAGCCCTCTCATGTACCAAACCCGATTGGATCAGTCAGTGCCTTGTCACGATCAACCACCTTTGAGGGTACTATTACTCCTCCATTAGTTGAATCAGCCAGTGCCTCACCTTGACCAACTAAACAACTAAAATACTCTCATGTACTCAACCAATAGTCGAATACCTCACCAACCCAAAGACTAGGGTGCCCCTCGCATTCGGTCTACAAGCCAAAAATAACCAACTCTAAGGAGGGTATCGCTCTATGGGCACGAGAAAATTTTCCACTCGATCACCCTACTTGCAGTGGTACTAAGGATTTGACACAAAGAAAACTAAAGGCATTTGGGATAAATCATTCATAAGATAATTTTGATACCAAAAACTTCTTTCATAGATAAGCATCATGATTATAAAAAACAACCTGGAGGCAACCCATAAAAAGGTGTTGCTCTGGCAGGAGTCCTTTGATCAAGAGCTTATCTATCTCAATCTTGTCCTTTAGCGCCAGAGTCACCTGCTCACAAACTCCTTGTAGCTATCGCAATCCTTCTCCGCTAGCTTCAACTGGGCCTTCAACGATCTGATCTCCTGGTTGCGCTGATCCCCGAGCTACGTATTGTTGTTGTGTTTTAAATACTTGCAAGTGCACGAATCATACCATAGTATATTCTAGCAATGACGAGGTTGATCCCAGAGGGATTTGTGAAAAATAAGGGAATTAATTAAATTTGAGGCTGATTAAATCCTAATCTAGCCAATAAAAGAGGGTGATTAATTATCAAATCTTAATTCAATTGCCTAAGTAAGCATGCAATGTAAATTACAGTTTAAATTATCAAAAGAAATTGATATTAAGGTTTACATAATGCATGCCCTTTAATCAATAGCAACCATGCTTAAGATCATCGATTTTTTTTTGAAACTCTTAACACGTAATAATCTAAAAATTAATATTATTATTACAGATTATATGCAATGAGGAACTAAATAATTCTAAATCATGCTCGTCTTCGCTTTAAAGATTAAAACCCAATCATCCAGTGTATTCGTGGAACACAAATCACAATAGATATCCGATTTTAATATAAAAACTTAAGGCAACAAGTAATTAATTAAGAAGAATAATCCTAAATCATGAGAAAAACATAATTGAACTCATATACGAGATTTTATTCTTATTAATTAAAATGAAGTAAAAGCACTAAAACATTGAACAAATATGGTTTCAAGACAATCGATTCATCTCATAAGTATAGGTTACCATTTATTAAAGGGGTTTCATCATCAACCTTAGTACATGAATTTAGCAGCCATGACTTTCAATGCATAAAAAAAAAAAAAGATGAAGAAGAACAAGGTACAGTTCATCTTGGATGCTTCGTAGTCTCCTTCTTCTTTTTCTTCTTTCTCCTTGATGCTTTATTACTTTGACCACAGGGTAGATCCCTCATATAGGGACTAGTGGGTGGTATGATCGAAGCATGACAATCTCTACAAAATTATACCTCCTACGATCACTCTGATCAATAGGTACTATGCTAGACTTTGGTAGATTAAAAATTAAGCATTGTTAAGTTCCTCTTCACCGCGGAATATTATATTTTATATGCAATGGTAATTAGATATCAGGTGGTTCTCTTCCTTCCTCACTTGCAAAAGATAATTAGTTTAGGGGTTTCAATGAAGTGTTGTGCATAAGTATACAACCTTTGCATTCATAATATTAACTACAACATATACATATGTTTTTACGAGAAAACTTTTCATGGAAAAAAAAAAAAAAAACCCTCGCCAATTTTGCCCCAGATGGTGAGAGTAATCCACTAAACTTCAAAGGTCCAGTTACAAACATGGGTACAAGAACACACGAGCCCTACTAGGAGTACACCCTCCACACCTCGCTGTCTTCAGTTTTGCTTGTTCCAACTTTTTGCAAGCTCCCTACTCGGCTGCCTATATAGTGCTGCAATACCGTAGCCCTAGTTGCTCACCTGAGTCATCGCTCAGACTTCCGTGATTCACTCACGCGAAGACACCCCAAAACTCATCTCTGCAAGACACAAATATGCCCAAAGGTGAATCATACCCCCACTTGTAGGAGATAGTGTTGGAATTGGGTTCCGCTAATCAGAGTCGCAGCGGAAGCAAAAAGAAAGATCCGAAGATCATACGGTGTATGTTTCATTATAATTCGTGATACAAAACAATCTACATGCAAATCTATGATCTTAGCATATGTGCGGACACCCTAGAGGCATACTACGATCTACGGAAGACATGAATGCATCTAGTTAGGTGCTTAGATTCATCATACCTTATGGATCTATGATCCGGAGATTACGGAACGATGAAGAACCGCACTTGAATCGCAAGGGAAACTGTCGGATAGCACCTTGTCCTTTGCGAATTGAAGAATCCTCGAAATCCCGTCTCTGAGTGCAAGGATTTCAAGCCGACAGAGGAATCCGTTGCGAAGACGATGGCGAGCCTCGAGATTTTCTCCTCCTCTTTCTTCTTTCTTCCTTCTCCTTCCTTCCTCTTCCTTCTCCCTTCTTCTTCCTCTCTTTTCCTTGGCCGAAACCACAAAGGAGGAGGACTAGGGGTCGGATTTTTGGAGGGGAGGGAGTAGAACCATTGGGCCGGCCCCTCCCCTCTCTATTCCCTTTATACGGCCGGTCTCCCATGGCTTCAAGGAGCCTAGGGCCGGCCCTTAGGTGGATAGGGATGAGGGGGGATCGGATTTAGGTCTTCCGGGTGTCTATCGTGAAGTCCGGACGAAAACACCCTTCACGAAAAGCGGAAAACTGAAAGTGAGACTGAGTGAGGTGCGCTACTCGGAATCGAGTTCCGTCAGCACCTGTGAGCTCCTGGAATTATTCCGCTCAATCTATGATCCATATTCAATATGTTCTGAGCCATATTTCAGTATTTACCAAAATACCCCTACGGCCCGTAACACATGTGAATTAGGTTCTTTGGCTCCGGGCTTGCGCTCCATCGCGCTACTTCGCATCCAACGTATCTAACTTGGTCGGGGAACAATTCCTATACACAACGACATGGTGGAACCTTCAGGGTTCGGGATCTCTAGCTCCAACCGGATCCCTGATTAACTGTTCCGGTGACACCGAAAGTTCCGTTAATCAGCCCTAATCCGATTAACCCGCGTAGCCACCCAGAGTGCAACACGAGTTGAACTCTAGTGATCCTAAACTTATGTTACTCCCTCGTAACCCTGTTCTCTACTATACTCCGATAATCCTTAGTCCCTCCTATTACTGGTGCCATGATACGACTCGGGCGGTGGGGAGCACCGTCAGATCCCGATCGATCATCTGACTAGGGTTTGATGACTTGTCATCTATAACACCACACACCTTTCGGTGCTATGCCTAGCATCCGGAACATCGTCAGTCATACTGACAACCACCAGGCCTGGGTTAACTGTGTGGACAGATTGACTCATCAAACCGCACCCATCCAACACTGGACGTCGGATAACCTGTAGGGATTACATGTCACTCAAGCGTCAGCCGGGTAACCCAACGTATCGTGGTATTGGACTATGGAAGGTCCGTACACGTTGGCACATCAAAGCACCACACAACTGGTTGGCCCAGTGAACATGGTCCCTCAAGGTTAAGGACAAATTATCTATAGTAGTAAGACGATTTCTGCACCAGTGTCTGAATCACTGAACTGTGCACCGTTTTGGTTCCTGTTCAACACGATCATCGTGCTTGGTCAGGTGAATGGGAATCTCACGTTCCCGTAGTGGAGACTTCACCATATCCTCTACCTGCCAACAGCTTGTTCTCGGTGAAGCGACCGTCATTACCTAAGGTGTGAACTAGTTCTAGGTCTACACAGAACTGGTCCACTGGGTCTCCCAAGCATGGATCCTCCATGCGCCTCAATGGCCTACTGTGTTCCCTATGGTCCTTTTATTATATGAGAATTATCATATACCATAGTAGTATTCTAATTAAAGCAATAACCAAAGTCATCTTTATTAATGTTAATACAGAAAATCCACGCTAAGGACACACGAGCTACAACAATCTCCCACTTGGCCTAGCGGGGAACAACAGTCTTAACTCCCATGGCATCCACATGCTTCTCAAAAGCCTTGGTCGGTAACGCCTTTGTGAAAGGGTCCGCCATGTTATATGCAGACGCCACCTGAGTCACTGCAACCTTCCCTCGCTTCTGCAAGTCCCGGATAATGTAGTATTTCCGCTCGATATGCTTGCTCTTCTGGTGATATCTTGGCTCCTTGGATTGTGCTACCGCTCCACTATTGTCACAATAAAGGACAATAGGATCTTGAGCTCCCGGTACACATCCTAAGTCCGTGAGGAACTTCTTGAGCCACACCGCCTCCTTAGCTGCTTCGCACACCGCAACGTACTCAGCCTCTGTCGTCGAATCCGCGATGCATCCCTGCTTCACGCTCCTCCAACTGACAGCTCCTCCTCCTAATAAAAACACAAACCCTGACGTCGATCTCCTGGATTCCGGATCTGATGCAAAGTCAGAATCCGTATATCCAATCGGTATTAGTTCCTGTGAAGAGTAAACTAACTCATAATCTCTCATCCTACGGAGATACTTGAGTATACTTTTCACAGCAGTCCAGTGCCCTGGACCCGGATTTGACTGATACCTGCCCATCATGCCTACTGCATAGCATATATCTGGTCTCGTGTACTGTATGACATACATCAGACTCCCTACAGCCGAAGCATAACGTATCTTCTGCATCTCTACCCTCTCCTCAGGAGTCTTAGGACCCTGATCCTTGGACAACTTCACTCCATGTCTGAATGGAACCAGTCCCTTCTTGGAGTTGTGCATACTGAATCTGACCAAGATAGCATCTATGTAGGCTGACTGTGACAGTGAGAGAATCTTGTTCTGGCGATCTCGAGTTACCTTGATCCCTAGAACATAACTCGCTTCACCCAGGTCTTTCATGTCAAATTGAGAGGATAACCACACCTTCACTGTAGACAACGTTCCAACATCGTTTTCGATGAGCAGGATATCGTCCACGTAAAGCACTAGAAAAACTACTGCAGTCTTATCGCTCCTTTTATAAACACATGGTTCATCCACGTTCTGTTCAAATCCATAAAACTGGATAGCCTGATCAAAATGCATGTTCTAACTTCTGGATGTTTGCCTCAGTCCATAAATGGACCTTTGCAACTTGCACACCATACCTTCCTGACCTTTTGCGACAAAGCCTGGAGGCTGAGACATGTAGATGTCTTCTTCCAAATCCCCGTTGAGGAATGCGGTCTTGACGTTCATTTTCCAGATCTTCCAATCATAATGGGCTGCAATGGACAAGAGGATCCGGATAGACTTAAGCATAGCCACTGGCAAAAAGGTTTCGTCATAGTCGATCCCTTCTCGCTGGGTATAATCCTTAGCGACTAGTCTAGCTTTGTAAGTTTCAACGGTACCATCCGGACCTCAGTGGATACCATCGCTTCATCATAGTTCAGAGGATCATTCTCCTAAAACTCTGGATCAACCATAAAGGCTTCTCCAATGTATCTATCAGGAGCACTTGTGGTCCTCCCACTGTAACAAACCTGCGGTGGTTCTATAGGAGTCGATTCTACAGTACCGTTAATCTTAGTGGTATCGGCTCCCACTACGTTTTCTGTCTGCGTACTCCCATCAGTACCAAGCAATTCTTTAAGAACTACTTTACTGGTGGGCTTATGGTCCATTAAATAATCCTGCTCCAGGAATACGGCGTTCGTTGAGACCACAACCTTTCTATCCTCAGGATCATAAAATAAACCACCCTTTGTCCCTTTTGGATACCCAACGAATAGACATACCTTAGTTTTTGACTCCATCTTATCTGGCTTGTCCTTTCGCACATGTGCTGGACAACCCCAAATCCTAAAGTGTTGTAGGCTTGGCTTTCGCTTCAATTACAGCTCCCAAGGAGTTAGGGGTACTGACTTTGATGGAATAAAGTTCAAAGTATATGCTGCCGTCTCTAGGGCATATCCCCAAAAACTAGGTGGCAATGTTGCATAACTCATCATAGTCCGAACCATGTCTAACAAAGTTTGGTTTCTCCTCTCAGATACACCGTTTTGTTGTGGTGTCCCTGGTGCAGTCAATTGGGATACGATCCCATTCTCACGCAGGTACCCTATAAATTCATCCGATAGGTATTCGCCTCCTCGATCCGATCGAAGACACTTGATACTTTTACTCGTCTGTTTTTCTGCTTCAGCTCTGAACTCCTTGAATTTATCAAAGGATTCTGACTTCCGCCGCATTAGGTATATATATCCAAACCTCGAGTGATCATCCGTGAAGGTGATGAAATACTCGAAGCCTCCTATGGCACGGACACTTATGGGCCCACATACATCAGTGTGTACCAACTCCAATACCTCCTTAGATCTACTACTTTTGGCTCGAAAAGACCTTTTAGTCATCCTGCCTTCCAGGCAAGACTCACACGTCGGTAGGCTTTCTGAAACATTTGGACTTAAGAGTCCTACCTTAACCAACCTGTGAATCCTGTCTGAGGCTATGTGTCCAAGCCTTAGATGCCAAAGGAGTGTTGGATTATCTGAGAGATTTTTTTTTTTAGATGAATTAATCACACAAGCTTCAGTTATGTTATCCTGCTTATGATTGGAGTTAATTACATAGAGACCATTCTATATCTTTCCCTTACAAACAAAGGAACCATTCAATTTAATTGACACACCAGAAGCATCAAATAAAACTGAAAAACCTTTATTATTCAATAAAATTAAATTACATCTCAAGGACGGTACATATATAAAGTATGTCTCTAAGTAATAAACTTCTTCCATCAAGGAACTGCAAGATGACATCTCCAACTGCTTCAGCCTCTGCCACGGCCTCAGTTCCCATGCTTAGGATTATCTCCCCATCATCCAGTTTTCTTGTCTCCTTGAACCCCTACAAATTATTGCAAGCATGGTTAGTGGAACCAGAATCCACAATCCATGAAACTGGAGAACAACTGGATGCTACAAGGGATTCCACTATGTGGATTTGAGATATACCTATCTCAGCCTTCTTGGGAGCCGCACGGCAGTCGCCTTTCCAGTGCCCCTTCTTGCCGCATCGGAAATATTTTTCTTTGGGCTTCGCCGGATCTGCTTGGGAACCTGCAACTGCACCTGGCCTATCTTCACGGGCTTCTTAGACTTTCTTTTCTGAAACTTGCCCTTGGCTTTCAGAGAAGAATTCCGCTCTACGTTCAGGGATTGGGCTCCTGCCTTCATCCCGTCCTTTGCCGCCTGGAGCACCGCTAGGAGCTCTGCGTTAGACATCTCCAACCTGTTAAGGTTGAAGTTGGTAATGAAGCCCTCAAACGCTCCTGACAGAGACACGAGGAAAATGTCGGTCTGGATCTCTGCATCCAAGATGACATCGAAGGAACCAAGCTCGTTCACATAGCCAAACAATTTTAGCATATGATCCCGAACTAAAGTCCCCTCTGCCATCTTTGTGGACACCAATTTCTTGATGGTCAGGTAACGAGTTACCCGACTACGACCCTCGAACATTTCCTTCAGGTAGAGCATCATGTCTGAAGCAAAGGCCATGTCTTCGACTTGCTTCTAAAGGACGGTCTGCAAGAATGCCACAATGTAGCACTTGCACATCTTAGCAGCATCTAGTCAGTCTTTCCATTCCTTTAACTGGGCCTCAATTGCATCTGGTCCCGGCATGGCCGGTTGAGGGGTACTTAGGGCAATTGTGTGTTTGCCAACCCTTAGGACGAGCATTAGGTTACGCTTCCAGTCCTCGTAGTTTGGTCCCGTAAGTTTGTTATCATTAAGTATGGAGGTAAGGGGGTCGAGCTTGGTCATGATTTCTGTAAATAATGGTTTAAAGCAATAGTTAGGGTCTACTACAATCTATTTTATGGAATTTAGAAATAGATAATGTCTACTCCAGCCGCTATGTCTTCACCACCTCAAGTGGAGACATCCAGAAATTTAAATTCCCTGGGCTCGAGCACTGAGACTATCGGCCCTGAATTGGAGACAGCATCTCGGTGAGAGCATGCAACCGCTTCTGCCAATGGGGTTTTTACGACCCAGTCTTCATCAGAATTACCCATGGTAAACTGAAAGACCTCCCAGTCTCCTTTTGGCCAGCTTTATGTGACCCGCGTGCGCAGCAACAGCGGCTTTACACAAGCTTTCGGATGATTCCCACAAATCTAGGTGGTGTCGGCAAGGGGGTTCATAGGCTCCTGC
Source organism: Chamaelirium japonicum (assembly GCA_947650365.1). Classification (NCBI taxonomy): domain Eukaryota; kingdom Viridiplantae; phylum Streptophyta; class Magnoliopsida; order Liliales; family Melanthiaceae; genus Chamaelirium; species Chamaelirium japonicum. The sequence continues at coordinate 41,462,863 of OX393554.1, forward strand.
GGTGCAGGATAAAACCGTCACCCACTGCCACCGGCATCCTCCATGTCCCGAAGGAAACCACTAGGTGAACCAGTATGGAAGAAAACACTTCTCTCACCCGGTGGGAATATCGAACTGTGTACCTCCCACCCAGACCCTTAGCCGGTTGATTGTGGAGGCCAGGGGCTCCCCTTTGGAGGGAACCTCTTATACATCCCTTCTTTATGAGGTTTAATGCATATCTAGAATGGTCACAACCTCCTAGACATAGACCCTGGTCTACCGTGCTCCCACTAGGATTACAAACCCTCCCGCAAAGCATTAGTATCCTCAAAAAATATCATAGTCCCTACCTTGAATACTTAGCTTTTGCCTTTCTTGCAAGGATCAAATTACATAGATTCCAAGAATCCCGATACTTTACTAGTTTGCCCATAATCTTATGATCTGGAGCCTAGGCTAAGGTCAACGTGGAAAGGACTCCCACTACGATGACGCCTCGTTCACAATTTGATGTCTGATGTCATAGTAGACCTTATCTCATTACAGGTTTCGATGCTGGCCAAATAGGGACATCCGACAACCTCCGTCGGACCTCAACCTAATTGTGGTATAACCAAATCGTGATGAGTTCATACTACCATCAAACGTCATCTAGAAACGGGTATCACACAGTGAAATCCTAACCTAACTTGGTCGCTAGGACCACGTGGGGAAAGGGCATCCCACTAGGGTTATCATACTTCTTATGGAGACATTAGTTAATTATCTCTAAATAAATCTAACACTGCGTCTATCTCGGTGCACAGTACTTGGCTACCTGAACTACCACGAGGGCGGTTACCGCCTTTTCTTTTAGCTAGCCACAGAATTCGCACATGTTAGAAGTATATAGAGACACCGATGAATCCATAATTTTAGTACTAACCCTAAGACTGATCTAGAGACTAACTCACAAGCAAGAATGATAATCACATTATCATCGGGGTTCTCTAAATACTGAATAAAGAGAAACAATAGAGAAAGCATCCAAACTTAATCAAGTCCAGGGTCCGACCCCTGAACCTGAATAGCACAGCCAAGATATCCTGCTCTTCCGTTCTGCACGATCTCTGACGATAATCCCCTTCATCGCCAACGTGCACGCTTTCGCCGGGTCTTTACACGCCATGGTACTGTTAGGATTGATGTGTTCTAAGCTTGTAAAACTTTATGTTTTGGTCTAATAAAGATTGATAGTTATTAATATATGAGATGCATATAGGTGCGTAACATAGTTACGTGTTCTTTTGAGAACAGAGAGCCATGGTTATATGGTAGTCCACTGAGTTGAAGACTGAGTGGATTGGTCCCGTATAACCTAAATAAGTTCGCAGCTATGATCAGGTTGGTCGCCTCATCATGTTAAGCTGTTGGCGATGACAGTTCATGGGATGTCTTCACCATGGTCATCACCAGGCACAGTGTCTGTGGCTGAACGGAACTAACACGGTGTACAGATCAGTGAGCAGACACTGGTACACTAAACCGTGTTTCTGCTTAGGGTAAAACGGTCCTAAACCCTGAGGAACCACGACTGATGGACTAACCAGTTGCGTGGTGCTTTGGCGCACCAATGTGTGAGGGTCCATATGCAGTGATCCAAAACCACGGTGTACTGGGTTACCCGGCTGGCGTTGCATTAGCGTGTCACTCCTGCAGGCCATCCACACCCCTGATGGGAGGTGCATTCCTTGGTGTGACTTACACTGTACCAAACCCAGGCCTGGTGGTCATCAGTTTGACTGTTGACCGGGTTCGATTACTCGACGGGGTAATCAGAGGTACGATGTATAGGTCAACCTGGAAGGAACCAAGTCATATGATCATTCGAGTCTGACGGTAGTCTTCACCGCTCGAAGTGAATCATGGCATCAAGTGGAGGGACAGCGGGTTTACTACTACTGAGCGGAGAGCAGGGGTATGATGGAGAACATAGTAAGTCTGGGTGAATTGGAGTGCAGCCTGCGTCGCACTCTGGGTGGCTACGCAGGTTAACTCGAGCTCAGAGGATCGATGGTACACTCGGGTAGTGTGTCGATCGAGCTTGAGTTGGAAGCCATGAACCCCGGTCCCTGATGGTTCCACCTTATCAACATTATGTACGGTTCTTGAACCGTCTCCTCGGAACACCATAAGCAGGAGGAAGAAAGAAGTATACGTTCCGTGTGTGCTTGGCACTAGAGCACGGTAGATGCGTAACTACATACGAGTACTAAGGGTTGAGCCCGGGATTAGTACAGAGTCGTATGTAGTAATCCCTAGCCATAAGTGAACTTCGCTGCATAGGTGCGATGCACCGGGGTATGTTGCGAGTTGACTAGTTGACTATGCTAGAGGCACCCTCCGGTGGCCTCAGTTAATAGTAAGTAACTAGTAGATATCACTTAAGTAATGGCCGTTAGGTATCGCACGCTAGAAATGGTCAAAATGAGGCGTCGGGGCGTTTTGGTAAAAACCTCACTCTGCCGGACCTCACTGTTGGCCGAACCTAGTGGTGGGACACCTCACTAGGGCCGGCCCTATGATGTAGGGATAAGAATCCCTCATCTATAGGGCCGGCCATATGGATAGGGATGGGGCGATAAATCGGTTAAAATCGAGCCCTAAAAAGTGGGAAAACGGATAAATACGCGGAGAGATAAAAGGGAGATAATGGAGAGATAATGAGAGGGGGTTAATATCCCCTTGGATCCTTATCCAAGGGGTGTTGGCCGGCCCTATAAAGCCCTATGGGGCGCCGGCCCCATGTACAAAAAAAAAAAAAAAACCGAACCCCCCTCTCTCTCATCTCTCGAGTTCTCTCCCGTTTCATCTCCCGTTTCCCGCTTGCTACTTCGTCTTCCTCGCGTGGAGTTCTGAAGAAGGAGAAGGGTCGTTCTTCGGAGGCACTCAGAGATCCGAGAGCGACGTTCCGTGCATCGTGTGAGATCGGGTGAACAAGAAGGCAACATCTCCATTCGTACCGTCGGCATCTTCGCGAACGATCTTCCGTCTCCATCGACAAAGAAGACAATCCTCCGCGGTTAAAAGATCCGTACGAAAGGTATGTGTAATCTAACATATAGATCTAGCGAGCATTATGATTTGCATCCATGCTAGTTAATCATTACGCTAGATTGCCGTTAGGGGTTTTCGATTCTCGTGCATACACATGCACACATATGTAGATTAGTTTCTGTGAAAAATTAAATCGTGTAACGTGCACCATGAACGGTCTTTCGACCGCCAAATCGTTTCCGCTGCGAGCCTCTGACCCGGATTAACTTCCAACAATTGGTATCAGAGCCGCATTAGTGGTGTGCGTTTCACGTTTTTTCATGAAACTAACATGTGTGCGCATGATGAATGCGTGAGATCATCGGGGTTCTTACGCTTAGATCATGCATATATATAGATAGTGCTTGTTCTATTAATCATTCTTGCAGGGCGCCGCTATAAAAAATCTAGATCTATGCTTTGTGCTTGCTACCGGGGGTCGGACCCCGAGTTAGCAATTGTCTGGATTTGCTTTCTGTGTGTGGATATGTAATTGAGCCATAGATTGGGCGAGCGATGGGGTTTGTCCATCCTCGGTTTCCCATGGCCTTTTTTCAAGGTGTGTTTTCTTTTCTTTCTAGGAAATTGTGTACGACCGAGCACTTGCTCGTAGCGTACTAGACTTTTTCAGTTACAGATCGAGAAGAAAGACGTGCCAAAGAAATCCACCATCGGGAGCGGAAGCGGAACCCTGGAGGATGAAGACGATCCGGCAAAGTGTTCGCAAGCGCGACGGAGGAGCCGGACCGAGGAACCTTGCGAAGAAAGCTAGAGGCCTGCGCTGTGCTAATTAGGTTCAGGGGTCGGACCCTGAACTTAATTCAGTTTTTAAGGTTGCTTTCTTTAATCAGTTCTTTATGCTTCATATCGAACCCCGATGAGATAATATGATTATCAGTTTTCAGAGGGATGCCTTTCCCCTCCGGTCCAAGCGACTGTTTGAGGTTAGGATCCCGCTAGATGACGCCTATTATTTAGTTGACTTTTGATGTTAGTGGGATCCCATCACATATGGTTATGCCACCATTAGGAGAGCACCCGACTAGTCGGGTGTGCCTATTTGGCCAGCATCGAAATCAAAGATGAGATGGAGATCCATTGAACATCAATTGTCAAATCTATAAGCGAGGCGCCATGACTAGTGGGAGTCCTTTCCAGTGAGTCTGACTCTAGGATTAGCTCCAGAGCATTAGCGTGATAACCAATTTTGCAAAGCATCGATACTCTTGGAATATGTAATGTGACCCTTGAATGGAGAAATCCACTTGAGGCAGGGACTATGATATTCCGAGAGTGATTAATGCTAGGCGAAAGGTTTGAACGCTAGTGGGAGCATGGTGTGACCAGGGTCTAGTATTTAGGAGGTCGCTACCTTTGCATTTGCATAAATTCATACTCGTAAAATAACCCTCAGAATTATAAGGGATGCAAGAGAGGACTTTTAAAAGATCCTCTGGCCTCCACGGCCAGTCATTTTGTGTTTGGGTGGGGATGCATAACTTCACACCCCCTAGGGTGGGAGCTGTGTGTTTCCATGCCAAATTACTTAATGACCTCCCTGTGGATATGGCGATTACGGGGCCAGGAGAGAAGGGCTTTTCATCCCACCCTAGTGGGGGCCGCATGAACTCCCGTGTCGTAATTGCTTAGGCTCGTGGGTAAGCATCCTAAGTACACGTGAGGTATTCGTTGCGAAGACAACGGTGATCACGTGGTACTGGCCGAAAGATAACCATGGTCCATCATAGCCCTTAGTTGGCAGATTTGGATAGGGTCAAGGAAAAGGCCCATGTGAGCGGATTGACGCTGTATGATGCCCCCTAGGGCAGGTACAGTCGATTCCGAGATCTTACATACATGGTTAATTGATCCATGGTAATGACTTCGCTTGAGGGTAGCGTCGACATATGGATATAATTAGCTTGTTTTAAAAATCCATAAAATAAGTTTTTAATGCATACTCATTATTCAATCTTTATTTTCAGATGACTAAGTTAGACCCCCTGTCCGCTATCCTAAATGACCACAAACTTACCGGTCCCAACTATGAGGACTGGAAGCGCAACCTGTACCTGGTCCTAAGGATTGGTAAACATATGACAGCCCTTAATGACCCTGAGCCAGATTTGCCAGGACCCAATGCCACAGAGGCACAGTTAAAGGCATTCACTGACTGGAAGGAATCCAATGAGATATGTAAATGCTATATTATAGCATCCTTGCAAACAACTCTGCAGAAGCAAGTCGAGGAGATGCCCGACGCTTCTGACATGATGTTGTATTTGAAGGAGATGTTTGAAGGTCACAATCGCGTTACGCGATACCTTACCATCAAGAAACTCGTCGGCACTAAGATGTCCAATGGGACGCTGGTTCGGGAACACATGATGAAAATGTTTGGGTTCCAGAACGAACTAGCTACCATGGACATTGTGCTAGAAGGCGAGGTGATGACAGACATCTTCCTCTCGTCACTGTCTGGAGCCTTTGAAGGCTTTGTCACCAACTTTAATTTGAACAAGTTGGCTATGACAAATGCAGAGCTTCTGGGAGCTCTCCAGGCAGCTGAGGATGGCTTCAAGCAGAAGGGCGAAGCACTTCACGTGCAACGCAGATCCTTCAAGAAGCCTGGTAAACCTCAGGGCAAGAAACATAAAAGGAAACCTAAGTCATTGCCTGTGCAGGACTCTGCTGGAGCCTCTGGGTCTGGGGAATCAAAGAAATCGGGCACGAAGTGCTTCCGGTGTGGCCAGAAGGGTCATTGGAAGAAGGACTGCAAGAAGCCTCAGAATGCTGGTGAAGGTAATCTACAACTCTTAGTTGTTGAATCATTTCTTTCAAGTAATAGTACTTTTGCTAGTTGGATTGTGGATTCTGGATCCACTAACCATGCCTGTAACTCTCTTCAGGGGTTTCGGGAAAGCAGAAGATTACTTGATGGAGAAGTGACCCTGAGCATGGGAACTGAGGCCGTGGCTACTGCTGAAGCTATTGGAGATGTTAATCTTAGTTTTTCGAATAATAAGACTTTGACACTTAGAGATGTCTTTTATGTACCGTCCTTGCGACGTAACTTAATTTCTGTTTCTTCTTTAGTTAATGAAGGTTATTCAGTTTATTTTGATGCTTCTGGTGTGTCGTTTAAACTGAATGGAACTTTTATAATAAGAGGAATGGTTCAGAATCATCTCTATGTTGTGAGTCCTAAATTTGAAAAGGATAACATAATAACTTCAGCATTTAATGTTAATTCATCTAAGCGTAAGAATCCATCGGAAAATTTAACCCACCTGTGGCACTTACGACTTGGGCATATTGCCTTAGATAGGATCCATAGAATGGTGAAGGCCGGGCTTCTGGAAACAGATCCTACGGAGATCCTTCCCACCTGTGAATCCTGCCTGGAAGGCAAGATGACCAAGAGGTCCTTTAAACGCAAAGGAGTAAGAGCCACTGAGGTATTAGAGTTAATCCATTCGGATGTATGTGGACCCATGAACGTCAAGGTGATAGGAGGCCATGAGTATTTCATCACATTCATTGATGATTACTCAAGATATGGTTACATTTACCTGATGCATCGGAAGTCGGAATCCTTTGACATGTTCAAAGAGTTCAGGGCTGAAGTAGAAAAGCAGACAGGTAAATATATAAAAACCCTTCGATCTGATCGAGGAGGTGAATACCTATCTGACGAGTTCCTAGGGTATATGGTGGAGCATGGGATAAAAACCCAGTTAACTGCTCCAGGTACCCCACAACAGAATGGAGTTTCCGAGAGAAGGAATCGAACCTTGTTGGACATGGTTCGTAGCATGATGAGTTACGCCAGTTTACCAATGACCTTTTGGGGATATGCCCTACAAACAACAGTTTATATTCTGAATCACGTTCCGTCTAAGTCAGTGCCTCTGACCCCTAGAGAACTGTGGTCAAAGCGAAAGCCATTGATACAGCATTTCAGAATATGGGGATGCCCTGCACATGTGCGAAGGGATAAGAGGGAAAAGATGGAAACTAAAACCAGAGTATGCTTATTTGTAGGGTATTCCAAAGAGACCAAAGGTGGTCTATTTTATGATCCTGAGGAAAAGAAAGTGATCGTTTCTACGAACGCCTATTTCCTAGAACAGGATTATATTGTGGACCACAAACCTACTAGTAAGGTAGTTCTGGATGAACTGCTAGGTACTAGCTCAGATAGCGCATCCAAAAGCATAGTGGGAACTGACATTACAGATAATAATATACCAGATACTGTAGAACCTGTTAATCCTGTAACACCACCACTACCTCGTCGCAGTGGGAGAAACATCAGAGCTCCTGACAGATACTATGGAGAAACCTTATTGGTTGATCCAGAGGGTCAGGAGGATGACCCACTGAGCTACGATGAGGCAGTGGGAGCTTCTGACAGCTCTGACTGGCAAAAGGCTATGGAGGTAGAAATTGAATCAATGTCCCATAACGCAGTCTGGACTCTTGTTACACCATCATCCAATATTAAACCTATTGGGTGTAAGTGGGTGTATAAGAAGAAGAGAGGATCCGATGGTACAATAGAGACTTATAAAGCTAGATTAGTTGCCAAGGGTTACACCCAGAGAGAAGGGATCGACTTTGACGAAACCTTCTCGCCGGTAGCTATGATAAAGTCTATTCGGATCCTCCTATCCATTGCAGCCCATTATGACTGGGAGATCTGGCAAATGGATGTCAAGACAGCATTCCTTAATGGAAATTTGGAAGAAGACATTTATATGATTCAGCCACCAGGCTTTGAGTCAGAGGGTCAGGAACATCTAGTTTGCAAGTTGCAGAAGTCCATTTATGGACTAAAGCAAGCATCTAGAAGTTGGAACATCCGTTTTGATCAGGCAATCCAGTCATATGGATTTACTCAAAACGAGGATGAACCATGTGTATACAAGAGGACTGATAAGACCACAGTAGTATATTTGATACTTTACGTAGACGATATTCTGCTCATTGGAAATGATGTAGGAACATTGTCAACGGTAAAGGTCTGGTTGTCAACACAGTTCGATATGAAAGACCTAGGTGAAGCGAGTTATGTTTTGGGGATCAAGGTAACACGTGATCGCCAGAACAGGATTCTCTCGCTGTCACAGGCTGCGTATATAGATAAGGTTATGGCTAGATTTGACATGCAAAACTCCAAGAAGGGTTTTGTGCCATTTAGACATGGCATAAAACTGTCTAAGGATCAATGTCCTAAGACACCTGAGGAGAGAACAGAAATGCAGAAGATACCTTATGCCTCGGCATTGGGTAGTCTAATGTATGCTATGCATTGTACAAGGCCAGATATCTGTTTCGCAGTAGGCATGATGGGTCGGTTTCAGTCGAATCCGGGTCCAGATCACTGGACAGCTGTGAAGTGTATACTCAAGTACCTTCGTAGAACAAGGGACTATGAGTTGGTATACACTGGACAAGAACTGACGCCGATTGGATATACAGATTCTGACTTTATGTCAGATTTGGAATCCAGAAAGTCGATATCAGGTTTTGTGTTTATGCTAGGAGGAGGAGCGGTTAGTTGGCAGAGTGTGAAGCAGAAATGCATCGCAGACTCTACCACAGAGGCTGAGTACGTTGCAGCGTGCGAGGCAGCCAAAGAGGCGGTATGGCTCAAGAAATTCCTTACGGATTTAGGGTGCGTACCAGAGGCCCAGTTACCTATTGTGCTTTACTGCGACAATAGTGGGGCGGTAGCACAAGCAAAGGAGCCAAGACATCACCAAAAGGGGAAGCACATCGAGCGCAAGTTCCACTTGATTCGGCAGTTTCAAAAGCAAGGGCGAGTAGCGGTGACACAGATTGCATCTACAGATAATGTTGCTGATCCTTTCACAAAGGCAATACCTACCAAGGCATTCGAGCGACATGTGGACGCGATGGGAGTCAAAACCGTTTTGCTTCGCTAGACCAAGTGGGAGATTGTTAGGATTGATGTGTTCTAAGCTTGTAAAACTTTATGTTTTGGTCTAATAAAGATTGATAGTTATTAATATATGAGATGCATATAGGTGCGTAACATAGTTACGTGTTCTTTTGAGAACAGAGAGCCATGGTTATATGGTAGTCCACTGAGTTGAAGACTGAGTGGATTGGTCCCGTATAACCTAAATAAGTTCGCAGCTATGATCAGGTTGGTCGCCTCATCATGTTAAGCTGTTGGCGATGACAGTTCATGGGATGTCTTCACCATGGTCATCACCAGGCACAGTGTCTGTGGCTGAACGGAACTAACACGGTGTACAGATCAGTGAGCAGACACTGGTACACTAAGCCGTGTTTCTGCTTAGGGTAAAACGGTCCTAAACCCTGAGGAACCACGACTGATGGACTAACCAGTTGCGTGGTGCTTTGGCGCACCAATGTGTGAGGGTCCATATGCAGTGATCCAAAACCACGGTGTACTGGGTTACCCGGCTGGCGTTGCATTAGCGTGTCACTCCTGCAGGCCATCCACACCCCTGATGGGAGGTGCGTTCCTTGGTGTGACTTACACTGTACCAAACCCAGGCCTGGTGGTCATCAGTTTGACTGTTGACCGGGTTCGATTACTCGACGGGGTAATCAGAGGTACGATGTATAGGTCAACCTGGAAGGAACCAAGTCATATGATCATTCGAGTCTGACGGTAGTCTTCACCGCTCGAAGTGAATCATGGCATCAAGTGGAGGGACAGCGGGTTTACTACTACTGAGCGGAGAGCAGGGGTATGATGGAGAACATAGTAAGTCTGGGTGAATTGGAGTGCAGCCTGCGTCGCACTCTGGGTGGCTACGCAGGTTAACTCGAGCTCAGAGGATCGATGGTACACTCGGGTAGTGTGTCGATCGAGCTTGAGTTGGAAGCCATGAACCCCGGTCCCTGATGGTTCCACCTTATCAACATTATGTACGGTTCTTGAACCGTCTCCTCGGAACACCATAAGCAGGAGGAAGAAAGAAGTATACGCTCCGTGTGTGCTTGGCACTAGAGCACGGTAGATGCGTAACTACATACGAGTACTAAGGGTTGAGCCCGGGATTAGTACAGAGTCGTATGTAGTAATCCCTAGCCATAAGTGAACTTCGCTGCATAGGTGCGATGCACCGGGGTATGTTGCGAGTTGACTAGTTGACTATGCTAGAGGCACCCTCCGGTGGCCTCAGTTAATAGTAAGTAACTAGTAGATATCACTTAAGTAATGGCCGTTAGGTATCGCACGCTAGAAATGGTCAAAATGAGGCGTCGGGGCGTTTTGGTAAAAACCTCACTCTGCCGGACCTCACTGTTGGCCGAACCTAGTGGTGGGACACCTCACTAGGGCCGGCCCTATGATGTAGGGATAAGAATACCTCATCTATAGGGCCGGCCATATGGATAGGGATGGGGCGATAAATCGGTTAAAATCGAGCCCTAAAAAGTGGGAAAACGGATAAATACGCGGAGAGATAAAAGGGAGATAATGGAGAGATAATGAGAGGGGGTTAATATCCCCTTGGATCCTTATCCAAGGGGTGTTGGCCGGCCCTATAAAGCCCTATGGGGCGCCGGCCCCATGTACAAAAAAAAAAAAAAAACCGAACCCCCCTCTCTCTCATCTCTCGAGTTCTCTCCCGTTTCATCTCCCGTTTCCCGCTTGCTACTTCGTCTTCCTCGCGTGGAGTTCTGAAGAAGGAGAAGGGTCGTTCTTCGGAGGCACTCAGAGATCCGAGAGCGACGTTCCGTGCATCGTGTGAGATCGGGTGAACAAGAAGGCAACATCTCTATTCGTACCGTCGGCATCTTCGCGAACGATCTTCCGTCTCCATCGACAAAGAAGACAATCCTCCGCGGTTAAAAGATCCGTACGAAAGGTATGTGTAATCTAACATATAGATCTAGCGAGCATTATGATTGCATCCATGCTAGTTAATCATTACGCTAGATTGCCGTTAGGGGTTTTCGATTCTCGTGCATACACATGCACACATATGTAGATTAGTTTCTGTGAAAAATTAAATCGTGTAACGTGCACCATGAACGGTCTTTCGACCGCCAAATCGTTTCCGCTGCGAGCCTCTGACCCGGATTAACTTCCAACAGGTACCGCTTGCCCGAACCGTGGATGTAGCATCATCTCATTCTTTCTGTGATCGAAAAACTAACACGCTCCGAGCAAGTGCTCGTTCGTGTATAATTTCGCTAGAAAGTAAAGAAGACAATCCTATAAACATGGCCAAGGAACCGAGAATGGTCAACCCCCACCCTCGCGCATCTAGAGCCTTACAAATCCACAATAATAATCAATGCAAAATAAAATCTGGGGTCCGACCCCCGGAAGCATGCAATTATAGATTACTATTCAGCGCGGCACCTGCAAAAAGACGATACATAGCATAATCCATATGCATGATCTACGTCGAACCCCGACGAAAACATATGCCATCATATATTCACATGATGTTTTCACGAATTCATGCATGAAACATACACCAAAGCGTGCTCTGATACCAATTGTTGGAAATGGGTTCCGCTAATCAGAGTTGCAGCGGAAGCAAAAAGAAAGATCCGAATATCATACGGTATATGTTTCATTACAATTCGTGATACAAAACAATCTACATGCAAATCTATGATCTTAGCATATGTGCGGACCCCCTAGAGGCATACTACGATCTACGGAAGACATAAATGCATCTAGTTAGGTGTTTAGATTCATCATACCTTATGGATCTATGATCCGAAGATTACGAAACGATGAAGAACCGCACTTGAATCGCAAGGAAAACTGTCGGATAGCACCTTGTCCTTTGCGAATTGAAGAATCCTCGAAATCCCGTCTCTGAGTGCAAGGATTTCGAGCCGACGGAGGAATCCGTTGCGAAGACAATGGCGAGCCTCAAGATTTTCTCCTCCTCTTTCTCCTTTCTTCCTTCTCCTTCCTTCCTCTTCCTTCTCCCTTCTTCTTCCTCTCTTTTCCTTGGCCGAAACCACAAAGGAGGAGGACTAGGGGTCGGATTTTTGGAGGGGAGGGAGTAGAACCATTGGGCCGGCCCCTCCCCTCTCTATTCCCTTTATAGGGCCGGTCTCCCATGGCTCCAAGGAGCCTAGGGCTGGCCCTTAGGTGGATAGGGATGAGGGGGGATCAGATTTAGGTCTTCCGGGTGTCTATCGTGAAGTCCGGACGAAACCGCCCTTCACGAAAAGCGGAAAACTGAAAGTGAGACTGAGTGAGGTGCGCTACTCGGAATCGAGTTCCGTCAGCGCCTGTGAGCTCCTGGAATTATTCCGCTCAATCTATGATCCATATTCAATATGTTCTGAGCCATATTTCAGTATTTACCAAAATACCCCTACGGCCCGTAACACATATGAATTAGGTTCTTTGGCTCCGGGCTTGCGCTCCATCGCGCTACTTCACATCCAACGTATCCAACTTGGTCGGGGAACACTTCCTATACACAACGACAGGGTGGAACCTTCAAGGTTCGGGATCTCTAGCTCCAACCGGATCCCTGATTAAATGTTCCGGTGATACACCGAAAGTTCCGTTAATCAGCCCTAATCCGATTAACCTGCGTAGCCACCCAGAGTGTGACGCGAGTTGAACTCTAGTGATCCTAAACTTATGTTACTCCCTCGTAACCCTGTTCTCTACTATACTTCGATAATCCTTAGTCCCTCCTATTACTGGTGCTATGATACGACTCGGGCGATGGGGAGCACCGTCAGATCCCGATCGATCATCTGACTAGGGTTTGATGACTTGTCATCTCTAACACCACACACCTTCCGGTGCTATTCCTAGCATCCGGAACATCGTCAGTCATACTGACAACCACCAGGCCTGGGTTAACTGTGTGGACAGATTGACTCATCAAACCGCACCCATCCAACACTGGACGTCGGATAACCTGTAGGGATTACATGTCACTCAAGCGTCAGCCGGGTAACCCAACGTACCATAGTATTGGACTATGGAAGGTCCGCACATGTTGGCACATCAAAGCACCACATAACTGGTTGGCCCAGTGAACATGGTCCCTCAGGGTTAAGGACAGATTATCTATAGTAGTAAGACAATTTCTGCACCAGTGTCTGAATCACTGAACTGTGCATCGTCTTGGTTCCTGTTCAACACGATCATCGTGCTTGGTCAGGTGAATGGGAATCCCACGTTCCCGTGGTGGAGACTTTACCACATCCTCTATCTGCCAACAGCTTGTTCTCGGTGAAGCGACTGGCATTACCTATGCTGTGAACTAGTTCTAGGTCTACACAGAACTGGTCCACTGGGTCTCCCAAGCATGGATCCTCCATGCGCCTCAGTGGTCTACTGTGTTCCCTAGGGTCCTTTTATTATATGAGAATTATCATATACCATAGTAGTATTCTAATTAAAGCAATAACCAAAGTTATCTTTATTAATGTTAATACAGAAAATCCACGCTAAGGACACACGAGCTACAACAGATAGCACCCTTTAAAGGACTACTTCGATAGAGTAACCTGTCCGACAGACCCCAAGTGAATTATGCTGGTACACCCTGATGCCCTATTAAGGGAATTTAGGATTCTTCTTATTGTTTCACACATGCAAGACCTGACCATGTTTCGTTTCGCATGAAAGAACCCAACATATGGGATTTTCAAGGATAAGATAAGAGAAAATCAAACAAATCGTTGGAACCTAAGCAAAGGGAATCAATCGATATTCCAACAAGAAAAAAAATAGATTCAATTAAAAATAATTAAAGCATACATGGTGAAAAATAACCTACAAACCAATAGGAATCTTACCTTAGTGGTAGGTCTTATAGGGAGGACGAAAGGGTGATAAAGCTTTAATAGGCTATCCACCAAAATCCTTCTCATCTAATTTTTGCAATAAAAAAAAGAGAGGAATTCGGGTAAATATAGGATAGATCAATACCAAGCCAAAACCATCGATCGGATGATCATCCAACGGCCCAGAGACTAAGTCAACCTTGGTGAGCCATTTCCTAGGTACTAGCCGTCTGAACAATTATTTGGACTGACTTGGTTCCGGTCCAAACAGTTGTTCGGCTGGAAGACCCAAGACTTCCCCAAGTTAGGGCAAGGTATCCGAACAGTTATTTAAACCCCCTTGACTTTTTATCCCAAATGGTTTGAACCGGTAATGTACAATCCGACACATTATCTAGGTTTCGAACGTTTGTTCGGACCTAGAACATTCAGGATCCGAACATTTGTTCAGACGTCTAGTGTGGACTTCCAACACATAGAAAAATTATAAGTGTTTGAACATCTTGACCTTGACTTCGACGAAGACAAATGTTTGATATGCACAAAACACGGTAAAAGGTATGATTGATAAAAACTGATACATACAAAATCAATAAAATAATGCAAGAACAAACCCCAAATCATGTTTAGGTTTTGGGGACGTTGCCCCTGAACCCCCACCAGAGGGTGTTTCCCCGTGGAACCCTGCGAGCTCCCATGTGCATAGCGCATGTTGGTTTGATACAAGGCACAATACTCCTCGACTAGCCCGAACATAAAGAGTAATTAAAAAATACATCAAAACCTCGAAAAGGCATAAAAGTAAGAAACTATAAAAAACGCATACAAAATGATACGATCAAGAAACCTATCTACCTCAATAAACCCACTCATAGCATGACTCCCAGGTGAGCAACTAAAGTTGTGAGATAGATTGCTAATCCTTTAAATGATCTTGAACCGTTGTGATGCACTTGACTGATCTTCACGAGCGCAAGTACTATCATGACTTAACAATAAAGAGTTTGCTTGTATTTCCTTACATATTGATTTGGCTCACAAATTAAGACAAATAAGGATAAGAACATGCAAGCGATAATAACATCTATGTTCTACAAACACCATATATTCACCAAATCTATAGTTTGAATAGAAATTGGTTTTTACTCATGATATTATGAAATAAATAACGGTAAGAGGTCACCGATGAAGCTAAAAAGTGTTAAAACTCTATACATGGGCACATTCTCTAGAGGTAAGAAACATCACAATCATCATGTTAAAGTTTTGAAATGATAAATCAACGAAAAGGAACAATATTGGGAACAATCTATTAGTGATTTCAAATGATAAATCAACAAAAAGGAACAATATTGGGAACAATATTGGGCGACTCTCCGAAGATGGAGTTGGAAATTGCGTGATATGGTTTTTTTGATATGGCAATGGAGAATCTGACACCTGCTGCTCTTGGCGATGAGAACCGCCACATACTGAAGAGATGCATAGCAAATTCAAGAAAATGAGAAGCCTGCCTATCATCGGTAGCATGAATCCAAATAATAAAGAAGTTTTAGGATGTAAAGGCTAATAAGGATGTCAAAACATCTATATATAATATAAAGTGGAGGGCTCTAACGTAGAACCCTTTTCTGTTGATCACCCCCCCCCCCCCCCCACACACACACACACACACACATAAACCCATGAGTTGCCATGACTCTCTCTTTCTCTCTCTCTATCTGAACCATTTTTTATCCCCCTCTTTTTTGAGATGTTACGGGGCAGTGGGTGAGCATACAGAGTTGATCGTATCAGAGCCGTTCGATCGTGGATAGACTTTTTGGGTTTATCGTATAAGAGAATTCGAGAGTGTCCAACTGATAGCTCAGTTGATAAGACATATACAACACATGGCCTTGGTCAAGAGTTCAAATAAGTACTATTATACATTTCCTCCGCTCTGTAGTCGCAGACCTCGCTCTCATCTTAGTGGTGAGCTTTCTTACCTGTGGGATTATTAAAAATTGGGATATTTCCCTTGGTCATGTGGAGAGTTTCGATCATTGGTCTATCTTGTGCCGACACACTAATAGGTAATGTATTTGACAACTGAGGTTGTTCTTAAAAAAAAAGTTACAAGTATGTCATTGCTTTCCAATCGTCAGCCGAGGTCACACTAGTCTATACTAATCTTATAAAGTCGAGGCCTTTGGTGCCACATGGCAGCCTCCCCATTCCCCCCCCCCTCTGTCTCTCTCTCTCTCTCTCTCTCTCTCTCTCTCTCTCTCTCTCTCCATACGGTGGGCATCATGTTTCATTACCGGATGTACGATCCCTTTAAGCGGCATTGCAACCATCTGTGCAATCCATATGATATGTACTAGTATATTTAAAAACTAGATCGGGTGCAAAAGATAAATTGGCTTAACTTGTATGCTATCACTGAACTTTTGTGGGCAACTATAGATAAACCCATGTCACATAAAATCCCCTCTAGCAATTTTTGATCGCGGCACCGATGGTTCATCAAAGGGTGTTGCTATTTGCAACCCACAAATTACTAGCACCCCCAACTTAACAAATAAATAAATGATGAATGTGTTCCTAGAGCATCCCAGACATATTGATATGCACACCGGCAACTCCACCACCGGTATTGCCGGGTGCCGGTCCTATGCACCTCACCGCCACCTCCTCCTTGCTCTGCTCATCGTTGTCGTCGCATCCACCATTCTTTCCCTCTCTTCCTATACTCTTACTCCTAAAATTACCCTAATCATAGATAGATCCCTCATGGAAGGACTAGTGGGACGTACGATCGAAGTGCGATAGTCTCTACAAAATTATATCTCCTACAGTCGCCCTGATCAATAGGCACTATGTTAGATTTTGGTAGATTAAAAATAAGTTATGATAAGGTCTTTACTCACCGCATAATATTACAATTTGCATACAATGGTAATTAGATGTCGGGTGGTTCTCTCTCTTCCTCACTTGCAAAGTATTCAGATAAGGGATTTATGTGAAGTGCCGGGCATAAGCATACAATACTTGCATTTATAATATTAAAATACAACACACACAGATGTTTTTATGAGGAAATCTTTCACAGAAAAAAAAAACCTCGCCGGCTTCGCGCCGGATGGTGAGAGCAATTCAGTAAGCTTCAAAGGTCCATTACAGACTTGGAACCAAGATTGCACAACACTTGTTTGAGAACTACACCAATAGACCCCTCATCTTCACGTCGTCTTCTGTCTTGTTCATTTCAGTTATTCTCGAGCTCCCTGTCGGGCTGCCAACACGATGCACCAACACTGTGACCTTAGTGCTCACCGGTATAGCCACTTGGACTTTCATGATTCACTCGCGCAAAGACACCAATGCTCGTCCCCGTAGGACCAGAATGTGCCCAAAAGTGAATCGCACCCCACTATGGGTGGTAGCACCCTTAAGGGACTACTTCGTCGGAATAACTCGTTCGATGGACAGCAAAGGAATTATATCGATAAACCTTGATGCCATACTAAGGAGAATTATCATTCTTCTTGCTGTTTCACACATGCAAGACCTGACCATCTTCAGTTTTGCACGAAAAAACCCAACACATGAATTTGCAACGGTAGGATAGAGAGTAACCAAACAAACCACTTGACCTAAGCAAAGGGTTTTAATATGCAATCCGATAAATGGAAAAACAAAGCTTTAATCAAAATTAATTAAAGCATATGAGATGAAAAATAACCTACATGCTTATAGGGATTTTACCTTGATAGTAGGGCTTGTAGGAAGAAAGAAAGGGATAAATATTTCCAAAGAATTTTCCACCAAAATCCAGTCCAAAAATGGTTTTCTCATTTAATTTTTCACACAAACTCAATTGAGGAAAGGACTATATGTACCAAAACTTTCGAGTACTGGCGGCCCGAATAGTTGTTCAGACGGCTTTGTTCTGTTCTGAACAGTTGTTCAGACGACAGACCCAGTCTCCAAAGGACACAGTAAAGGCGGTCCGAACAATTGTTCGGAAGCCCAATGTCAAAAAGGCCCTAATGGTTTGGACAGGAAAAGAACAGTTTGAGCGTTAGTCTAACCATCCGAACAGATGGTCTAACAGCTTGATTCCTATTCGAATAGTTGTTGGATGGAGACCTAACCAACATTGGACCCGAAGAAGACGGTCCGAACAACTGTTTGGACGCCCTGGGTCCAAAAGCCACAATCGGTCTGGACCAATAGCGCACAGTCCAACCCATTGTCTAGTAGTTCAAACAACTGTTTGGACCTAGAACACTAAGGATTCGAACAAATGTTGCGACGCCTAGTGTGGACTTCCGACACTTATAGCATTTCTAAGCGTCGGATCCTCCCCACTTGTACTATGATATTCTAGAAATGAAAATCATTTCAAACCGAATCGAAATCCTCGAAAACCGTAAATCATGTAAACGATGCAAACACACGTAAAACACTGCAATCGAAAAATCCTAATTACCTCAGTAAACCCACTTATCGCATCACCTCAGATGAGCAACTAAAGTCGTGCAATGGACTGTTGAGTCTTTTGCTCATCTTGAACTGCTGACTCAGCAGTGAAGAAGGAAAACCCTTCATCAAATTGTAGGAGCAGTCTGGATTCTCACCAAAACCTCAAAAGCCACGCCGGCTTCTCCGAGCCAGTCGAGAGGAGAAAGAAGGGAAGGGAAGAGGACTCGCAGGAAAGAAGAAGAAGATGGTTACGGCACCGGTGGTGAATACGTACCCCCTATCGAGCTACACCTTCGGGATGAAGGAGCCGAAGATGGAGAAGGACACCTCGGTAGCCGATCGTCTCGCTCGGATGAAAGTAAAGTGAGACTCATTTCTTTCTCACACTCCTACTTCTTCTTCATGTTTCTTTTTTTGGGGGTTCAGAAGTTTTTGAATCAAAACCCTAAAACGATCGTCAAGGCTTGAAACGGAGGGTTGGAGATGGCAACAGGGAATTGAATTAAATCCCACATCGGACTGAAAGCCAAAGATCCCATCAGTGGCGGACCCAGGATGCAATCTTACTTCATGTTTGATGTTTGTATTCTAAAAATAATTCATATAAACTTGTATGCACAACTATAGAAGACTTTGAGTTAAAATGCAAAAAATATAAATAAAAAATCCCTTTTTTTGCCATTTCGAAATAATTCCATAATTTCGGTCAAAATAACGTAATTTCGGTCTAGACTGAAACCAGGCACGAAACCGAAGTTTAAAACTATGGTCTTGATCCATGTGTTACTATAGGAATGATCTTATCAGTCGTTATGACCGGTCATATAGAGAACCATGATTTTGTTAAATCAAATTTGGGATGATTGAATTGACCCAACCTTAGCCTATGCCATCTATTGTTTCTGTTTTGTGATGTGGGTTTAGTTTAGATAGTCTAAATTCCCAACTGTATTTGATGAAATTGTTTCTGTTTACAATTTTGATTGTACATCCATTCACATTTACTTTCATTAAAATTGTATGCGAGATGTTCCGTTTGATTCTTATCTTTCGACATTTGTCCTTTATAGATGTACTCCATGATCTAGTATAGCAGTTTACTCGATTCTCATCTGACCGATTAGCACTATAGCATATGCTAATAATGTGGCATGTAGTCGTTGAAATCGAAGTTGAGTCTGCCACTCTGCCTCTGGCAATTACAAGAAATATGGGCCTGGAGTGAATAGGGATGTCAACGGTGTGGTTTTGGGCAAAACCGAAACCGCACCGCACTGCGACAGTTTACCATTATGTAAAATCGAAGCCGCACCATACGGTGCGGTGTGATGCAGTGCACCGCGGTTTATCATTATAAAGACCTAAACAGTGCGGTTTTATGCGGTTTTGGTTAAAACCGAAACCGCACCGCTACATCGAAACCGAAAATCGAAACCGCACCGCGATTGTTTTATATTTTGGCAAACCAAAACCGCACCATGCGGTGCGGTTTACCGCGGTTTTCGGTTTTAAACCGCATCGCACCGCACTGTACCGCGACGGTTTTATATTTTGGCAAACCAAAATCGCACCATGCGGTGCGATTCACTGCGGTTTTCGGTTTTAAACTGAACTGCTGCCATTCCTAGGAGTGAACGATCGGTGTACAACATGACTACGTTTATCTGATTCACCATAAATACTTCTGATCATTATCATTACATCAACAATTCGAATAATCGGTCAGGCACTCTTAAACAATTAGGGTACACATCTTCAAGAACGCCTCATAGATTTGATCGAATATTTTGACTGTCTGACAATCTTAAGGTAACCTTCCTATGTACGGTAATTACCACCTAGTAGATAGGATCATAGGAGAGCTATCAAAGAGGGGAGGGGCAGCGGCTGCAACTTGCCGATTCACAAGGGAGTAAGGGTGACTGAGGGTGCTGCTGCTCCTATGCTCATTTTCTCACATTCTCTTCTCTTTCTGAGAGTCGGTCAGGAATATAAAGGAGGAGAGGGGACGGGCTATCTAAATTTGAATTGAAGGAAATTCAATGATCTTTTTTTTTTTGGAAAAATCTCTTTCTCTGCGTAACTGCCTTCCATTCACCTTCTATTTCCAGTGCTCAATCCCAACGCTTACAGGGATCCACGCTGAGAGAGAGAGAAATCCATTAAATATGTCCTTGTATCAGCAATCCTGATCTCCTCCCCCTCTTTCTCTAAGTAACTGTGGACTAGCAATCCTGATCTTCTCCCCTATTTCTCTAAGTAATTGTCTCTCCTTAACCTCCTATATCTTTGCTTACTTAAGGGGATTCATGGGCAGGGACTGGGTGAAGCATGGCATCCATCATGGCGATTCATAACGTGGCATCCATCACAGAGTCCCTTTGCCTGCCGGTCGGGGCTGACTATGATTCAAGGGTCGGGTCGATGTGTAATGAATGA
This sequence comes from Chamaelirium japonicum, assembly GCA_947650365.1. NCBI lineage: Eukaryota > Viridiplantae > Streptophyta > Magnoliopsida > Liliales > Melanthiaceae > Chamaelirium > Chamaelirium japonicum. The sequence goes on from OX393554.1 coordinate 41,483,617, forward strand.
CTGTGAGTCTGTGACACAAGCATTCAAGGTAGAGAAAGAGAGAGAGAGTATATAAAGTAAACTTCAAATGAATAGATATGACTGTGATTACAAGGGGAGTGCAGCAAATGACATATGAGATTCTGCCTACCCGTCTTGGTCTCTCTTTATCTCCCCCCCTTTAAATCTTTACCCCTCTTTATCCCTTGGCCAAATAAATGTCAGCTGCTCTTTGTTCAACCGTCCTCCCTTTCTCATTCTTTTGATCCACGACAATAAGGTTATTTTGGAGGATTTCACTTTTGCATCTCTTTGGGTGATTCGATGTTTGGTTGCAAATAAATGTGGAAATTGAAGAGGTTACCTACGATGAAGTGGGGAAAAAGTTGTGAATTATGGAAATCTATTTGTGGTGGAAATGCATATGTATATTGCAAAATACCAATTTGTTTATTTATGTTCCTAAATCAAAAAAGTTTTCGCCTCGCAAAGCTATATAAAATCCCGAGTTTATGATAATTGATATGGGGATATTTTAGAGATTTGAGAAGGCTAATATGTATATATTTTGATTATTGTTATTAGTCTGTATAATATCCCAAGGTTATTGTTATTAATCTTGGTACAAACCGACCTAATATTGATCCCTTTTTTGGTCCAAGATTGTTGATGCTAGATGAAACTTCATATATTGATCCATTCTTTTTGTTAATCTATATGATTTCGAGTCTTATTTACTTAGGGTAACAGTGGCATGTTCCTTTGTTTTGGATGTCAGCTATATGAAAGAAGGCATGAGAACAAGCGTCGAAGCAATTCTTCTGGTACGTACCGTATATTTAGGTGATCTTTTTGTCTATTTGGATGCACCTTGTTCTTGCTGTTAATATTATCATCACCAATTTGTGGTTATCTTTGTTTGATTATTTGGTATTTATTTGGCTTCTATTAATAATTAGCTCGAGTACCAAAGTTGGAATAATATTATGCTACATTAATATCTTAGGATTTTGGCATAATTACATGTACAATTCTTGATTCCTTATATATCTCACAAAAGCACTTTATTGCGACTTTTAATTAGATCTGGCATTGTACATTATTACTGTTTGTAAACCAAGTAGTAGTCATGATCTTTCAAAGGTTTAAGAAACTCTTCTTCTTTAAAAGGTTCAGGTGGGAGAGGCCATCATTCCTTCTTACCATCCTCAGTTACTCGCGAGGTCCATTTGTTTTTTTCCAAAAGGAAAACATCGTTACATTTTTCGAGGAAAAAAACTGGAGTAAGCTTTGGCTCTAAGGATGCTAACAGGTATAGTCGGTGGATGAAGGGTGGGTTAACTGGGCATTTGATTGGAGCAATTTCATTGGGTGAGCTGCTGGCATGCCCTGGATTAGAATTGTTTCTGTAGGAAGGTCTGATAGAGGATGTATTTTGTTAGGCTTGGTTGCTATTTGTTAAGTACTCTGGTTAATCTTGAGCCAGTTATCATGCTTTGGTTGGGACAGCTGTCCCTTGACTTCTAGTTGCTTAAGACTAATCAATTAGGTAATAACTTAATGTGCTAAGGTTTTAGAGTGAATGTTGATAATCGAAATGCTTGAAGAAGGCACAATTCTTGCTGACCAAGCTGGACACAAAGGGTACAACCGTACAAGGACATGGAATTTGAAGCAAAGGGATGAAGGTAAGTGAAGGGGTTCTGAAGACGCTTGTTTGCTATTTATAGTGTACATGCTTGGCATTTTCTAATGTGTACCTGTTTTGCCATGTGCTTCATGTAAACAACCACATGACTTCCCAGGGCAGGCTGTGCCGTTGACCTCATTCCAGGGTTCTTTTGACTGAAATGGGGACACTGGACACATAAGATAAATAAATTTGAGTTTATGCCTTAATGGTTTTGTTCTTGCTCTTCGTAATCGAGAATTGGACAACGAACCTATGGGTAGGGATGTGCTCTAATCAGATGATGGAATTAGACTCTTGACTGTTCTTGCAAAATAATAGTAGAAAAAGGATGCACGCCAGGCAAGGAATCATGATACGGATTTGAGGAGAATCTTTTGGGGTTAGAATTCCTTAGGAATCACTTTGTTTGATAGAGAGTGGTGGGAGCTTTTCTGATCTGTGAAGATATATGGGTCTACCTTTTTTAACATATCTTGCTTGCTTCTCGACAACGACTTCAAGGCGTCACTTCATCCTTGAGAGCAAGCTTCTTCATCCTCAAACTTCAATTGATTCAAGCGCATAGCACCCGCATCCTGCAAAATCCCAAAACCTGGTTAGATCATTTCATCATAATTATTCACATAGCATGCCATATTACTTGAACAGAGTATAACGGTTGGTTTGCTATACTTTTCCATACCGGTATCAAATAAACCCGTGTCATTTGAAATCTTATTTTGAAACTTGAATACTTTTCGTCAAATTCTTTAAAGATTTGAAGAAAAATAAACTTTGCTATTAATAGCTTGAACTAATCCTTGTCAAATGGGAATTTCTAAACTTCCAAACAATCAATTCTTTCAACTTTTAGCGTGCTTGGAATTCGTGCAAGTAATTGTATGCCCTTGCCCTTGCCCTTGCTTAAGCATTCTACTTGAAATATCTTGAAATTGAAACTTATATTGTTATGAACTTATACTTCTCATTGCTGAATTAAGAAACTTGTTGAAATCTCATCTTGCATTAGAGGTTTTGCATGCATATCCAGTATCAATAGGTGCGTCCAATTGTTGGACTTTGACTAGTTTTGATTCTATGGGTCTGCACAAATTTTTGATTATATTTGCAAGTTATCATCTTTTGCAAATCCCACCCCGAAGCATCTGTCTTTCCTCAATAAACAACTTTGATGGAGAATCAATTGGAAGGCCAAACACCTGCTTTAAGTAGGTGGTTTGATTGTGTTATGTGATGCTATTGCTATTAGTGGCACTCTCATTTATGGACTCAACAACACTAGGTGCAGTGAGTTTTATCCTATAAACCATTTTTTGATCTATAGAAATTTAGGGTAGTCCAAATTCACCGATTGATGGCCCTTGGTTTTCACCTTCTTGTGACACTTCCTAATTGGTTCCTATAGATCTGGCAGTTTGCTATTTTATCATTTGATGCTGTATGTCTTTTTATTGTCACATTGTCTTCTGAAGATGTACTTGGGAGCTAATTGCTTGCTAGATGGATACACTACAAGTGGAGATATATGGGTCTACCCTTTTTTAACGTATCTTGTTTGCTTACCTACCTCTTTTTAACTTCCTTTGTACTTACGTATACATCTTACAAAAAGGGGAATGTAAACAAAGCTATTTGTGTTCTAGTTTCCTTGCAACAATACTCATGTACTATAATTTGCATAATCGTTATACACTTAGTCATGAGATGTGAGCTGCATACAAATGGGAACTGTTTTTCCTTGATCCAGCTGTCTTTCGTCCTGTTGTCCAACGAATTGGCTCGTCTTCTCTCAGGTGCAGGAGCACAACCATCCCCATATATTGCTACTACAGATTGGGAATACCTTCTGTAAACTCCCTGGTGGACGTTTGAAGCCTGGAGAAAATGGTGGGTGTTGTTGAACTATAGTTCACTATTCATTGTGCTTTCTTCGATATTTGGCATTTCTGATATTGGGCTCATGTAACTGAATATGCAGAAATTGAAGGTTTGAAAAGAAAGTTGTCCAGCAAACTTGCTGCTAATTCTCCTTCGCATCAACCAAATTGGCAGGTATTTTTTAAAAAATATATATGTTCTGTTTATTCCTGATGAACGGCCTAAACCTATTTAAGTGTCGTATATATGGGTAGGAGGGGTTAGCCGAGCGGTTGGTATCCTCCTCTCTTAGAGATTATCTTGTATTCGAGTTGGATGAGTGTTTGCAATGGCATCAATATTTCTGGGTGGTTGCAATATTTTTGATGCGCACGAATATGATTTTCCGAGATGTGTGTTTGGACCTTGGAATGCATGGCGATGGGTTGGGTTCGGGTTGTACCCTACCCCTACCTTTACCCATACCATTTGGGTATGGGCTGTATGGCAGGTTCCATGCCCAACCCATACCCATTTGTGTAGAAGTGGGTTTATACCCGACCCATATCGATTTGGGTTTCGAGTTTTGGTCCCGGTTTCGGATATGAATAGGATACAGTTCTCTCTCTTTTTTCACCACCCTAAATTTGATTGTTTGAGAAAAAGAATCAATGTATTTCAATGCAATGTTAAAAAGCTCTTCAATTTTTTATTATATTCGATTGTTTGAGAAAAATAATCAATGTATTACAATGCAATGTTAAAAAGCTCTTCAATTTTTTATTATATAGGTTTTAGTAGAATACATGTTTGGGTTTGGATTTGAGTACAGTAAGAATTGGTGTTACAATCAGTTTGGGGTCTGAATTATTTAGTATACACAAGTAGAGGGGCAATTGGGTTTCGGTATGGGTATTGTAGTACCCATATCGATGCCCAAACGTTGATCGAGTAGAGTTCCCAATGTGGACATCAAGCTACCTGTCAGCCATGTTCTCAATTGTCTTTGTCAGAGGACAACCCACCAAGTTCCCCTTTGTTTGGAAGCCTAAACCGTGTCGCTTTGGTTGGAGGACTGACAAGCCTACTTGGCCCACTTGTATCGGAGCCCAAGAGTCTAGGCCCAGCTCCTTTTGCTAATTTATTTTCTATTTTCAGAGCTAATTATTAGTTTTTACAATTTTTATTTTAGTTGTATGGGCTTGTTTTAGTCCCATATCTAGGGATGCTGACATGTAATCGATGGGTTATTTAAACACCCCCTGACTCTCTTTTATAAGCAATGAATATGAGATATTAAAGTTGCTTCTCTACTTGAGTGTCTTTTCCCTGTTGGTACCGACTCAAACAAACCCTAGGTGCCGACTCCTAGTTGCCCTCCCTCCCTTCTCTTCTCTTTATCCCTGGAATTCTTTGTCGCAAGCTCACAAAAGAAGAACAAGAGAACAAGAGAAAACAAAGCAAGGAGGAGAGGAAAGGCTTTCTAGTATTCTCTTTTCCCTCCTTTTTCTTTCTCCCTCTCTTTCTCCCTGTGCCAGCCTTCCTTCGTTCCTGTGTGCAGAAGACCCCCGCATCCCCTTTTCGAGTGAAACACCACCCACCATCCCTGTTATCACAAATAGATGGGCAGACAGACAAGGAATTAAAATCCAGTGTCCCTATTGTCGAGGGCATCCCATCGATGGCTGCCAATTGCTGTGGGCACCCCCCTGTACAGCTGGTACCTAGATCTACTGAGGGCCAACCCCAGTGCTGCTGTTGTCACTCGTTGGCACCTCAGGTGCTGTCGACAACCTTCCTGCACCCCATTGGCTACTCCAACTGTTGAGAGCACCCCCTGCCTTCCCCAAGCAGTCGAGTATTACTGATTTTGGTTGTTAATTGCTGATCTTTGGAGCTTGATTCCTCACGGGATTGTTGATTTATCAAGAGCCGACAACCTTCTTGCGTATACGACCATTCCTGGTGATATCACTGCACTTAAAATTTACATCATTTGAAGTATTCTTGCTGAATAAAACTGATGGTTTCAATAGGACCAATCATCATATAAACTTATATTTTGAACCAATTTGTGCTTGAAGCTTTATCTTTCTGATCCTTTATTTAATTAAATCCAATCATTACTTGTTTAGCCAACCATAACCAGAGGAACCTTTGGCTTCCACACGATCAAACCCTCATATAAGAAATATTTAAACACTGCCTACTTGCATTTGCCATCTAAATTAATCATAAAATTACTTACTTCAAAACTGATTTATCTAATCTGAACTCTTAAATTCATATTGCCTTTTTTAATTGAATCAACTGCTAATATGTCGTATCATATATAGGCTTTCTATATTAGTGTCCTGCACTAGCTTGGTACCTGAGCACTAGATTTTGCTAGGTTAAACTTTCACACACGCATAACATATCATTCCATACTTATTAATCCATTTGCATCTATTATCGAGTCCACCCTTCCATGCAAACCCTAGCGGTCTACAGTACGAGTCTAATATATCCTATACTACCATGGATCCTGCCTTGCAAGAAGCTCTCAACAAGATTTCTAATAGGCTAGAAGGTTTGACCAAGTGAATGGAAGATGTGAACACTGACACGAGATGTCGAATAGAGGATATGAGAGACGAGATAGGAGGTCTGATAGAGAACACCCTAAGGAACCATGAAGATGCTAAAGATAAAGGTTCCCAAGTCAATGAAAATGGTTGAGGGAACCAAGGTTGAGGTAATAGGAACAATGGTGATCGTAGAGAATACCAAGGCCTTGATGAAAAGGTAACGAGGAACATCAAGATTGATGCTCCTACTTTTAATGGCCGCTTGAACTAAAAAATTTCTCTGATTGCTTGGTCGAAATAGATCACTATTTCGACTGGCATGAGTTGTCAACTGATAGACTAATAAGGTTCGCTAAGATGGAAACTATTTGCTAAGTTAAATTATTTTGGCACGACACTGAGCACCTTTTCGCCTGCAAGAATCAAAATCCCATCGTGGATTGGATCAAGATGAAAGAAAAGTTGAGTGAGAAATATATGCTTCAATATTGTAAGCTAATCTACTAGATTAATGGTTGAAACTCACATAAGGGAGTAGAACTGTCAATGGATACATTGCCTAATTTGATAAACTCATGATGAGATATGAAACAATAACCTTGTCTAGGTTCAGGGCAAGGCTGAGATACGAGTTGGGCATAGAACATTTCCCGGGAGAGGTCACCATGTTAGACCAGGCTTATACCCTCGTCCGCAATTATGAAACATACTCCAAGCGTCAATTTTTGAGGAGGTTTGAGCCCCTCACTTCTACAAGTTATCCTCAATCGCAAGGAGCGAAACCTTGTCATGGACAATCACAGGCAAGACCCAATAGCAACAACCCACCTTTTGTAAGAGATAGGAAAGCAAAAGGAGTATTGAATGAGTCACCAATAGGTAATAATCGAATAGAATGCTTCAAGTGCTCTGGGTATGGACACATTGCTACTCATTGTCCTAATAAATAGTTGCCTAGAATTGATAATTGATGAGCAAGATGAGGACGAGTTGGATAACTTCAAAGAGGAAACATACGTGCTCGAAGGTGAAGATTTTGATGATGGCTTCGGAGATGAGGATGAGCATTTAGAGTGTATTAGAACCACATCTATTCAAGAAGAACATTCTGAGTGTGGGTCTGATGATCCTACTTTAGGAGTGTTGAGGTGTGCGCTGGCACAACCAAGGGAGAGTGTCATCTTCCATACTTTCATCAAGTGTGAAGTGAAGAATTACAAAGTCATAATTGACAGCGGGAGTTGCATTAATTTAGTCTCATCTAGCATTGTCTGCCCCATGGGATTTGTGCCAATTCTTCACCCGAATCCTTGCAAGGTTTCATGGGTTGACGCGACATCTATTGCCGTTAAAGAAAAATGCCTTGTGCCGATTCAATTTGCTTCTTATAAAGACAAGATGTGGTTCAACGTGTTACCCATGGATGTGGGGCATGCCATTCTAGGCCGTCCTTGGTTGTTTGACTTGGATGTCACGTGTCACGATATGCGGCGGATCGAACTCTTGCCCTTTATTTTTGACGACAAGAACATACACCTTAATCGTCTAAGTCCCAGATCAAATGACCAGGCTAAGAAAAAGTGGCTTCAAGTGAGAGGATTGAACATCATCAGTCCTATTGAGTTTGAGCGAGAGGCAAACAAAGAGTCAATCGTGTTCACTCTTGTTGCCTGAGAGGTTAATCCCGATTCCCGGGACGATCTGCTTGAGGAAGTCACTCCTGTCTTAATGGAGTTCTATGATGTTTTCCCATAACAGCTCTTGGATCATTTACCCCTAATGCGTGACTTATAGTACACAATTGATCTTAGTACTGGGATCTATCCTTCCCAACCTACCTCATTACCGTTTAGATCCAATTGAGTATGCTGAACTTAAAGGGAGGTTGATGAACTTGTGAAGAAAGGATTTATTAAAGAAAGTTTAAGTCCATGGGCCGTTCCCGTGCTTCTCACGCCCTAGAAAGATGGAACTTGACGAATATGTGTGGACAATATAGCGATCAACCGTATCACGATTAAGTATTGCTTTCCTATTCTTTGCCTGGATGGTATATTAGACATGATGGCCGGTGCCACTATGTTTTCGAAGATAGATCTTAATAGTGGTTACCATTAAATTAGCGTACATCTAGGGGATGAGCGAAAAATTGCCTTCAAGACAAATGGATTCTGTACGAATGGATGGTCATGCCTTGGCTTATCCAATGCTCCCAGTACTTTATGAAAGTGATGAAGCAAGTACTTTGACATTTCATAGGGAAATTTTTGGTTGTGTACTTTGACGACATCTTTATCTATAGTCAATCTTGGGATTATCATTTTGACCATCATCGGCTAGTGTCTTACCCTAAGAGAGAACCTGTATGGGAACCTCAAGAAGTGCTCTTTCTTCATGGATAATCATTTCTTAGGATATGTAGTCTCTACGGAAGGGGCATCTCTTGCCCCAGCCTAAGAATCTCAATGATATTTGTAGGTTTCATGGTCTCGCTACTTTTTATCAACGATTCATTCGGGTTTTAGCACAATCATGTCTCTGTTGAGTTTGATATAGTTTGCAGCTTGTAAAACTCTGGTTTATTAATAAAATGGTTGATAGTTTAATTGGAATTGCATTTTGGTATGTATGTATATACGTGTTCTGATTACAAAACAATGAGCTTTGGTAACATAGTAGCTTACCTGAGTGGGAGACTCTGGGACTGGTACTGTGTGAGCCTAAATAACTTCGTAGCTTTGATTAGGGTGGTTACCTAATCAGGGTAAACTGTTGGGATGACAGAGTGTGGGTGTTCCACCACGGTCATTATCAGGCACAGTGTCTGTGGCCGAACAGAACCAACATGTGCATAGATCTATAAGCAGACACTGATGCATTAAGCTGTGTTACCGCATAGAGTAGTTGGTCCTCAACCCCGAGGAACCATGTCTGGTGGACTAACCACTTAAGTGGTGCTTTGGGGAACCAACGTGTGAGGGATCCCCTCACGAGTCATGACCCAATACCACGCTGCATTGGGTTACCATGCTGGCATGGCATCGGTATGCCACTTTTGCAAGTCATCCACATTCCATCCGGGAGGTGCGTTCCTTGGTTTGATCTACTTCGGATTAAACCCAGTATTGGTGGTCAGCTGTTGGACTGCTGACCAGATCCGGTTGCTTAGCCAAATCAATCGGACGTCAATGTAGTGAGTCAACCTGGAAGGAACCTAGTCAAATGATCGCTCGAGTTGGTTCATGGCACCTTGTGGATGGACAACATATTACCACTACTAACCGGAAAGCAGATGTATGCAAGAGTATAGTAAGTTTGGGTGAATTGGAGTGTAGCCTACGTTGCACTCTGGGTGACCACGTAGGTTAATCGGGCTCAGAGGACTAGTGGTTAATCGAGTCCGATTGGAAACCATGAACTCCAGTCGCTGAAGGTTTCACCTTGTCCACACCTAGTACGGATTTGTTACTTTTTCCTATCTCACTAGAAAGGAAGTCGGATCCTGTAAACCCTAATTATCCTACACCCCATGTGTGCATAGAACTAAAACGTGGGAGATGTGGGAGGTATGTATTATGAGCACCATAGAGTAGTAGAAGATATACTAAGTACACTCTTTCCATGAGGACCTCACTCCATGTGTGCGCTAAGCACTATAGCATGGTAGACGTGAGCTAGTACTTTTTACTATGGGCACCCCATGTATTTAGTAGGGTCACCCCAATGAATAGTGAAATTACTAGAGGTACCCCACTTGTGGGCCCATAGGTTTATGTGAGGTCCCTTGTCGAGCTAGGGTTCCTTTGCATCCAAAGAGGGGCCGACACATGTGACTTGTGCAAGCATAGGGGGCGGCCACTATTGGCTTACAAAACCTATAGTGGCCGACCATAACTTACTTGCGCAAGCCATAAGTGATAGGCCACTATGGGCATGCGCAAGACCTAAAGGGGGCCGACCACATAAAGGGGAACATACCATATGGGGGGGGGGGGGGGGGGCTACAACTTGCATACGCAAGGGTTGTGTGGCCAGCCACAACCCCCTACAATGTAGGAAGGGGGCGACTAGGGGTTAGGTAGGTGGTGGCCACAACTTGCTTACACAAGGTTGTGGCTCCCTCTATTTAAAGGGGGGAGGTGGGACGGCCAATAGGTTAGCTCCATAATTGAAATTCGGCCCTCCTCTCTCCTATCTTCTTCCTTGAGAGCTTGTGAGAGAGGAAGAGCTTGCACACTAGAGGCACCCAACGATTGAGGTGCGAGGGTCCATGCTACGTGAGAGATTTGGTGAACAAGAAGGGCGTCATCTCTTTTGCGGAGGTTCTTCATCCATCTCAAGGGTCATCATCCATGCAAGGGTCGTCACACATCGCGAGTATCTTTATCCATGAGCCATCACCATTGACAAAGAAAAAATTCTACGCGGTTAAAGGATCTGCACGGAGGCATGAATTTCTAAAACGTAGAACTAGCTTAGATAAGAATTTGAATAAGCATGCTAGATAATTCGTTTCGTTAGATTGATGATATGGTTCGTTCATGCTTAATCTACGTGCACATAGTATTGGTTCAAATGTAATTTTAATTTGGAATGCGCACCATCTACGATCCTCGGATCGAATTTTGCTTCCGTTGCGACCCTGAACCATAGAATTATTTCCAACAATTGGTATCAAAGCTTTGCTAATGGTGTGTTTTTCATGTTTATTTCATGAAACCATTATGTGCACGCATGGGTTGTATGTGCCATCATCAGGTTATGCGTGTAGATGCATGCATATATGAATATATGCTCTGTATGATCTTTTTGCAGGGCACTTGCTTCCGAATAAACAGGCTGAATGTCTGTTTTCTTGTATCTGGGGGTTAGACCCTGAATAATGTTATCATCTGGATTGTTTTGGTTGTGGTTGGTTTTAGGCCATATAAGACTAGTGTGTGGAGGTTGCCCACAACTTGGTTATGCCCGGTCAATATTTTGTTTGGTTTCTTCTTCCTAGGAAATTGAGTACGAATGAGCACTTGCTCAGAGCGTACTGGTCTTTTCGATTACAGGATGAAGATGGTGTCTTTGGCGGAATCGGAGAACCACTGCCGAAGGTGAATACACGGAACCCTGAGGGACAAGCAAAACCCATAGGCGGGTGTGGACGATGATGGCAACTTCGTTGGACCGTCAAGTGATTGTTCTCTAGATGCTTGCTTGTGATCCAGGATGTTTGGAACGGAAGACAGGTGTGCAGCTGTGCTTGGTGCTCAGATATGGGGGTCGGACCCAAATTTGATAAAGTGTGATGTTTGCATGTTTTCCCATTGTTCTATGTTTTCTGTGATAAACCCTGATGATGTATCATAGTTTACTATCTTAGTGGAAGGCCTTTCCTCACATATGTGTTGACCTTAGGCTAGGCTCGGCATTGAATGACACCTGTAGGATTCTTGTGTTCGATGGTACTACAACCCCAACGCACAATTGATGCCACCAATAAGAGAAGTCCGACGGTGACTACCCTAGAGGTAATCCAGGTAGTCAGATACCAGCTTTGGTTTGCATGGAAATTGTATAGGTTGTAGGTCGTGTTATTTCATTAAACACTAGAATTGCTAGCGTGGTGTCATCTCAGTGGTAGCGTGGTATGACCAGTGTCTAGGTCTAGGTTGTTGTGACTTAGACTAAACGTACTTGCATAAATAACCCTCAACTAAAATAAAGGATGTGTAAGAGGACTTTCTTTGAGAACCTCTGGCCTCCATGGCCAGCTGTTTTGATTCTATATAGGATAAATCAAACATCATATAAACTTATATTTTGAAACCAGTTTGTGCTTGAAGTTTTATCTTTCAAATCCTTTATTTAATCAAATCTAATCATTACTTGTTGAGCCAACCTTGGCTAGTGGAACCTTTTGGCTTCCACACGATCGACCCCTCATATAAGAAATACTAGACACTACCTTCTTTCATCTGCCATCTAAATTAATAAAATTACTTTCTTGAAAACTGAATAATCGAACCTGGATTGCTTAAATTCATATAGGGACTATTTAATTGAATCAACTATTGATCTGTCGCATCATATAGGCTTTCTGCATTAGTGTGGTGCACGAATTCCTAGACCCGTACCCTCCACCCAAACCTTGTTTCCGATACAAAATCTCTATCGATACCTGAAGGAGGTGTGTTTACACGTGTTGCCTATGATTCGTAGTTGTCATAGTGGCAGGGAATTCTGAGATTACGTGAATCCGTGTATTGACTGCCCCCATGTATCGTAATGGGCTGAATGCACAGAATGACTCCGTAATGAAAGCTCAGCTTCCAACTATCTTTTGGGGAATGTCAATCCTGTTGATTTTTCAGCTAAGTTATAATGAGTATATGTATGAACGTGATTTGAATGCTATGGACATGAGTTGAATGCTGTGGACATGAGTTGAAAGAATATTTTGCTTCCATTCTAATCCTAGTCTTTCTTTGCAACCTTGCAGATTGGTGAGTGTGTCGCTGTTTGGTGGAGGCCAAACTTTGAAACAATGATGTATCCATACTGCCCGCCCCACATTACTAAGCCTAAGGTATATTTCATTTGAATCATCAAAACATTGTAATGCTTTTCTCTTGTTTGCTTCCACCCTTTCTTTTCCGAACATAAGCAACATTTCCATTACCAGGAATGCAAAAAGCTTTTCCTTGTTCACCTCTCAGAAAGGGAATATTTTGCTGTTCCAAGAAACTTGAAGTTGCTTGCTGTTCCTTTGTTTGAACTCTATGACAATGTTCAGGTATCTATATTCTTTTTCTTCTCACTGGCTCAGTTTTTCTTTAATAATGTTCTTGTTTCTTTGAAAAGGCTATGATTATTACCTAAATGCCATAAAATTCCTTTCCTATTATTTCTCATAAGAATTTATTTAATATGTATTTGAAAGCTTTACTGGAATGGAATTGTTCTCTAATTCCTTTTCTCCTTACATTCAACATGCTTGTGGTTGTGAATATGCCTTTTCCTATGGAAATTAGTTGAGGGCTTCCACTCTCAGCTTCTAAAATGAAAAAGGTGATGTTTAGACCTCTTGTAGACAAGGTCTCGAAGATAATTGATTGTTGGGCAATTAAACACTTGTCTATAGGAGGGAGTTTGGATCTAATCAAATCGGTACACTACAGAGTTTCTCCTACTTCTGAACCTTAGCCTTTACGCTCTCTAGCTCCACCAGAGATCGAGTTGAACAATTGATGCAAAGCTTTTTGTGGAACAAGTCTCGCACCCATGCTAGTTGGAGCAAGGTCTGTAGGCCTAAAACGGAGTGGGGGGTTAGGAATCGGGAAATCGAAGGACATTTTAAAAGCGATCTATTAAGACTGGGATGGAAAATTATCAGCAACGATGATAATATTTGGCCCAAATGGATGAAGGGCAGGTATGTGAAAAATTCGAATTTTTGGAGCCTCGCTAGATCGTCGAATTACTCCGCAGTATGGAATGAGATCCTAAGATGCAGGTCATTACTTAAGGATCAGATTTGGTACCCAATTGCTGCTGATTCCAATGCCGATTTCTGGTTTGATCCGTGGATTTAAGGGATGAGCCCAGCCGAGATCGTCGGGGAGCAATGCATGATAGATCAGTATATGAGAGGAGCACAAGTTAGGGACTGCATCAGGGAGAGTGGCTTTTTCGCGACCTGTAAACATTAGAATTGTGAGGCTTTTAAGAAAAATCAGCGAGATGGAGATACTTCCTGCTGGAACTAACTGTTTGGTCCAATGGAAAGGTACCTCTGATTTTGGGTATAGCTTTGCTACAGCTTGGGAGGCGGTTTGAGGACAGAATCCAACGGTTTGCTGGTAAGATTTGGTGTGGAAGAGTCCGACTCCTCCGAGGATGGCCATGTGCGTTTGGAGATTAATATTCAATCGACTCGCTACCTAAGATGTGATGAAGAAAAAGGGAATGTCCTTGGCTAATAGGTGCTTTTTGTGCAAATCAGAAGAAGAATCGGGTGAGCATTTGTTCTTCCAATGCAATGTTTCTAACTACATTTGGGAGCAAATCAGTAGAAGAATGCAGATTTGGCACTATCGACATGAGAGCTTCAAGGATGTCCTAGAAAGATTAAGTGTGCCGGGTGGAGCCAACAACTTTGTAGGCAGAATTATCCAAGCTTTGCTTCCTTTCACTGTCTACACAGTGTGGGGAGAACGCAACGAATGAATCTTTGGAGGAATAGAAAGATCCAATCTGCAAATTTTGAAAGCGATCAAGCCTCTTCTCCTCTCGATATTTTCGGAAGAGGAAAGTCGCCTCAAGAAGGAAAGAGATAAGCTGTCCTTGCGGAATTGGAAGAGTAGCCTTTTGTAGAAGCAGATTTCAGCAGGTTTTGGGAATATTTTTGCACTTGGGTGGTGGTTTTTGGGTCGGGCTGTTGTTTCTTTTTGGGACTGCCCTCGGGTGACTTTGACCTGCGATTGATGTTTCCGTGATCTTACAATTTATAGAATTGATTACTTTTCAATATATATATAAAACTGAATTTTTCTGAATTATGATATTAATGTGGTTGCAGAGATATGGGCCCGTTATTTCGACTATTCCGCAGCAGCTCTCGAGGTTTCAGTTCAACATGGTTAGTGCATGAGGAAGGCCAATAGTATCTACGCCGATCAGTCTATTGGGATGCGACTTCCAACCTATGCAGATCTTAGCGACACACGTGGAGCTAGTCCAACTTAACGTTATATGTTTCGCTTTCTCCAAATTTATTTATTTTTATGGGATTACGTAAAGTTAGCATTCACAGTTAAAACTAATGTTTGCAAGCTGTAGCTTAAAGCATTTGTTCATGCCACCATGTTGGTTTTGGTGTGGTGGCAATTAAATGGAGTAGTACTTTCATTCTATTGCTGTCATGGTGGTTGCTTGTTGGCCTATTCATGCTTGACACTGTTGTTAGCTGAGAACAGAAGCTTACTCGAGAGGGACGAAGCCTCCCTTCGAATTGGCCAACACATTTTGAATCACTATGTATCGACTGCCATAATGTACCGGCTGTGTTCCTCGTCGTAATGTTTTGAATCACTACATCTCGATTGGATGGAAGCTTGAAAACAGGTCATCCTATCATTCTTCTGAGGGTAGCGACGGTTGGACGCGTTCACCTCTTTCAGGATTGGGGTTTCGATTTTCAGGAGTGCTTCTGCAGGCTGAATCTCCCTGCAGGTGATGGGATTTTGTTTTGTTTATGTTTTGATTCACCGCAGATGCTACATAGAGTTGGTCACAGTTTAGCTTCGTAAGAATCTTATACTGCGCAAAATCCTCGAATTGAAGGATTTAACGAAGAAAGAACCTGATGCCACCTCCAGGTAATTACATCATACCGTCCCGCAAAGGAGGCCGCGCCTAGAACGAGCAAAGGCCGAGCGAATTGGGACCCACGTGCCATCGAGAAGAGCCCCCATGCCAAACAGCTTACTATCGCACGAAGGCATATTGTCGGGGAATCAGCTCATACAGAAGAGGAAAAACAGGTCACAAAAAGTTGTTTTGGCTAACCCGAAGTCGGATCCGAGAGCCGTCACCTAGGGTCAACTTGTATCCTTGCTTGAAAATATCCTTTACCTTCAAAACTCTCCTCCAGAAGTGCGAAATACTTCGAGAGAAGGATGCTGAGCCATGCTCCTGTATCTTCCTTCTGACGACGCTACCACCATTTACCCAATATAGAGAGACTGAAACGGCAAAGGTCTAGGACACCAAACACACTTGATCCCAGCGCATCAGATTGTAATATTCATTATAGGGGTGGCAATGGGTTGGGTTCGTGTCTAGTTTCGGGTCGTGTCCAAAACACCTAGATTTAGACCCGACCCGTTTAACTAATCGTGTCTAGATCCTAAACATGTACCCGATCCGTTTATAAACTGGCAGACCCGATAAGACCCGTTTACCACACGGGTTTATTCAGTTGACCCGACCCGACCCGACCTAACCCGATAGACCCGTTGATACTATATATTACAGTATCATGTTGCGGGTAGACCCGACCCGACCCGACCCGTTGAATACTAAACGGGTCTTCCCGGGTCTACCGTGTCCATACCCTAAACCCGAACCCGACCTGTTTACTAAACGGGTCTATCGTGTCGACCCGTTTATGACCCGAACCCGTTTAGCCCTGACCCAGACCCGCTAACTTCGTGTCGGGTCTGCCGTGTCGGGTCCTAAATTGCCAGCCCTAATTCATTATGCTCGTGCTCCTCGTCAAAGAAAGGACCTCTTGATGCCATCAATCTTGTAGATAACCCAAGAGGAAAAGTAAAATGCAAAAAAGTAGGAAGGAATAGCGGAGAGGACCTAATTGACCAAAGTCAGACGGCCCGCTAATGAAAGGAACAACACCAGCCGCCACACGCCTCGATATCATAAATAGAGGCAAAAGAGCATGCTAGCTAGCCGCCACACGCCTCGATCTTCTCTGGCTTACCGAGATCACACCACCAAGAAAAAAATGAGATTAAGGTCCAAAGCCACCTTGGCTGGCTCATCCACTTCCATCGAACAACAAAACGAAACGAACACTATATACCAACATGGGGAGGGAGCTGGGAGGGTATGTTCCCATCTGGTCTTCAGGCCCTTGTCTACGAAGACTTGCGGATCATGATCCACGTCCAATGTACCTAAAAAAAAAAAACCCATCGGTATTAAATATTTTTCTGACGGAGCTTGTACTAACCATTGGAAATATAATATTTTTCCATCGGTAACTATTATTACTGTCCGTATATTAATTATTTCGATATATAAAAAAGACCCATCCGTATTAAATATCTAAAAAATAATAAAAAATCTAAATATAGTAAATGATAGTACCATCGACAATAAACGTCTTTCTTGTAGTGCTTCCTAAAAGGTCTAGATATGAGATTGCTTGCGTCGGCCTAGGGATGGCAACGGTGCGGTTTCGGTGCGGTTTTGGGCAAAACCGAAACCACACCGCAACATTGAAACCGCACCGCACCGTGACGGTGTACCATATGTAAAACCCAAACCGCACGATGCGGTGCGGTGTGGTGCACCGCGGTTTAACATTATAATGGTCTAAATGGTGCGGTTTTTTGCAGTTTTGGGCAAAACCGAAACCGCACCGCAACACCGAAACCGCACTGCACCGCGACGGTTTTATATTTTGGCAAACCAAAACCGCACCGTGCGGTGCACCGCACCATGCAGTTTTGGGCAAAACCGAAACCATACCACAACACCGAAACCGTAAACCGAAACCGCACCGCGACGGTTTTATATTTTGGCAAACCAAAGTCGCACCATGCGGTGCGGTTTTTCGCGGTTCACGGTTTTAAACCACACCGTTGCCATCCCTTCCATCGGGGATCGAACCCATCTCAAGGTGATCGGGACACAAATCCAACCCATCTCACGTCTCTTAGGTGAGCGTCTAAGGCCATGTGTTGGACTGTTGAGTATTCAGATTCACTTGAACCGCTATGATGTACTTGACTGATCTTCAAAAACGCATGTAGACTCAACATAAAAGGACTTATATGTAATTTCTCACTTATCTGTTTGAACACATAAATTAAGCTAACAAGGATGATTGAGAACTGAGACCCCAGAAGCGGCAACAGCCTCTCCATTGCTTCTCTTCCTCCACAAGTAGGTCTTGTTATGCAGAGGTGGTGAGGAGAGTATGCACTAGATGAACATGAGAATGTGTACTTATGCATGGAGGACATAAGGACCAATATAATTTCTGAAAGATTTTCACAGGTCCAGATCGGACCGGACACTCTAAACACTTGAAGATCGAATGGATTCCAAGTGCCTGTCCTGGTGGGGATATAACCGTCGATTTCTGAGAAAGTTGTCGAAAACCCTGAAAATACTAAATATCATAAAAAAAAAGATTTTGGGTATACAAATATTTTTAAATCAGTCTCAAACTCTGAAAAATGTGAAACATATCAGAACATAATGAAAGCATGCAAATCGATAAACACTTTCGGAAACTCGACCTATACGAAAGTCCTCTCACATCCCTAAAGTTTCCGTTGTATGTTTCCCCCCCCCCCCCCCCCCCCCCCCCCCCACTCTGGTTGCATGAGCTTAAATTGCGTAACAAACAAGGTAGGACTACCTGTACGGCAACTGGCCTTCTAGGTTCCTTGGCATATGCCCCTCCCTCGCATGCTAAGTTTCCTTGTTGATCAAAAAGTTTTCGGCACCAATCATAGATGGTTGACGGTCTATAAACTAATCCCTTTGGGTAGACGACTGCATCTTGATGGAATAAAAACTCTGATAACGATAATAATGAAGAAGATGAAAGACATTTCGTCCGTCCATTGGGCTAGATTGATTTGGATAACCAATATCAACTGTACATCCAACAACTGATATTTCAGTTGATTATTCGATATCCAAAATGCAAGTGTAATGGAGATCCATTTATATGATCACAACAAATATAAATTACAAATAAACCAATAGATACAAGGACAACGATAACAGCTCCAGCAATAGCGAGGAGTATCAATATATATAGATATACATGCGCGCGCGCGTGTGTGTGTGTGAAGAATCAATTATTTAGTCCAGGATAGAGTCGGACAGTTCACGGCCACTGGTCTCGAAAGGAAAATAAAGGACAGCCAGCCCTGAGAGGAAGATTACAATCTCAAACAAGATGATGGCCTGAGTCTGATTGCAGGCTGGTACCAAACCAACCGCTACGAGTGGGGACAGGATCCCACCTATTCTGCCAACAGAACTTGCAGCTCCAAACCCAGTAGTCCTCATTGATGTCGGATATACCTGAAGGGAACGGAAACATAGGCGTAAGAAAGTAATACATTACAATGAAAGCATGCCAGCGCAGATCATCTCTTTTTAATTTCTTCAAGTCATTTGGTTCAGTAACTTGCACTTCTATTCTTGTTCAACCTTCAACTCAAATCCGAACAAAAAGTCATGCGACATTAAGGAATCAATGGTAGTTTGGTAAACTCAGTAGTCAATAACAGTAGCTGAATTGGATATGGTTATCCAGAGGATTACTAAGTAAACTTGAAATTATGACACCATTGTGGATAACCCAGATGGCAGAGGTTGAATAATTACATGAAAAGCTGAAGCATTTCAACTAGATAGGCTTTGGAGGTCAGGATCCCTAACCTCTAGTTCCAAATTTTTACCCTTCTTTTCTTAAGCATTCGTCGTCCCATTGCAGGCTCATCTCCTACATGCATAACACTGAATGAAAAGGACTGCAATTATTTGCACTGATTCTCTATATATAGCACGAAAGGAGGGGGTTGGATGACTGGGGTCATCCCCTATTCTTATAGTGTAAAAAGGTAAGTCGACTCCTTCGATTTTTGCTTAGATGTGCTTAATCAGCAACAAAGAGGGTAAATTTAATCCTGAGGTAAATCTGGACTCGTTCGATTTTTGCTTAGATGTGCTTAACTTGGGTTACAATAATACTATTAATGATCGGGATTCACTACCAATTTTTGATAATTATCCGGAGGATGAAGATCATATGAAGGTTGGTATTCTACACAACATTTTGTGTTTTATGCACAGTATAATCTTTCATACAATCCAGAACCTGATATCAGAAGTTGTCACAACATCCATTCTAGGTTAGTTGTCCTCATATATCCTGCTTCTCGATTCATTATAATCTAGAATGGCATGATCCCATATAGAAAGCATCGCTAGAAAATATGTTTGTGCAGAAAACGAAAACTATAATATTAGAAAAAATCTTTAGAATTCTTGATGCTAACCTCTGGGGCATATATATAAAGAATGGTGAAGCTTCCGGTGATACACATCCGAGCACCGAACAGAAGGCCTGTTGTTAACACTTCCGGCTGATGAACTATCAGCGGAATCAGGAAAATGCAACTTCCGAAAAGCATGGCTGACATTGAAAGCTTGCGACCAATCCTGTCCACAATTACAGCTGATAACAGAAGCCCAGGAATCTCTGGTGAAAAAATTGACTTCGAATGTTACCCCACAGAAAAGTATATACATGCAGCTATATTTCAAATATAAAATAAATGAATTGGTCTAAATTTTAACAATACCTACCAGCAAAGGTAGTGATAAATACATTTTTGTAGAGGTTGACATCCTCGGAGTGGCCTAAAAGCAGCTCTATCGATGTGCATTTCCTATATACATTTAACTCAGAGGTTAGCAAGACGATGCCATAGTATGCGAATGCATTTCCAAAGGAAACCAGCCAAAGAAGGCTTGTCGCTCTGATAAGTTTTGGCGACAGAAGTTTGCTAAATGCACTTAAGCCTCCAATGTTGGATTCCATGTCCTCATCAATAGTGGTTTCATGCTTCTGGACTGTGATTAGATGTGTTTGTTCAGAAGGATTGGCATTCTCATCAACATCCAATCTGCAATTGGAAACAAGCATGCCAGAGGGGAGTTCCATGCCGTTCAGTCTAGCCATCTTTTCCAAAACCTGCATTGCTTCAGTTGTTCTACCTTTCATGCAAAGATACCTAGGTGATTCAAGAGAAATGCCATAAAATAGGAACAAAAGAAATGCTGGTAAAGAGGACAGCGCCACTAACCACCTCCAGCCCAAACTTGGCATGACAGCCTGCAGTCAAAAAGTAAAAGAGAAAATCTTGGAGATAGTAGAACATTATTCCATTTTGATGAGCATATATAAACTTTCAAAACATGAAGTAGCTTTACCTTTCCATTTGAAGTGCACATAGAGCTATTTTCCAGATATTATAAAAGATGTACATATTGTTTAAAGGAAACTTGTCTTCCAGATTTATAGGGTGCGCACTGACTAAGATCATACAAATAACGACAAAAACAAAACAATCTGAAAGAAAAAAAAAGTATTCTTTATTATAATCCAAAATTCAGTATTATTGATATGAATTAGGTTATCAAACATTGTTCCAACGGTTGTAAATTGTAAACAATGATGCCACGGGCAGCACCTAGGTGTTTAGGTGCCTGCCTAGGCGCAATGATAGGCTTGAGTGCCTAGCATTCTAGGTGTCTAAACCCCATTAGACGCTTGCCTGTTCATATATTAGTGTTTAGGCACCCACTCGGACGGCGTAAGCCAGCCCGGTTCACCTAAAACTTACCTGAAGGCCAATCCATAGGCACAAATTCACAACCAAAGTCATATTATCAGAGCGTTGTGAATCAAATTATTCATGACAAATATACAGTGTGAGATAGTAGGTGACTTGTATGACTTATATTTCTTACTAGTCAAAATCATGATTCTACTCTGATTTTCCAACCTTTAACATGGAGAGACCCTTTGTTTCTCTTAGCTATTCTACCTCCATCTTGACAACAGTCAACCATCTCCATCCACCACGTGTAAGACCACTATCTTATCGGTCAACCCTAGAAATAGCTAAAAAGGGGGCAAGATGGACTTTACACAAGCAAAAGCAGATTGGGATGGAGGAGATGACTCCCTCCCACATACATGGTGGACGCGTCTCTCACTACGGCTTCCAAGACATCCTCTCTTTATATTTTTATTATTTTCCTTTCCTTTTCTTTATTTTTTTCCTTTGGGTTAAGCCTATTATAAAAAGGCATATGTAAGCCATGAAACCCAATTCTATTGTTTGTTATCACAGAAAAGACAGAGGGTTACAACTGTCTTCTCATCCATGTGCTAATTCAAGGTTCCTTCGTAGCAATCTGTCACACCGGACCAAGTTCAAAGGGTAAGGCCCAATTATCTCCGGCTCTTCTCCCTTCTCTCGCATGCTTTCTTTCATTTTGTGCACTTTAATTCTGTTTCAGAAATAAGTAATCAGATCTAAAATTTATTTATGTTCTTCATACAGAAGTTGTTTCGGTTACGATCAAACCCCTAATGTTATCCTTTAATTTTCTGCGAAGAAAATCTGAACTTAATTTTCATTATTCATGCCTTGAAACACTCTGATCCATAAAAATATCCCTACACCAAAGCCCCTTCATTTCCCCATTAGACTACATCAAAGGACTACCTTTCGACCATCAAAACCAACATAACTGCAATCAAAATCAGTTCTGAATCCAAACAGAACAGATCTGATGTCCACCCTTTGTTTTCCCAAATCTGAGACCCTTTTAATATAAGCGCAAGCCCATTTCACAACACATCAAGAACCACAAACCTGCATATCCAAAAGGCCTTTTTGCACTTAGCCTGAAAGACAAAAGAACACATCTCATTATCATCTGAGATCCTTTACATTGAAGTGTTAGTAAGAACTCTGAGTTGGCATAAAATGAGGCCTCAAAAGCAGTCTTTGCTCTATTTGCTTGACAATGTTAATATATAGAGATGGATTGGGTTTTATGTATAGTTGGGTCGGGTTCATTGTGTAATGATGTACATATATATTGGGTTTAGTCCCTCAATGAAGAGTAATTCCATTCTCTCCAAACCATACCCGTCATCTCCTAACATGGTTTTAGAGCTGGGTTCACCGTCTCCCTTCGGGTACGGCCCCTTCCGATTGTGCATCGCTCCGCGTGCTCCGCTTGAGGGGGGGTGTTAAGGAAGTCCACCGGTTAGTCTCACATCAGTAAAGGGGGCACCTAACACCTGCTTAATATACCCTCTGTGGACCTCCCCTTAAGACCCGGGTTTTGAGGCATGAGGGTATCTAACAGAGGAGGTGCTGGGGTGGCTGGGAGCAAAGGAGTTGCGACGGGGTGCTGCGGGGAATGTAGGGGGAGGAGGAGAGATGCAGTGGGGTGTTGGGGTGCCGGAGAGTGAGGGGCAGCGAGGAGGGGCAGCGACTTCGGGGTGAGGTCGGGAGGTCTGGATCAGGGTGGGGTCAGGGTGAAGGAGAGGGGTTTAGGGTGGAGCCGGGGTGGAGGAGGGGTCGAGGTGGAGCTGGGTGGTGTCGGGAGGGATCGGGATGGAGCCAGGTGGGGTCGGGGTGGCTGATTGTAGGAGGGGAAGGGGGTGGAATTGGGGATCGAGGTGGAGCTGAGTGGGTTCGGGGATCGGAGGAGGAGGCCGGGAGGGGTGTGGGAACCGGAGGAGAAGAGGCTGGGAGAGGTGGGGTGGGGTCGGGGTGGAGGAGAAGGGGGGTCGGTGACCAGAGGGGGAGGCCGGAGGAAGTGCAGGAACCGGAGGAGGAGGCCGGAGGAGGTGCTGGTATCGAAGGACCAACCGTCGTCGTCTCCGTCGCAGCCGATCGAAACCCTAGAGCTCTGAAACCATGATAGATACCCTCACGCCCCAAAACTCGGGTCTTAAGGGGAGGTCTACATATATTAAGCGGGCGTTAGGTGCCCCCTTTACCGATGTAGGACTAACCGGTGGACTTCCTCAACACCCTCCCTCAAGCAGAGCACGCGGAGCGAGGCACAATCAGAAGGGGCAGCACCCGGAGTGGCAACATGCCATGATAGCGGAGCTTGAGGCCTTTCAGCGGACTCAGACCTAGAATCTGAGTTCTTGTCCCTCAAGCGTGGTGCCTGTCAGCTGCAAATGGATCTTCAAAGTCAAGACTCGACCTGATGGTTCCATTGAGTGGCATAAGGCTCGCCTTGTTACTCATGGCATACCCTCTTAGCTATGGCAGCTGCTCGATGGTGGCCTCTCCATCAAATGCGTTCCTTCACAGTGACCTCTCAGATGAAGTATATATGGCTCCTCTCCTGGGCATTTCTGTTTCTCCGGGGCACGTCTGTCGTCTGCGTCAGGTTATCTATGGGCTCAAACAGGCCCCTCATGCCTGGTTTGAGCGCTTTCGCAGTGCAGCTCTTGCCGCTGGGTTTGTAGAGCGATACTCTGATTATGCCCTGTTCACCCACTTCTCCAGTCAGGGTCTTACTATTCTGCTACTGTATATGGATGATATGGTTATCACCGAGGATGACAGTGCCACCATAGCATCCCTTCAGCGTCATCTCCAGAGTCAGTTTGAGATGAAAGATCTAACCCCTCTTCGGTACTTCCTTGGCCTTGAGATTGCCTGTTCGACCCGTGATTTATTGGTCTCACAGCAGAAGTACATTTTCGACATACTTGCCGATGCTGATCTCACTGACTCTCGCACTACTGACACACCCATGGAGTTCAACTTGAAATTCCTACTTACAAATGGTGAGCCTCTTCGGGACGTCTCCAGATATCAGAGGTTGGTTGGTATGCTAGTCTATCTCACGATGACTAGACCTGACATTGCTCATGCTGTTGACATTGTCAGTCAGTTTGTTTAGGCTCCTCGCTTTGTTCACTATGCAGTGGTACTCATGATCATCCGCTATCTCCGGGGCACCATTACTCGTTCATTGCTTCTACCTTCCATCTCTACTCTAGTGTTGCGTGCCTACTCCAATGCAAACTGGGCAGAAGATGTTGTTACTCGCCGTTCTACCACTGGCTACTCTGTGTTCCTTGGTGACTCCCTTATTTCTTGGCGCAGTAAGAAACTGGAGTCTGTGGCTCGCTCCAGCATCGAAGCCGAATACAAGGTTATGGCTTCCACCACCTCAGAGATTGTCTGGCTTTGCTGGCTTCTCCTTGACCTGAGAGCCGTGATATCCAAGCCCACACCTTTATTCTGTGACAACCGGAGTGTTATTCAGATTGTTAGCAACCTGGTTTTCAACTAGCGGACAAAACATATAGTAGTTGACCGTCACTATGTTCGCCAGGAGTTTCTCGTCCACACCATCTCCTTGCCATTCATTCACTCGACGGAGCAGACTGCTGACTTTCTCACGAAGTCTCTTACAGTTGCTCGCTTCCAGCATTTTATCAGGAAACTCTCGGTACATGATCCACCGTGAATTTGGGGGGGAGTGTTAATGTGTAGATATGGATCGGATTTTATGTATAGTCGGGTCGGGTTCATTGTGTAATGATGTACATATATATTGGGCTTTGTCCTTCAATGACGAGTAATTCCATTCTCTCTAAACCCTAGCTATCATCTCCTAACAGACAAAAAACCAAGGTAAACTGAAGGAAGATTAACTACTTCAACTTGTCTCCAACTTGAAACTTCTGAGCACTTGTGAACTTTGCTTAAGATTGTAATTAAAAATGTGTATATTATTCTTTTAATTCAGCAGTTGCATTGCATAAGTGCATCTACAAATAGATGTGTAGGATCATGGGTCTAATCCAGTCTGCATCATTGCATATAGGTTAGAGATTTAATTTAGTTGGTTGCTGGAATTAAAATCTGTTTAAGCCTAATTTGTTGCATCGCATCATCATAAGGTGCATCTCGTATTGTCGTGATTTCTTTTGTTGTCCTGCTATAACCCAACCCTTACGAATCCTCTTTGAGTGGTCCTCCAACTTCGTCCTACGTCTAATCCACCAAAGACACATCGAATAGCGTGATAAATCAATAAGATTCCATAGGGATCTGGAGACTTTTCTGATTCTAGCTAGTTTTGAATTCGCATTCAAGCGGGTCTAAAAGTTACCAGATTTCGGTAGTAGTCCAAAGATTTTCATTGGCAACGGCAGAATTATGCTCAACATGATGATTCAATCCAATGGGTGAATCATTATCATTAAGAGATGTAACCAATAAACATATTAAATGATTCAAAACCAAATGAGCATGTTAATGCACTAAGGGTGCATGTATACATTATCTCTATATCAATACAAAGTCGTGCAAGAATGAAAGCATGAACCCATGGACACCATTCATAAAATATATGTTCGACTATATATGTAAAATATGGTGTTATTCTATCTCTAGTATATTAATTTGCCTTTCCATATAGGTAAAAATATTCTGTCTCAAGCGCTAAACATAAAAATACAATCAAGAAGGGGCAAAGGAAACCGGCATCTACACAAAAACATATACAAGAGAATTCTAGTGTGACAGGAAAAGTAGCAATACCCATGCAAGTGAAGCCTCCAAGATTGTTCCGATACTCCAGAATAATGAATAAACAACCATCCAACGACCTCTACTAGGACTAGGAATGAACTCCAGAAACCAAGAACAAATCACAGGCCCACCTCCCAACCCAACGCCAACTATAAAACGAAGAAAAATCAAAGAGAGATAATTGGGGGCAAAAGAACTGAGAAAACCAGCTCCACAAGTAATTAGTGCTGTAAAGAGAAAACCCCTCCTGAAAAAAGATTAGAGGTATCAGATATACAAAAGAAGTAAGAGTAAAATAACATATTACAAGGTACAAAATATTATAAAAATCAATGAAAATGAGGCATGTGGTTTTTTCACCACAAAAAGGTCATAAAGCAACTTTTGGCAGTTCAGTTCAAAGGACATACATTTTGCCTCTTTTAGGCTGGTTTTTACACTATAAGTATCACACCAGCCCGTTTCCACTATAATCAAAGGATAAGGCTTGCTCAAGTTATTTCATTGCAGTTAATAATCTACGACAGATATCTAAGCACGGTTGAACATGCAAATTGAAACAACCACTAAAGAAAGAAAGGAGCGTGCTGAAAATATAGATGGAAAAATAATACATTGTTTTGATTTACATAAATTACCATAAACTTAGTTGATGTTTTCCAAATTTTTTTCCAATATATTGATTTTAATTCATATGGTAAAACTTGATTTAGCACAAGTTAGGAGAAATAATGTAGGATGAATCAACTAACGATAACTTGCAATTTTTAGATAGTAGCAACTAGCAAATAAAAGTTTACTTTAACAGTTTAACTGGATATTCTAAAACTTCCATCTATGAGCTACATTAAAGTGTGACAAACAAAGAAGCAAAATGATGCAACCGGGACTCACCCTAATGCTGTATATGAACAAGTGTTTGATGCTCGATTAATTTTGGGAAATTATGCACTTCATCATATTACAAGTATTAATTTCAGCTTTATGAAACTACAAATAAGCAATTGTTTGCAAGTCCATCACAAGT
The DNA here is from genome assembly GCA_947650365.1 of Chamaelirium japonicum. Classification (NCBI taxonomy): domain Eukaryota; kingdom Viridiplantae; phylum Streptophyta; class Magnoliopsida; order Liliales; family Melanthiaceae; genus Chamaelirium; species Chamaelirium japonicum. The sequence continues at coordinate 41,510,659 of OX393554.1, forward strand.
TCACAACTAGAGAAAACCCAATCTTTTATCAAGGAAAAGAACAATAAGTGCACCTTATTGGTTTCAATTCATACTTAGAATAATAATCACAGCAAAAAATTAAACACCAAATATCACAATGAGAATAAAGATCAAACAACGAACACGACCTCGGATGATTCCAAAGAAGACAAAGCGAAATGAGTGATCAAACTCAATAGAACGTACAACCGGGAAGAGGAACGCTACCACCATGAAAGATACGATCCGGCCTATATTCTACCTCGGCCAAGGTTCTGAAAACTCTGGGTACTTCGCCAAAATGTTCCATGGATTGAAGAGGCGATGGAGTAGCAGGGGGATGAGAAGAAATAGAGTAGAATCAAAATAAACGTGGGGGTAAAGGAAGGAGAACAAGTGCAAAATATGCACTTGCTCTATGTGTAGATGAATATATGGAGAGGCAAATGATGGTGTAGCAGAAATAGATTAGAAGACGGATGATTGCGCGGGGAAGAAGAAACAGGCTAACAAGAGACCAGGTCTCTTCTATTGGTTTTTTTCAAAAATATTTTGATTTAAAACCAACATGGGCTTTCCTCATTTTTTGGACGGAAGAGAGAAAAAGAGATGCATTCGTGGTCGTCGGATCGTTGAAAAGTAATAAGAGTTCAAGTTTGAACACATAGAAGCTTAAGAATCTGGGAAAAAAAAGTGAAACAAACAAAAGGGGAGGTGGTATTAGTGTAGACACCGACGGGGTTTCTATCCCACTCGTGAGATCAGGCACAAAAACCAATGGAAACCATGGACATGGTACCCGTGAGTCCCCAAGGACCGGCGGTGGATGTCTTTTGGTGGCCTTTGGCTTCCTTCGGGTTCATTATTACATCTTATGGATCTAATTAAGCACATGTTTTATGACCGGCGTAAGAAACTAGGTTTGACCCAATCCTTGAGTCGGGTGCGAACAAGCCCTGCACCGTAGGCTAACCAAAATAAAAGATGACATAACTTAACATCTAGTCTAGTCAATGCAAAAAAGCAGGCGTCAGAAAGCTTTAATCGAATACAATGTAATGATACAGAAACATAGTGGATATGCCGAGTGTATACTTGAATTCGTCTACATCAACTCCCCTTGGCTGTGAGGAACTCGACTCATCTTTAGGAAGGTCCTAGAGCAGCAGGAACACCTAGAGTTACAACTGACATGTTTGGATTTCCTGGTCATGCTGGTTCTTCTTGTAGTCGTCCCTTGCAATGCCCACTATATTGGAGCTTGTACTAAGCAATTGGATACTCCCTTCGGTCTATCGCTGAGCACTGGTACCACCAAATTCTGTTGTAATCTAGGAAGTCATCCTGTGGTGCAACATCAGGCTCCCTAAAACTGTAGTTAAGCATGTCATTGCAATGCCAGCCGGGTAACCCAGTGCATCGTGGTATTGGGTCGTGAGTAGATCCTTCACACGTTGTGCACCAAAGCACCACTCAATTGGTTAGTCTAGTGATCATGGTTTCTCAAGGCTTAGGACCAACTATTCTAAGCTAAAATACGGCTAATGCACCGGCGTCTGCCCACTGATCTGTGCATCGTGCTAATTCCTATTCAGCACAAACATTGTGCCCGATAAGGACCATGGTGGAGACTTGTCATGCTCTATTCTTGCCAACAACTTATCATGATTGAGATCGCCAATTTCATCAGAGTTGTGAACTACTTTAGGTTAACCTTAGAACCGGTCCACCGGGTCTCCCAAGTACGAAGCCTATCATGCACCTGGTGGCCTACTGAGTCACTAAGACTTATACTAGCTTTGAGAAACAGAACACATAATTGAACATGTACCCAATATAGATTCTATTTATTAAATTATTAATTCCATATACCCAAACAGAGCTTTTACTGCCCAGTGTTGATCCTGATTGCCTTGAATTGTTTTGAGCATGGCTTCTTGTTATGATTTCAAGCATTCTTTTTATGATGATGATATTGATCTTTCAAGGAAAACTAATTCCTTCTAAAAGTGTTGAAAAGATTTCTTGAATCTTAAGCTGAAAAATAAAGAGGAATGTGTTGAACTTGAAAAACTTTGTTTGGAATATGATTCCCTATGGAAAAATATGCAAATATTGCATATTGAAAAAGGAGAATCAGACATTGAGTGTTTTGAGCTTCAGAAAATACGATCTTACTTGCAAAACCAACTTGAGGATTTCAAAAGTAAAGAAGTTCTGGATTCTTGGTTGGTTGAAAGATCAGAAATGTGTATATCAAGGATCAGTACCTTTCAAAACAGAAATTAGTCCGAAGACAAATAGATTATGTGGGAAAGAAATGGATGAATGTAGGAATAATTGAAAAAAAAAAAAAAGGACTTACCTCCTTCCGTAGCTGTCTGAAACTATGCCCCAAGTATATGCTCCCAATAGCATGCCACCAAACACAACACTTGTGATCAGACTCTCTTCACCAGAAGAAAGCTTCCACTCTAACCGGACAGAAGGACCTATAAATGAAAGAAGCATAGCTTCCATTGCTTCTGAAATATAACCCATCCCAGAATAAGCAAGCATGAGGGCTTGGAATTTCCCAAACCCAATGGCTCTGAGTGCGTCATCCGTGGTATATGTGGAGCTCCCAGCCTCCATCTGCAAAAACCTATCAAACAAACAAGGTATATAAATGTTTTACATGTTATGGCCATAATGCATTCTCATAGATTTGCTAGTTCTCCTCTTGTTTATATCTTACCTCATAAAACACACAACTACAAAGCCACTTTTTTAAAAAAAAAACTACAAAGCCAATAGCGAAAAGATTACAACAAAATCATGTTGAGGGAACTTGACTGTTTATGAACCAAGAGAAAGTAATGAACTTGTACTCCACATTTGGAAATGAGACACACATGGTACAAATACGAGTACTGGTCTTTCATATGAAATACTGGCGGTATAGTTCATGATAGGAAAATGAAGTTGTTTAAACTTTTAACTAATCTTTTCCAATCCCCAACGATTGGGTGCAGATAGAATATATAATATATATACTCCTTTTTAGTATTTTATCATTTGGTCCTCTAGCACATCGTCGCGCCATGTCCCATCTATTTGGGGTCAGCTTTATGAACCCTTATTTGGTTATCATTGTTTGAGTTGGTTTTTATGACAGGCTTTATCAACCTAGCCTGTAAACTGAAAATTTGATCCTCAGGAAATCTCCCCTAATAAGTTTCCAATGTCAGAACCAGATCCACCTAAGATAGATCAATCAACAACCCAATTTCAAAAGAGGGGAAAGATAGAGAATCTCAGGAATAAGTGCTAAAATTAATGAAACAGCTAATAATCATTGCATAGAAAGCAAGATTTCAAAGCATTACATCCTCCTCTTTAAATAAGCCTTCATTTAGAATCAATAAACAAAAATAAACTCATACAGAATGGACTATAATTCTCACCTTCGCTAAGTTTCAGTTTTTCAAGATTTATGGTTTTGTTTCCTGCAACCTTTTCGTTCCTTTAGAATAAAATGTTATTTTTATTCTGAAATATTATTTTAATCCAAAAATAATCTATTTTCGGAATTATTAATTAGGGTATCTTTAAATAGGGTTTTTAGGATAAGATTTAAATATATTCAAATCTTTTTAAATTAATATGTTTTATCTTTAGTAGGCAAAATTTGATTGATTCAAATCTTTTGAATAATTCAAGTTATCATTTTAGATCTTTCTCTTCTTTTCCTAAATTAAAGGCCTTATGCCTTCCATTATAAGCATGAAATAATTAATAAAAAGAAAGATTTTGCTTTGATGCGTTTCTCTGAGAGGATTCGTGAGGGTGAAAGACCCTGGGTGTCGGCCAGAATCACTGTTACCGTGAGGTGAAAGACCTCGGTCGTAAGCCAAATATGACATAATTGAGTTTGAACCTTATAAACATGCAACAAATTAGTTTTCGTAATTTATTCTAATAAGTTCAAACTCAACTCTATCCAATAGGATTAACCGATAGTTTTTGAACTACATTCCCAAGATTTCCCTATGCTACTAGGTCAGTTTGGCTGATTTAGCCAGGTCATACCAATATGTGTCATCCTTGTCCGTGAATTAAGGTGAGAGTATAATGGGTGGAAGGTAGCTATCTTAATTTGCTTCCAAAATGTAGATGTTTGCATGGGAAAATATGTTTAATTGATGGGAGGCCATAGGAAATCATGAAGGCAAATGAATATGGTTGCAAGGAAATGGAGGTAGTTGTGGGGTACCATGGAGTAAAGTGGAGTTTCCAAGGTAATCAATATGGGAATATGAAATGATGCTGAGGTGGATGGAGATATGAAAAGAGAGGTTACATGTGTCATCCACATGTACATGTGGGAGTTCCATTAAAAAAACACAAAAAAAAACCGAACACAAACACAAACACATACTATTGTAAATGTAGTCCTAAAAAAAGGACCTACAAGCTCTTTGAAAATAGGAGCATTCCCTCTTAGTCTTTATGTTAGAACTCAAAAACTTGTCCTCCTTTTCAATTTTCCGGGAATTCTTCTTGTTTGTCGAGTGTTCATCTGATTCTTCACTCTAATAAAAAACATGTGTCGTTATTAACTCGACATATTTCCATAAAAATTAAAAAAGGGATTTTTTAAAATAATATGCAAAAAATAATATTTAATTCAGTAGCGGTTGACCAAAACTATTTATCAGACTAGCGCTCTAATAGCCACGTGACAGGTCAACGCCGTAAAGCAAAGCCACATTGGGTTTTTTATCTTGCTTCCCGGGAAACCCGAAATCTAGGTTGCCGGTTTTAAACCGGTATTCTTGAACACCCCATCGCGAAATCCGCTAAATGTGGGAACTGCAACATAAGGGGTAAGGGGTGTTCGGTTAAACCCGGTATCTGGAATACGGAGTTCAAAACCGGCAACTCAGAAACATGGTTTTATGGGAATAATAAAAAAAAAAAAAAATCCGCTGCGCTGACCTGCCATGTGGCTGTCATAGCGCTAGTCTGATAAATAGTTCTGGTCAAGCACGATTCAATTAAATATTTTTAAAAAATATTATTTTGAAAGAAAAAAAATCCCATTAAAACGAAGGTCCCTACTCTGCTCAAGCATCCAAAGTGTAGCAATTCAAATGGGTGCATATAAAATATGTAGAAATCATGGTTGAGCAAATTCAAATGGACCCCCCCAATTTGCTCCTCCACCATTTTTGATCCAATTAGACTTGTCTACATGCAATTCCACAAGTGTAACAATGGAAGATTAAAGGGCCGGGGCCGGGGCCGGAGATTTGTTTCGCCCCCCCCCCCCCCCCCCAGGCCGGCTGGGGTTTTCAGATGAGATCCAGAGATAGAGCATATATGAACTGAAGTGATAAAAAGAAAATAATCTTGAAATAGAAAGAGAAGAGTTACCATTAGAAACAGAGCTATCCAAAAAACAATAAGAGAGAGAAAGAAGAAGAAGAGGTGGATGAGTTGCCGTACCGTTCGGAGGAGGAAGAGGAGGACGATGATCCCCCTGGTCTCGCTCGCTTCCTTCTGAACCCCACACAGACAGGAAGCCCAAGCTCGCAAGTAACCACCAAGAAAAGCGTGGCGGGTGTTGTGACCAAGAACAGCCCATGAACACATCACAGCCGCACGATGGCATGCCCACCCGAATGTGAATCGTACTCCAACCGACTGTATGGGGGCGGGCCGGGCCGGGCCCACCGACCGGGGTTCCGAACTCATGAATTTATCGACACGTAGACACAGTGACGTGACCACAGAAAAAACCTGAGCTCAGATCTCCTCCAGTCGGTTGGCCCCGGTCGGTGGGCCCGGTGCTCATCACAGCCGACGGAGTGCGATTCACTTTTGGGTCGCCGGCCATCGTGCGGCTATGATGCATGCCGGGCCCACCAACCGGGAGACCAACTGGAGGTGATCCGAACTCAAGAAACCTCGGTAGGGATGCCCCACCGCATAACACGGTGGGGATAAGAAGGAAAACATCTCGAGGTGAGTGATACTGTAGCCAGAGTTCAGATCTTCTCCGGTCGATTGGCCCGCGCGCATCACAGCAGCACGATGGTAGGGGATCCAAAAATGAATCGTACGTAACATATGTGATGACAATGATTCTATCTTTAAGTAATTGTCTCATATACTTATGACTCAAACTTATATGTCTGGATTTACTATTATATATTCCATTATATGCACATGCTGATGTGGCTTCACTATCATAGAGAAGTGATATAGTCGGTAAAGGCATTCCCTATTAATTGGATTTCTATTAGAAGATCCCTACGCCATTCAGTCTTGTTTGTTACAGTCAAGGCAATAAACTCAGACTTTATAGTCGAATGTGTTATGCATGTTTGTTTCTTGGATTTTTATGGGGGATGATCCTCCTACCAACCCTGGGACTTCACCCAACAGTTAATTGATTCGATCGTCGGTTTGAGCGTTGGGTTTTTAGACTTGAGCTTTGAATTAGTTAAGAGTTTGTGGACTCAGATTTAGAAGTGATTGAGAGAGTTGAGAGGGTTGACACAAGATGTGGTATCGAAGTTCAGCCGAAGCCTATGTCTCCGTGCTATAAGGTGCAACCTGAATTCACTAACACTTGAAATGTAGTGACCTCGACATGCCAAGTGTCACTTGTCTTAGAAGAGGTAGATGGATGTCTGAGTTCTGATTTTCGAAAGTCTAATCTAGAAATCAGATAATCGATCCGGAATACACATCTGGTCTGCTATTTATAGAGATATGGATCTTCCTTAGTGCACGATCATTATTTTCTTTCACTAAGTGAAAATAAATATTCGGGAGTCAATCTAATTATAATCTAAAGTCTTATATTTTCTAGCCCTTTGGCTTCTACGAGGCTCAATTAGTGCTTTTATAACAATAAGAGGAACTCCTGGTTGAGATTTCTTAATCAGGTATCATTAGAAATCTGGACGTCTATGTTATTAGATTCAAAAGACAATGAATTCTCAAAGAACTTAACATCTCTAGACTCTAAGTCTAGGAGCCTATAGGCTTTGCTATTTTATGTATAGCCAACAAATGCACACCTTATAGCTCTTAGATCTAGTTTGGTCCTCTTATAATCGTACAATATGCAAGGCAACCCTACACCTTAAAATACCCAATATTAGGCTTTCATCCCTTCCATATCTCATATGGAAAGACCTTGATTTTCTTGTTTGGAATTCTGTTAACTATATGACATGCAACAAGAAGAGCTTCACCCCACAAATTAATAGATAATTTAGTATATCATAGCATTAACCATTTCTATAAGAGTACGATTTTTCCTTTCGGCTAAACCATAATACTTGGGTGCGTATGGGGTTGTGCACCGATCCACTATCACATTCTCTTCACAAAAGTTACAAAATTCATTAGAGAAGTATTACTTGATCTACACAAACCTTAACCCGTTTCGCCCATGAAACCCGGAGAACCCGTGGAAGCTCAACCTGTGCTTGCCCATGTCAAGTTACTCGGGTTGCCCGGGTTGCTCGAGTTGCCCAATTTGCTAAAAAATGGGCGGGTTGGATGGGTTTAATTTGATCACAATAAATAGAAATACTTGATCTCTTAAAACCAAAACAAGAAGACAAAAAGATAGTAAATTATTCTATTAACCAACAATTGCCACCACTACAAAAATAAATCAGCCAACCTCTCTCTCTCTCTCTCTCTCTCTCTCTCTCTCTCTCTCTCTCTCTCTCTCTCTCTCTCTCTCTCTCTCTCTCTCTCTCTCTCTCTCTCTCTCTAATTCTCTAAAACATCCATCAAATGGCTGTGTTGGTGGATCAACAATAGCAGCCCTACACACATGTATTCCACTGTACTCGCCAACTCGGGTTGCTTGGGTTAGGAATGATGATGCCCAAACCTGTACAAATTGAAATCGGGTTAATCTTTTTTTGTCCAAATCCGTCTAAGTTTTTAACCAGCTTTATCCATGTTTGTCCATTGTTCGGATTGGGCAGGTCGAGTTCAGGTCAGACCCGTGCAAGTCCCACCCCTACCCGACGCTCGTCAGTGATTGGGTGCCACATTGTTGGCATCTATGGCGGCACTCGCTTGAAGTGCGCCTCTGGGTCTGTTGTTGTGTGCTCTTCCTTCACCGAAACTGAGCCAAACTTCGACAATCCGGGAGGTGCAAGTGATCCACTAGAAAGACAAAAAGGTATAAGAGTCCAGAGAGTTACCCCGGTAGATTCGCGGTGATTTATAACCCAACCTTGACGAACTCACGAACAGGTGTTGCACGGCATTGCTCGGTCTGACTCTCCGCGAACGTTGAACATAATCCCATGTAACCTCCTTTACTTAAACTGTATGTCCTACCCACATCGTCCTCATAAGCACCACTAGTTTCACACCCAACTTGCAAAATATACAGTGCAAGTAATTGATCCACACGAGGAACCACCACGCTATATCCCTAATGATGGACCCATGAGTTTCACCTAAGTAAATCCACAATGGTAGGAACCTCTAAGGATTTATCTCTCCCAATTCTCTATGCTCGTAGTGAGGGATTTTTACTCCCATCACAAGGGCAACCCACATCCCATGGGATTTCAAAAATGGTTAGAAACGAATCAAAACCAAAGGGAAAGAAATTCAAACCACAAGAAAATCCATCACAAAAGGGATGTGAAACAAATATGGTCCAAATAAAAAATTATTTAGACCAAATTGAAGGCCTCGAGGTAGTGCACAAACATCCCCAAATGACTGAGGAGTGATTCCAACTCGCATTAGATGAAATCTCGATTCAATGAGGAGGAGGCAAAGGTCCTCAAAATCTATTCCCACCAAAATATCTCCTCCAACCTTGAACCCAAATGAAGAGGCAAACCTTTATATAGGGTGTCTCACCAGGCCATTCTCAGTCATCAGATCTGGCCATCCAATGACCTGAAATCAGCCAATAGGGCTTATTTTTTGGCTCAAGCCTAAAGGGGTCTGGATCGCATACGTGACACGGTCTAGACCACAAGGAATCTCACGGTCCCAACCCAAGTCGGGATTGTCGAAACCCTCTCTCTACTAGCAGTCGAGATCGTGCCGAACCGGTCGATCCGGACTGCGACTAGTCACAATCCGGACCATGATTATCACGGTCGGAGCCGCACAGTTGGAGTAGGCGCTCTAATACGTTGTAGATTTGCCAAGTGTGGATCATCTCCAAGGGTGAAGCTGTAAATTTGTCAAAAACATATTTTCACAATACAGGATATCCAAAAACTCTGTCAAATCAAGATTTTGAATATAAAACAATTTTGAATTTATAAGGACCTTGAAAATTGTGAAAACGACAAGTCAATAAAATCACATGCAAATTGATGAAAGAAGTTTCACAAACAAGACACACATTAAACCCTTCACACCCCAATGACTTTGAATCGTGGTACATGCGTGAGTGGGCCTACGAACTAGACAATCTGATCTCATCCTGATACTGTGTTGCATTGCTGAAGTCCTCAATGGGTTGTGAATCTTTACATTGCTCTAACTAACAGGTTACACAAATCTCACCGAGTCAGTTTGTGTTCATTAATTTCACCAACAAAAAAAGATGTTCAACATACTTGTAGCAATGGTTCGAACAATGGTACGGACTACTAGTGTAGACTTCCAACACTTAGAAAAATCTAAGTGTTGGACTCCAAGACTTAGACAAATCAAATCTGATTTTCGAGAGTAAAAATATATTTTATTTTAAAGAACAATTACTCTCAAATAGAAATCATTTATAAATTGTATAAAATCCTCAAAAGGGTGTTTGTAAATAAATAATGAAAGCACATGCAAACCGATGCGATCGAGAAACCCTATTCTATCTTTTCAAATCCAACTCATCACAGTCTCTTAGGTGAGCAACTAAGGCCGTGTGATAAACTGTTAAGTATTCAGATGATCTTTAACCATTGTTACGCACTTGATTGATCTTTAGAATCACAAGTACTACCACAACTCAACAGTAAAGGATTTACGTATAATTTCTGACATATTGGTTTGAGCGCACAAATGATTTTTGACCATTGTGATGCATTTGACTGATCTTTAGAGCCGTAAGTACTATCACGACTCAACAATAAAGAATTTATATGTAATTTCTCACAAATTGATTTGAGTGCACAAATTAAGCTAACACAGATGAAATCCCGCAAGCAATAACAAATGGGGGGGACCCCCTTTCCCTTCTCATGAGGGGATATTTAAACCCAAAACTTTAGGGTTCGGGGGAAAATGTTGATTGGACAGTCGCGATAATCCCGGACATGATCAACGGTGCGGACGCTCCCGGCGATAATTCAAGGATAGGGAAAAGTGCTCGATGATGAGCAAACGTGATCCAAGACAATGGGTATCGACGGGTTGGCCAATCGTTCCTACGTCACATCAATCAAATGGCCAATGTTGAGCTACAAGTCGGTCGGGCCCGCGTGAGGCACATCAAATAATTGAGGTTACATCCTAAGCCGATTGGACCCATACGCGGCGCATCCGACGGCTGAGATTACACTGAGAGCCGACAAGGCCCTCGTGGGGCGCGCCTCCACATGTCCTTGCTAACATATGTAGGCACAGAACCTTTAGCCATCTCCCTCCAAGGGATCCCATACCCATCCAAACCTTTTCAGGTAGATCTTTGGAGACATCCGAGTGAAACGCACACCCTAGCAACGCTATGCCTGGTGAGATTTAGCAAAGAAGTTGGCTGGAATGCCAACTTCTAGGGTTTAAACTAGGGGTGGCAACGGGTTGGGTTCGTGCCGTGTCTAATTTCGGGTCGTGTCCAAAAAACCCTAGACCTGGACCCGACCTGTTTAACTAATCGTGTCTAGATCCTAAACCCGTACCCGACCCGTTTATAAACGGTTAGACCCGATAAGACCCGTTTACCACACGGGTCTATTCAGTTGACCCGATCCGACCTAGTACGACTCGACCCGACCTGACTCGATAGACCCGCTGGTACTACATATTAGGATTACGGGTAGACCCGACCCGGCCCTACCCGACACGACCCGTTGAATTTTAAACGGGTCTTCCTGGGTCTACCGTGTCCAGACCCTAAACCCGGACCCGACCCGTTTATTAGACGGGTCTATCGTGTCGACCCGTTTACGACCCGAACCTATTTATCCCTGACCCAGACCCGCTAACTTCTTGTCGGGTCCGAAATTGCCAGCCCTAGTTTAAACCAACCAACTAACCAACCACCCATTTGGTTAGTTTGAAGAATTGAAGGGTTTGACGCTGTGATTCCCTGAGTGATCCATGATCGGATCAGATCTGCGTTAGATCCCAAGCGCAGCAATGCATGCATGCATGCATGCGTCGAATCCATCGCTCCAACTGTGAATGGCATCTCCAACCTCCACAGCTGGCCGGCGAAGTGGCCTCTGATCGATGTCCACCGGCGGGACGGTCGGAACTGAAGAAACTTCATCGCCAGAGCCATGGCGAAGGGGGCAATCGAAAGATTATTCTCCCTGTCCGAGAATTCCACCACCGGGCATCCATCCATGGAAGAATATTACTGAGGGATGGCAGCCGACTGAGGGGGAAGCCACAACTCCGATGCGAGGGACACAAAATCGTCGACCGCCGGAGGAGCCCCTATTCAAACGGGGAAAGGAAAGGCGCTAGATCCCACCCCTAATCTGTGTGGACCCATCTCTCAGCCTCCTCGTAGCCGATAGCAGCGACCGAGGAGGCCAAGAACAAAGCCAAGCCAGAGAGAAACCCTAACCTTAGGGGAAAGAGGGGGAGAAGTCGATGCTTAGAGCTGATCTCTGACCCTAACTCGAAATTCTCAATATTGAAAGTTTCTTTGATCAAATACTTTGTTAAGCAAATATGATTTAATAGGCAAAGATAAGTCACGAATTGCTTATAGAAATCCCTTGATAGAACAAAATGGGTTCTATGGAACCGTCATACGTCTTACCAAGCTTTTTTAAAAGTGATGAAAGCTAAATTATAGATATTTAGAATCTAAATATATTATGCTATTTCCGTTTTTGAGGTTATGCAAATCATTGATCCAGTAAGAAAAAAAGAATAGAGTTAGAAACTATGGCATATGGTCGAATCGTGTTAGGCGTTGTCCCAAGAATCTTATTGCCTCCTCTCGTGGTAATTGATCCTAGAGATACGACGACCCGGTCACGTGACTTACTTCTCGTTAGCACGTCTTCAAGAAGGCTTTGCGAATCTCGAACAACTTTTATGAACCCAACAACTCTCAAAAACAAGAGAGAGATCCTCGCTCTTGATCAGAGAGAGAGAGAGAGAGAGAGAGAGAGAGAGAGAGAGAGAGAGAGAGAGAGAGAGAGAGAGAGAGAGCACAATTCTGATTTTCTGAGTGTATAGACTCCACTACTGTACGTAGATTTTTTTAGGCATCAGTACCATAACGGATGGCTAAAGAAGGGGAGAAGATAAATGGCGGGGAGAAGATAAATGGGCCAATCGATCTATATAACATGGCACGACGGTTTTGTGCTGACTAGACAAAACGAATGCTGACTAGGATAAGCTGACTAGACAAAAATAAACCGAATAGATCTAACCATTCGTTCAAAAATCAACACATGATCTCTATTTCCTCGTCCATTCGTTTAAAAATCAACGCACGGTCTCTATTTCTCCGACAACCAACTCCCTCCCTAACCCCTAAAATCCCAGCCCATTTAAACTACACTAAACCTGACCGTTCATCCCGTGATCTTTGTTCGCATCAACAGCCATAAATCCGCCTGTTGAAATTTCGACCATCCCAAACTATCGGGTCGATCTCAAGGAATCAGTTCGAATAGAGACAACTGTCATTGATCAATTATAGGGAGAGGGGGGCAGTTGGTTGCGTCGAAGGCGCTCGCTTCGTGCCAATCGGCACGGGCGAGGAAATGGATATTCCTATGAATATCAGTGCTGTTGTTGAAAGTGTTTTGTTGCCGAAGACGTTAAGGTGTGTTGCCATCGAAGGCGGCTTGCTACAATGTCGACAGATGAGTTGCCGCCGAAGCGGCCCATTGCAGTGCCGACAGGCACGGGCATGCACTAGTAACTACATATGTTACAGATCGCGAATAGCTCTTAACAGCCAGAACGGGTAAAAAAAAGGAAAGAAATAAATGCAAAAGAAAGAAAACAAAAATAAAAAAAGACTGGTGCGGACCAGCCCATTCCAAGAGGCTATTGTGTTCAGATCTGCGGGCACCTGAATCTATGGTATATGGTCGAATCGCGTTAGGCGTTTTCCAAGAATCTTATTGCCTCCTCTCGTGGCAATTGATCCCGGAGATATGATGACCCCGGTCACACGACTTACTTCTCGTCAGCACGTCTTTAAGAAGACTTTGCGAATCTCGAACGACTTTTAGGAACCCAACAACTCTCAAAAACAAGAGAAAAGATCCTCGCTCTTGATCAGAGAGAGAGAGAGAGAGAGAGAGAGAGAGAGAGCATCTCTGATTTTCTGAGTGTATAGACTCCACTGCTGTACGTAGATTTTTTTAGGCATCAATACCATAACGGATGGCTAAAGAAGGGGAGAAGATAAATGGCGGGGAGAAGATAAATGGGCTAATAACTACATATGTTACAGATCGCGGATAGCTCTTAACAGCCAGAACGGGTAAAAAAAAGGAAAGAAATAAATGCAAAAGAAAGGAAACAAAAATTAAAAAAGACTGGTGCGGACCGGCCCATTCGAAGAGGCTATCTTGTTACGATCCGCGGGCACCCAACCCTAGCCCAGGCCCGGCACGACACGCGTGCGTGTGTGTGGGTTGGAGGAGCGTTCCTCACAACACTTTCTAACAACCCAACCAGGTTCCTCTTATATATACATTCCCTTGTCACCACGTTGGCGATATGGGATTAAACCCCCTTTAGGTTTGGTGTGTGTTTTTAAAATATAGCCAACAGAACTGGCTTCTCCTCCTAGGCCAGGAGGAGGGGTAGTCGGAGCTGTCATGTCTGATGCCCTAGCGCCCAAGAACACCCTACTCTCTCTCTCTCTCTCTCTCTCTCTCTCTCTCTCTCTCTCTCTCTCTCTCTTTTTGAAAGGTAATTAGAACTATGTATTAATAGAAAGACAAGTTACAAATCAAGGCTTTGCAAACACAAAAATATTAGTCCCTATCTGACCAGAATACCAATACCTCATGCAGCAACAAATAGTAGCACTCTCATGTAGCAAACACCAGGAATCCTAGCACCTCATATACTCCTTCCCTTACTAAAGCTTGCGAAAACCTATTCAGATTTAATTTTGCTCCTCGCTGAAATCTGTAGAAGTAGGTTTTGCACATAGCTGATTCTCGTCAGCTTCTACTTCATGCATCAAATTAGTCCGAAGTTCCATACTTTCTAGCATGAACCGTCAGTCTTTATAAGCTCTCTCTCCAAGCATGCAGTTTCGCTTTATCTACCTCCTTCAAGTTACCTTCTTCACTACCAGAGAAGATGTTCTTCAACTGGGAACTAATGTCATTCTGAATTTGCTGAAAGGATCTATCGTGGAGTCCAAAAATCCTTTCGTTTCGCTCCCCCCATATGGTATAAGCAACGCATGCTAATGTGGTTCTGACTATCCTCCCCTTCAAGCTTTTACCTCCCCCGAAACAGCTCAACCTGTTAGTGAGTTCAATCAGACCTTCATTGGGATCTACTGGGACCTGTATCAGCTTGCAGAAATGACTCCATACCCGCTGGGAAAAGTTGCATTGAAAAAACAGGTGGTCAACCGATTCTTCCTCGTTCTTGCATAAGGTGCATCTGTTTGCAAGCCTTACCCCTCTACCTTTAAGAACATCTTGAGTTGCTAGCCGATCGAGCATCGCTCTCCACATACAAAAGGCCATTCTAGGAGGGACGAGGCTTCTCCAAATTAGATTTTTCCATCTCACCTCTTCATCTCTATCTCGAACGACTCCCCAAGCTGTACGAAAGCTGAAATTGTTGTGTGTGCTATTCACCCATTCAACTTTGCATATCGATCCAGCTGGTAAAATCTGCACCTCTGAAATTCTGTCAAACAACTCTCTCACCCTTCTACTAGTAGCCCTCGGTAGATTCCAGCCCCCATTGAGAATAAAATCTCGAACCACGGCTCCTTGCGACTGCTGGTTGTACATTGCTTGCTCTCCCACAATCGCTGCTGGACTTTGCCCTTCGATCCAAGGATCATGCCAAAAATCTATCTCCGAATCTGCTGCAATGGGGAACCTTAAGTTTTCTTTCAAGTGCTCTCTACTGTCTAATATTCCATTCCAAACAGCCGAGGCATTAGCCGACCTTTCCAACTTCCAAAAATTGCAATTCCTCACATATCTACCTCTCATCCACTTGGCCCAAAGATTATTATCTCCACTTACTATCTTCCAGCCCAATCTAAGCTGGCTAGCTTTTGAAATATCACTCAACCTTCTAATCCCCAACCCGCCTTCCTCTTTTGGCTTGCACACCTTCTCCCATTTGACATGAGTGGCAGATCCTTGCCAAAGAAAATCTCGCATAAGTTTCTCCACTTTGGATTGAACCAATTTTGGTATTGCGAACGCCGATGCCCAGAAATAGGAAAAGCTTTGGAGCACTGATTTGATTAGTTGCAATCTTCCCCCGATGGATAAATGTTTTATGGCCCAGCACTCAATAGTGTTTGTGACTTTCTCCATGAGGGGTCTGAACATGACTCTGTTCACTATGGAGGTGGATAGAGGCAGTCCCAAATACTTCACCGGCAATGTTCCCATGCTAATCCCGAACTCTGCAATCTCATGATAGAAGTTTGCACATGATCTAGACAAGAAGATTTGGCTTTTGTCTGCATTGATAGCCAGCCCTGATTTTTCTCCGAACCTATGAAGTACCTCCACAAGCCTTCCTACTGCCTCCTTGTTTGGTTTCAAGAATAGCATGAGGTCGTCAGCAAAAATTAAATGGGAAATAGGGTGCCCTCCTCCCAGACCATAACTCCTCCACTCACCCCCTAGCACTCCCCATTCGATCTGTAACGACAAACATTCCATCACGATGGTAAACAGATATGCTGATAGAGGGTCCCCTTGCCTCAGCCCCCTATTAGCTTTTATCATACCTGCGGGAGATCCATTCACAAGGATGGAAAAGGAGGGAGAGCAAATGCACACTCTAATCCACTTCACCCACGTCTCGTTGAACCCCAAACTCTGAAGGGCATGTAGCAGAAACTCTCTATTCACAGAGTCGTAAGCTTTGATAATATCTAACTTGAGGCATATTCTTTTGGAACCTGATTTCCTGTGAAATCCTTTCACTAGCTCATGGGCAAGCAGGATATTGTCTTCAATTCTTCTTCCTTTGATGAAAGCCGATTGATTGGGTGATATCAACTCATGCATAACAACTTGCATCCGATTTGCCAAGATTTTGGCAATCATTTTATAGAGGCAATTGCACAGAGAAATGGGCCTAAAGTCTTTGAGAGCACTGGCACCTTTGATCTTAGGAATCAATGTGATGAAGGTATGGTTTAGAGAGGATAGAAGCTTCCCTGATTTGAAGAAATCATCAATGACTGCCCAAACATCATCCTTGAGCACTCCCCAATATTTCTTGAAGAAGAAGAAATTGAATCCATCCGGTCCCGGCGCTTTGTCCCCATTGGCTTTCTCGATGATGGCTTCTAATTCATCTCTTCGTATAGGTTTGCTGATCCAGTTAGAGGCTTCGGCTGTGAGAATTTTTCTGAAGATGATTGGCTCGAAGTTTGATTCCTGGACATCTTTAACGAACAAATTAGTATAAAATCGAACAGCTTCCTCTCTAATGCCAGAAATGTCATTAGAGAAGGAGCCGTTCTCTAGCATGATGGATTCTAAGGCGTTTACATTGCATCTAGCTTTAAACGAGGAGAAAAAGAACTTGGTGTTTCTATCTCCCTTATGTAGCCAATCAACTCTAGCTTTCTGTCTCCAATTGCTTTCCTCTTGGGCTGAAAGTTTCTCCAAATCTGTGATTGCTTGTTTCTCCATTGTTGCAAGAACGGAATTCATTGGTTGTGCTTGAATCTGCATCTGAATCATTCTCACCTTATTCCGACACTCCAGCGATTGAGCCATAGCATTGGCTTTATTCTTTCTAATCCATTCTTTCAAGCTCCTTTTGACGTTCTGCAACTTTTTGGAGACCTTAAAAGCTGGATTTCCTTCGACCTCAAGCTTCCATGCCTCCTGCACCACCTCCTCGATGCCTGAGATGCCACTCCAATAGTTAAAAAATTTAAAAGGCTTGGGACCCCAATTTCTTTCCTCCCCCCAGTGGACAATGATGGGTGAATGGTCGCTAGTGTCTGCCGTAAGAAAAGTCGCCCACGAATTCGGGTATTTGTCCACCCATTCAGTGTTCACTAGCGCTCTGTCAATCTTGCTAAGAATCCTGCAGTTGGACTCTTGGCGATTAGACCAAGTCCAAGAACATCCTTTGGACAATAATTCTTTGAGTCCTGCTCTGCTAATAGCCTTGTTAAACCTATCCATCTCCGCTTGAGCTACAGCCCTCCCCCCTACTCTCTCATTGGAGTATCTAATTGCATTGAAGTCTCCTCCGACAAGCCAAGGAATGGTGTTAAAGGAAACATTGGAGGACAATTGAATAAGGTTTTCCCACAGTATCCTCCTGTATATCTCCATGTTAGATCCATAGACAACCGACAAGATTGCTTTCTCTCTACCTCCTGACTCAGCCAAAATTGTGATATGTTGGTCAGCTTGGCACAAAACATCCACATTCCACACCGTGGCATCCCAACATAACAAAATGCGATGCCTTACAATGTTACTCCCATTCCCGTGAATCTTCCACCCTATAGGAAGTCTTCTTTTTAGTTTCTCAAAACCTTTACCTGACAATTTCGTTTCTACTAAACCACATAGGTTGATTTGATGTTCCTTCCAGCATTTGTGTAAAGCATTCAACCTCCCCTCTTTATTCATACCTCTCACATTCCATATAAGAACATTCATTAATTAACAGGAGTTGGGGGGGTTGGGAAAGGAGTCCCTGGCACTGCGAAGAGTCATCCCACTGGATCGATTCCCTGCTATCGATTTGGAAGATGATGCCAATCTGCTACTCTCTTGGACTATTTCTGCCTTCTTATCGAACCATCGAGTATTATCTTTTGTGATATCAGTGGGTACTTCACTGAAGATTTTGGCTTTTGACCTGCCCTCTTCATCTTTCTCTCTATCTGGTTCTACCTCTTGATGTACAATGTCGAATTCTGCTCCTTGCCTTGTGTCATCTGAAGTCGGAACATCTGTAGGAATCTCCTCGCTAACTCCATCAATTTTTCCTTCCATTGAAGGTCTTCTCTTGTCTAAATCTTCTGTACCTCTTCCTGCATTTTCCTTTACTTCTAATTGAATCTCACCTCTTATCTGCATTGTCTCTGACATCTCGAAACTTTCTACAAAAATTCCAGCAGCTGATGTATTGCTCACTGCATTTTGCTTTTCAGAAACTTTCTCACCTCTTTCCCCTATTTCACCCTCTTCCAAAGCCTTAGTAGCAGTGGGTATAGCATTATTATTTGCAGGACTCTTGTGCTCCTGAAGCACCTTAACTGTCTTTGCCAACTCACAATTTCCTACAGCAATTTCAGCACCTGAAGCATTGTTCACTACATTTTGCATTGTATTTAAGTCATCTCTTTCCATCTCAAACGTAGCTTCTGCTCCTTCTTTACCTTCCTCTGCCCTTTCC
This sequence comes from Chamaelirium japonicum, assembly GCA_947650365.1. Lineage (NCBI taxonomy): Eukaryota > Viridiplantae > Streptophyta > Magnoliopsida > Liliales > Melanthiaceae > Chamaelirium > Chamaelirium japonicum. The sequence continues at coordinate 41,529,445 of OX393554.1, forward strand.
TCCTCTTCTAAAGCTTTTGAATATTTGGTATTGGCAATAATAGTATCATTATTATCTAAGCTTTGAAGCACCTTAAATTGGTTGCTCACCTCAATAGAATGGCTGCTATCTTCTTGCCTTCTTTGTACGGTGCTACACTCCTTCCTTGCTAGCTCTTCTAACTGAACTGTTGTGCCTTGTGAACCTTCCGTGTTTGTTCCCCTTCTCAATCCATGAGAGGCCTCTGTTACTTCCCCAACCGGATTTGTACCTGTTATTCCAACCAAGGCTGAAGTAGGATTAGCTATATCTTTGGTCTTAAAACGAACATTTTTCCCTGCTAGCTTGCCATGGTTTTTCTGCACATTCTTTCTACAAGAAGTTTCACTGTGGCCTTTTATCGAACAGATGGTGCAGAATGGGGGAAGATTCTCGTAGTGGACTTTTTGCCACCTACCACCTTGAGTCCCGAACCCCAACCATACTTTGTCTGGAAGAGGCTTCGAAATATCCATCAAGACACACACTCTTGCTAAGTTAGGCCTAGTGAGATTCTTCGAAGGATTGTCTGATGTAAGAGGCTTGCCGATGGAGCCGACAACTGCAAACAGAAATGATTCAACAAAGAAATTCACTGGCAATCCTGGTAATGCCACCCAGATTGGAGTGATGGGTGATTCTACGTATGGGTTGAAATTGACGTCCCATTTGAACAAACGAAAACCAACTCCTTTGATGAAGAAAGACTCCCTCGTCCAAGCTTTGATCAGGTCCTCCTTAGAGCTCAATCTAATCAGCACATGTTTTGAATCGATAGCGCCCACATGGAAAGGGTTTTCCATGCCCCAATGCTGGTGTATGTAAGCTCTGATGACATCAACCGACGGCCTAGCGCTAGAGAACTTAGCTACCAGGGACATATCAAAAGGGGTGGTTGAGAGATGAATTTCTCTATCCGTGAAGCAGATCGCTGGGCATCCTTCGCGAGAGGAATAGGTTCTCTGCTCGAGGGGGATGTTATCGATGCGAAGAGGGGTGCACCCAGCTTGAACCGCCTGCGAGAATGAAGGCTTCGCAGTCCGGGTTTGAGATGCTGGGGGCTCGCCGGTGCTCGTATGCAGGGGGGAGCTGCTGCTCCCCCTCTCCTCCATCTCCGGGTCTCCTCCTTGTTCTAGCGCCCACACGGGTTTGGTCGAGGAAGGGAGGAGGTACTTCAAATCGATGAGCGAGGATTATTGATCTATTTCTCATCTCTTGTCATCTCACCATCTTTGTCATCTCTCTTATCCTCTCTCATTCTATAAGCATCTCTTGTTTTTATATATTTCTCTCTTAGTCTAGTGATTCATCTCTCGTCTTTCTCTACATCTCATGCCTCTCTCTCTCTCTCTCTCTCTCTCTCTCTCTCTCTCTCTCTCTCTCTCTCCCTATATATATATATATATATATATATATATATATATATATATATATATATATATATATATATATATATATATACTCGTATGAATAAAATACCACTGTCTCCAAAATGTGGTTTGTTGTACCATGCTCTCTCCCATAATTTAATTAAACCAAATTTAATTAGCACCCACATTGAGATATTCTCAACAACCATGTTTAAAATTAGGATTGTTAGGTTGCCAATTAAATAATTTCACATTTTTAGAGTTTTACTTTAAAAATGTTTTTAAATTTTAAGAGGTGGGAAGATGAATTGTGTGGGCGGAAGAAAAATCTCCCTGCAAACAAAGGGGCAAATTGGTGGTAGGTCCTGAAAACATATATATCATGGTCAATGATAAGGTTGGCAAAGAGATGCCTTAGTGATAGGTCCTTCAGTTTGGAAAATAACTATTGTACCCCTACATGCAATTGTATAAGAAAATCACACGAAAAGTAATAATTAGATAATAAAGAGTATAATTTGCTACAGTGATTATTTCACTGCAATTTTTTAAATAAGATCTCTCTCTCTCTCTCTCTCTCTATATATATATAATTGGTATAATGATTTCACTGTAGTAAAGAGTAACATTTGCTACAGTGAAAAGTAAAATTTAGTCTTCATCAGCTATCCCTATCCTTGCTAAAGTGAAGAGTAACATTTGCTATGTTAAAGAGTAAAATTTACTCTTTGTTAATGTGAAGAAACATTTGTGATTTTAGTATTAGGTGTAATTTTTTATTTAAAATAGTGAAAAAGTCAATGGAGGGAGTTGTTGTAGTGCATCTTTTCAAGCAGTGACTTAGTGCAAAATCATCTTATTGATTATCTAACCCATTTATTGCCAAGGTACCTATCTTCTTTGGGGGCTTTGTGACAGGTCCCTGGCAATAGACCAACTTGGAGAAAGGACAGTCAATAGGATGGTTGTGCACTATGTTCCTTCTCGAAAAGATACATTACAACAACTCCCTTCATTGACTTTTTCTCTATATTTACAACAAGTCCTTCCTTCTTCCTCTTCACTTGTCAAGTTGGGATGTGATGCATCGACCGGAGCCCCAGCTCCTCCTTACTCCTCACCGGTGGTTGTGGGTGTAAAAAATAACTAGGGCATCTAACTAGCCTATAAGCACATGACACATTAATAAGCAGGCCAGTGGAGGCCCAAATCTCTAGAAACACACGAGAACAACCCGTGGCTCGACAACAGGCTAGTAGAGGCCCGCATCTTCAGAGACCCACAAGGACAGCTTGTGGCCTATATAGAAGCAACCATGTAGAGCAACCACAGAACGCCACATGGACCAATCGCAACTTGCCACACCATCAAAGGTGATTAGGAAAGACCAACAATTATAAAAATACCTCAAGACAACATCATAAGGATTTTTTGCTAGTTCAAGCACATGCAGCCTTGCGTAGAGTAGCAGAGCTCTGCATCCAGGCAGGCTAGTCAGATTTGAGACCACGTCTCATTTCCCAACCTTTTACTTTTCTCACACTTCTCTATACAAGCCCCCCTCGGCCTATCGACAAGTAACTCTACTCATACGGAATATATTGGATTCAAATTTGTGACTTACTGCATAGAGATGTAGGTTTCGACCGAACTTCGACAACAAATTTCTATGTCTGACTCTTTTTTTCTACTCTTAATCTTTAGTTCTTTAACTCATCCAAATCTAATCAATTGATTGTTAGGGGATCATAAGAGGACAAAGAATCCCCCATAGCGGGGGCTGCCGTCGGACTAGGGTACGATGCACCGATCGGAGCCCACCTCCTTCCTCCTTATCAGTGGTGGCTGTCGTCAGGATGAGTTGCGATGCACTGGCCGGAGCCCCACCTCCACCCCGCCTCACCAGCCGTTGGGCTAGGGTGCGATACACCGGCCGGAGCCCCACCTCCTCCCTCCTCTCCGGTGGTGGCTACCATCAAGCCTGGGGTGCAATGCACCAATCGGTGGTGGTTGTCGTCGGGCTGGAGTGCGATACACAAGCCGGAGCCCCCCCCTCACGGTGGATGCCATCAGACTTTGGAGGAGAGAAGGACGACAAGGGGTAAAATGAACATTTTTTCCAAATGGAAGGACCTACGGCTAAAGCATCCCATTGGCGTCCTTATCACTAAACCGATCTCGTTTCAGGGACCGTAGGCACATTACCCCCAAAAAAGACTCCAAAACCCTATGAGAACCCCCGTCCCTCCGGTCTCCCTTCGTTCACATCCCGTCGTCCCTATCAAACAGACTGACAAGCTCAGGCGACTGTAGACCCTGTTTCCGGCAGCGGCGGCGGGGGACGGGGGCGGCAACCTCAGCCCTCCTCCGGAGGTGTCTCGTTGTGTAAGCAAATCGATGGTATTCCGAAAATCTCTCTCTCTCTCTCTCTCTCTCTCTCTCTCTCTCGTTTTCTAACCACTTTAGGTATTTTATCTGCTGAACTAGGGTTTCTGATCAGAAAAATTGGATCTTTAGCTGTTGTTTGGATGCTTCGATTTGATATAAAGGGTGTGAAGTTCGCCTGTCCCTCTCCATGAGTTTGTTTACTGTGAAGGCTTCAACATAGTTGTCGGGCGAAAGAAAGTTCCCTTCTCTCTCTCTCTCTCTCTCTCTCTCTCTCTCTCTCTCTCTCTCTCTCTCTCTCTCTCTCTCTCTCGGTCCCTTTTTCTGTTGAAGTACCACCTTATCGCCCTCAGCAAGCTCTTCTAGTCTCTCTCAAGGCCTTGGAGAAATGCCGATCGGACAGAGGCCGGGAGACAAAAGTGATTCGCGGTACTGCGGTGTGGAGACGGAGTTCAATGATGACATGCCCCATGTCCTGACTAACAATCTCTCGGGTGGCTTCGATTTCGTCGTGGCTCCTCTGGTCAGTACCCCTCTCCCTTCTTTCTTTCCAAATGCACTTGAATTTTCTTGAAATAGATTCCCAAGCTACGATAAAGATTCTGCATGAGAGCATCTCCTGTCAGTTACTTGTTTAGCTAAACTCTAGCACCAATGAACATTCTGATTTTTCATCATGGCTGAATTCGGTGGCCGCGTAATTTCTCTCACCTATGATTGACACCCCACACACAGGAATGGGGAAACTTGGACTTGCTTGGGTTTTGAAGTATACATCCACATTGAAAATGTGCATTCATGGGAGGAACTTAAGTATGAAAAAGTCCCAATTCCTACCAGTGCCTTGCAAGTTGATCTGGATGATAAATAATCCACCAATCACTTGGTGTTAGCTTATCACTATATGGGAAGCATACTTACTATATGCATCTCCTCTGATGCCTTCATTGAGATAACATATAGTTTCCGGCCGGCTTATCGTAATGTCATTGTCACATATCTCTATATAAAGCTCACCAATAGCAATGTGGTGGTGGTATAACAGGAAAACACAATTTGTTTTCCCTTGCATATATCACTTGCAAAATTAAGGGAGTATTCCAAGAGCTTTACAAAATTTTGGGAGGGCCATGGCCCCCCCAAGTCTCCACATAGGTCCGACCCTGCATAACTGGTTTATGGTGCTATTGACACTATCAGATTATTAAAGTTTATTATCTTGCTGCTATTATGGAATTATAAGAATATTGGTCTGAGAACTTGCCTTTACTAGTTGTGAAAACTGACCATGGTTAGAGTAGGAGACGAAGAATTCATTCAGTACAAGAGTCAAGAGTTGTATATGCCATGGAACACAATACTTACCTGCTACTTTTCTCTTCTTCAGAGGTCACACCTTTCTGGGTTGTGGTTGGTTGATGGAGTGACATACTAAAATCTCATGAGGTTTCCTTTGGGGGGGCCCTTCTGCGTGAGTCATGTGCACATTTAGTTACGTTGAAATTAGTAGATGTTCTAATTATTTAATCTTTTTTTAGCTGCTCCGTACAAGACAGTTCCTTAAGAATGAGGAATTGAGTAATATGTGTAACTTTTGAATCTAAGTCTGTTGTCACCTTTGTTGGTAGACACTGCTAGTCAACTGTTTTGCATGTCCATAAGTTTTTTTTTTGTGAGAGGTAAAGTTTTGTTTAGAAGGTTCCATAAGATGCTTTTGCTATGTTCTCTGAATGTATTCTGTGAGCACATGTAAATGCTTCATGTCAGTCAACTGTTTTGCTCATGATATTGACAATATATACACATAATGTCTGGATGTTTATACCTAGTGAAATGTTGATCTTCATCACAATTTATGCACCTTGATACCTATACTTTTGCAACTTGATGCAGATTGATCCCAGTTATAGGCCTAGTCTAGCAAAAAAATCAGGTGGTGAAAGTCCAGTTCTTCCTTGTGCATCATCGGACTTAATTCTTAGCCCTTCACAGTGGAGTAGCCATGTTGTTGGTACGCAACTTTTTGTACTATTGTGATCACTGAATGTTATAGCCATCCTAGATTCAGTATTCTTCTGATTAAGTTCTGCACATCATTGATTTTGGTTTGATGCTCAATCAAGCATAATAATTTCTTATCCTTTGGACATTCACTTGGAAAATATTCTCGGAGAGTCCTTCTTTAGACCCATAGGAGTGTGCACACTGCACATTTCCGAAGGAGGGTCCACCAAGTGCAATTGTTGGGAATAGTACATGAATGACATAACTATTAACTGCTCATCCAAGTTTCCTTATATTGGGTACTCCATAGCTTATAATAAGTTTAAAAGTTTGTATGGTTTCATCTTTATATTTTCTTAATAGTGGTGTGCTTGAATCAACTACGTGTCCGCACTGTTGGAAACCCTGCAATTGTAGATGAAGCGTCACAGACAGTTCTATTGATTTTTGATGAGCTATGCAAATTTTCTCAAAAGCAATATGCATTAGCTATTTGCTTCTTTAAATTTATTTCTGGGTGTGTTACCAACTTTAACTGGTAGCATTTATTATTATTTTTAGTGGTGTGCAAATCATAAACCGCATCAAGGTTGTCTAATTTCTCATGGGTTGACTTAGAGATGCCCTCACCTGCAATATATGGACCAAGTTACTTTAATCCTGAGACTATTATCAATGATGATCATTGATTTGGTCAATATATTTCTAGGTTTTCTTAACACACAAGCAATATAAATTATCCTAACTTAAGCCTCAGTCTAATCCTTATCTTGACTTAATTCTAAATTTGCAAGCACATGGTCACCAAAAAAATTTTGGAAAAAGTTTGTAGCCTTGGACAAGTTTCATTCTGGTAGATATATGGAAATGGCTTCTCGATGAGACAAAGGAACATAAAATCGCTTTTCATCCTGCTTGGCTTTTGTTGATTCTCAACCAAAGTCCATAGAAATTAGTTGGATAAAAGGGAAACATAACCATAACAATAAATATCAAGCTATATGAAATATATTACAGCTCGCCAACTGCATTCACATTGATTCTTTTAGATTTTGTTATGTTTGGTGCTGAAACTCCTTAGATTGTTGGAAAACAGTGACCTTAATAAAAATGCTTCAGCTAAGAGATACTTTATCTTATTCCCAAGCGTAGCTTTTCTAAATTGACTTGCTATCTAATAATTTGTTTTAGCTCATACGATACTCTTTTTTTTTTGAGAATGTAATCTATTGCTTACTAAAGTTAATTGAATATTATATTAAATTATATTGACTTGTTCTTAAAGTCGTCATGCAATTATTAATATTTAAACAATGTAATTAGGATAATATTTTTCATTAAAATATCTCAGCATGAAATTCCATTAAAATATTAGTATTCATATACAAGTTGAAAATTCCACTATGTGAAATAATGCAAAATTCCCCCTTGTGTATTTTCATCCATTTTGAAAATATATGTTTTTTTTGCAAAGTTATAAATCATTAATATCATTATCCAAGTCTTATATTTTATGGGTCGACTATGTAGCACGAATCTAATTAAGAAGGCTACACAAAAAGATTAATAAGAAATTTTAATTGAAGGGGGCAGCCAATAAATCTGAGAAGCCTATTGGCAAGTAGAACATTACTTATTGGTTATGTTGTTTAAGCATATGAAACTGGAGAGCAACCCTAGTTTTCTTAAGACTTGGAAAGTGTCAAGGCTAAGAGGGTAAAAGTAGATTTGATATTGGGAACTGCATTCATCCCCATGGCACAAATTACTAGCCAAAGAGATGATCTAAAACAATATTTACACACACACACACACACGATATACTTCTACATGAATTAACATTCTCATAAGTCGTAACTGATTATACTTAAGATATCCTATGTCTAGGATGGTCAGAATTAGGTTTACAGAGGTCTCAGATTAGATTGGGTTTTACAGATAAGGGACACTTACGTGGCTATATTGCAAGCAGAGGTCTAAATGGGCAGAACCGAGCCAATAGGCTTCAAAGGTTGACGTTGTTGTCAGCGGGTTTGAGCTTGATTTTTGAGGCTACAGGGCTAGTTTTGGGCTTGCAGTTCAGGCATATTATTTAGACCGAGCGGGCTTGGCCTAATTTAGATCACGTTTCTGCTCTTCGGATTTAACACGAGTTGGGCTCCGATCTATCTAGCTGGTCCTTTTGGACCTTCACTACTATAAAACCTACCCTTAGAGCATGAGTTAAAGATTTCTATTTAACTTATTTAAGTACATGGCGCACATGAAGTACCTCATTAGCTTTAAATTTACCGAAAAACATATAATTTTCACCAAAGATTAGGCTTTTATCTAACCAATGATTAGGTATTATGCTTTCCTACGTCAAACAAATATATAAGAAGAAAAAAACCAAATCAGTTTAGCTAAGACATTACACAACTTCCACCAATATTTGGAGGATATTGGTGAAGAAAAGGGGGCTCCATGTTAGATGCCTCGCCTCATTATTTGAGGAGTTTTCTTCCCATTGGTTTTATATCTCGTATCCGTTCATCTCTTGAAGTCTAATATTTTCCTCGCTCCCTTGATTAGATTGAAGGGCCTCTTATCGCTTGGACGCTCTTGGAACCACATGCGTCAAAATGAACAAGCTCGAATACCTCAGGGGCCTTTTTAGTCATTTTACCTTCCAGACAAGACTCACAGGTTAAAAAAAGTCTCCCAAGGGATCTGTGAATGGAATGACGGCCTTCTCTAACTTTTGAATCCTGTTTGAGGCAATGTGTCTAAATCATAGGGATTACAATTGTGTTAGTTTTTCGAAGGATTTAGATAAATTCATATTAGACACTGTAGCTACCATGTTACCTATTTCCGAATAAGGATAGAGGACTTAATACAAAGAGATTATTCTGAGCTAATCCTCTAGTAATGAAGGTACCCATTCAGTTTAAGGGATACACCAGAAGTTTCGAATAGAACTGAAAAACCTTTTATCAAAGAGGAAACATAACTATATCTCTAATGATCAAAGTCCTTCTATTGGAAAACTAAGAAAACATTTTTGATAGCTTCTGCTGCGGTTGTGGCTGCAGCATCAATACCTATTTTCTGGACCACCTTATCACCAAGTAGCTTTCTGCTTTCCTTAAATCAATATGGATACGGAGTCCATAGTCCAACAAGTAGAAGACTTGCTACTAGATGGTGATTCAACCCCCTAGGAGTTGATGTATACATGTCTGGCACCCTGAGGCATTTTGCAATCTTCTGGTGCCCCCTTTCTTTGCCACATCTGAAGCACTATCATACTAGGCTTCACCAGACTTAGGAGTCTGCACCTAATTCTGCACAGCCACAATTTTTTGGTTTCTGATTAGTTACCTAATAAGCACTGACACTGGTACAGGGACACGGGTAGGGTACGACACGACACAGGTATGCCGACATGGCAAATCCTAAAAAAGGACATGGGTACGGTGGAGACGCGACAAAATAAATTAATATTTTTTTTATATATTTTATATGTGTTTATAATTCATATATATTTCAATAACCAAAAAAACCTCATTAAAAACAACTAAAATAAAATTTTAATGCATTCTGAATCGCAACCGTTAGTTACACCCAGCCCGATCGGTGAATCGCACACAGCCCTAAATGGCATGGAAAAGAACGGATGTGTTTCAGGTTTGGCTTCAACCTATCTGAAACCTCAGAGTATCATATAGGTTAAAGCCAAAACTGAATCGTCACCGTCCGTTATAACCAACCTAACAAGTGAATCGCACTTGGGCCCAAATGGCATGCAAAAAAGCAACTGAGATTCAGTTTTGGCTTCAACCTATCTGTTTCTCGAGGTTATAACCTCAGAGGATCAGATAGATTGAAGCCAAAACTGAATCACAACAGCTTGTGACCCGACCCTATATCGAACAGCTCGTCAACCTGCCGTGTTCGACGAGTTTCCGGCAAGTGTCCGACAAGTGTCCGGCGAGTGTCCAACCGTGTCCGGTTCCCGGAAGCACGTGGGACACGGCACATGCGTGTCCGGTGCGTTCTGTCGTGTGTCCGGCGAGTGGCGGTGTCCGACACGGGTATGGGGGGCCTGGGGAAGTGTCCGTGCTTCATAGGTTCTTACTCTTTGGCTCTTCATAGAAGACCTACGTTGAGCACTAAAGACCATTTTTAATCTTGATCCTATCCTTTGCGACCTGGAAAGCTCCTAGAAGTTATGCGTTTGTCATCTCCAGCTTGTTAAGACTGAAGTTTCTGACAAGGCCTTCGACAGACGTCTTTCATCATCTCGGCATTCAGTGTTATCAAGGCGCAGTAAGGTGCGCGCCTCGAGACGACGCATGTATGCGCCTCAGGTGTGTTCTTGTGAAGAACATGCAGCAAGGCGGCACGCCTTTAGTGCCTTTGGCACAGGGCAGTCGAGGCGTGCACCTTGGTGCATTTTGGGTTTTGGTCTTCAAGTTTTGGGGTTTTTTTTTTTGTGATTTTGGTTTTTTTTCCAGGTTTTCAATTTTTTGGTTTTTTTTTTATTTCGATTCTTTTTTGTTTGAATAAAAGAGCCAAACTCTCCTTAAAGCTCAACTCTTTCGTTTTGTTACTCAACATTGTTTGAGTTCTTATTTATCAGTTATCACTTATGAGTATTGTATGCATTTAACTTATGAATATGATGTTGACATGTTGCATAATAACTTGTGAATTATTATTCTCACTCAAATTGTTCATTTGATGGCCACTAGTTATGAGTTATAAGTATTATATGCTTTTATTGTGTTGATTTAATTGAATAGTGGTTATATTTCTCTTTTTTTCATGAAATATAAATTTTTTTGAATTTTAGATTTTTTTTACAATTATTAATAATTTTTTAAAGAAAAAAATATATTTTTGCTCCTCAGACACCAAGGCGTGCGCCTTGCGCCTCAGGCTCTAGCGGCACCTTGCGCCTCAGGCTCTAGCGGCACGGCGCCTCAAGCACGCCTCGTCGCCTTGACAACACCTTCTGCATCTAACACTATGTCTATGGAAGCCATTTCATTCTGGAACTTAATTATGTGTTTCCAAAACGGTATTACATCAGACATCTTAGTGCTACGAGTTTCTTGATGGTGAGGCAGCGAGTCGCTTGACTGCGCCCCTTAGACATCTAATGCAAGTAAAACATAGTTTCAGAAGACCCGACATATCTCCAACTTATTTCTAAAGAGTTGTTCGCAAGTATGCTATGATATAACACTCACACATCTCTTTAGACTTGCGTCAGTCGCCATATGCCCTAGGCCCCTAGCCTGTACCACAGTGACATTTAGACTCGGTAGGTTTGGTTCAGGGACATTGAAATTGAGAGCCAATGTACGATTACCAACCTTAGGCATAATCTCAAGATTACGCTCACAATCTACGTAGTTAGGAGTTAGGACCTGTTATCTAGTTGTTTTATGGGATAGTAGACAAGGGATCTATAGTCGAATAATTAGAATGCATGAAAATTGTTTTAAGGAATTTTTTTAAAACAAATTGATTACATCCATATGCCAACACTACTCTCAGAGCAAAAAACATCTCTATGGATTAGTTAACCATGTATGCGAGTTCTCGGAATTGGATACACCCACCCGAGGGGGCAGTGTGCACCGTCATCAGCTCAAAAACATCTCTATGGATTAGTTAACCATGTATGCGAGTTCTCGGAATTGGATACACCCACCCGAGGGGGCAGTGTGCACCGTCATCAGCTCACACGAGTCTTTCTGACCTAATCCAAATCAGCCTCAGATATAGGCTTTGATGGATTATGGTGTCCTTTTGGCCAGCTCCCCAGTGATCTCCACGCAACGGTAGTCTTACGGGTGCTTCAAATACTTACGAGCCTAAGCAATCATGACATAGGAGTTCATGCGGTGCCCGCAAGGGCGGGAAAAATTCTTCTCCTGGCATCATGGCCGCCATAATTCTGAAGGAGACTGCTAAGCATCTAACATGGAAAAACATAACTCTCGCTTGATGATGATGTTGAGCTATGCCCTCCCACCCAAACACAAAGAGGTTGATCGTGGAGACCAGAGGTTCTCAAAGGGAGTCTTCTTACACATCCCTTATTTTTGTTTAGAGTTATTTTATGTAAGTATATGTAATATAGGGTCACGACAATCTATACACTAAATCTTGGTCATACCGCTCCCACTAGGGTTAGACCTTTTATGAAACATTAGTAAGTTTGGATAACTGTCATAGTCCCTATCTAATGAATGATACTTGGCGTTTGCCTTTCTCCCCAAAAGAATCACATGACACAGCTCCAAAAGTATTATTATTCTCATAAAACTGGTTGTGTGCCACTTGTGACCCAATGCTCTAAATCCTAGCCTAAGGTCAATACGGACGTGAGGAAAGACCTCCTAGTAAGATGAGACCGTTGTAGTAACTTAGTGTTTGATGCATTAGTAGACCTACAACTCATACAGATTCCATGCCTACCAAAACTGGACGTCTGACTACCTGGACTACCTCTAGAGCTATCGCCGTCGGATAACTCTTATTGGTGGCATCAACTTATGGGCCGAGGTTCTACTAATATCGAGCATTAAATACACTTTGGGTTTCAATTAGTGCAAAGCCTAACCTAATACTGATGGTCGTTGGATCCAAGTGGGGAAAGATCTTCCACTAAAACAGTTACAATATTAATCATCAGGGTATAAACACAATAATAAAGAGCGATAAAGAAACATGCACACACTTAATCAAATCCAGGGTCCGACCCTTGAACTTGAATCTCAAAGCTTCAATATCTTTGTTTCTCCTTCGCTAGCAACGTGGATCCGGAGCAAGCCTCTGTGCACAATCTCCTGGCCGCCCTTAGAATTTACTGCCATTGTGCATGCTCTCCTCTAGGTTCTCCTTGTCCTCCAAGGTCCCGCCTGTCCTCCCGTAGTGGTGGATCTCTAGTTCCGCCAAGGCCTTTTTGTAATCGGAAAGATCTAGTATATACTTCGAGCAAGTGCCCGGCGCCCGCTCATACACAATTTCCTAGGAAAAAAGAAACAAGCCTAAAAACACGGCCTGGGAACCAAGGGTGGTCAATCTCCACCACTTGCCCAAATATGGCCTAACAAACAATCCACAACCACAGAATCAATCCAGACAATCACAGAATCCGGGGTCCGACCCCCAGATGAAAGCAGTCACATCTAGTATTTTAAGGAAGCTAGCGGCCTTGCAAGAAGAATACATAGAGCAAATAATATCCACATATGCATGCTACTATATGCGTACCGGATGATTGCACATGCTAGCCATGTGCACAAATGATGGTTTCATAAAAGTCATGAAAACCACATCACTAGCGTTGCTCTGATACAAATTGTTGGAAATAATTCATATGGCACAGTCGCACAGGATTGCATCAGAAGATATTAGCGATCCAAGGATCGTAGATCGTGCATGTTCTCAATTAAAATTTTCATGCTAATCAATCTACATATGCACCTATGACTAAAGCATAAACGACGAACCCCTAACAACGATCTAACGTAATGAACAAACTTGCATGGATGCATATTCAATTATAACATTAGATCTACATGTTAGGGAACCATACATTCGTGCGGATCTTTTAACCGTGGAGAATTTTTTCTTTGTCGGAGGAGACAGATCCGATTCTCACTGTGAGTCGGTGTAACAATGGCCAATCGAGATTTCTATATTAGATCGTTCTGAAATTTGGACAGCGTATCAAGGACTTCGATACACATCTTCTCGATTTGGAATGGAGTGATCGGAGTTACAGATCTCCTGTGGTAACTTCCAGACTGCTGGTCGGGCTAGCAAATTCGGGGCAACAAAACAACTTCATTATGTTCACCCGATCTTTGAGTGCCTCAACAAAGAGAGCTGGCTTCCTCACTTCCTCACACATAACTCAAGGAATAAGAAGGATGAGAGGGGGGGGGGGATATGCAGGTGGTAGGCGCCCCCTTTGTTGCCCCAGACGTCCAACCCCTTTGCATTAGGGTTATGGCCGACCACAACCTTGTGTAAGCAAGTAGTGGCCGCCCCCTTTAATGCATCCTTATCCCTTTATGGCCGGCCCCCTTATGTAGTTGCGCATTGCCATGGTGACCGGCCACCTAGGGCTTGCGTATGCAAGTTGTGGCCGGCCACTATGGCTTGCACAAGCCCATAGTGGATGGCCCACGTGTACACACGACACATGTGGCCCGGCCCCCTTGGTGTGGAGGTAACTCTAGTTCGACTAGAGACCTCACCTACACCAATGAGCTCACACGTGGGGTTGCCTCTAGTGATTTCCCTATTGACCAGGGTGCCCTTAGTAAAAACGTAGGGTGTCCATAGTAAAACATATTAGCTCATTTCTACCATGCTTTAGTACCATGCACATATGGAGTGAGGTCCATATGGGAAGGGGTGTACCTAATATACCTACTACTATAGGGTGCCCCTAGTATTACTACCATTCTAGGGAACTCTTAGTATATATACTAGCCTACACATCTACCATGCTCTAGTGTCACACACACATGGAGTGTTGGTCAATTAGGGTATAGGGAACATACTTCCTTTCTAAAGATCATGAGACAGGGAAAAAGTAAAGACTCGAACTAGATGTGGATAAGGTGGAACCTTCAGGGACTGTTGTTCGTTGTATCCAACTGGACTCGACTAACACACTACCCAAGTGTACTAATAGTCCTCTAAGTTCGATTAATCTGCTTTGCCACCCAGAGTGCGAAGCATGATACACTCCAATTCACCCAGACTTACTATGTTCTCTTGCACAAGGTTGTCATATCGTGTATCGTATCGTGTATCGTTTTCCCTATTTTGTGTATCGTGTATCGTATCGTATCGTGTATCGTAAGATACGGTTAAATTTATATTATATATATATATATAATAAATATAGAAAGTACATACTAGAATATTAAATATGAAAAGTCAAGTGGAAGAGTAAGACATTCCCTATAATTTCACATCAAACATAACATTGGCCTATACAAAAAATATGATGTATATATTTATATAAAAAAAAAATCATATATAAGTATTATCTATGATCTATCAATATATTATTCTCAAAATATTCGAATGGTCAATGAAGACAAAACAAAAACTCAAAAAGTAGGAAGATCTTATTTTTCAATCTCCACCGCATCTACATCATCAATTTGATCATCAACAATAGATAATTTATTACCACTTGCTTCTTTATCTTTCTCTAATGTCTCTTGCACCTCTTATTTATTTTTATTCTCATCCTCATTGTCTTATTCAAAGTCATCCACTTCTTTCCTTTAGCCTTACTTTATGAACATAGATCCATTAGCCCTCTACTAAGAAGTACCACATATATATATATATATATATATATATAGGTAGAAATGGAATCCTATAACTATTGAAATTAGCAAAGTTGTAGATATTTGGTGTTCCAAGCTCTAGAAAAATTTTAAAAACAAATGGCATTGGGATCCGACAACTCTAGAGAAATATTTGTAAAACACCTATAAATTTCTAAAAAAAAATTAGTATCATTTCACTCTAGGTTAGAAAACATTCCTAAGTATTTTTTTAACGCTAAGAGACCTATATAGTCCTTTGGGAAATTAAGAGAAAAAAATTCATTTTAAAAGTTTCAAAAAAAAAACAAAAAACAAAAAAACATGTTTTCACCGTATCGGACCGTATCGTGTATCGTATCGTAGCGTATCGTATCGTGTATCGTACGATACAGGAGAAAAACGATACGTAAACCCGATACGTATTGTTTTTCTCCTGTATCGTATCGTATTGTACGATACGTATCGTGTATCGTACGATACTAACAACACTGCTCTTGCATACCTCTGCTCTTCGCTTAGTATTGGTAATACGATGTCCCTCCACTTGATGCCATGACTCAACTCGAGCAGCGAACACCGTCAGACTCGAGTGATCAATTGACTAGGTTCCATCCAAGTTAATTCATTACAACACACCTCTGGTCGCTTTGGCGAAGTAACCAGATCTGGTCAACAGTCAAACTGTTGACCACCATACTTGGGTTTAGTGCGATGTATGTCAGACCAAGGAACACACCTTCCTGTAGGGATGTGGATGGTCTGTAGGAGTGACGTGCCGATGCCAGCTGGGTAATCCAGCACACCGTGACATTTGGTCACGGATGGATCCCTCACACGTTGGTGCACCAAAGCACCATACAAATTGTTAGTCCATTGGACACGGTTCCTTAAGGTTAAGGACTGATTACTCTAAGCAGAAACACAACTTAGCACACCGATGTCTGCTCACCGATCTGTGCACCGTGTTGGTTTCGTTTGGCTATAGACACTGTGCCTGGTAATGACTGTGGTGGAGATATCCACACTCTGTCATCTCAATAGCTTATCCCGATTGAACGATCAACGTAATAAAAGTTGCAAACGATTAGGTTTACATTGGACCAGTTTACTGGGTTTCCCACTCAAGTGGATTACCACGCAGTCAAGACTCTTAGTTCTGTAATCAGAACACGTACTTATGCACGTACTATAATGCAATCCTAACTAAACTATCACCCATATGCAACTAAACGAGAGTATTATGAGCTATAAATTACATCAAATCTAACATGGTGCTTACCAAAATCTTCAAGGTGCAACATTGGGCCATTAAGTTGAGATTTCTCCATAATTGGATGTCCAAATCCAAGGGCTATGAGTGGGGGTTTGTGTCCCCTATATAAGACCTTGTTTACCCTAGTTAGGACATGTAAGAGCAACCATCTTTAGAAGAGCTTGTAGCCTTAGAGAGCAAACCCCCAAATTGGGTAACTAGCTTCCTCCTTCACAGGTTTGATTTCTTCTTGTGAACCATTCCTTTCATGGATTTGGCTCTTGTGAACCCCTCTTGTTAGAGATTTGGGCTAGACTTAAATCTTGAAATTCTAGCACCCTTTGAAATCCCATTGCGTTGGGTTGACCGTAGTGTTCGGGTGGCAAATCTCTCATGGAGGATCCTCCCATAGGGCTTGGGTCGAAAATGTTTTAGGGTCCTCTTGTCGGTTACGAGGAGGTAGATCCCTTAGGTACACCTAGAGGGCTTGGGTGGTGGCGTGTATAATACACTAGTTGGGCAAAGAGGCTAGCGATGCTTATTAAGTCGAGGGCATGAAACTATATATTTTAATGAAAGGCGGTTGTGGGACGCTCGAGGTGACGTTGATTATCAGGTTGACTACTATGTGTATACAGGTTATGAATTGTCGTATATAGTTCTGGGGTAACACTCTGTACTATGTACCTTCACCCTTTCTAAAAGGTTGCTTGCAGCTCCAGATTACTGGTGTGATTTTTTCCTTCAGGGTTTTAACATAATAATCATTTGTATGGTTTACTTTTATCGAAGCTTTGTAGCTTACACCCTGCAACGAATAGATGGCCTCTTAGGTCCTTACCTTGATTGTTGTGTTAATGCAAACCAGTTTGCGATGCACGCAAACCAAATTAAAAATGGAAAATTTTATGTTCTATTTAGGAGATTAAGTATAAAATTCAGCAAACACTAAAGTGACTAAACATCCACAAATCAGATTTTTATAAAAATTAGCAACCTAATCTATATAGCATGCTTGTAAGTTGACAAATAAAGAAAGCAAACCAATATAAAAAAATGATAACTCAAACAAACACTGGAAATAAGTAATTTAGCAATATAAGCTAATGGAAAGACAAGGGAAAAACACAAATGATAATCCAATAGAGATCAAGCCAAGCCAACTTTGAACATGTATCGAGTAACAATTGCGAATAAAAGATATGGCTATGAAGTGGGTGCAGTGGATTATCGTTGAAGGATAATGAAAGATCAAAGTGCAGAGAAAAGATACCACCGACGATCACACACTCCAATGTGAAAAAGCTTTGCCGAAAAGGATGGAAGGCGTGGGGAAGAAGACGAGGTAGATGAGGGTTCGAAGTCAGAAAAAGTCCACGTGGTTGAATGAAGTCGTAGGAACACCCTTCTTCACAATCTCTCACAAGATACATGATTTTAATCCAACATGATCTATCTCACTAGGTTTTCATCTCTCTTATAGAAGAAAGGGCATCCCAAATATGGGAAAACAAAAGAGAGATGAAAGAGAGAAGAAATTGCGTGGAGAATATTGACATGCCACAACTTTCCCACGTTTGTACGATAGCAAAAAGGTGAAAAATAAAAATGGGGAAACAAATTCCCGTGTGAAGAGATAAGAGAGAGGTGGGGTCCACGAGTGGCCTTACCTGTGTACGAAAAGAAAAGTGGGCCCTGCGACACTTCTGCACGGGAAGAAAAAATCCTCGTGAGATTTTGTGCCTGAAGAAAGAAAAGCGCAAGGATTTTCGCTGAAAGAAAATAGGGGTAGTGATTATTATGGTGGCCCATACAAACATTTAATAATTTATAAGGGCACCCCCCTATTAGGCTCTAATGCTTTTGGTTTTGGCTCGATCAACCGTTGGATGCATCATCTGATGGACTCCCTTATCCTGCATGGAAATATCATATTAAGTTATTTAAAACAAATAAACTAGCTAGCCCGATGGTCAAATCGGGTGCGACAACCCCACACCGAAAGCTACCAAACATGCAAAAGATTGTAACTAAATAACTGACCATCCAACCTCTTACTGTAGGTCAAACATGCCAAACTTTGTAACTAAATAACTGGATGTCTGATCCTCCCTCGGAGAGGCAATGGAATCACAAAAACAAATGCATACAAACTAAAGCAATAAAGTAAAGATAAGTGTTTGTTTGTAGCGCAATCTGGCTACATCATGTGTCCATGAGTGGAGAGAATGAGTGCACATCCACTTGCATGCTAAGTTTGCTAACTGATAATCTTTTAGAGAGCGAGGCATAGCGAGCGAACATAAAGCATACTTTAATTATGTAATCTCACACCTATCTGCATTGTGCCGCCAAGGCAAGTGATCGTGCAAAATTTTATTAGGTCGAGTATTCCATCCACACTACAGGAACATCTCTATTCATCACCCTCCGTGAGGTGGTTGTAGGAATTTTGACAATACTCAAATTAGGCACCGCTGATGTTAGAAATTATGAGGAATGAATAATATCAAAATATTTATTTAGAGATTTTATATCCGATAACGGATTCGAACTTGACTCGAAGTCTCGAACCAACCAGAAAAACAAGAAACCTACTCGTATCAAAACATGAACCGGTTTTGATTATCATAATTAGGTACATATCTTGGGTGGATCCAATCTGAATCCGAGTCGTATAATGACAGATAAATATCACTAGAAAAATGAATCCCTCATCGTTATTCCTATGAAGCATATGATAGCACAAATTTTGCAGCACCATCACTATAAATCAGACTTATAAAGAAATAAAACCATTTTACAGGTTAAAGGAATAGTCATAAGCTAGTTTAAATGCATTCATGCCTTAGAACTCAGAAGGTAAGATTTCGGATGGGTGCAACTATTGGATGCACATTGATTACCCATGCCTTGGGATTTTTTGTCACCTGTGCTGGTGTTTACTTTATTGCATTATGCTTTCCTCTTCTTTTCCTTCATATTTTATGTTCTATTTTAGTTGTTTCCACTTGGTTCCATATTTTGTGACTGCTTCAGGCTTGCTGCGTGTGTTATTCATGAATCACATTTAGTCTTTGCAGCATCCTAGCCATTGAGGGTCCATTCGATTGACTGCAATTTTCCTCATTTTGTCCAGGAAAAGTTAGCTCATGGATCGATTTAGATTCGGAAGATGAAGAACTTCGAATGGATTCTGAGATTGCATTGAAACAAGAAATTGCATGGGCATCCCATCTCTCCTTACAGGTTATCAATTAACTGCACATTTCTGAAAAAAAAAATTCAGCTTTTATTTTGAGGGACTGTAGCTAGCTAGATAGATAAATAGAGAGAGGATTCCAAGAATGCCTTGAAATTGCATGGACTTCTCATCTCTCCAACATATTATCTATTGACTGCACATTTAAAAATTATGTATTGCTATTTTCTTCTAGTAAATTGAAGATTGCCTATCCATCTGTTTTTACATGAGGGAGGGAGGGAGAGAAAAAATTGAATGGGCTTCTCATCTCTCGTTAAATGTTATGGATTGACTCCACATTTCTAAAATTATGCTCTGTGTGTGTGTGTGTGTGTTGGGGGGGGGGGGGGGGGGGGGGGGGGGTTACACAACTTTTTTGGTAAATTCAAGATTGGCTATCCATCATTCCATGACCTTGCATGGGAATATTTTTACATAAAAGTTTCCTTATGAAAATATTGTTTTTTGGAAAGGAGAAATGGATGTTCGGACCATTTATAAATCTGTTACTGCCTCTGTCTGTTTTTTATGACCTTGCATTAGGAGATGTTTTTCTATTTAAAGTCCCTTACAAAACTAATACAGTTTTAAGAAAAGAGAATTTGGGAATCAAGATCCGTTTGTAAATTCAAGCTGCTCTCTGTGTTTGTGGTGCGAGCACATTTGGGGTGTATTTGTGTGCATGCATTTCACATTTTGGGTTCTAACTGCATTATGATTGTGCTTCAATTTTTGTTTTGGCTTCTACTGTAAATTTGTGCCTAAATCCAGAATTTTCAGTTTATGGTGGAGGTTTTCCTCATTCCATAGGCTTAAATTTCATAACCAATTACATTGGTCTACCACCCCTCCAACTGCCCGTTTATTTTTGGTGAAGCTCTCTTTGAGTCTTTCTCAAAAGTGCTTGAGCTGGATTTCAGCACCAATTTATAGATGGTTGACTAAGGTATAGGGCCGGTCGGAAAATGTTATAGTTTGAAAGTATCTATATCAATACATAAGGTTGACCCCATATTGATGGGATGAAACTTGTTGGCTACTTTATTGGTTCAGCCCATGATTTAGTTGGTTGATGAGGATATTGTCAAGTTTTGGGTCGTTGAGTATGTAATGTAAACTAAGTGATGGGGATCATATGAAGACTTACCAGTGGAGACGTCGTAGAGGATGATCAGAGCTTCAATCTGCATTAGATGGATCCTGATTCCGACATAGTTTGTTGGGTTTTTCATTAGTTTTGGATTTTTTTAATGTAATTGGCTATTGGACT
Source organism: Chamaelirium japonicum (assembly GCA_947650365.1). Classification (NCBI taxonomy): domain Eukaryota; kingdom Viridiplantae; phylum Streptophyta; class Magnoliopsida; order Liliales; family Melanthiaceae; genus Chamaelirium; species Chamaelirium japonicum. The sequence goes on from OX393554.1 coordinate 41,550,350, forward strand.
TTAGTTAGTGGGCCTTAGTTTATTTATTTTCTTTTAAGTGATAGGATTAAGAAGGGCACCCACATATTAACCCAGTTTAAGTGGGTATTGATGATGGCAACCCAAGAAGGGGGCAGACTCTATTACACGGGAAATTACTCGTAGACGAACAAAATATCCGCTCGTTTTGTCCGTCCTCTCTTCTCTCGCTTACTTCTCTTTCTTTTCTATATATTGGGATCATGTATTAGGGTTTTGTTTAATATATGCTATTGAATAATAAAGAAAGACGTTTGCTGAAATTTACTATTGGATAATAAAGAAAAGCGTTTGTTGAAGTTTGTGCTTCGTTGGTCCTTGAAGATTGTGAAGCTTCCATAGACCCGGAGTGAGTCCGACGGGGCACGAGACCTCCTCTTATTGTCTTCTATGACTTCTCTCCGTCTCTTCCACGCAAATCCATCAACCCCAGCCTCACAAAGCCTTTATTCACAATCTACAACTTTCGACTTTTGCAAACGATCAACGTTCTCACCTTTGGGAGACATACAGTACTGTCATGTGTCATCATTCGCTCTTGGCATCCTGCCACGCGGACAACGAGCATGTGACAAATTTGGCACCAACATTACCCCCTCTTGGGTGGTCAGTTTCTAAGGCTCTGCCCGCTCAGCCGCTCAGGAGCCCGACGAAGTTGTCTGCGTGGCCGCTTCCATGGCTCTCGAGTAATTTCCAGCTCAGTCCTTCGGTTTGTGAACCTGAACTAGCTCGATTGCACTCCATTTGGGGGTGGTTGTGGACAATCTCCCGCCTGAGGTCGGCTAGTGAGAGCACCCAGTCTCCTTGTCGCGCCTGCCATTGATGCCACCAAGTCTTCCATGGGTCGGACCAATGCTATCAAAATCGGGACTAGTCAGCGACTAATCCCCAGGCGAAATTTTGCCAATCGAGTCGACTAATTCCGATTCTTTTATAGCTGGGCGGAATCTTGACTAGTCCCTGACTAGCGACTAGGACTAGTCCCCAGACAGCAATCTACAAGCTTTTTTTTTTCAAGGAGTCCTTGCAAGCAATTTTGTTTGGATTTTTTTGCATTGGCTCAAAGTCTTGAGTTGCAACTATGGCTCTTCCCTATAATCATATGTTTAGGACTTGAGAATCTGAGATAAAAAAATAGACAAATAATTATTTTTTATTTGTTGATATCTATATAACCCTATAATCAAAATTGGGGTTGTTCACAGATTAAACATCAGTAAACAAATATTGTGATGAATTCTTAGTTCTGAGTCTTCTGACATGAGTATGAAGCCAATACAACTCTGTTTTGTTACTTATGTATTTATACCCACGTTGTGAAGTCTGAAGACATGCATTGTTATTGACCGACTAATATCTTATACTTATTTGACATTTATGCTAGTTCATATATCATATATGTTTAGGGAGGGGGGAGGGGTTAGAATAAGTTTTGGCTGACTAGTCCCGTACTAGTCTAGACTAATCCTAGTCGGCCTTTGGCTGACTAGGGGCCGACTACTGACTTTGACTGCATAGGGTCGGACTTGCGTGCAAGGGCCGACTACTGGCTTTGACTGCATAGGTGCGTGCCATCCGGGCCGCGCTTTCGATTCTCGTTACTATTCGAGCTCCTAGTTGTCGTCGCGGTTGTCACCCTAATCATCACCAGGTCGCCTGCAAGTTGGTCTTGCGTGATCGTCCCATATTGACCCCATCTTCTGTCGACCTCTTGTTCTCCTAGGGGTTGTTTCTTTGTTTCGGTCGATCTTATGACTCATCTAAGGACGGCTGTCGGCCGTCAAGGATGCTAGGCTTGCTTGCCATGTCCATGCCTTGGACAATCTAAGAGTCACACTTGCCTTTGACGATCTCACGACTCCTTTTTGAGGATAGTCATCGAGATGGACGATGTCGGGGCTCATTTGATTCTCAGGCAACCTTCCTTCCAGGGATAAAGGTTAAGGTCACACTTGGTACCTCGACGATCTCCGTCCTATCATGGTATCAAAGTCAAACACGAGCGTTCGGAGAATAATTCGATTTGCAGGAAATAATCGGTATGCTCATGCAAAAATTCGGTATGCTCAGAGAAATGATCGATAAGCTCGAAAGGGAAAGCAAGCGAAAAACCAAGCAAATAAAAGCAAGCTTACGTATTGAAATTGAAAAATCGGTTCTTCTTTTTTGATGGGGTAGGCGATGGATCAGGAGGTTGGTTGGTTGGGGGGGGGGGGGGGGGGGGGTGTGTCAGCCGAAACCCTGAAAATTCGGAGGATCGGAGACCGGTTCCGGCCGAAACAGATCGGTTTTGGCTGAAAGTTCAAACCTTTGCATATCCGGCTACATTAGTATGATACTAGTTTACAAGGAAAAATAAAGGAAAAAATGGACTGATCCGATATAATAAGTAAATAGGAAAAAAACCTAATATACAATTGAAATCTATGGCCTAATGACCTTGGTGCGTTCCCACTAAATGATAGAGAGATTTCTCGTTCCAGGTCACTGGATTTCTTTGTTGATTCAACTAAGTCCTGCATGTGCATAATGACCTCAGAACTGTGATCATTGATCAATCTCTAAATTTGTTGTAGAATTGTTGGTGTATGTAAACTGTGACCACAGATTCGCACTGTGACTAGTCTGATTTATCATAAACTGATGATCTTTTACTTCTAAATGCACATTGCAGGCCTGTCTTCTCCCTCCATCCAGGGGACCATCTTGTGGTAATTATGCAAGATGTGTGAACCAGATCTTGCAAGGTTTAAACAATATGCAGGTATCTTTCTGCAGCCAATTCTCATGTCTTTTTAGGCTTTAATAGATCTCATTTCTTATGATTACTCTCGTGTAAAAGTTGTGGCTTAGGGTGCCGTTGGAGTCTGGATGCATGGATGATAATACTGTAGATGCAAACTATGACGGTTTGGTGAGTGCAGTGACATATTCTTAGGCACAGTTACACTTGAATGAATCCTTATTCCTTATTTGCTATTATGTCGGCTTGTAAGCAGTCATGTTGAACTGGCTTTCCTTAAATCATTTATTCACTTCAGTAATATACTCGTGTAAAACGAATCAGTAAAGTTCTTTATGACAAGCATGCTGCATTAATCAAAGATGTCGCTCTCTTCATTTTAGAGTGGAAGAGTCCTTGATACCTGGGAGTTGTGGAATTCTTTTCGGCTTTTATGTGAACATCACACTCAGCTGGGGATATCCCTTGACATTCTGTAAGTGAGAAATGACCTTATATTCGTTCTCTGTGCTCTCTAAACTTTTGTTAGCAAAGCTTCCCATACAGATTTAGTAGGATGCTGAAAGTTGAAAACAGAATTTAATATCTCACCCTGCAGGAGTTCGTTGCCATCTAGTAACTCACTCGGACGTTGGTTTGGGGAGCCTGTCAGAGCAGCCATCGTTCATACCAATGTAAATGTTTATAATGGGTAATATCTACTGTATTGTTGTGATTGTTTTCGTCCTTCATAAATTTTGATTGGCGATGCTGTTGTTTCAATAGGCATTTTTAACAAATGCAAAAGGATTCCCCTGTCTGTCCAAGCGACATCAGAGGTTAATAACAGGGTTCTTTAACCATTCTATTCAGGTAGTCTTCTTTGCATACTCGACCTTTTTCTCCCCTAAGGATCTAATTTTTTTTGGTTTTGTTGGCCGTTCTACATGTTTTTTTGTTTACTAAATCTTAGACCTCTGGTTTGATTTGTTATGGAGCAAGTATGCTTTTAAGACAAACTTTTCTAGGTTAAACAGACTTGTATTAGTTTTACCTAATTCGGAGCTGATACCGAGCATCTAATATATTTTTTATCAACTGTCTAAACATGTTTCTTTGTGATTTCTTGTTCCAGATAGTGCTTTCTGGCAGCTTAGTTCATAATATTTCTCAGGAAAGCTTACAAGTTCTGCCAATTAGTGATAATGAGAATCATTTTGAAGGTAGGGTTTAAAGGTCATAATTATGTTCGATGGAAAGATAATGAATGATCCAAGCTTTATTTGTTGCATTAACTTTTAAAGTGTTGTTTTTTTTACATATGGAACCATTATATGTTCTAGTTTGATTCTTAACTATTTCTATCCAAGGAAACTCAATAAACCGTTGTCCATCATTGTCATTTAGGTACACCCATTAGGCATGCATTAAGGCCTTACCTGGATTATGTCGCTTACCTCTACCAAAGGATGGATCCACTCCCTGAACAAGAACGTTTTGAGGTATTATTCATGTGAAATTATGATGCTAGAATTTAGTTATTCAACTTGTGGCTTTTTACTTGTACTCTTGTTTATCTTTTTCCGGTTGCCAACCAATATTGCAGCTTGGTTATAGGGACTTTCTACAGTCACCTTTGCAGGTAACGTTTTATTTATCTTTTCCATCAAAGTCTTAATCCATATTTACAACTCCTCCATGAGCTTGAATATAGTATTTCTCCCCCTTATGGTCGTCAGAATTTATATTGAAATAAGCTTACATGTGTTGCTTACATATTTGTCTTTGATTCAGCCTCTCATGGATAATCTGGAGGCTCAAACTTATGAGACATTCGAGAAAGACACAATGAAATATAGCCAGGTCAGTTTCAACACCAGGATATATACTCTGGAAGGATTCTCCTAGGTTCTTTTAGGCCTTTGTGGTATAGTTCTGTCTCTTTACTGTGACCGGGTGCTGAACAAAATAGAACGGTTAAAGGCTTGTTTCTTCTGATTGTAGGCACTGACTTTTTTCATTCTTTGTGTGATTCTTTCGATAATACTTGCTCCTTCCTAGCAAAAAACATGCAAATTTTCTTACTCTCAGAAGCATGTATGTGTATTGAGAAATGTTGGAGGGAACTTTCTGGGTATATGTAGTATATTGTTGACAATATTATGGGTGGGGTTCTTTCAATTCCACTGTTTGCCTTGTAATTTTTTCTACGAAGATGAATGGAACTCCCTATATCAAATTCTTCTGCCCTCTTTGTCTGGACTCTTTTAGTATATGTGAACCTTGGAGGATTGCTCCCTGGTTGCATGAGCTTAAACTGCCTAATGGATAAATGGTCTTTAGGTGTTCTTGGCAAGCCTCTCTTTTGCCATGCCTTGGTCAAGTTTTCAAAACCAATCTAAGAAGGTTGGCGTCAGGTTTGATTGCTGGTTGGATGATTTTTGTCAACCTCCTTCGAGCCTTCATAATTAGAGTTCTGCAACATAGTTGACCCCATCTTAATATGACATGATTTGCGATAATGATGATGACATTGTTGAAATTTAATGGAACACTTGGATGATTAATTGATTTAATTCCTATAACGCTGCTATATTGAATCTATAATATTTTAAACTATGTACGTGCACTTCAAACGTTGCCGGTATGCAGAGTTTATACTGTATATTTTACTTGGGCAGTACCAAAGAGCAGTATGTAAAGCATTGCTCGATAGGGTCCCAGATGAGAAAGCTTCAGCAGTTTGGACGGTGAGATATACATTTTAGATCTCTCTTTCCAATTTTTCAAAGTTTGTTGAATGAGCACTAGCGCCTCTGTACCAATATTTACTATTGCAGCAACTTCATTGATCTAGAGCTTTCTTTACTAATACACGTTCTAGCTTTTATTCTACTTCTTTTCTTTTCCTAGCAAGCGTCACGATTCATTTCTTGTTGCAAACAGGTTCTGATGGTTGTAGGAGCAGGACGGGGGCCTCTAGTTAGGGCATCATTGCAGGTTTGTTCCAGTGTCTTTTGCATAAGTAACTTCTAGTGGTTTGGCAGGAGGTTTGGAAACCTAAACAAAGAGTTGAACTTTGGACTAGGAACTTTCTGGATCAGATTCTAGGTCAACATATTGTTGTTTGCAGGTGTATATTGGCAGAGTTTCTGATTGGTTTGTTCTTTGCTTTACAGCTTTGATTGTTTAAGGTTTGCCAGCGCTTGTAGATCAACTGTATCGGTCATGTCAATGCCCAAAGATTTTATGCAAACCGTTAGCTGTACATCTAGGAAATTTTCTAGAAAACATAGCATGATTGCCCAGAACAAATTTAAGCTTCTTACTCACTTTCACCTTGCGTCCGGAATGTCTCAAACTTCCTTCTAAGGACTTTTTCCCTTCCTATTTTTTACACTACTTATCTAACTTCAAAGACATTTATTAATCAGTTGTGTGTATACAAGAGTTTATACGTGGTTATATGTTAACTCATGCCTTGTCGATCATAGTACAGACACAAATCGATCAAGACATTCTGTTTGTAGATTGATTAGACGATGATAATATTGATCAATTTATTGCATCACATCAAATTTAAATCTGATGAACATCTGTTGCCTCATCTCTTGGGATTTGGATGATAATGCAGGCAGCCGAAGAAACAGGACGTAAATTAAAAGTTTATGCTGTGGAAAAGAATCCAAATGCTGTGGTGACACTTCATGTAAGTTGTTTAAACAGTCAGTAGATGATACATGCAGATTAGTTTCACCAAAATGTGGTCTCAGAGGCATTGAGAATTGCACGTACTCAGGGGGAATAAATCTTTGATTTATCGTTGTTGCAAATAGTACCATCAGCTTCTCATCTCTATCACTTACATTCAGCGAAAAAAACCAACCATATGTTTATCTACTAGTGCATGTATTTTCCAAGTCCTATGACATGTTCTAAATTTTGATAAATTTCTGAGCTTGTTGAGTTGAATCTTAATGAACGTCATGAACGATCATAAAAATTCCGAAAAGTTAGGACCATCAGGCAGTTCATATATGTTTTGTGAAAGTTGTGTACTCATCATGGAAGATTATTGACAGAGCTTGGTCAAACTGGAAGGATGGGAGAGCATGGTTACCATAGTTTCTAGTGATATGCGTTGCTGGGATGCTCCAGAGAAAGCAGATATCTTGGTATACGAGCCTGCCTGATTCGATCAGTGTTATGTATCCGTATATTATCCAACTCGGTCAGTGTTTCTTACAACGGTTCATGTATTCTAACCAGGTGAGCGAGTTGCTGGGGTCCTTTGGTGACAATGAACTTTCGCCCGAGTGTCTTGATGGAGCAGAAAGATTCTTGAAACCTGATGGCATTTCTATTCCATCGTCGTATGTCCTCTGTGAACTATCCCAATTAATAATACCCTGCCAGTTGCTATTAGCTATGTCTTTCTTTAGATGATATTCGGTTGAACTTGTAGTTTATGAATGGTTTCCCCAGATATACGAGCTTTATCCAGCCAGTGACATCGTCAAAGTTATACAATGATGTACGCCCTTTATTCCTTTTCGCGCCCCCCCCCCCCCCCCCCACCCACCCACCCACACACACACACACACACACACACTCGGTCCTGAAAATGATGTTTGCTTTGTGTTTCAGGTGAAGTCGCATAATGACCTTGCACACTTTGAAACTGCATATGTTGTCAAACTACACAGGGTAGCTAGGCTTGCTCCTTGTCAATCTGTGAGAACCCACCACCTTGCTTTTGTTTATTTTAGTTAAATACTCATCTTATGAGGATGGTGGTTCATTTTACATTCTCAGATATGCAGCCTTTATTTTTATGCCACCCACCCTTGTAACAATTCTGATTTATAAATGTAGAGATGGTGTTTTGCATCTGTCTTCGTATGCAGTCCGCATGTGGGAAAATCTATCGTATACAAATTGGGGGTTGTGACTTGTATTTCTTTTTTGGTGAATCTTGATCAGGTATTCACATTTACTCATCCAGATTACTCTGAGAAAAAGAGCAATCAAAGGTATAAGAAATTACGCTTCGAGATACCTTTGGATACGGGATCGGCCATGGTGCATGGTATGCTCCCCCTTCTTTCCTCCTCGAGCTAGTCCGGAACATGTTTCCCATCTTCTATTTACAACCACGGCCAGCGGTTGCCGCTTGTTTAGAGTCCAGGATTATTGGGATGATTTCCGCACCTACTTCCATGTAATGTGATTTCTTTCGGATTTTTTTTTTATCCCTTCCTTCTAGGGTTTGCTGGCTACTTCGATGCAGTTCTGTATAAAGATGTTCATCTCGGTATCGAACCGTCTATGACGACACCAAATATGTTCAGCTGGTACTCTGTTGGCTTTTTTCCATCTGTGCCTTATGTTAGTAGCACCCCTCTGCCCTCATTTCCATGTTTTTTTTCTTACATGTTTTGTTTTTTTACAATAGGTTCCCAATCTTTTTCCCATTGCGGACGCCTCTTTGCATACAACCGGGATCTCCTATCGAAGTCCACTTCTGGCGCTGCTGTGGTGCTACCAAGGTGGGTTGCTGCTTCTAGAATGCGTGCAGAGTGGCCTCTGCCACTTGTGTCTCAAAACTTCCCTGTCTTGTGTTGTACAGGTCTGGTACGAATGGTGTGTGACATCGCCTTCGCCTTCACCTCTCCACAACAGCAACGGCCGTTCCTATTGGGTTGGCCTGTAGTTTTGTTTCTCTTCCATGAGTATGCACCGATCGTATTAGTAGAGATTCATTCCTGGAACGCCCTGCTGAAGATGGATGTCTCCTTGCCAATTTTGTTGAGAATCATACAGACTATTAACTTCATTACATGCCATTTCAATCAGTGTGAAATGAATTGCGGGTGATGGAGGGGTTATTGGATCTTATTAGATAATGCAGTGGGGTGCAGTAATTCTGCTCTCTCTCTCTCTCTCTCTCTCTCTCTCTCTCTCTCTCTCTCTCTCTCTCTCTCTCTCTCTCTCTCTCTCTCTAGATTGATTGTTAATGTTGTAACTAGCTGTTGTGACTTGTGAGTGTTGGTTCGAATCATTTTGCTTACCAGTCAGTCAAGGTACTTACTGGTTGCATGTGTTAGAAGACCACACGTACAGGTTTCCCTTCTCTTGTTGGTTGGTTCCTTGGAAACCTTATCTCAGATGTGTAAGTGTTCTTTAGTTTTACATACTAATAACTATTTATTACAACTGCCTCCTTCAAGAGGCGCCAACGCCCCCCTTCGCCTTGGAGGCATCGTTTTGCTCCGCAATGGTGGGTGAACCCCGCTCGTTCCTGCTCAAGTATCCATTGAGGAGACGACGATGGCCACCAGGTCGCCTGTCAGCGGTCCTTGCTGCTGAATCTTCACGTACTCGACTGATCCGAGGGCTTGACCTCGATGGGAATCTGCGCCTCACCCATTGGCCCACGGTCACCGTCCACCCTCGCAAGAGTCAGACCACTGTGGGTCAACACTCCCACCAGCGACTGCCACCGCCAACTGGGTGGTCCGCCTCTCGTTCGCCGCCCCCAGCTCATGTACTAAAACTTGAACCGGGTTGCCGGAGCCAATCTGAAAACTCGACTGTAAACCCATGCGTGAAAAGTGAAAACCCGATCAGACTGAGACATGGATCCTATTATTGGCCCAGACTGGATCAGGCTGAGAAAGGAGGAGCCCGGTCAGGCCCGTTGGGCAAGAGTTATCAGCAGCACTAGCCAAGCCTGGGATTACACAGTCGGGTTTTCAGATCGGTTCCGAGTCCGACAACCCGGTTCAAGTTTCAGCCTTGCAGCGGAGCTCCAGGACGCTGATCGGTGAAAATCGTTCGGAATCCGATAGTGGCCAGTGCGTGTAATGCTTGCCAGACTTTAGGAAGACCTGGATTACTGGATTAGGGGTGGCAATGAGTCGTGTCGGGTCGGGTTCGTGTCCAAAACCCCTAGACCCGGACCCGACCCGTTTAACTAATCGTGTCTAGATCCTAAACCCGTACCCGACCCGTTTATAAACGGGTAGACCCGATAAGCCCCGTTTACCACACGGGTTTATTCAGTTGACTCGACCCGACCTAACTCAATAGACCTGCTGATACTATATATTACAGTATCAGATTGCAGGTAGACCCGACCCGACACGACCCGTCGAATATTAAACGGGTTTTTCAGGGTCTGCCGTGTCCAGACCCTAAACCCAGACCCGACCCGTTTATTAAATGGGTCTATCGTGTCGACCCGTTTAACCCAGACCCGCTAACTTCGTGTCGGGTCGTGTTGGGTCTGCCGTGTCGGGTCCGAAATTGCCAGCCCTAACCTGGATCGACCTGAAGGTGGACACGTCGTGAAAGATTGAATAGTCGATTGTCCCTCAGCTGCTGCTTCCAGTGATAGTGGTGGAAAAAATATCCCAACTCGATCCTTGAGATGTCGAATTCACCAAGGACGGAGTAGCACCGCCCCAACTCCTCTAAAGCAGACTCAACTCGGCAGCATGTGTATAGATGACTGTGAGCGCGGAAAAAGATTCGGGTCGTCTTTATTGCGGATCACACGAGATTACAAATTTTTGATCAGGAGATTGTGGGAGAGATCCTCTGGAGGGTCCCTTTGATCCGCGTCTCCACGTGGTATTCGTGCGAGAGCTCTGAAGGGGTTGCCCAGGACAGAGATCTTTACAGGGTGAGGATTTTTGAGAGGCTAAGGAGTTTCTGCCGTTTGATTTTGTCCCGTCCGTGCTTCGCGCTTTCTCGGCTAGAGAGGCTTTGGGCTTCGTTCCTCGGTCTTCGTGTCTTCCTCGATCCTTGCTCGACCTCGACATCCTTGATCGTCGGTTCGCGGCGTCGATCGTGTTTTTGGCGTCAGCTTTGGCTTTAGCTTTCGGCTTTGGCGTAGCTTTGGCGTGGCTCTGGCGTTTGCTTTGCTTTGGCGCTTGCGCTTGAACGTAGGCGGGTAGAGGCTTGCGATGCTTTAGTTCTTCCGGACTTCGCGTCGTCGTATCGGCTAGAACGTGTGGTGCTTTGCTCGTGACCGTCGTAGTTGCTTGGCTTTGGCACGTGCGTTGCTTTAGCGCGGGCTTTACCGGTGCGTTTGCTTTGGCTTCTTGCGTCGGCTTTGACTTTAGCTTCGACTCGATCTTCTCCTCGAACGACTGTCGCTACTTCTTCAAGGCTTCTTTATTCTTCCGGCTTTCTCGACGGTTGTGGCGTCGGTCTTGGCTTTTCGGCGGGGGTAGCACCGATCCTCGTGCGACGGTTGTAGCGTCGGCTTTTGTTGATGAAGACGGTGGGTGTAGCACCGATCTCCGTGCGACGGTTGTAGCGTTGACTTTTGTTGATGAAGACGGTAGGGGTAGCACCGATCTCCGCGCAACGGTTGTAGCGTCGACTTTTGTTGATGAAGACGGTGGGGGTAGCACCGGCTTCAGCACGACGGTTGTAGCGTCGGCTTTTGTTGACGAAGACGGCAGGGGTAGCACCGGCTTCAGGCCTTCTTCTCCCGGCTTTCTTCTTCGTGCAAGGAGTTGATGCCTTTGTTGAAGACGACGGGTGTTGTCGGCTTCGATCTTCTTCTCCGGCCTTTGCTTATGGCATCTTCGGAGCTGATGAAGATCGTTGGAGCAGTCGGTGTGATGACGACTCCGGGTCTTCTTCTCCAAGCTTTCTTCTTCGTGCGAGGAGTCGAAGCTTTGATCTTCGAGTGCAAGGTCTTCACGTTGATGAGGACTTGAAGGGTCAAGGATTCCCGTAGGACGTGCTTGCCGTGCCTCGTGAAGCCTTCGGTCTTCGAGCGTTGGAGCTTCTCTTGCGGAGCTCTTTCGTCTTCGGCTTTCGGACCCTTTGTGCCTTCCCCCACCCCCTCTATTTATAGGCAAAGGGGAGCGGTTGGGGGAGATAAATCTGAAATCTTTTTGTTTCATCCGATATCTTCCCCCATAACCATCAAGATATTGTTCCTTTATCCAAGGAAACAAACCTGATCCCCTCCTTTTTAGTTGGGGTGGTTATGGGCTAGATGTGACTCGATCTTTAAAGATCGAGTTGTTATTTTTTTGTTGCACTTTTGGATCGGATGGCGACACAACGTCATCTTGTCCGTTGGATCGAGGGATCGTCGCGGATCTACGGCTGCGTAGACGTCCACGCCACCTCCCCCCGCATCGAGGCGGTTTTTTTTATTTCTTTTTCTTTTTCTTTTCTTTTCTTTTTCTTTTCTTTTCCTTTTCTTTTTCTTTTCTTTTTCTTTTATGGCCGGCCCCACCTCTCCATGAGGAGGGGGCACGGTTTTCAAGAGGGGGGGCCGGTGGGCCCCCCTCTTTGAGTTCGAGTCGCGGGTCCGGTGGGACCCGTTTGCTTCGAGTTGGGCCATGGTGCGCGGATTGAGTTTGCACGCGGGCCGAGTGTGCATGCGGGCCATTTGTGTGCGGGCCCAATTCCGCATGCGGGCCATTGTGTATGGGCCGAGGTTCGCATGTGGGCCGTTGTGTGTGGGCCGAGTTGCGCATGTGGGCCGTTGTGCGCGGGCCTAATTTCGCATGCGGGCCGTTGTGTGTGGGCCGGGTTTCGCATGCGGGCCGTTGTGTGTGGGCCAGGTTTCGCATGCGGGCCATTGTGTGTGGGCCAGGTTTCGCATGTGGGTCGGGTCCAATCCGTGGGCTAATTTCGGTGCCCATAATGACTCTCCACGCGTTACCCGGTGACCTAACCTGGGTAAAGATCAGATGTTTTGAGTAGGCGCACGGCAAACGAGAACAGCGGTACCACATACCCCCACTCAGCTGGCCCAAGGAGATGATCGTCCCCGTCACCTTCTCTGCACTCACCTTGCTTAGAAAGACCCCAAACGTACGTACCGCAGTAAAAGCAGAGCCGAAGAGCCAACCCAGTGGCAAAGACCAACATGGAAAGGGTGCCACGTCAGACACGGAGTGACGTAAAGTGGAGGCCGAAAAGGCGTAGAATGATTTTGTTCCAACCTCCTTCTTGGCTCATTCATTGATCCATTTAAAGGGTATGTATGTCATTTCATGCTATTTAACATGTGAAATGACCAAAGCGTTTAAAATGGACCAATGAGAGAGCGAAGAATGTTCCAACCTCATTAAGGAGGTTGGAACAAAATCGTTCTTGACACGGCGGCCTTATCTTGTGCCACGTCACCGACAATGCATGCAAGCCTTCGAGCGAAGGGGTTTTCGGTCTAACATCCCGAGGAAGAGAATCGATCGATAGGCAGGCAACCGGCTAGTCGAAGACCTATCCAGCTGAAAAGCTACTGAGAATGATTGGATAGGTACTCTTGGACAGAACACAGGGATCTCTAAGATCGGTTTCGTAATCGGTTAAAAGACCGATGCGCAGGTACCGATCGGTTTCAAAATCGGTTGGAATATTGGTGAGCAGGAGCCGATTGGTTTCGAGATTTGTCCGAAGATTGAACGACGGGAATCGCTCAGTTCTGCAACCGGTTCCGATCGCTCAAACCGATTGACCCCCAAGGATCGGTTTGAAGGTCAGCTCAGAGACTGATATGTCTGATCTAATCCATTAATTTGTAACATCTATATCACTAAGATACAAGCGCCCGCTCACTTGTGTTTAATTTTTTTCAATGGTATATTTTAAGATATCTCGTTAAGTTAGTGTCCAAGCACTATCCTTACTAGGTTATGTCGATCAACCTTGACATTGAGATTCCTTTAATATATAGATCAACCTCGATATGGGGATTCCTTTATTATATAGATCAACCTTAATGTAGGGATTCTTTTATTATATCCACCGATCTATTTAACCCATTGCATAACATTTAAGCCGGTTGTAAATGGTTAATAGATATTTTTTGAATTTTACTTGTTTAGGCCTGCCTTGCCTTCACAATTGAGTACGAAACTCATAATTAAATATTTAACCCATAGGATCTAATTAGCCACATTATGAGAACACAAATTTTCTTATTTGGATGATTCCATTATTCCCAGATAGAAATTCTCTACCACCTCCGTATGAAATCCATCACAATGGATCCAAATTCTTCTCTCAACTGTATTCAACGATTACAGTGAGAGACTCTTGTATTACCAAGATCTCTGCTACTACGTATACCTGGAGCCTGTGTCTAAAATGTCGTTCTATGGTCTATAATTAGATCTTCGAAGCTTGATATCTTTTCCAAAATATAGAGTTCCAAATTTTCAATCGAAAACAAGAAACTGAATGCTTTAAAATTGTTGGAAAAAATGGTCAAGAAATGGAAAATACTCATACAATATAACACGACACGACATAGGCTGAGGCACGTGTAAACCCGCTTTCTTTAAAGCGTAATTCACACCCTATAGTTGATGATGGGTCTGCTTGTGAATCGCCTCCCAGGATACAATAGCCTTGTGGGACTGCACTCAGCACTCGTGAAGAACCCACTTCAATAAATCTGGATACGGGATTTTCTGGCAGAAAATCAACACAATAAAAGGGAATTTCGGATCGAGTGATCCATCATCACTAATTAGAGTTCATCCAACTCTCTTTTTAAATGATCAATCGTCATCATCTAGAGTTCATCCACCTCTATTTTTAATGATCAATCATCAACATCTAGAGTTTATCCAACTCTATTTTTGATGATCAATAATCATCACCATTTTCGTAGTGAGTTATGAACCTTTATTTATAGAGCCCAAAGCACCCTTTAGTTTGTCAAGGGTTGCACTTGTTCGCAGACCAATAGATGCCTCAATGCACCCCTTCCTAAGGGTTGCAATGGTTCATAAGCCAACGGATGTCTCAATGCATCCCTTCCCATAGGTTGCAATGAGCCAACGGATGTCGCAATGCACCGTTTGCTCGGGTTGCATCTCTTCGCAGCCAATGAGTGCCACGAAGCACCCCTTGCTCCTCAATGCAAATCGTGTCATGCTAAGTGCAAAGTGTGCCTCTAAGCGCCCAATCGCACCGCACCTCAGGCTCGGTGCGTTGCAACTCACCGCGTTAGCCCAATTTCTCCTTTATTTGACTAAAATAGCTTCCGATGAAGTTGGATCACTAACCTCCAACCTTACAAGCCTCAAAGCTAGCCAAGAAGCCACAACCATATTGTTGTAACAATTCCCACTAAAATAGTTAAATATCAAACCTAATTTTGAAAATCTCCAACAAACCAGTCTGAATAATCGACGGAAAAGAACCCTTCTCTGTTCGATAGGCGAACAGGTTTCAAACAAATCTACCAGGCGCAATCGTAGAAACATCCTTGCTAGCCGATCAATAAAACTCATCGACGATGCTTGACACCAATCGATCTAGGCACTCGGTCGTAAACAACACTTATCAGCTGATTGGCAAAGTCGATTGACCAAGCTCCAAACCGATCTACGATGCTAGAAACTGGTCAATCCAGGCACTCGATATATAGCAAATGGCACTTATCAGTTGATCAATGATGCTCGAAATCGATCGATCTAACCAATCAGTCACAAATAACACTTATCAGCCGATCGTCGATCGGGCTCCGGACCGATTGACGATGTTCAAAATCGATCGGTCAAGACACTTGACCACAGCAGCTCTTCAGGCAATCGATAGAGCTGATCGACCGGGCTTTAAACCAATCGTCTCAGGAGCGATTGCGGTAGTGTCTTCCCCAACCGATCGACCCCTGGGGGTCGGTCGGGTCCACGAGACCGATCGGACCGGGCACCCTTGTAGCCAGGCTTATCGACAAAACTGATCGACCCCTGTGGTTGGTCGGGTTCTCGAGACCGATCGATCGGTCTGGGATCTCTCACAAAACTGTCTTCCTAGGTCGATCGACAAACCGAACGACCCCCGGCGATTGGTTGGGTCACCGAGACTGATCAGTCTTTGGCATTATCGCCGAATGGTCCTCCCAGCTGGCTGATCAATAAAACCTATCGATGCCTCATGGTTGATTTCAGGTCCATCCACTCTCTAGGCCTCCCCCTAGGGCTGGTCAGTCCCCTAGAGGTACTATGATGCGCAACGACGTTTGTTTTAATTTATGTCCAGTCAGATGGCCACCTAGTTAGCAGGGAGGGGATAACTATGGGTACAAGAAATGACCAAGGTATGCAATTTGTCAATTAATAAGCTGAGCCACAACCAATCAAAAACAGACCAACAGAGGCCCACATCTCCAAAGTCTACAAGGACAGTTCATAGACCACAGTAAGCAACAATGACGAGTACATGGACTAGCCACTGGGCGCCACAAGTAATCGTAGTCTGACACCTCTACATAGAGTAGCACCTATAAATACAGCAGTAGGCAACAATAGAGGGGATTTTTTTTGAACTTTTTGCCACTTTGGGAAGTTGGTGCCTCTTGTGGAGTTGCACACCTTACCCGATCAGATTTAAGATCATGTCTCATTCCCTGATCTTCTTTCCCTTCTAGTTCTAGTCCATCTACTTGTACAACCCCAGCCCCCTCGACCTATCGAGGGGTAGTTCTACTCTTTTGCGACTTATTGCACAGAGACATACGTAAGCTACGCACAACTGAACTTTGACAACAAACCTCTTGCCTACTCTCCTTATTCTCTCCTCTCCTCCCCCCCAGCTCAAGCTACACAGCTATCCACTCACTCAACCCTATATTGATTGACCATGGGCATAGATCTTCCGACGACAAAAGATATTGGAAAATTAAGTATAAGTTCAGTACTTAGCATCAAGAAAAAGGTATAGGACAAGTATTAGTTTTTTCTAAGCTTAGGTCCATGAAATCAAAGTAGTTTTAAGGGTGATCATCTCCCATATATTTTGTACAGAATAGATCCTTTGCCAATTAACCACATGCATTGGATGTGGTGTTTTTAAAGTACTAAAATTATCCATGGGATCCTCCCATATTAATAAATATATGATAGAGGAACACTTTTTTTTTACGAAAATAGTGGCACGGGTTGCGACAAGGATTTCACTGCAGTAGCTACAATGAAATCACCATAACTGCTACAATGATTTTCACCGAGGCTGCTGAAAAGACTTCCCTACAATAAAATTATTGTAGCAATGATACTTAATTATATGTAAATAATACTCAATTTAATTGAGTATTATTTTGTATATTTGGATTTCATTTGAAACCACTATAATTGCTACAAAGATTTTCACAATGGTTAGTACCTCTTTGTATAGGCTGAGTATCATTTAAAATGATACTAAATGCTATAATAATTTTATTATAAGAAATTGAGTATCATTTTAAATAAACGTAGCAGTTATAGTGAAATCACTGTAGTACTATGATAAAATCACTCAATTATATAAAATGATATTCAACGCTACAGTGATTTCAACGTAGGAAATTGAGTATCATTTGTATAAAATTGAGTTTCATTACTACAGTGATTTCATTGTAGTAAAGATATTTTTAGCAGCCACGGTGAATCACGTATTGTAGCTGCTATAGTGATTTCACTGTAGCTGTAGCAGACCTGCTTTTAGCAGCCACGACGAATCACTATATATAGTTGCTACAATGATTTCACTATATTTAATTTGTAACAAAGTTGTTTTTAGCAGCCACGAGCCCACGACGAATCACTATAGTTGCTACAAAGATTTTACTATAGTTGCTATAATGAAATCACTGTAGCAACTATAGTGATCCCACTATCGGTTTCGAAACTGGACGTTTCGTAGGGATCGGGGGCAACTTTATAAGTAATGGCAACAAATTCGATAATTTATAATCATCCTTACCATTTTAGTCTTTTAGTAATTAATTGAGCCGTTGCAATTTAAATGGTGAAATATGGGTCTGAGCTAAAAGCGAAAGGTTATCAGGACCTATCCTAAAATGAAACTGTTAAAACCCACACATCAACTACAGTGAAATCATTTTAGTAACCCGGCAAATAGATACTTTTTCTGAAGACAAATGTATAATCTTGCTACAACGATGTTTCATGCACTATGGCAACTGTGGGGGGAAATTTTCGAGCCGCCTTGATCGGGAACCCCGCCCCACAGCCTTGATTGAATGTTGATGGCTTGTAGAGTTAGAGAGTTGGGAGAGTAGATAGAGAGAGTAGAGAGTGATGACACAAGGATTGGTGACGGAGTTAAGTCTTACGACCTACGTCTCCGGGCGAGAGATGCCACCTGATCTTCACTATAATTTGAGTAAATGAGGGTTGAGCGTTCTCTCGACAGGCCGAGAGAAGCTTCTTACAATGTGTTTGCACGGAGCAATTAGAAGAGTTCAAGAGGAAGAATGGAGGGCTCTGGCTCTGGATCTGGAATCCCTCTTCCTCTGATCGAATGACCAACCCCCTTCCTGGATGCCTCGGGGGTCCTTTTATAGCGTAGGCATGTGCCCGATATAGCAGTGATGACGTGGCGCTGATGACGTGGCATTGGTTCTGGGCCTCCTTGATGAGCCCTTATTGGGCCGTTGTTCGGGCCCAATAAGGGGGAGGGCTTGATCTGCAAGCCCCGTAGAGTGGGCCCATGAACCTGGGTGGGCTTACTCACTTGGGCCGTTGCGCGGGCCCATGCCGCTCTGATCCGGTCTGGTATAATTTTTGCACCCACAGTTACCCCCTCCCAGTCGGGTCAGGACCCCCTGGGTCGGCTGGGATTCCAAGGTGCAAACGCCTTAGGATCCTGGCATGGTTGGCAAGGGTCGTCGGTGCCGCGGTTCATATTAGCAGAGTCTCCTTCTGCCGATGTCGAGACCCTTTTGGCGCGAGCCAAAAAGTCTCGGTTTTGCAAGGGGGCGTTTTCGAAAAAGCAGTGTGTTTTCCGATCGAGTGGATACCGAGAGGATACCGAGGGGGTACCGAGAGGATACCGAGAGGGTACCGAGAGGGTACCGAGACCCTTTTGGTGCAAGCCAAAAAGTCTCGGTTTTGCAAGGGTGTGTTTCCGAAAAAGCAGTGTGTTTTCCGACCGAGTGGATACCGAGAGGATACCGAGGGGGTACCGAGAGGATACCGAGAGGGTACCGAGACACTTCTCCTTTTTCCAAACCGAGAGAATACCGAGCCGCACGTCCGTGCTTTTCGGTGTGAGCAGCTCTCTCTTTCCTTTCTCTCTCTCTCTCTCTCCTCTTCAGCCTTCATTCACGTGAGGTTGCAGCTACCCCGCTCTCTCTTTCCTTTCTCTTTCTCTCTTTCCTCTTTGGCTTCTCTCTTTCCTTCTCTGTTTTTCATTCACGTGAGAGAGAGAGCAGCGTCCCTCTCTCTCTCTCTTTCCTTTCTCTCTCTCTTTCCTTCTCTGTTTCTCTTTTTTTTTGTTCGCGTGGTACAGCAGCAACAGCAGCGGCAGCGGCAGCGTGGAGGTCGGCGGGCAGCGGCGGCGGGTCGCGGGATCTGGCTAGGTGGCGAGGCGCGGCACGAGAGGAGGCGATCGTGCCGGACGCGAGGCCTAGGCCGGGTGCGCACGGGTCCGGGCTTCAGCCGGTGCGGTCTGCGAGGGCTAGTGGAGCGGCGCAGACGGCGAGTTGCGGAGGCCGGCAGAGCAGCGTTTTTTTCCTTCTGTTTTCGGTGAGAGGAACACGCGAGAGGGGGGCCTTGGGCTGCTGCGAGGCGGAGCGTGAGAAGGGGGGATCGGTACATCCGACCCTCTCTCTCTTCTCTGCTGCGAGATACACACGGGGGGGGGGGGGGGGGGGGGGGGGGTCCGACCCCCTCTCTCATCTCTACTGCGACACACACCTGGGGCTTCGAGGAGATATGCATAGCGGGGGGGGCTGGATCGGTTCGTCCGACCCCCGGGGGTTGGAGGAGACACGCGTAGCTGGGGGTTGGATCGGTTCGTCCGACCCCCTCTCTCCTCTATGCTGCAGAGATGCACACGGGCTTGGAGGAGACACACGTAGTGGGGGGGAGGGTTTGGATCGGTTCGTCCAACCCCCCCGGGCTGGCTCGAGCAGCTGCATCGAGGAACACATGGATGGGAGGGAGCGTGAGGTTCATCGGACCCCCCTCGAGTTGCCTCAGATTGCTGCGATGACGGCATGGGTTTGCTAACACGGGCTTCGCACTAGTCAATGGTGAAAGAGGAGGTCGTCTCCTCCTTGTTGAACATATCCCTTCCGCCGTGGACGAGCACGTGCCGCCCCCTCTCCTCGTCATTGATGGAGATGATACGCTGTATCGTGGCCTCGAGAGAAGGCCTTTCGCAGTAGAAGTTGGCATCCCGATTAACCACGTTGCATTCATCGTTCGAAACGTAGATCCGCATGTCTGTGAGAGCAAAGGTGGCCCTTTTTATCATTTTGGGCCACCGCGGGGTGCTTGAGTGCATGCACATGCGCGACGTGTGAGTCCCCTCTGCACGTGTTGCGTTGGGTCTACCGTGTAACTTCTCCACTGCTAGTCTTCCGAGAGAAAGGTTTTGAAAGCTTCCAACAGCCGTAACTTTTCATATGTGCGTCGGATGAATGCGTATAAGGTGCCGTTGTGTAGGCGCCGAAAAAACAGTCAAAGTGGACGTGAAACATTGTTCGCCTTGACGAGTAACTTTTCCGGTATTCACCTTTATAGAGAGATGACTCTTAAGAGCGCGCCGGCCGGGTTTTAGGCTAGCATCTTGAAGAGGCATAGATTCGCGGTAACTCATCCGTCTCTGTTCGACACCCAACTGCACCTAGTTACTGTATTCACTAGGGACTGCAGTCGGGCCCTTAGTGATGACGCGATGGTTACCACGAGTCCACCCCCAGATGAGAAGGAAGAATTTTGCTTGTGAAGTTTGTACAGCCAACTCAATAGGTTTGGATGAGATGCTATCCAACCGACCCAATGGAAGACAGCTCTTCGTCTTTCAATGATCATTGTATGTGGATGACACTTGAATCGGGTTGACTAATAGGTTTGGGTGACGTCGAGCACCCCCCCTCTCGGTTTTCTGTCGAAACCAAGGGGTGGGTTGATATTGATGCCGAACACCTCCTCTCTCGGTTTTCTGTCGAAACCAAGGGGTGGGCTGCTGATGGTATGCCATTGCTCCCTCCCCACTCGGTTTTTGTGTAAAATCGAGGGGGGGGGCTGCTTGTTGATGCCAACACACACCCCCTCTCGGTTTTCTGACGAAACCGAGGGGTATGCTGCTGACAAAAACCCCTCTCGGTTTTCTAACGAAATCGAGGGATGTACTGCTGATGGTGTGCGTCACCCCTTCCCCACTCGGTTTTTGTGCAAAACCGAGGGGGGGGGGGGGCTGCTTGTGGATGCCGACACCCACCCCCTCTCGGTTTTCTGACAAAACCGATGGGTGTGCTGCTGACGGGGTACCGTCACCCCCTCCCTACTCGGTTTTTGTGCGAAACCAAGGGGGGTTGCTTGTTGATGCCGACACACACCCCCTCTCGGTTTTCTAACAAAACCGAGGGGTATGCTGCTGATGGTGTGCCGTCACCCCTTCCCCACTCGGTTTTTATGCGAAACCGAGGGGGGGACTGCTTGTGGATGTCGACACCCCATTATTGGGGCTGCTAGAAGAGGTCAAAAAGTGTCGGTATTGAAAATAGTGTGTTTTTCGAATTTCAGCCCCATTTGAAACCGACACTTTTTCGGTAAAACGCTGGTGCGCGGGGATGTCGGCGAGGGACAATGTTATATTCGAGGGGGTTTCTTAGAGATAATCTAGGATGACGCCGTATGATGGCCAGCCGATCTTCACCCAATGTATTACCGCACCTGGTTACTGTATTCACCAGGTACTACGGTCACGTGAGGGTGTTGACTTGGCCAGGATCAAGGAAGCACCATTTTATCTCGTGTTACCCACCGTCGACTGCACCAGTGTGGAGACACGCACTGACAGAGTCAGACCAACCACCCCCTGATCGGTTTGGAACCGTTAGTCGTCGAAAAAAGGTGATGGCCAGTGACAATCTGATGCTTGGACCTGAGTGACAAGACTAAGCTTGGACTTTTGATCGAATGCCAATACGTCGACGATGATGTCTCGGACTTTGTCTTCGAATGCCAAGGGCTGGGCCTTGGGCTTGTAGAGTGCCAAGGCGTTGGTTGCCTCAGACTTTGTCATCGAGTTCCAAGGACTGGGCCTTGGGCTTGTAGAGTGCCGAGGCATTGGTCACCTCGGACTTTGTCTTCGCGTGCCAAGGGCTGGGCCTTGTGTTTGTCGAGTGCCAAGGTGTTGGTTGCCTCAAACTTTGTCTTCGAGGGCCAAGGATGTCTCCTTGAACTTGGTGCATGTCAAAGCGGCGACGTCTGCCTTGGACTTATTCTCATCGCCTCGGATAAGTATAGTTGATAGTTTAGCTTGACCTGGATTGTGAGGAGCATTTTTATCTGACTTTTGCCTTGAAAGGGCGTAGTTGAATTGCCTTCGAGCTTCCGACTTGAATGGGTGGAATCGAAGGTCTTTGGTTGACCTGGGTTACCAGGAGCTTTTTACCGGACTTTAGCCTCGAGAGGGCGTAGCCGAATTGCCTTCGAGCTTTCGACTTGAACGGGCGGAATCGAAGGTCTTTGGTTGACCTGGATTGCCAGGAGCCTTTTATCGGACTTTAGCCTCGAGAGGGCATAGCCGAATTGCCTTCGAGCTTCCAACTTGAATGGGCGGAATCGAAGGTCTTTGATTGACCTGGGTTGCCAGGAGCCTTTTTATCAAACTTTTGCCTTGAAAGGGCGTAGCTGAATTGCCTTCGAGCTTCCGACTTGAATGGGCGGAATCGAAGGTCTTTGGTTGACCTGGGTTGCCAGGAGCCTTTTTTATCGGACTTTTGCCTTGAAAGGGCGTAGCCGAATTGCCTTCGAGCTTCCGACTTGAATGGGCGGAATCGAAGGTCTTCGGTTGACCTGGGTTGCCAGGAACCTTTTTATCGAACTTTAGCCTCGAGAGGGCGTAGCCGAATTACCTTCGAGCTTCCGACTTGAATGGGCGGAATCGAAGGTCTTCGGTTGACCTGGGTTGCCAGGAACCTTTTTTTTTTTTGGCCTTAACATGGTGGAATCAAACTTCGAGAGATTCGATTTTGAGAAAAAAGAGATACTTTATTGATACAATAAAGTAGCGGTTACACTTTTTCAGAAGTTGCCCAGCAGACGTTACGATTATGCATCCATGCATTACATTGACTTTTTTTTTCTCCACTGCTGCTGCCTCTCCTACTCTCGACCTGGTTCTTTATTAGCGAGGTAGCCATCGAGCTGCCCTTCTTGGATCAAGTCTTCGATGTGATGCTTTAGCTTCCGACATGTAGAGGTTGGGTGGCCATGGCTGCGATGAAACTCACAGTAGGCTGTCGTATCTCCCGCCTGGTCGGAATTTGGAGGAAGAGGCTGTGGCCACTTGCAAAAGGGCTCGTTCTGCAAGTAGGCGAAGATGTCTTCAATGGAGGTATTCAGCTCAGTGAACACCCTTTGCTCCCTTGGAGTTTGCCTCTTTTCTGCTGGAGGGACTTTCGGATCTTCATTGTACCTTTTGGCCTGGGCCTTTTGGTCGGACGCAGCATGGGCAGACTTCGTGTAGCGTGTTTCATTCAAAGCTTCATCATCTTTCTTTTGTCGAGAGTCACGAGACTCACGCGGCTCGCGTAGTCTTCTGGCCCGCTGATTGTCTTCCACCTCTATATCCCGCTGTACGCGATTGAACATCGCTTCCAAGTTATTGGGAGGATACCGGATGAAGTCGGTGTAGACGTGGAGCTCTGGCCGGATAGCATTCTGGAATGCCAGCATGATGGCCTCCTCATTATAGGAGCGATCGGTGAGCTCAAAATGCTCATTACGAAACCTCATCGTGAAGTTCCTTAGAGACTCGTCGGAGCCCATTTTCAGCTGGTAGTGTGTATCCAGCCTCTTTTCCGGCTTTAAGTTTAGCAGATAATGGTCCATGAAGAGTTCAGCCAATTCTTTGAATGTGGTCACCGGACCAGTAGGCAGTGTGTAGTACCAGTCGAGGGCAGGTCCCTCGAGGCTTCCCGCAAACATACGGCAAAGAACATGGTTCTCATACTCGTAAGGCGTCAGGGCCTGCTTGTAGGCTAGGATATGGAGAGCAGGGTCTCCCTGGATGCAGTTGAACTTTGGCAGGCTCGGTGTTCGCCAACCCATAGGAAATGGTGTTGCAAGAACCTTGGGATGCAGTGGCCCCACCGAGGTGATTAGCTGCCTACGGTCTTGATGGCGGAGTCCCACGTCGGCAGTATGCCTTAGTCGGTTGAGCAGCTCACGGGCATCTGTTGCTTTCATGTGCGAAGGGATAGAATGTCTAGTGGACCCTGTTGACTAAGGTGATCCTTCTCCGTGATAGCTGGGCACACCGTTGACGTCGAGGCGATCCCACACCGTTTGCCTTGGTGCTTGTGTGAATACCTGACGCATCTCGATATGCAGCACATGTGGTTCTTCAAGATGATGACTCACGGTTGGGCGAGTCCTTGGTTGGTCTTCATCAGTAGCTAGAGAGTTGTGGGCCACAACCTCCGCTCTTTTAGTCGCCTTCTTTAGGGAATCCCTCTCTTGCTCGAGGGCCGCCTTCTTCTTGAGGAGATTTAACAACTGGAAATCAGCAGCCGAGATCTCGTATGTAGCTTGAGGCTTGCTCCCTTGAATAGCGTGTTCTTTGCCAGATCGACGCCTCGGGGATGACGGGTCTTGCCGATCGCTGTGCCCTTCTGGATGGCTGCCTTGCGGCCCCAGCTGCTCCCGAACATTTCTTCGGTTGGTTGCAACCGAGACTTCTTGTTCTTCTTCGATCAGCATATCGTTTGTTCGTTTAGCACCCGCCTTTGGTGGGTTAGTGCTGGCCTTCACCATCGAGCGTGTTGATATCGGCGTGATGACGGCGTTGATGTTGATTTAGATGAGGACTTGTGGCTCGTCACCGCAAGTTGAATAGGAGTCGGTAGAGGTGTGGGTAAGACCTCTAACGATATCCCACAGACGGCGCCAAAGATTGTGAGGGGAAATTTCCGAGCCGCCTTGATCGGGAACCCCGCCCCACAGCCTTGATTGAATATTGATGGTTTGTAGAGTTAGAGAGTTGTGAGAGTAGATAGAGAGAGTAGAAAGTGATGACACAAGGATTGGTGACGGAATTCAGTCTTACGACCTACATCTCCGGGCGAGAGGTGCCACCTGATCTTCGCTATAATTTGAGTAAATGAGGGTTGAGCGTTCTCTCGACAGGCCGAGAGAAGCTTCTTACAATGTGTTTGCACGGAGCAATTAGAAGAGTTCAAGAGGAAGAATGGAGGGCTCTGGCTCTGGATCTGGAATCCCTCTTCCTCTGATCGAATGACCAACCCCCTTCCTGGATGCCTCGGGGGTCCTTTTATAGCATAGGCATGTGCCCGATATAGCAGTGATGACGTGGCGCTGATGACATGGCACTGGTTCTGGGCCTCCTTGCTGGGCCCTTATTGGGCAGTTGTTCGGGCCCAGTAAGGGGGAGAGCTTGATCTGCGAGCCCCGTAGAGTGGGCCCATGAACCTGGGTGGGCTTACTCACTTGGGCCGTTGCGCGGGCCCATGCCGCTCTGATCCGGTCCGGTACAATTTTTGCACCCAAAGCAACTGGCAAATGTATACTCGTGCTGGAGGGATAGTTTTGCCGTTTTAAGGGTCGAAAAAGTCAACAATTCAGTTAGGGACTTGCATGTTGTACAAACATATATATGTTTCGGAAGGGACTTTAAACAATTAAAAGACCTCGCGAGGGACTTAAGACTACTTACCCCCTATCTTATTTATTTAATATTTTTTATTTATTAAAATGAACAAAATAACAACTTCATTATAATCCATTAATTGCACAACAATACACCATGACGTACAAACAAATTAAAGGTAAGTATCAAGGAAATAATAAAAGGGTTGATGATGAATGGGATCTCTTCACAATATATAAATTTCCATGAAGAAAAAAAAAAAAGTTTTGACAGTTGTTGCTGCAGTCTGCATCATCGACCTAAGCCTCGGACCCGTTCGACCTGTCCTCTTCCTCCCTGATTGAGTTGACCACGGTGGCGACCTGGCTCATGCTCGGCCGTTCCTCAGTAGCCGAGTCTATGCACTTGAGCGCCAGCTGAAGCAGGTGCACCATCCGCTCCTCGCTGGCCCCGTCGGAGGTGAGGGCCTTGTCGAACACCTCCACCGTCCACTCCTCCCTCACCACCGAATGGACCCACCTCGGCAGGTCGAACCCGTTGTTCTGGACCAGCTTCCCCGTCAGAAGCTCAAGGAGAATGATCCCGAATCCGTACACGTCGCCGGCGAAGGCGGCGGCGGCGGCTGCGGCTTCATCCGCCGCATTGCGGGCAGCAGGGGAGCTCGGCCTGGCTCTCTCTAAGAGGCCGTACTCGCTGATGCACGAGTACATGTTGCTGTCCATCAGAATGTTGGACGACTTGAGGCTCCCGTGGCCGATCCCTTCGTCGTGGAGCTCCCGGTGCATGAAGGCCAGCCCGTCGGCGATGCCCGCCGCCACGTTAAGCCTACTGCTCCAGTCGAAAGTCTGCCCCTCTTGGCTGCCTGTAATCCACTCACATGATTAGAGTTGTACGTCGAAGGAATTAAGGGTACATCACGTACGTACGTACCATGGATGAGCTTGAAGAGGCTCCCATTCTGCTGAAACTCGTACACCACAAGCTTCTCCTGCTTCGAGCAGTAGAAGGCGACGACCGGAAGTAGGTTCGGATGGGTTAATCCGTCAATCCGTTCCATCCTTCGACGGAACTCTGTGGCCGAGATGATGGGATCCTTGATCCTCTTCACGGCCAGGGTCGTCTCATCATCGAACATCACCTTGTACAGGCTACCCAGCCTGCCTCTCGCCAGCAGCTCTGCCGGGGCCTTCAGCAGGTCTTCGAACCTCAGCTCCTTCGCCGTCGGGTTCTTGAGAACCACCAGCGATGCGGAGACACCGGCGCTCTCGTCGTTGGACGTCGAAGCGATCGAGTACTCCGACCTACTCGTCTTGTTGTTACTCGAACCACTAGAGGCCTTCTCGCTGCTCTCCAATCCCGTCGTCGCCATGGTCGACGTCTTCTTCTTCTTCTTCTTCTCCCCACGTGCACCCTTCTTGCCTTTAGCTTTCTTCTTGCATGCGATCATGTAGACGACGAAGATCACGAAGGCCAAGCCCAGGATAATGTACCCCGAATACATGATGACTTTCTCCGCCGAGGGGCCGGACTTCGATTTTGACTGGGGAGACGGGGAGGGCGGCGGGCACGTGGTCGGGAGCGGCTTGCCGCACAACCCGGCGTTGCCCGCCAAGCTGGCCGTGCCGAAGCGGTCGGCGCCCTCGGGGATGGGGCCGGTGAAGAGGTTGTAGGAGACGTTGAACTGGCCGAGGTTGGCGAAATTGAAATGAGGGATGGGCCCCTGGAGGCTGTTGCTCTGGGCGAGGAAGGAGACGAGGCCGGAGATGGCGGGAAGGTTGGGCAGCGGGCCGGAGAAGTTGTTGCTGGAGACGTCGAGCCGCTTCAGGTTGTTCAGGGCGGAGAGGGGGGCGGGGAGGGTCCCGGAGAGGCGGTTGCGGCGGAGATAGAGGTGGGTGAGCTGGGTGCAGTTGCCGATCTCGGGCGGGAGGCCTCCGCGGAGGGAGTTGTTGGCGAGGCTGAGGACGACGAGGGAGCGCGCTGCGCAGAGGAGGCTGGCATCGATCGACCCGTCGAGTCCCAACCCTTCTAGCGCTATCGTTCTTACCGAGTTGGTCCGGCTGTTGCAGGTCACGCCGGTCCAGCCGCCGCGGCATGGGTCCCGGGAGGCGTTCCAGCCCAAATCCGGCCTGTCGCCGGCGGCCGAGAGCTTCCGCAGGAAGCCGATGAGGGAGAGCTTCACTGCGTCTTCTTCGGATGTCGCCGATTGGATGATGAGAAGGAGAGTTAGTACGATAGAGATGAGCTCCCGTGAGCTGCTTGTCCGGATTATCCTCGAAACCTCCATGGGTACGTACGTGAAGATCGATCGAGAGGGAGGAGATCGATGGAGGAGGGGTAAGACTAAGAAGGGCCGGAGAATTAAGAAGAAGATGATGATGAGAATCAGGGCCCCAGGACGGCCGGGG
This sequence comes from Chamaelirium japonicum, assembly GCA_947650365.1. Taxonomy (NCBI): domain Eukaryota; kingdom Viridiplantae; phylum Streptophyta; class Magnoliopsida; order Liliales; family Melanthiaceae; genus Chamaelirium; species Chamaelirium japonicum. The sequence goes on from OX393554.1 coordinate 41,578,115, forward strand.
AGGTTTGTGAGCTTGTTGGTGGCGGCGAGGGAAAGAGACGGTAAACATGGGATTAATTTGAAAATTCTGACGGCCGGCGGTAGAGAGAGAGAGAGAGAGAGAGAGAGAGAGAGAGAGAGAGAGAGACAGGGGGGACGGAGGGCGGGAGGAAACGGTCCAACCTGATGAGGTGACGCCAGAGGGCGTTTACGAGACAACATTTGTCGACGGCTGGGTTGGATTGTCCCTTCTCCTTCCATCTCTATCGTGCTAGCCAAGAGAAAAGAAGCAAAAGAGGCGACGTTGGACTTAACCAGCCAGCCTTCACTGAGTGGCCGGGTCTATTGTCACACCAAGTATTCTTTTTCACACACCAAATACTCTTCACACATCCCTACACCACCCATTTTAAGTTTTTTTTATTTTTCACCTCACACTTTCAACTCTTAAAAAATCATATACTGTACACTTCTTCTCCAAATTATTTCACACACACACACAAACCCTATACCCTACCTCCTCCATCAACTACTCCAGCGAGCTCCTCTCCGCTCTTCGTCCCTCTCCGAGCTCCCCTGCCCAGTCGTCGTAGGTTCCTCCCCGAGCTCTCCAGCCCAGGCCTTATGTTCGGTCGACCAGAGCCGAACATTATACAGTATGTTCGGTCGACCATGACCGAACATGGTACAGTACGTTTGTCACCAAAACATGGTACAGTATGTTCAGCCGTGTTCGGCTCTGGTCGATCGAACATATATCGAACAAAAAAATAATACTAATAATTTAGTCATTTTACTTCCCACACCACCCAGTTTAATTTCTTTTTTATATTTTCTCAACTCACACTTTCAACTTTTAAAAAATACTATATTACACTTCTTCTCCAAATTACTCCACACACACACACACAAACCCTAATACCCTACCTCCTCCATCAACTACTCTGGCGAGCTCCTCTCCGCTCTCCACCCCTCCTCGAGCTCATCTTCTCCCCGAGTTCCCCCGCCCAAGCTAGCACTATATATTCCTCATCCCGTCGATTTTCTCTTTGTCTAACACCCTACTTTCTCCATCAACTGCTCCGACAAGCTTCTCTCCGCTAGATCGATCTCCAGCCCTCTTCGAGCTCTTCTCCTCCGAGCTCCCCCGCCCAGCCATCGTAGGTTCCTCCCCGAGCTTTCCTATCCAGGCCTTACATTCGGTCGACCATTATACAGTACGTTCGGTCGACCATGACCAAATATGGTACAGTACGTTTATCACCCAAACATGGTACATTATGTCCAGCCGTGGTCGGCCGAACGTACTATATAATGTTCGGCTTTGGTCGGCCGAATATACTGAACCATGTTTGGTTCTGATCGGTCGAACATGTATCGAACAGAAGAAAAAAAATTAATTAATTCAGCCATTTTACTTGGGGGTTATTTTGTAAGAAAAAAAACTTTCAAATGGTATTAGGAGAGCACATATTGGTGTGTTAATAACACCGCTCGCCTTCTATCCACCTTGAGTGGAACCTATCCCCGCAAGCCCCCTAGGGGGTCATTTGGCACAACCCGCCCGGTTTGTAGGCAGGCGGGACAAAGATCCAAACGTGATTGGGTCGGATTTAGATCTGAAAGCAGGACATCCGGACTGGGTCCGACTCCATGTGCTTCTTTCTGCGGATCTTCACTTCACCCAAAGCCAACCCCGTTGGCTGAGTGAGTTACCTTGTGTTGGGTTTTGGCCCGTACGTGCCCCATCCGACCGGACGCCGACCCCGGCCAGCCCTATTCAAGCTGGGGCTTGGGTAATTAAGGACGTGATCTCCCTTGTTTTAATCGTGTGTGAGGGTTTCAATTCCTTGATGGAGTGAGAAACCCTAATGCATGCATATAAATGAGGGTGAATGTCTCTGGATCCAAGCAATTGAGCCATCGTGCGGTCGAAGAATGGAAGGATCCATCATCGATCTCCACATGCTGCTTTAGGATAGTGGAAGACATCTCTCTCGGTCGTGGTTTATCGCTCTCGAGTTAATCGCTGTCGACAAAGAGGTATTCTCATATTCATCGTTTTGCGATACGAAGATCTTGAAAATAACATGGTATCAGAGTGCGTCTCAATCGCGACCGTGATTGGATCAACGATCTCCTTCTCTGATTCAATCGGGTGGGAAAATCGTCGATGTCGGCTCACCGGAGACCGACCGGTCACATAAGGGGCGGCGACCATGACCACTAACCTCGAGTCCCTATCGGTCTCGGCTGGGTGTTCAACGTGACAACATGGATTGCTTGGTCCAGTGCATCGCAACCGTCGCACGCAAACTCCCGTAAACTTCTTTGCTTAATTTCTGTCCTTTCTGCTCTCGGCCTCCTAAGCATCACTCGCTTCTACACTCAATCCGCACACACGAACAATCGTAACCATGAAACTCCTTCACTCCTTAGCAAGGAGTGAACCCAAGGGTACCAACGCTCCAAGGTGTAATACCCGAAACCCCAGAGCTGGCTTTTGTTGAAGGCACCTTATTTTTTTATATATATTATAATATTGACAGTAGTTAAAGATTTTGTTCTTGGTTAACTGTTATGTCAGTGCATGGGTTGTGTTGGACCAGACTCAAGTTGGACCGGACCATAGGTCCTGGATCCGAGTCGTGAGGCGACCTTGGAAGAATAGTATTTGGAGCATGTGCGGGTATATGCGTGTGTTAATGCATGACATTCTTGGTTAACATAATTAATTAATAAAAAAATTCAGTGGCAAGTCTGTTGGACCCGGCGATGTTCGCGAGCCAGCGCGGCTCGATGCGAGTCGAGTGCGAATCAGGGCGAGAGTTAGGCTCGGCACGAACGAGTCGAGCTCGACCTGTATTAGAAAGAAAGAAAAAATAAATAAATAAAAAGAGAGAAGAAAAAGAAATGATTTTTTAAAAAAAACTAAAACTTAAAATTAAAACCCAAACCCGACCCCAACCCAACCGTCTCTCTCTCTCTCTCTCTCTCTCTCTCTCTCTCTCTCCCACTCTCAGATCTCTCTCTCCCTCCCACCCGATCTCTCTCTTCTCTATCCCAGATCTCTCCCATCTCTCTCAGATCTCTCTCCCTCTCACCCGCCCTTTCCCGTACGACCTGCAACCCCCAAACCCCTCCCCATCTCTTTCCCGATCTCCACTCTACCTCCCCCATCTCACGCCATTGACCCCTCCCCACCTCTCTCCCCGACCTCTCTCTTTCCCTCTTTCAACCTCTCGACCTCTCTATGGTGTTTGGTGCTCGACGATCGGAGCAAGAAGAGGAGCAGCAGGAGGAGGAGCCATCCAAAGCCGACGACTCTCCCCCGACTGAACGGCCGACCCCTTCACCTGTTCTTTTTTTTTTTCTCTTTCGTTCTACTCTGTGGAGACCAGCCCAACCCCTTCCCTGTCGGCTTGCTTCGGAGCAGCCATGGCCACCGACCATAGGGCCAGTGGCTATGCAGCCGGCAAGGCCCGAACTCGACCAAGCCAGGCCCCACCAACAGCCCTCTATTTCCCTTGATTTTGCTGCGATGGTTGCCGACGGCTTGGCCGGCGGTGGCAGGCAGCGGGTGGCTTCGACCACCTCGATTGGACATGACCCGACCCCCCTGAACCAACTGCGAGGCCAGCCCTTTTTCTTTCTGCCTTATTTTGGTTACTGTTGTGATGGTCGCCGGGTGAGAGTCTGGCGATTAGGCAGCCGATGATGATCAGCCACCCATCCTGCCCCATCATAAGTACCCCACCATTACGCACATCGACCCCCAAACCATGTGGTGTTTGATCGCAACCATCGACCCCCGATATTGCCTGGCATTTAGAGCTGATGTCATGACCTTTAAACCCTCTTGAATTGCCATTTCCGAGCCATCGAGTGGTACGATTCAACGAAACCTTCTGATGGTTAATGATCTCAATTCTTTCGCCGATTCAACATTGTTGTATTCGACCAAGTCTCGAGCCTTTACCTCGAGGTAGTGAGCCGATCTCTTCGGGCCATGCCTACCTCGACGTTGGCACTACCCATGAACGCCAAATAAATTATTTTATCCGGGTGCGATTTCGATATTTCTAGATGAAGGAGCCGAGCCATGTGAACAATCTCATGGTATCGACGATTGTCGATATACCCTTTGGCTGTGAACTTAGCCTCTAGCCTTGCCCTCCATCGTTTTGTGTGCGAACCCATCGTGCCGTTGTGCATGGTGTCATGAGTCGCCATGTCGGTCATCGATTTCCACAGTCATAGTGGCCATTACCCCTCTATGTATACCCTATCCATTTCGGGACACGACCGGTCAAGACATGATAGTCACCGCCAATCCGAGTCTAGGCTTGGCAGACTTGTAGGTTGTTGATCTAGTCCCTTGAGCCACACTCGAGGTTAGCGGGCTAATCGATCTCATCGGGTCACGCTCGCCTCAGAGTTGAAAATACGGATGCGGGTCAGGTCGCTTTGTGTAGTCATTTGCGTGCGAGATCGACCCCATGACGGCAACAATGCGCTACTTAGCGACCTCGGTTGGTCACTAGTGCGATTCTCGTGTAAACCCCTCCTTGCATGATAGTGGCAATAACCAACACTGATGCGACTGTTTAGGCAGAATAGTATAGTTGAGCCGTAGTGTGATTCTTCGCATCGGCAATGCCGACTAACCGGGACTGTAGCATCGTTTTGTGTGCCGATAGATCGGCGTCCGATGACGCCTAAATTTCTCGACTCGGTCAACTCGGGCCTAAGCATGTGCTACTCGGTAGTAAGTAATGACCATAGGCCTGCTGTGTGTGCTTGACAGTTCGTGACTGTGTTGAACCAGTCGGAGACGGAGCGAATGTCGCCTAGCAGAAGCTCGTGCTCACCAATCAGGTGACATCTACTCCCCTTCTCGTGGCCTTTGATAGTGGAAAATAAGAACAACTAGGGTAGGTGTCCTCGATACTGCATCCAGGTCCCGCCGGACATCGTCGCATGTGGTCACGTGGACCCCTCCTTACATGCGGAGTCGCGAGTCCGGCGACACATGCTTTAAAATATTAATAAAATAATCATGCTTTAAAATATTAATAAAATAATCATAATTATTGCATGGACATCGTAATTAGGCATTCTCACAAATATAACTGTAATTTGAATAAAATAATAATTAATGGTAAATATGCCCCCCACCCTTCCGGTAGGAGTGTGGGGATCATACCTAAACTGGGTCCCGGGGGAGTATTTATTTTATTATATATCATGTGATGCATGGGCTGTGAGTGTGGTGCGAATCACGGTGTAAAACATCGAAACTGATTTATTACTATTAAGCACTTTCGATAACTGTTTGATAATCTACCTTGTAAAAAGATTGGACCTTGTGCGCGCAAGGGCCGTGAACCACCATGCGCGCACAGCCGAAGATTAGTAGGCTAGGGGGCCACGAGCAAGGGTTGTGGTAAGGCCAATAGGAGGTGCCCTCTAGTAGGGATTAGCCTACAATCCTGTCCCGGGATAGTTGAAGCCCCCAATGAAAGTAAGTTGGGTGGTAGAGCTCCACTGTGAAAGACGAAAAACCCTTTATGATCATATGGGTGACTTTGTGTGTGGTGTCGAAGTATACAAAATGAGAGAGTTAGCCCTCTACATCGAAATAAAAGGCCATATAGTAATGCCCGACCGGGGGCATGATGTACAAAATATCCGGGGTTCACATTGAGTGTGTTTAATTTTATTAATTATGAATTATAGAAATGGTATACTCGATAACTTAGCGACAATAGGGATTGCATGCGAATGTAGAAATTGCATGGACACTTAGGGCGTGATTGAGAATGTAGTTAGACAACTAGGCTAATTATTAAACTGTTTATAAATACGGGCGTTATTAATTACCTAGGCAGGTAGCTTGTCACTAGCCATTATTTGGCTAATCTCCCAATCTATTTTGGGGGCTACTCATTCCCACGAGTAGGCTCTTCTGTAGGTTCGGAGACTCAGAGGTAGCCGCAGCACGAGGCCAGCGGCGGAGTTAGGACAGTGGTGAAGTTTTAGATTTCAATATGTCGTGTAGTAGTCCTTTTTCTTTCTGGCATTGTAATCGAACTATATTCGATAAGAATTATTTGGCTTAGTGTATGTTATTAGTGGCAATGATACAGCTGAATTCTTTTTTGGGGTAGACCTCTCCTCAAGGCCCCAAGCCTAGGGTAGCTCACTATGAAAATATAAGTTGTAAAATGACCTAATTGACTAGCCTCGTAGATAGGACCTCTAAACTAGTGCCCGAGTGCTAGGGAGCGGGCGAGGCTACTCAGCTCGCCATCAGAGGCTTGAGCCTCATGCTCCCTTAAGAGAGACTTCTATCAGCATGTGGGCACCGTCAGACCACACATGCTGAGAGGATAGCCCGGCTGAAGGTCGAGCGTAGTCACCTTTAACTCTCCCGGTTTTTCTTTTAATAAAAATATTTTATAAAAAAAAAAATCAAGTTTAAAATAACCCTTGTATCTCTCTCCTTCTTTTTCACGAGAGAGTAGGAGCCATGTGAGAAACCCTTTTTGGAGTAGATAGTTGACCAAACCCTAAAACTCTTGGTTTTTTCTCACCTCACACCCTAAGGATTGGTTCCAGATTTCTGGGGCGTGACACAAGGTTTTCTCACCCTCAATTCCCTATGGGGAGATCGTCAAGTCGTAGCGACGGATTTTTGTCAAAGCGTATCCTAACCTCCAAGGAGTTGTCACCCTCAATTCCCTGTAAGGGGACCGTCAAGCCGTAGATACGGATTTGCACTCAGTACACATGACTGGCCCAAAGCACATAGGATTTAGGGGTTGATTTATAAGAAACGAATTGTCCGGGAAAGGGATACGATCAAACTCCAATAACATTTATCGTAAGAGGGATAGGAAACAAAGGTGGCCCCATATAAAAAAACAGAATGGACCAACACATAACCCACGAGGTATTGCACAAAAGTATCAAAGGGATGGAGAAGCGATTCCCGCTTGCACTAGATGAATACCTCAAGGGAAGGCGGAGGGGACAGAAAAAGTTTGCAAGAGCTTACCACCAAAGAGAGAGGTATTTATAGGTTGCGGATCTAGAAATGAGCCTAACAGTCCGAACCACTTGATACACGGTTTGAATCGAAATGCCAAACCACAGTTCGGACCCGGGTCCGCACCCATGTAGTCATTTGGCCTGGTAACCCCAACGTTGGTTAGGACTGCAAGATTTTAATTTATCCGGATCGCAAGATTTCAGTCCAGATCGGACAGTGGACACTACCAACCCAATACTTAGCTAATTTTGGTCAGGCTGAAGTGTTGGGTCTCTCTAGTGGCAAAACCATAAGTTCATCGAAAAGTCATTTTCGCAATCCGAAAAATCTGAGAACATCGACAAACATAAATACAAAAATAAATATATTTATTAAATATTTAAAACAACCATGGACCTTGAAAAACATGAAACCGATGAAAATATAAAAATGCAAGCAAATCGAGTAAAACAATTTCGCAATCCAAGGCACAAATACAAAACCCTTTACATCTGAAAAGATATGTTCGTGATACGAGTGAGTGGATGTGCGAGCTAGGCAGTCTGATCAAATGTTGAATCTTGGTTAAACTGCTGGACTAATATTGTATTGCATCTCTGAAGTCTTCAATGAGGGTTATAGATACACATGTTGTCCTAACTCACAGGTTACACAAACCTCATCAAGTTGGTTTTAGGCTCACAAATTTCGCCAACAAAATAAATATACAACATATGCTTAATAATCTCCCCCTTTTGTGTAATTTTGAGTCAAAACCTTACATCACTCAAAACCCCGAAAAAGAGAACAAAAATATCACCCTTTCTCACAGTTAGTACAATCTCTATCTAGTTGGTGGTGATACAAAAGTGATAAATAAAAAAAACCAAACAATAGCTGATTTGAAGCTATGTCTAGTTGAAAGAACTATATTTTGCAAACTTAACATATTTCATCAAATACAATGAGACTCCCTATACGCAAATTGTTAATTGATAATCAAGTCGTATGTGAAAGAAATGACAATATTTAAATATGTGTGCATGCAGGTACAACATTGTCCAAAGCATCGTCTCATCTCATAATACAACCTATCACTCAATCTCCCCATGAAGGAAAGCTCTCCCCTGAGCCCTTGTTTGATAAAGCGTATCTGAAAATACTCACGATGGTTATTTCCATGGATCCAGATCCATGGAAACAGTTTTCCTGATTCATGTTTGATAACGCGTATGTCACGCCCTGAATTTTTCTTAGCGACGGGAAGACTCAAGGTGTGATTTTTTTTGTATCGGTGTTAAGTTCTATTAAACTTTATTCGTTCTCCCTTGCTTGGACCAACCCAATGTCTAAAGTGCACGATCGAACCATTTCTTGCCCGGATAGAGAGTCCTGCCCCCAAAGGGACTAACCTATTGCCTGACAGTACTGGAACACTCAAAACACCAGCGTATATACAGTCAGGTCCTCGCAAGGGAATATGATGTCCATATTGTTATTCTTGAAAAGAGGGTGAAGAGAGAGAGAGATTGCTACTCACTCTTTCGAGGGAGGGAGATAGTTCCCATTTCTCAGGTAAAGTGTTGCTCTCATAGGAGCTCGATGCTCGAGACAAAAGGGTGAGCTATTCTTCACAACCATTCAAGACGTAGCCATAGGGGCTCCTCACATAGGCACAAAAAACAACCAAATTCAGATGGTATCAGGAGACATGTCCACTTTGCTAGTACAAACATTCTATATTGAAGTAGCTATGGTACAACTATTCACATGACGTCATATTACAACACTGTATAATTTAAGCATGATACACTCCTCAAGTCCACTACTCATACTCCAGCCCTGGTGCGCTCTACTGCACCACTTCGATGACTCTATCAACTCCTCGAAGCCGCTACACCTCCACCAAACTTTCGTTTACCGAACCTTGAACTCAACTCCTCTTGGAACCTGGGCTTGTGTCAAATAGAAACAACACAAACCCTAAGTCACCTAGATGACTACGTGACTAGGCAAGAGCCACACTAATTAGTACTTACATCATGAAGGTGAAGTATGGTGCTTTAATGTATGTCAACTACTTTTTCTATTATACAGACAAAATCCCTAAGGTGGCACAACTACTCTAGGGTACTCGCAAAGGACCGCTACCACCCAAAGACTCATCACTAACTAAATGGGTCATAAGGACTTTTTGAGTCAAACACACCAACCGCCTAGTCTGGTGCTACTGTGTCCATCCTAACTCTATGCAGCAAGCAATATAATGAGTTAGACTTAACCTATACAATTTGTGGGGCACTGCTTCGCTTAAATTAGGATAAATACCCAGATCACCTATCTAAGTGTCCCGGAAGGCCTAAAGCTAGACAGTTAGGGTCGACCCTAACTTCTTCAGACTTAGGTGGGCCAAGGACCATACTCAACAAAAAGTGAAAAACTGCGATAGCTTTCGCCCTTTTTCTTGTATATTGATGAGGGTCCCCGGATTGAAGAGAGTTAATCGGTTGTGGTCAAGTCATACTAGTCTTTAGAATCTACAGGATGTCACACATCCCAAAGTGAGGAGGATAAGTTCTATTATATCATGCGGCGATGGAATCACCAACTGCGTGCGATGAGTTTTTCTGTCCACATGCGGTGATCACCCCACTTTTCGCATATTTTTTGGAACCTATCATACTTATCTAACAAAAATATTTTATTTTGTTTCTAAAATTAATTAATTAATTAATTAAATTATTTAATTATTTGGTTCGAGCTTGCACTTTAGATATTGGGTTAGTCCGAACAAGGAAGAACGAATAAACTTTAATAGAACTTAATCCTTTTAGGATAAAAAAATCACACCTTTAAGTCTTTCGCCATGGAGGAAAATTCGGAGCATGAAAGTGTATTTGGATTCTATGGATGAAGACTTCCAATATTTAATAACGTGGATGTTGTTTTCGTGAAAATACATGATAATAGAATTGTGTTAAACACACAGGCCATGAGATATCATGTGCCATATAGGCATGCTAAAATGGACTCACGTAATAGGTGCGTGCCATGCATGCATCCAAGACATAAGTAATATCGAAAAACATGTTGCCACCGTAAGACAGTTAGGCTCAACTCTTTACCATGAGATGAATAGAGCTCTTCACCATGAGATGGATGGAACATTACAAACCATGCGATGAATGTTCGTCGCTCATGCGTTCATGTGATGGGATTGTAAGCATCGAGTGTAACCATGAGATAAGTTACACATCTCGTTACCGATCATAATAATTTTCAAAATCTCTCTAAAAAGTCATAATTGATTAGGATCGGGATTCTCATAAATTTCATATGAGATTCCCACGACCTTCCATTGCCATTCTATAATAAGTCGGATGATGTTTCGCCTCTCCATCCCAGGAGCTCGTAGATTGGATAGTTTCATCTAGTGGTTACGTGTATGGATTTCCTAGGGAATACCAGGAAATAAAAAGATGATAGTGACCACCCGAGTGGCGTACTCATTTAATCACATGCTTACCTAAGTAGTGGTACACATTCTACTAGAAGTGTGGCACATCTCCTAAAGGAGCTATAAACCATGTTAACTAGAGGCCAAGATAAAAACTTGGATACTGACTGCTCACTTGGCATGAGATGCCTAGACAGTGGGAGTTGGTGGGTAAAATACTCGTTCAATCAAACCGAGGGTATAAAGAGACCTATGCCCCGGTGCCTTAGCATGGTTGAATTCCAAGATTTAACATTATAGTATTTATTAAGAGATCACTGAGAATATGTTAGACAAAATCCCTTAAACAAGTTATAATGTTATATTTTCTTATTTTAGGATATCGAATCCTTTTAATCCATTGGCAGCAATCCTTAAGGATAACAAACTCAAATGACCAAATTATGTGGACGAAAAGAGTAACCTCCATATTATGTTGACAACGTATAAATATGTGTTCGTCCTTAATACTGACTAGCCTCTTAAACCCATGAGTGAAACTGCCCAAGCAGATGTGGATGCATATAACAAGTGAGTAAAAGCTGATGAGATGGCAAAGTGTTATATTTTAGCATCGATGTCAAACGTGCTTCAGCACCAGCATTAACCTATGCCCACTGCTAAGGATATGATGAACAACCTTAAAGGGATATTCAGGGAGCAGAGTCGGGCCGCAAGATAGGTGGCTATGCGCGACCTAATGAACTCTATGATGGCTGAGGGAACCTCGATTCATGAACATATACTAAAAATCATCGGCTATCTAAACGATTTTGAGGTTCTAGGGGCCGAAGTGGATAGAGAAACCCATGTAGACATGGTCTTTCAAACCTTGCCAAACATCTTCAATAGGTTCAAGCTTAACTATAACATGAATAGGTATAAGATAAGCTTGTCTGAATTGATGAACAGTCTGCGCGGCTGAGGAGATCGTCAAGTCTAAACCTAGTATTCAGATGGCTGAGAAGGGCCTTTTCAAAGGTAAGTCGAAAGGCAGTCACCAAAAGAAGAAGCCCAAACCAAATAATTATAAGGAAGGATTCACACCTGGGGTAATAAAGTCTAAGGGTGCAGAGAAGGCTGGCAAGCCTAAAGGCAAGTGCTTCTACTACGGTAAGATCGAACATTGAAAGCGGATATGTAAGGTATATCTGAATAAGAAAGCACAAAGTATGATCTCATATTCCACAACATAGTTAGTGATTCAATTTGTTGTATACCTGGTTGCAGATTGAGGATACACTAACTGTGTACTGCAATTGGATTACAAGGGTTCCAGAGGACCAGATCGAGGAATGAAGATCAGGACATATAGCTAAGAAGGAGTTAGGAAGCAGTAGTTATCCTAGGAGTAGATTAGATGCAGCAATAGTTTCTTTCTTGTTTATTAAAGTTATTTTTATATTATGTTTAGCAATAATTTATTTCTATGATAAGATAACTTTAGTTTGATGGGTTTTATATAAATGGTTGTCTGTTGTACATCTGTTTACAACTGGATATAGCTGTGAAATACCCATAAGATGAGTTAACCCTAACTATAATATTTTTAAGGACAAGCTTTCATCTGGATAGAAATAATTTTGTACTAGTAAGAGGGCAATCCTATAAACTTACAAATCCAACTCAAATTTTGTAGTTAAAGAGACACTAGTTAAAATTGATAGATACTTACGCCATAAAATCATAACCTAGTGTAGGGACCTTTTAGTAGTGGGAGCATAGCCAGACTTTGGAATTGTTCCTACTTGGGCTATAAGGGAATGATTTGATAACATAGGGAGTTGATTTTGACAGTCTAGATGCACTCTGTGTAAGTCCTACGGACTAAAGCAGAAATCATATATTAGGTTCAATTCATTCAAGCACATGAGTAGAATATGAAAGCATAATAGATAAGTTATTCATAAGGTACTAGATGTCTAGAAGAGATTGGATTGAGAATGACTAATTAAGTAAAGATCTAGGGACGGAAACTTTAAGAAAGATCCCATATTAGCAGCATTAGCATAAAAGATGTTAAAGTCAGATTTGGAACTAGTAACGTTGCCAAACTGGCTTGGGCGATTCCTCGTATGAGAGGGCTCATGTTGGCTATTGGCACAAAAACTAGACTAAGTATCTGAGTAACAACCAGCCTAGTCAGCTTAACCAACTCGACCCTTTAGGCAGTAAGAATGATAATGAAAGCACTTGTCTAGATGATAAGGCCATGGATCCCAAATGGATCACACATACTGGGCAACCAATGGGATGTGTGATCTGAGTGATTAGCTAATACAAGTGCGTGGATACTCTGCGGTCTCATGACGAAAGTCTTAGAGACAAGTAGAGGGCATACTAGTAGAAGTAATAAAAAGGATTGATAGTTTGGACAAGTGGGAGATTATTGGGATTAGTATGTCCTACATGCCATGACCAATTCTAGCAATGACGATACTTAATTATGGTCACATCATTGATACTCACACACCATAGTACATGAGATGCATAAATCCACTAGTCTACATTAGTGTAGTTGAGGTGACTCAGGTATGTGGATAAGATCCGCATATAGAAGATATGAATCACCGTACACGCTCATGTAGGTTTGCAGTCGGTTCCTAGACTGGATACCTAGCTTGCAAAACAATAACACACTAACGTTCTCCATAGGAAAGATGGTCTAGGTGTGAGATACCAAGTTACGTAGTGTTGATATAACCAGAATGCATCAAACAGAATCAAAAAGAGAAAACTGGTCTTAACAACCGCCACTCAAGGCCATAGGACCTCTACTGCTAGTTGACTAGAACCATAATCCTAGGATGTGTTGTGAACTCTTAGTTTATTGTTCACTACTTTGATCTACCAAACAATGAGGTCTGTATCAGACCTAAACCTGGATAGATTGGGTGGTTTATATTAGGCTTTAGGGAACGCAAGCAGTCCATATGATTTCCATATTCCCTTAAGGAAACTAGGTGTCTCATTGAGTGACTTTTATGAAGGGTTGATCATTAAGGCTGGCCAACCGTACTCATACTTGGTGATCACAAAGCTTTAAGAATACATGACTCAAGTGGGTGAACTGATGTGAAAAGGACAGTCGGTACTGATCTCAGTTAGTTGCATAGACACCGAATTGGAAGGGTTCAAGTACAGCATATCAAGGTCAAGGGTACTCGTATAATTACTAATAACATCGAAGTACAACAGTGTCTTAGTAGTGGTTGTAGACATTGTTCACTGGTATGGCCTAGGTCATGGCACCTGTGGAAGCCAAGGTTATCAGGATCCCAAAGAATCCAACTCCTAGCTACCACTAACAACCAACGAACTTGATTCAGTACCGTTAGGGTTTACTGATAGTAGGTAACACCACGGAAACCAGCAAACCCAAGGGCAAGTGGATAAAGCGTTATGACTTAGGTTTACCTAAGCGGTTCCTTTCTAGAGCCCTCGCACGAAGGAAACCTAGTTTGACTAGGGTTTTTTAGTTGGACCCACCTGGTGAGCCTTAGGCTCGTGGAATAAAGATATGAACATTTTTATGTGGAAGTTAGTCATGTATGATCTCTAGGGTTTCCTAAGATCACTGGGTCTTTACTTAGTTGACTATGTTGACTTTTTCCATAAAAGTCATAAGTGTCAACTAAGGGCTAAGTTGGACCTTATACATTTTAGGAGAAGTCATTAGAGCCTAGTTAAATGGACTTTAATGACTTTTCTAAAAATGTAGGAGGTGCCATAAGTGACCCGGGATGGAGAGCGACTATATCTTCTTCTCCAGTCGACATCGTGGTGGACAAAGAAGATAACTCCTGAGTACAAGGGTATTATCATAATTGTTCGAGGTGGATATTGACAGACAATTAATTATTAATTATTTTTCTCTTATTCGTTGCCTAGTTGGACTAGGAGAACCCATGACGCAAGTTAGGATTTGCCTGCAGTCAAATCAGGCTAACATATATGCAAGCCTTTCTCGACTTAAGTGGATGCTAGAATATGTGGGTGCAGCTTGGTGTAGTTAACCGGCCCATATGGATCCTACCCATGTGACTTTTGGCCAAGGGATAAGCCCTAGCCAAAATTCACTAACGGATAAGATCCATAGGAGGTTGAGAGAATAGAGATCCAAGTGATCTCTATCCCCTCAAAATTGGGAATCTCTTAAGGAGATTTTGCCCTATAAACTAACCCTAGATGCCCCCCTTTGGCCCTAGAACAAGCCAAAATCGTGCCACCTCTTTCTCCTTGAGAGGTTCGGCCAAGATAGAAGAGAAGGAAAGGAAGAGAAAGAGAATAAAAGAGAGAACAAAGAAGAGAAGGAATAAAGGTCTTCCTCCCCTTCGGGTTTCCACACGTCGGATCTGTTCATCTTCATTGAGCGCTCTTTGCGAGGATCTACGAAAAGGAGAAGACTCCCACAATTCTACTATCACGGCTCGTGTGCATGGGATAGGCTTTGAATCAAGATGGTAGCGAGATCACAACTTCATCTCCAACCTTTGTCTTCTTTGGATCTACAACCTTAGGCATCTATAAGTCCTAAGAGGGAAACTTCTACTAATCCATAGATGATGGTAGCCATTAGAATTAATTATTTTGAGACCATGATAATTAATAATTAATTATTATCTAGCTATGGTGTAAATTTGGTTTTGATTCGACGCGAAAATTTTTGCATCCTGACTTTTTGCCGGATAGTTAGAATCCTAATTCCATCATCTTTTGGGTGGTGAAACATGCTTCTGTCGCACGCTCGGATCAACAGTTTGGACAGGAGAAATAGGAGAGTTTCCATATGGACGTGTTTGAATAAAGTACTGCAATCTTCAGCAGTGAGGTTTAATGTGGCCCTTAATGCCACATAAATGACAAACTGGAGGAGTCCTTCGTCTTGCCTTGGCTCCTTATGTCATAGGTAACTTTGGAGCTCCCCTTTTATACTCTCCTCTGCCTTGAATCAATGTAGCCTTCTTTTGTTTTTCGGTCACTAAGACTATCCTCTGTATGACCTCAACTTTCTAAACCTTATCCTTGGCATCACTGACTGCAGCCTTGAGACAATCATTCTCAGGCTATAAGTTCTCCTTGTTAGTTCTCAGTCTAGCCAACTGCTCTTCCAGATCACCCATCTTCTAGGATAGCCCAACAAAATTAGCCTTAAGAATGTCGATAAGATCAGTTGTAGTTTTATTCTCTTCTATCAGCTCATCAACTTTTAAGCACAGTTTCTTATATTTCCTCTCAAGTCACTCTCACCTGTTGAAGGCTATTGCATGGATGTCCTCAAGGTCAGCGGTATCATACCCTGACATTCCATCATCCTCGGAGTGAGGAGATATGTTGCTATCACTAGACCTTGTCGGCTACGTATTACTCACTTGGAGCATCATCGATGATAACTAACCCGTAGAATGCATAATAATTTGGTATTTCATTGTATTTAGCACTCCCTTGATCCGAACAAGACTCAGAATCACCAAGGGTTGCATTCATGGCCTTCTCCTTGGGGTTCCTGTCCGATGTAGCGCATTGATTTGCTAGGTGGTTGTACCCATGACACCTATAGCATTGAGTCTCATCAAGTCCCACAGCTTGACCCTGATCAACTAATCTTCTATTTTCCTCAGTGTATCTCGAGAACGTATTCCTAGGTTTTTCGTGACCCCTCTGCCTGTGACTATCTCATCACCATGAGTTTGACGAATCGCCATTTCCCCTTGGTCGTTGAGTTCTGATCAGAAACTTCTTGAAGTTCTTTGCCATGAGGGCATATTGATCCTTAGAGCTGCGACTAGAGTTTGACTTTAGTCTGTAGGCTTGAGGTAGGCAACCTTCAACGCCAAGCCCGTAGGCTTCTTCACCTGAGGAAGGGAACGCTCATAGGTCTTAAGGTTCCCTACAAGTTCCTCAGTCAACATGCTGTCACTATCTTTCGCCTCGTCAATGACGTTGGCCTTTGATCTGAATCTCTCTGAAATAGAGGGAGGATTTTTCGATTCACCTTTGACGAGGATACTAATTCTCCTAGGGTGTAGAACTCGTTCACCACTTGGCTTAGCTTGGAGTAGAACTCGTCAAATGACTGATCCTCTTCCATTCTCAGGCTCTCAAACTAGGTCATCAAGCCTTGCAGTTTTGCTTGATGGACGATTTGGGTTCCTTTATGGGTTATCTGGCCTCCAAAATGTCCCAATCCTTCTTAGTAGTTCTCGTATTCGAGATGCAATGATAATCTTCTTTGACTACTCCGTAGTAGATGGCATTTGGTCCTTTCTTGTCGAACGAACATTGCTCTCGTTCGGATAATGTCCACTCACAGATTAGCTTGGGAAGCACTCTGCTCATACCGTCATTGACAACTATCTCAGATGGCTCAGTCCAACCAGACTTAACCATGTCCCAGACTCGTACATCGATCGACATCAAAAATGCCCTCATGCGAGCTATCCAGAAAAGGTAATTTGGCTCCGAAACGAGTGGCAGCCGATTGATAACATTTTCCTCTCTTTGGGAGACCATATCAGCACAGGACAAAGAAAACAAGAACAAAAGGCGAACATGCACACAACAACAATATGCAAAGTCTAAACACAAGACAAAGTGGCTCTGATGCCAATTGTAAATCTCTATCATGTAGGGAATTAGAAAGGAGGTTCTCGGAGTACGTAGGGAGCGTTTGACCAAATAAATTTTCTACACACGACACCTACCCTTGCGGCACAATGCATACAGTTGATGGGTTACTAATTTTAAATATTGCTTATGTTCGCTCACTAACTTCACTCACTTAAGATTTTATTTTAGCATGCAGTGGGGCAGTTCACTCCTCTCCTCTCAAGGACAAACAAAGGTGACAAGGATCTAGGAGTTAACTACATGCAAGGGAATAAGCATGTAATGCTAATTAGAATGTAAAGCATGCAGCCCGAAGAGAAAAACCACGCCGAGATCGTGATCCCGGAGGTGCAAGTGATTCACTAGAATGGGTAAAGGTACAGAGACCAAAGAACTACCCCGGATGAACTACGGCAATCCACAACATTGCCTTGCCAAATTCCACGTGACAAGCACACCATGGATTGCTTGGTCCGGCGCACCGTAACCATCGCACATAAACTCCCATATCCTCCTTTGCTTAATCTCTATCATTTCCGCCCTCGGCTTCCTAAGCACCGCTAGCTTCTGCACTCAGCCTACACACACGTACGAATACACGTAGCCACGAGGTACCTTCACTCTTATCAAGGAGTGAACCCAAAGGTAAAACGTTTGGTTTGTGTTGTAAAATTGGTTTAACTAGATAGTAAATAGAAAGGTATATATATGTAATTTCATCTTTTATGGTGGATCTTTCGTGATAAATTAGTTGTGGCGGGAGCAACAGTCAATGCGCTGTTATTTGTCGGACCTAATGCAAAAAAAAGCATTCTCCCCCAAATAAAATGTGGAGAGCTTTTGAATGTACAGCAGCATCGGTCTCCTCCCGCCTCGGTGCCGGAAGAAACCCCTTACCCCTAAATTCTGATCTTCGTCTCTCGATCCATGGAAGGCGTTCATCTCATCTCCGTTTCCGATCTACTCCGCCATTCCCGCCCTCTCACTGGCACCGCCTCCCTTCGACCACCCCTCAGTACTCCTCCTTCCTCTCCGCCACTTAAGAAGAAGCATAAACCTCATCCGCCCGACGGCCCTCTCCCCCTCCCCGATCACAATCCTAACCCTAGAGCGTTTTCGCCGCTCAACCGCCCGGTCGTTCTGATCGGTACTGTCGGGCTCCCTTCCGAGGATCCCCCCGACAAATGCTGCTGCCACTGCTTCTCCTTCTCTGACGGCTCATCCAGCGTTTGCTGCGCCGTCCTTGACTTGGACGTCAAGATCATCGGGAGGACGATCCAGGCCCTTGCCTGGAACTTCGTTCCCTTCAAGCACAGGAGGAGCGGCGGAGTCCTGGAGGTGATCCGTTGGAGCCTCCCTTCATCGGCATCACCAGATCAGGGGGGGCCATTCCTGTTTATTCAATCACACTCTTCTCCTTGTCAAGAAGAACCTTCCATCGGCCCTTCTCGTTCCTTTTGTGGTGCTCTGGAAGCGGTTAGCCCCGTCTTCAGGGTACCACCTTACAAAAACCCTGGAGATGGCATAGGCTCTGTTGGGTTCCTAGCTGAGATCGCTGCCTGCTCCTGTGATCTCTGCAGCAATTCTTCACATGTCCGTCATCCCCATGACGAAAAGAGTCAACATTCTTTCACCAAGCAGGTATTCATCTACTTCCTCGGGCCAACTTCTCGCTGGCGGCCGGTGCTCGCTGAGCTTATTGGGAAGTCGATTACGGTATCCGGCTTAAAGAAAAAGTTGGTGTTTGTTGGGGGAGTGGAGCCATACCTGATGTTTGTGACGACGGTGAAGACTGAGGTGTCTTTATGTCGGTCGCATGTGGATGCTGTGACAGGTGCAAGGGCGGTAGATGAGATGAAGGGCAATGGCGGAATATACATTGGGGTTGTGACTGGGGTCTACATGCAATGCATGGTGGTCGAGTTGGATGCGAAGGTCTGGCTTTTGATCACTGATCCGCTGCTCGCTCCTCAGCATTCTCTTCGAGTTGGTGCCCTAGTATGTTACTTCCCTTCATCTCCTTCTCATCTGCTAGACTGGATGTGTTCCTTTCAATGTATTTTCTTAAAGGGACAATTGCACTCTATCCCCCTCAAGTTTAGATACTATTTTTTGTTACCCCCTCCACTTCCGTATGAGTGAACAGAGCTAATTGTAGTTGGAAATCAGAGAGAGATCCTTTACCATCCTTGCATTTGAATCTTTGAATACCTTAGTCATCGAGGAGATGACAAGCCCTTCTTCGAGAGATGGAAGTGCCCTTGCTGCGTCAGTGTGCCTTTGTGAGTTTATAAAATCCGCTTTCTGAACCCAACAACCCTAATTTATTAACTCAAAACATCTGCCAAATGGCTCTAGGCACAGGGAGTAAGCAATCCAGTATTCTTATTAAAATATTGTCTTTATTTTAAAGGCATTATTACAAAAAACCCTAATGTTGTAATTTTAAAACCCTAATTTCTTGATTCAAGGCATGTGCAAAATGACTCCAATCATAGGGAGTAAGCGATCTAGCAGCAACGTTGATTAAACAACGACGACTCCTAGCATACGGATTAATCAATGTTGCTGTGGTTGGAGTAAGTGATATTGCAGAGAGAGCAATGGAAAGCTTATAGACACAACAAATATGGAGAGAAAGAGAGAGAGATGAAATGATGCGGTTTACCAAATCGACTTGAGAGGATAAAGGGAGAGCGGGATCCAGTCCAAAAGCTTCAATTTTCACTTGAGGGACTTGAGAGAGCTCAGTCCTGGGCAGGGTTTTCAATATCGGCCGATACCGGTACGTACCGGTTTTGGCTGGTTCGAGACTGGTACTGCATCCGATCCTGATATCTGGCCTGTACCGGTTGGTACCAGTACGTACCGGTCCGTATCGGCCGGTTCAGGCCGGTACCGACAGGTTAAAGTTTTTTTTTTTTTTGGGTTTTTTTTGGGTTTTTTTTTCTCAACCGGTATCGGTCCGTATTGGCCGGTACATACCGGTTCGAGGCCGACCGATACCATGACTGATACCGTGATTTTAAACCTTGGTCCTGGGGGAAGGAAGGTAGAGGGCTCAGTTGTATGTTATAGCCATTGGGTAAAGAGAATGGTCCGTTGGTGTGTAAGAACATTGAGCGAAAAAAGGGAAGGGTAGTTTTCATCCTCAAAGATGAGCAAACTGCTCAGATGACATGAAAGTGGAGTTTTTTGGGTTAGATCCAATGGCGGTCAGTTGACAAGGGGGTTAAGTTCCATAAGTTCCTATAATCTTAGGTATCGATTTGACCAGAAGGAAAAAAAAATACTTCAGTACGGTTAAGTACTTTTGGGTGAAACTTCAGGGTAGTAAAGTGTCATTTTTCTTTTTTTTTTATTGTAGCAAAAATCTCATATAAACAGAGAATTAATGATCCGAAGCTTTCCCTTTAAACATGAGAACTGTTCAATATTTTTTAAAAACCTTTTATTTTATTTTCTATTCTATGCATTATTTTCTTATTTAATATGCATTGTACCTTGTTTCATTCCTGCTAAATTTGCCGAATCATTGTTAACCCCAATCATTGCATGTGCACACTGCATATTAATATGCTTCAATACATTTTGACACATGCTATTGTTTTGCTATTTGTCTAATTTCTTCTTTTTGACACAATTTACTGTTGTTGGGAATCTATTTTTCTTGTAGGTTTCTGTTAGAAATTTTCATTTGGTACGCCCCAAGTTTTCTTGGACAAGAATGCTACTGCTTGGGACATGTGCTAGAACTAGTATCAATGTCCAATCCTTCTCATTGTCTGACACTAGGTGAGAATTACTAGTTTGCATAGTACATATTGAAACCAAATAAAAAATAGTAGTAAATCAGTGAAGAGCTGCGTCTGAAATATGGGGTTTGCCATGATAATTCAGCCGCCCTTAAGTGAATTTATCACCATTGATACAGTGGTTTAGAAATGATAATTTACTCACAAGATTAGTAGTTTTCAAAATTATGGACTTCTCCTTATTGTGTAGGCAATATGGAGAAGATTACTCGAGCTGTAAAAGGCCTCTTTAAGAGATGGTTAGAAAGAAAATCAAGGGATTAAAAAGAGTGACAAAGATATTGAGAAATTTGCTGTAAAAAGCTTCTTTGGATCACAAGAAACTTGCATCGTGGATCATAAAGGAACTTGGATGACTTGGTGTATAGGGATGAAGGGTTTGGGCTCTTTTAAATAGCCTGCGAAATTGTGTGTGCATGCACCTATTTATCCATGAACCAATGCATACACACCCATTGATCCACAGAGGCTCGGGGCGATGGTTTGGCCCAAGCTCCACACAAAATAAACGACACCTGGTCGTCTAGCAAAGCCATACCGGACAACATGCAGGCTCGTACCTGAGACCGCAACCTGGTAGAGTGGTAGGGAAGCAAAGAAATTGGATTAATTACCCTTCTCACCGTTTATGTCCATGCTATGTGGAATTAAAGCACTGGAGGATTAGTACAAACATTTTATGAACTTTTGAATTTTTTTTTATTTATTTAAAATATCCAACAATACCCACAAATAGAGAAAATTTTAAAACTAAAACCTAGAATATCTCCCCATTTATCATGTTTAGAAAATGTGAAAATATTTTCATCTCTTGGAAGACTTATGTTTTATTAAAGTTGAATTTTGGTCTTGAACCTTCATTTCGTTAATTAGGAATCCTTGTTCGTCATATCTCTTAGTGAACCAAATCTTGAAGTTTCAAAAGAGCGCATAATTCTGTAGGGCAGTAGGTCTTTAGAGGTTTTCATCTAAACTTGCACATCAATGACCTTTTGCTATCACGGGCATGGTTTTAAACTTCGGTTTTGGTTCATGAAAAAATTGAAATTCAAAATTTCGATCGAAATGGTCGAAAAAGGTTTTTTGCTGATTTTTTTTTGAATTTATAAATTTAAATCTTGTATAGTTGTGCATACATATCCGATAAGATTTGGCGAAATCCGGGGCGAGATCCGGTGAAAACTGGCGATTTGACGATGAAAACATCGAATCTAATGACGAGATCCAGCAAAAATCAGCGATCTGATGGCGAGTTTCAAAGAGATCCGGCGAATCCGACAGTGAAATTCAGCGAATCTGGGGGCGAGATTAGGCAAATCCACGAAACAAAGAGACTTTGGTGAAGTGGATAATGAAACTGGGGGGACAACACGTGGTTTCGGTCGGCCCCTACTGTTTCAATCGAAATTTCGGCGAAATGACCGAATTTCCTCTGAAATCCTGAAACTTCATCGAAATCAAAACGGGTCCAAGTGTTGAACCCCCTTTCATTTCTCCCACGGCCGAAACTGAAATATTTCGTTGAAATTTTGATATTTTGACAGAAATTTCTAATCATGATCCCGGGTTTCATGAGTGCTCTATTAACAAAGTAGACTTTTCAATGTTTTCATAAGAAGCGACCCTAGTATAGGTAAGTCTATGTACATTTTCATGTTACCCTACTTGAAATCAAGATTATAGCCTGATTAAG
Organism: Chamaelirium japonicum; assembly: GCA_947650365.1. Lineage (NCBI taxonomy): Eukaryota > Viridiplantae > Streptophyta > Magnoliopsida > Liliales > Melanthiaceae > Chamaelirium > Chamaelirium japonicum. The sequence continues at coordinate 41,600,739 of OX393554.1, forward strand.
ATCTAAGAGATTAATCTCGACCTTAAGCAAAAGATAACATGAAATGACACTTATACATTATTAGGAACTAGTAAATGCCCGTGCCTGTCGGCACTTGGATGGCCGTCTTCGGCAGCCATCGTGGCTGCCTTCGGCGGCCCCGTGTCTGTCGGCACTTGGACGACCGTTTTCGGTGACAACACACACCCCGGATTTATAGATAGACGACTTGATAAATAGATTATAGATGGACGGTCGAGATTTGAAGGGAATTGAAGGAGAGGAATCTGAAGGTATTTGCGTGTATTAAGAGCTTGCAAATCCTTTGAATGGGGCCATTAAGATTGTGGCTTCATTATGAGCTTTCATGCGTAGGGCCATTAAGATTGTGACCTTGTTAGTTTTTCTAGGGAACCAAATTAATTCCTTTGAGGTCCACCTCTTGGTTTAGACCGGTGAAGAAATCCCTTACAAAATGATAGACCCACAGGGCCACAGTGTAGTGCAACTCACTCTTGGGTGCATTCTAATCTTTAATAAGGCTAACGCTTTGCAAGTTATTCCGCTCGTGAAGAGGGAGTCCGTAGAGTGTTGCAAGTGAGCATCCAGATCGTTTGTGTTGGGATCGGACGAAAGGCGGCCAAGCAAGAGGCTTGTGAAGAGGTACGGAGAAAGGCGGTATTTAACGTGGTGTGGAGGCGAACTCCTTGTAGGTCCCGCAAGACCTTGTCTCTGTTATTGTAATTGAAACTTTGTGTTTTAGTGGATTCCTCTTATCGTACGGGTTATGCCGACAAGGGTTTACCTACGAAGGGTTTCCTCATAAAAATATCGCTGTGCCTTTTCTTACAGTTTCTGCATCAGTTAGGGCCTTGTATGTTTGGTCCCTTAAGCACCCAACATCCTTCATTCTTTGATTGTCGAGATACCTTAAGAGGCGAGTGACACTGCCTTTTATACCCCTAAAATCTACAAGTGTTCGCTCAGGGTTAGAGCAGGAGGATAACTTGTTTGAACAAGAATATGTTGCAACTGATCACAAGGATTTTCTCCTGACGACTCTAGTCGTATCCCACATTTGATTCTATCTCGTGCTTTCGAGAAATTGGAAGCGAGATCAGTGGTTCGAGAAAAAGGAGTGCATATCTAGTCATACTCCGCTCTACCACCATAAGTCTCAGCTCTGTCCTCCCCTTCACAACACGACAAAGAGACTTTCAGATTGCAGACTAGAAGAAATCAAGGTCGAAGTCGGATGATATGCCAGAGATCTGGAACACAAAGAGATCTCTCTTTCTAGGGGTTTCTTCTCAACATTTTTCCTCTTTTATGTCAGATTTGATGTTTATTATATGGAAGAGGGCATTCAAGAGAGGTATTCAAGCCGTTGGATCAACAAGGAGAGAGTGCTAGATGCGAGCAAAAATAGAAAATGGGCAAAAGGGAAAGAAGAAACGGGGGGTGCATTGTTTAAAAAGGTTGCATTGTGTAAATGATCTTTATGTTCTTCATTTACTTTAAGTTATTATATGTAAATAAGCAAATACCCCCCATTTGATTTCAATAAAAAAAAAATCAAAAACCAAATGAATCAAAAAGTAGATTTCAATTTTAGTAGGAGAAAGCAGTTTTCAGGGGTTTTCATAAAATGTGCACGTTGAGAAAAATGGTTAAATTGGCTCCATTTAGCTCAAAAAATTTCACAAGATGTAAAATTATAAGATCTTTTAGAAAATCATGGTCCGTCAAGGAAAATTTTGAATGAATAAAAATTTTCTATATAAAAACTCTTTTTTTCCAGACTTGGTAAAAAATAGTATCACACTTCAGTAAAATCATTGTATGGTTTCAAGCTTGCATAACTTTTTTGTTTTAAGTCCGTTTTCAAAACCATTTAAAGCATTGTTTTAACAATCAACCAATCTTCATTTTGAAGATATTTTTTTTCACAAAAAAGATCGAGGAAAATTTGGAAAAACATAAATCAAATTGAACCAAATAAAAGTGCACAAGAACACACAAGACTCCATGACTCAAATGTAATTCCTCATGCAACTAGAAGAACATGCAAGTTAATACAATTAAATATCAAACTCAATAGACATTGAATAGAACCATTAATGACTAAAATAAAAACATTTAAATATATCAAAGTATTAGCGGCTTAGCGTAATAAGTAATAACCAAAACCAAACTATATGTGAAACCATAAAATAATTAATAATTTTTTCTTAGAATCATTATTTTTCTTATTTTTTATATATTTTTATTATATATATATATATATTTAACTTTTGTTTTTTACTAAAATGCTTAGAAAAAATTCGAGGCTTACGCCTTGCCTTTCGGGACGATAAATTTCTCGGTATGCCTTTCGCTTTTTTAAACATTGGGTGGGTGGGGGGTGCGTGTTGGGGGGTGGGGGTGGGTTGGGGTGGGGGACCTCTTTGTTTCCACGTGAAAACACCACAAAAGGGGATCTGTACGACCTCCTTGGTAATTGTGCCACGTATGGGATTCCTTCACAAGGTGAGGTGGCGGCTAGGTTTTGTGAGGGGTCTCTTTTGGGCTCATTTGTTGGTTTCCTAATTAGATCTTACGGCTAATAATTAAAATGCATATTTATGACTTAATGAATTGGGGTAATCCAGATAATTAAACGGGGTGCAACATCCCCGCACCTAAGCTAGCACAAAATATAACCGTGTATAACTTGTGATCCAGCTGTGCGATCATCACAAAACTGGTTTCTAATAAAAGCTAGACAAAAAAACAATAATTATGATTCTATGAAATAGAAAAAGAATGATTGACTGTCTTGATTTCCACGCACAGCAGCAAGAAACTTTCAGTTGTATAGTAAATGGTGCTGATGCGGGTAGCCGTCTGCATCAAGATTTCTCTCACAGTAGAAGTCCTCTTCAAGAGATTCTAACAACAGAATTTAAGGGATTAAAAAGGGAGGAAAAGATTGAAAAAAATTTCTTAAATAAAATAAGCCTCTTGGATCACAAGAAACTTGCCTCTTGGACCACAAGGATGTGAGTGACTTGGTGTTTGGGCCCCTTTAAATAGCCCACGAAAATGGTGTGTATGAACCTATTCTTCCATGAACTGGTGGAGACACACCCATTGGTCTATGGACGGCTCGGGCCCTAACCATCACGTTGGTTCACTCCAAGCCGGACACAAAGTTAAACTAGGTCGGCCTGCACGCAGCAAAGCCCAAATCAGGCCCAACCTGCGCTCGAGTAGCGACCGACCCATCACGGATAGGTCCGCACCTTAGACCGCAGTCCGGTAGGGAAAGGGAGCGGTTGCATTAAATACCCCTCACCTTTTATGTTTAGGGGATGTAGGGCTAAAGCACCGTGCAAACACAGTTCAATAAAGATTTTAATCAATTTATTTTAAATATCCAACAGTTCAAGGATCATCCTTTGAGCCTCATTTCGTTGATTTTGTCAGTATATTCCATTTTCTCATTACAGGTGTTATTTTAGGAACCAGACTCAGAATCTTCTCGTGAAGTTCATCGAGTCTCTGATATTTTCTGCACAATTTTGGTACGGACACTGACATGACGTTGATGAATAATTTGTTTTCTTCATTTTCAGCAAGTTTTACTTTTATTGACATATCTATTCACGCAACTTATTTGTTGGATACCAGGGTATTACTTTTGGTCTCATGCTTCAGGAAGAAATTCGCTAGTAACTTTTCTGACAAGGAAATTTTGGGCTCAAAGAATGTAATTGCTTTCCCTGCATAAATATGACCTTTTTAAATTTGTCCTCCAAGTATATAAGCATTAATAACATATTTAGTTTCTGACAATTAGTATATGCAAGGTTACAACAGAAGGAAGGGTTGGTCCAGATTTATGCTCGTGCATCTTTGCCTTCATCTGCCTTTCAACATCAGGTAACTGATATATTTCATTAGGGATTTTAGAAAATAACTTTCTTCTTGCGTGCCATTTTATGCAATACATTTTATACTTTCTGTCCATATTTAGGAAGTTTAAAATTATTGTTGACAGCCAAGCTGAATACGATGTTGTCTCCACCTCATGCAGCATGTGTCGTGGAATCATGAATCTCAGTTCACAACCACATATTGTCCTATTGGTTTCTGTATTGGACTTGCTGCACTTAAGTGTTGTACTCTCTTATTTTAGCTAACTGCCATGTGTAGAGCCTTTTCAACACTCTGGCTCCACTTTTTGATAATGGGTCTTAGTTTTCTTGGCATACTTCATTCTTACCTTTGATTTCTGCTTGTAGCATGGGGTATTCATGGAATTTTGCAAGCATGGTCAGTGCACTTGCAGAAATGAATCACAGTTGGGGCCTGTTAAATTGGTAACTTTTTGGGACCTTTCAGTAAATATATTTCGATTCGTTGCCTATTGCATTGCCTATTGTAAATTGAAAAATTACAGTTTACGCTCATGGAACGTGATTAATATTTACTGACTTTGTCATGTTATCAGGTGCCGCCTATGTCCAATTTTATCAGCAAATGTGAAGCTATTTGGGTATCAGTTATCTCACAAATACAGAATGATGCTGAAACAGTTGGAATGAACGATGGTGGTAACCATTTGTCCTGTGAAGGAGCATTTTCTTGCTGTACAATCAGGAGAATTATATCAAGTAAAGAGCTAGGTTTTATTTTAATGGGCACTCTAAAGGTTTGTACTGATTTCTGAGTTGTTTTGTGTGTACCGATTATTTGTATGATTGTATCTATTGGAAGGATATGGTTTGGTTGGAGCAAGTTCAAGCATAACCATATTAAGTCACACTTGCACCGTTTAAGATTATATCACAAAGTATTTGGGAAAAATTTATGACGTTTTGCCAAGAAGTTATTAACACCATCCTGATATAGTCCTGATGCAGCTACCATGCTATGTATGGGATTGCTACATAACTTGCTCTCTCTCTCTCTCTCACACACACACACACACACACACACACACACACACACACACACACTCAGGACCTCCTATGTGAGTGGAGGGTGCCAACGATCAGGGCAAGCCCTTATTGGAGCTCATTCTCTTCACTGCTACTATTGTTTTGCTTTCTTATGTTTAGCATATTCATTAATGTCTTTCCCATAAAGAAACAGGTAGAAGCAAAATTGTGTTACCTAAACACTGAAACATATAAGAGGAAATTTATGTTTAGAAAAGTATTTCTGTTGTAAATTAAGCAATGACTGCTGATGCTTTCAATAGGAGGTTAATAGTGGTTTCACAAGTTATTTTTGAACATTGGCGAATGTTAAATTGAAAATGTTGTCATGTACGACTGACTTTGTCCATATGCGGTCCTAGATATCATACATAAGCTGCATATGCAGTCACATATGTGGGTCCTACTTTCCTAGATACCCAAACTGCATATGCGGTGCTCGCACAAAGAACATTAAGAATGTGTGATCACACGTCGCATTTTGGGACCACATATGCGAAATTTGTGGTCCATAGTCGCGTGTGTAACTGTACAATTCAAGTGGCCTAGGTTTTAAATATCGATTTCAGTTGGTTAAAAAAATAGGAAATTTGTCGGATTTAGGTCAAGACGGTGGAAATATTGTATTTTGTAAGGCAAGACCTCAATGGAAATTTTTTGAATTGTTAAGATGTATTTCTTCTATATATACATACTCAATGTATAGAGGACTCACATGTAGTTTGCCCTTATATTTTGGTCTATTGGTCTAATGAGAGATCCATCCGGCCTATTCTCTCCCAAAACCCTAGCCATCTCTCTCTACTTGTTTATCACATGGTATCAGAGCAGGTTCATCACCGATCTCTGCCATCGCGAACCTTGAATATCGCGAGCCGTTCTCGATTGTACACCGATCGTATGCCTGAAGATTGCAAGTCCTGAGCGATCCACGATCCTCTCCGTGAGCCCAGATCGCGATCCCCGAGCCCCGAGCGATCCTCTGCAATCGCAAGGCTCGCGTGTACTCGTAAGCCCGGGCGATCTCCTCTCTGTGCGCCGCACTCGCGACCCATAGGCACGCGCTCTCCCTGCCACGATCTCCTCTGTCTCGCAGGCCCTGCACGATCTCCTCTCTGTGCGCCATTCTCGCGACCCATAGGCCCGCGCGATCTCGTCTGCCCCCACGCATGATCTTCTCTGTCCTTGCGCGACGTGTGCAAGCTGCAGCTGCTTCCATAGGCTTCTCTCTGTGTTGCTCGCAACACACCAGGTGCTTGCTGAATTCCCCGATCCAAATTCGACAGATCCTCGACCCGGATCTCGATGTCATCGTCCTCAACTCCTCATCCATGACGACTCCGCTGACTTCTCCGGCAGTGACTTCCTATGAAATCCCACAGGATTTCCTCCCTCTTAGCGCGGATTTTCTTCTTCGCGCCGTCGCCGATTGGCCGACATGGTCCGCCACGGTCGAAGCCGCTATTGATGGTCGTAACTTGGTGGAACAACTTGATGGTTTGATCATCTATTCCCCTTCTGCTCCCGAGTATGGCCCATGACGACTTCGCGACCAGCGCATCAAGGCCTATACCTCGTTGCGTCTTTAGATCGGTCCCTTTGTAGGGACGCTGTTGGCCTCCCCACTGTTGCCTTCATCTGGGGACACCTCACAGCCTGTTTTATTGAGAAGAGTGGAGCACATGAGTACCAACTTCTCACTCAGGCTCAGTCGTCATAGCAGGGGGAGTTAACCGTTCAACAGTTCTATTGTTAGATGCAGTCCTACTGGCGGGACCTGCAGGACCTTGCTCCAGATCCTGATCCATCGCGTGCTCTAGAGTATCAGCTTTACTGGGAGTGTCTTGAGCTCAGCTCTTCGCGGCACTTCGACCGGAGTTCAGTTCTCTGGCAGGTCAGCTTTTGCACTGAGACAGACGTCCCCACCTAAACGTGGCTGTCGTCGAACTAGTTGCTGAGGAGACTTGTCTTCGTACTCTCGCCTCCAGAGTCTCGTCTCTTCCACCTAGTCTCTAATGTGTACTTGCTGTAATTGGCCCATGGCTATGATCTCATGATTGGTGAAGTCGTTAGACACTGGCTTCTTCATGATTGTGTTGTTTTCCATCTTGTTCTCAACAATCAAATAGTTATTAATCGTCAATGCTCCGGCAGTTATATCAAACATCGGGAATTTATTAACACTAGAATATTCATCTGATAACGAGTACACATTCACTACGTTCATCACGGACTCTTCGAAGAGCTCCTCTTTGGGCTCTTTATCGGGCATCCATAAAAGGAAGCTCTATATATGATAAATTTTTTTGGAAAAGAACAAAATCGGCGCCCATTTGAGAGAAAAAATGAGCAAGTATGCTGTTCACCATGTACATTTTATAAAGTTGCTTCCTTCTATTGATAAAATGTTCCACAATTCAATAAGCCAGAATATTATGGGATTTAATTATTTATGAATCTATTGTTTGCTTTCAGATTTCTCCGTCTTCAGGCAGGTTGCAGTTGGTCGATGCTACTGGAAGTGTAGATATTGTTGTACCCGATTTACTTGCAACTATTGATGGTCAGAGTATTCAGGAGGTTATGTGCCCTGCTGTGCCTATATCCGTGTTAATAAGTGTTCTCCAACTTGAATTAAATGGGTGTTCTCCATCTTGAATGACTGTTCACTTACATTTGCTATCACTGTATGTCATGTCATGTTGTCATTTTCCTATGAGTTATTTATGTCCTTGCACCACTGTTTCCTTTTGCATCTGGCTTTCTTTCTACTGACAGCTTGGTGTCGCTCTCCGTTCTTTCTACTGCATAAGGATTACCATAGCATAAGGATTACCATAGCTTCACATGCCTCATGAAAGAATTCCATAGCCAAACCCACTGCATAAGGATTACCATAGCTTCACATTGTAGCCATCAACAGATTCAACACAGGTTGCCTCATGAAAGAATTCAATTATCCAAATATCAAGACAAAATAGATATTAATCCAGGAAAATCCAAAATAAAGGAAAAAATAGAAAAAATCCAGAAAACCATGAAATAAATATCAGAAAAAACAGAATGTATAGATTTAAGTGACCAATTTTACTTGATTTCAGGTTTCTAGAATATATTATTTGGGTCCTAGTCAGTGTCTAAATCATAGGCTGAAGATACTAAATAGAAGTGTTGTAAATATGCAAGATCAACTGTTTATGAATCTATTATTGATTTCTAGCAAAAAGTACTTGTTTTTCTGAGTTGAACTCTCTCTCTCTCGCTCTCTCTCTCTCTCCTCTTTTGCGATTGGCTTACTTAACTCATTTCAATTGGATTTAATTATCATATTATTGATATCTGAGCATACCAAACCCTACATGTAATAGATCTAGTTCTTCATTTGATTGTCATTTAGGGTACATGCCGTATCCAATCGAATCGAATCGAATTGATCGCCTCTCCCAATTATTTCAAAGGTGATTTTTGGAGAGAACTTAGTAGAGGGATGGGGGATTTTCTTGAATATGCCCATCTTGGGTTAAATCGATTCCTCGTTATGGCTACTTTATTCATTGTTGATTCCTCATTGGATTGATCTCTTATATCTCTACAAAGAAGATTAGAAAATCTCTCCTAAGAGTTATATGAGCGAGCTGTTGTTTGCAAAGCCCTTTCTTCTTTTTGCTTTTAATTTTAAAAAGCTTTTTCTTTCTCTTGCGGGATAACTCTCTTTGATCAGGAATTTCCAAAGAGAGTTGTAGCTCCGATTTGCCAACCCTATTTCGGTAGTTAGCCGTGAGGCCGTGCGGTGGGTATATCTGTGTGGAGCGGAGTATACTAGCGATCGGTTTGTTGGAGCATCGGACAGTGGAAGAGCACGAGGGTGGAGGAGTGATGTGATTGTATGAGTGTACCCATCTTGACCTACGGGTTGCGTTTCTGAACTTCTGTAGCTTCCAAATCATAGTGGATTCGCGTAGGACTCCGAGCTTGCTCGGTAAGGTTTTTCCCTGTTGGGTTTCCTCATAAAAATCTCCTATGTGCTTTGTATGATTGCATTGATAGGTTCGAGCCTTGTACGTTTCCACCCTTGGCCTATTGCATACAATCCTAAGAGACTAGAGAGGAAGCACGAGAAGAGAGTTGCGAGCGTTCTTTGGTAGACTTTCCTCATTTGTCTATCAGAGTAGCCACATTGCTTTGCATGTCGAGAGTCTCGAGACCTGTCTATCCGGATCACCCCTTCAGGGTTAGGGGAATTTCATGAGTCCCATACACATTAGAAGGATGTATAACCTAATATACATACAAGTATCTGTAAATCCTATACTAACTTCTTTTTCTTTTCGGCTCTTCCATTTACCCTTAAGCTTTCATTTCTGGATCTTGAATAACACTATCTTGATGGTTAATTGTTTATTCTGTTTTGGGGATTTCAGTGCCCATATTGTGTCCTGGCACCTTCTTGCTTTTCCTATGCACAATTCCCCAACTCTGATGCGTAATGGATTCTATTGTCCTTGTCTCGTGTCTCATTTCTACTTGGTTTTCAGTCAAACATCTTATTTTCTCCTATCTCACTTTCTCTTCTCTGTTGGATACTTTCCTGTACTCTTGTAATGGCAGCAGCCCTTTATGATATATTACAGATACTATAGAAATCTATGCACTTCCATGTGCTATTTGTAACCTGTACCTTGATAAAGTAGCCTCATTTTGCCGGACATGTTCTTTTTAAATGATCTGCTTCCATGTTGTGTAATCAATGCAATGAGAATTTATCTCTTGCAATAAATGTGGATTTGTTGCATAGTGATTCTTTTTCACTGGTTTAGTAGTGTTTTTTTTTTGGGATTTCTGATGGACGAGCAGTATATTGCTTTAGGCATGCCTACCTAGTACCTACTTATTTTGGTGACGCTAGTTTTTTCTGCTCTACAGGTTAAAGATTACAAAATTGTCCTAGAAGGCTTGCCCACACAACTGGTTTCATTCGGATTTCATTGTGGTGAACCACTTTCGTGCAAGAATATATTTCAGCAGTTTCCTTATAAGAAAGTATTCAATCACGTTGCCGTGTATATGCACTACTTCCTCAGGGATTCAACTTTCCTTACTGTTCCCTCCCTCTTGCCTTCCTGCAAGGTTAGGAGTGCTGATCTCAGGGGAGGCGGTGGTGAAATATTTCACCTGTTGCTTGTAACTCATAAATTTCCTATTAGTGAGAATGTATGTCCCCCTGCAGAAGTTTCGTCGACCATCATGTGACAAATTTTTTGTTATTTCATTAGTTGTCTAGTTAATATGCTTATGCAGTTTCAGGATAATCCAAATTTATCGAACAGCTCTAGTTTGTTTGCTGAAGCTTGGGTCATGCCTTATGATCTGATTCTTTCAGAGGAACCTGAATGTAATCAAGGTTCTGGTAAGCTCATAGCACAAGCTGATAATGTTGAGGGGTATGATGACCCAAAAAAAGGATGGTCTAGTTTTGTTCAAGTAGCAAGTGAAGTCTCACTTTCTGGTTCCAAGAATAACTCTGAAGATGTTGAAAAGTGGCCCAAGAAAATTCCATGTTTGCTTACATTCAGAAGGAACGATCTTGAACAATATTCCGTACCTGGGTATTTGTGTCACACTGATGGTATTGCACTGGAAATTATAACATATAATCAATTGGCCCAGAGGATCTTATTAGAATTCAAGACTGGTAGCTTTTGCAAGTATCAGGTATGTAAATGTCCTTTTTGTTAATCTTTTACTTTGGTAAATACTAGGTATATACCTCTGTTTATTATTCTTTCAAACTTCTCAACCCTGTGTCAATGTTCGGAACGTGCAATCTTGTGACTTCATCTATATGTTAGTTGCTGCATCCTGGTGCATATTATCTTCTGAGATGTTCCAAAGAAAGTGTTCTATGTAATACAAAAGGCTGTGAAGAAATGAATTATGGCAAAGCTCTTGTCAATTCCCAAACGACTCTTTTGAGTCTTTCATTTTCTTCTGGTGAGATTATGCATCAAAGAGAGCTACTGCTAGATTGTTCTTCTAGAGTTTCTTCAGCCAGAGTTGGTAAAAATGTTTCTGGAGAAGTTTCTCAGAATGAACTGATATTCCAACAATCATGGAGCAAAGTGCATGCAACTTCAGATTTCCAATTGCATTTCTCTTCTAAAGCTACTGGGTCAGGGAAGAAAGAAGTAGAAGCAGTGGAAGATGGGCTAATTAGGCTCCTTTCTGCAACATGTGAAGTGTTAAGCGTATCAGCATGCATTCAGATGATGGCCGAGTTAACAAGGTCATTTGCAGCTGGTGATATACAAAGCAGAAAGTTGTCACAAGGAAATCTAATTTCATTTCGTGGAAACATAGAAAATGTTCATAACTATAATTGCAAATTTAAGTCATATGAGAAGTCTGATCATACTGATATCAATCAAAGGAAGCCCTTTAGTAAATGCTTTCATGTGTCTGATGAAAATCACATGGTAATTGCCTGTTTATCACCTTATCCTTTCCTATGACAACAGATCGATGTGTCTTATTGCATCATTTTGGCATCACAGGTACGCATTTGCGGCAATTTTAGCAAGTATGCTTTTCCTGTGGGAATGGGACCTGGAGCAAATGCAACTTTTCACCGGGTCCTTATGACACTGTATGCCTTGTATTAAATTGATAGGTTTCATATCTTGATCTGTTTTTATTCTGCTAGTTGTCTAACATGATCAAATGCCTGTTTAGATGGCTTATTTCATTTTTGAGATTTTGTGCAATAGTATGTATGCTTAGGATAACTACAAAATTTTTTAATGAAAATTAATGCATCCAAACATGAAGACAAGAAGAAAAAGTTCAAGGGGCTTACCTCCTTTGTGAAGGACCGTTTCAGTTGTCCAGGAGGAGCCGACCGTGAAACTAGGGTTCCTACCTCTAGTTGACTAGAGTTGTTTTGAATTTCTTATTTTCAATTCTAAGTTTTTGGAATATTTTTTCTGGTCATTCTACCCAATAAAGACTTAATAAATGCACTACCTGCGAGAGATATTAAATGAAAGATTAGTTAAAGTTAGTGAGATTTCTTGTATTATAAATAGAGCCAGTGGCCTCCCTATTTTAGCTGTCGAAGTTTCAGAATTTCGTTTTTTTTTTTTGCTGCATTCTCTTGCTGTGATTGCGTTCGTGAGTTGTGACAGTTCCACGATGTGATGCCTTGAACATTAAGGTGGGATGCATCAATGTCTGTCAAAAGCAAGAATCTTCAAAAGTGTAAATCACACTTTACCTCCTGAAGTCTAAAGGGTGGGGAAGACTTACCATGCTCAACTGAAATGCATCAAAATGGCCCTTCAATTATGATATTGTAACAATGATGGAACTGGTCATGTAAGCCGCACATGACCAGTTTATTCAATGATGGAACTGGTCTCTATCCCTCATCGAGTGAGCTTCTCAAAAACATAGTTGTCAACGCGCGTGCCTAAGTGACGCTTAGGTGATAAGGCGTGCCTAGGCACGACTTGACAATATTGGACTTGGGGCTGGCATGACCACACACACCTTGATTCTGATGTGGGTATGTAAAATTGACCCAATGTTGCGTTTTTCTCAGTTTTGATGTATTATATCTTTGAGATAATTAATATTCTTATTGACCTTGGAGCAATTTAACATAAATTTAGCGTCAAGGAAATTCTACAGTTCCATCCTATATAATACATTCATATGAACTAGAACATTTGAAGTTTGTCAAATTTTATCCAAATTAGCGTCTAAGATGTAATTTTTTATAATTTATGATGGTCAAATTTTGATCCGGTTCTACTGGTCGGTTTTCAGATTAATTCAACTTATGTTTTCAGTCAATTAATCACCGACTCTCCCCCCATATCCCAACCTTCATATGCGTCCAAATTTGTGCCCATTGGTTTCTCCGATATCCCACTGTTGATTAGTTCATGTAATATTTGGCCAAGTCTCCTATCCAACATAAAATTTGAGCCCATTTTTTAATTTAGATTTATTCTGGACTTTTAGAGTCACTTTTGTTTTGGATCGCTCAAACACCATCCCATATTCAAACCTTCATAGGGTCCAACTTTGAGCTTGTTGGGATCCGTAATATCCCACTGGTGATTAATTCATGGTGTATTTGGCAAGTCACCTATTGAAAAGAAATAGTAGTTACCATATTTTTCACTACAGTACATCTCTTTGACAAGAATCCCCAGGAGGTGTTGATTTTTCGTTCAAATTGTCATCTAAACTTGACAGGTCTGAAATATTGTTTAGTTCTATCTGAGTATAACATGGCACAAAATTTATTAATTAACTATCCCCAAATACTTGATAGTTGAGATGAATTGTAAGGAAAGTTAACCGGGTAACATCACAAGAAACTGAAATGATTCCACCATCTGTAATTATCTATGATATTCATTAGTGGTGTTAACATTAGCAAAACTCTATAAATGGAGGACAGAATATTTAGTTCTTATGTACTAAACATTAGGCAGTCACTGGTTGACTTGGAAATTTGTTAACTATTGGGGTTTTTAATTAGCTATTCTACAAGTGCAAGAAAACATGCAAGATTGCTATGGATCATCACGGCTCCTGTTTTACTTGTAACTTGAGGCTTTTCTCTGCATGATGATATGTCGCTGCACTTGAGCTCACTTGGATAGTGGATTTTCAATTTATGTAATATATTGGTATCATTTCAAAGGATTTGCTATAAGTTATGAGTTGTACCATTATTCTATACTCTTGTTTAACTACTTATCTATAACTTTTTTCAGCTGTTCGAGTAGATGCTGTCAGTTGCTGCTAACGGCTGTATCTTATGTTACAATCAACTCTGTAAAGGAATCTGGTAATCAGCACAGAGAAAAATGGTCTTTATCACCATTCAGACATAATATTCTGAAGGAAAAATCATTTGATACTGCTTCATTAGCTTTGATCTCACAGTTGACTCGATGCGTTGATGGTACTGTTGTTCGGTTTCATTGCAGGGTAAGGCTGTTTCTGCTTTTACTCAACATGGAAAGTATTGTTTGAACTTCTATTTGTCTATCTGAACCTTGCATATTATTGTTTGAGTACATTGAAAGCATAATTATCAATAGGTGCAATATTTTATTTATCATTATGTTCCCTCGTTTGCTTACTTTTTTCTTGTGGCTGGGGTTGCAGGTTGTGACTGTTAATATTCTTGTATTCGAAAAACACTCTGAAGACTTAGGAAAACAACAATCAAGTAGACAGTCCAAGATGCCCCTAGTCAAGGTCCCATTAGCTGGATTTGTGCTGGGTAAGCTGTGAATATTTTGTAAGAAAAGATTGTTGAACTGTTTTAGGTCATATGTGCTGGCTTGATATTTACATGGGCAGTAGTTTGGTCTTGTATCATATTGATTTTTAGTATTATCTGTTTTGCGCATTTGGCATTTACATTTTCTTAAGGAATTCCTCTGAAGGGGATGGTTTTAAGCTACTATCCCAAGCTATTACTCACAAAAACGAGAGTATGTACAAGCCTTACTAAACAAAATCAAGAAAGTTTTATAGAATGTTTTGCTATTTCTCTTCCAAATGCTTCAATAAATTCCTTTGACCCCAATGTCTCAAGTTGAGCTCAGCTTCTCCCAACAAATTCCTATGACCACAATTTCTCAAGCTGACATCAACTTCGGAGAAATCTGTTTTCTTCTCCACATCATCTATAGAGAAAAATAGCAGACTACTTGGGTGACGTTTGATGGTCAACGTATCTTTAGCATTCTTTCAAATCATTATGGCAAACGGGCAATGAAGAAAAATATGATTAACATCTTCTCTTTGACTATTGTAGAGGATACAAAAAGTATCAGTAACTCCTGGATGATTCCTCCTACTAAGTGAAACTCGAGTTACGATCCTAGCTTTCAAGGGTAATTGGCTAACCACATGAAGATACGAGTCTTAAGGGTGCTTCCAGCTTTTCAAAGAGGTTTAGCTACTGGCCAAACTATGTCCCTGTGCCCCCTGCGTTGATGTAGTCTTCAATGGATTTCACAGGGAACAAGCCAAGGGGCTTAAGATTGTAGTGTGCCTTATTAGAGCCTACATCAGAAAGTGCTCCGTGACACCGTTCACGTTGAGCATCCTTAGCGACGCCGCTTGTTTTGGGAGGCCTCTTCAGAAAGAAGGACAAGCAGAGAAGAGGAACGACGATGAAGGTGCAAGAGTCATCTCAGTTCAGCACCTATGAAATGAGAGCACCGCCTCCACTTCACCGAATGCTCGGGTCCAGGACACAGGGGGCTAAAAGGTAATCTCTATGTAATCATGTGTAGTTTTGATGCAGACGAGCCCTACGTGCAGATTTTCACAGCTGATGGCGTATTTTTATTCCCTACGGAGATCCAGGAAGCCGATCGCCAATCCGTCTGCATCATTGGAGAGCTATTTCGATTATCTATGACTTTGGTTTTTTACTTTTTGTCAATCCGACTGACGGATCTTGAGTTATTTATGTTTTTATTTCTGGTTTGGGTAGGTGCGAGCCATGTTCGCATCCGGTTCGAGCCACAAATGCCGAACTGACTCATTTCTATATTTGGGTTTTAACCGTAGGATCTTAAGTCGAAATTAGATCTCAATGGATGAGATTCAAAGGGAGTCAAGAAACCCTAAAACCCTAGCCGAACCCCCCCTCACCCGTCCGTCTCTCTCTTCCCGCGGCAAGACCCACGCGGACACCCTCGGGAAGCGTGCCCGCGTCCCATTCTCCCTCTTTTTCCGTGCGGATGCGTCTCTCTCTTTTTCTTTCCTTTTTCGTTGTTTCCATCTCTATAAAGCCTACAAACCCTAATTGAAGGGGGAGGATTGATGATGAATTGAAACCCTAGAACGGAGAAGCGGGATCGCTTGTTCGGCGCCTTATCCGAAGAATCCTCTGGCTTCTAGTCTTCTTCTTCTCTCCGCAAGCTTCTTCCATTCTCCAAGATCAAATCGTCTACGATTTCGCGGAAGATCGACGCGGAGATCATCCATTCTCCAAGATCAAATCGTCTCGGCTTCTTCATCCTTTTCTTCCGGACCACGCCTCCTCTTCCGCCCATTCATCTACAACAACGGAGCCTTTGATCGCGGCCGGCATTGACCAAAGCACGGTTTGAATCGTCCCTCGATATTTTCATGTGATAAACATCATTCCCAATCCGGCCTATTGCTTATTTTAATTAGGGTTCACAGTATTTGGCTTCTGAAGAGTCTCATCCATTAGGTTTACTATCACTTAGATCTATATTTTATCTTTGAGACTTTGGCTTATATTTGAGATATTGTTAGCACTTTATTGCTGGAATTTATTTTAATAAATCTAGAATTAATCATTCTCCTGCTAGTTTTATTACTTCGTTAAATTAAACTTGTTTGGGCATGATTGGATGATGATAAGGGTTCCTAGTCTTTGCTGAAATTTGAATCAAGACGTGCAGAATTCTATCTTTAATTGTTTTAAATTCAGCACTTGAGTTTTTTTTAGCATGTGCATGCATCAAGTTTGCTTGTAATCTTTTCCTGAACTTCTAAGGAAAGTTAGACCCCTCTTTGTGAAGAGTCTAGGTCCGGTTTCGACCGGAGGGTTCATCCTTGTTAAGGGTTTTCACCTTATATATGCTTGTGTGCTCCTTATTGTTATAACTCGTGATCACTACTCATAACTTTCGCTATTCTTCAGATTGTGCGATCTAACCCCGTGCTTGCATCTGCCCATTGTTGGGTGCCCCACTAGCTTCGACTAGTGAATTTATTTTAGCACGGTTATTCGAACTTTCTAGTCGAAGAATTTCAAGCGATGGGTTCATCATGATATCTTAATTGTTATGTACGACGCGATGGAATTCAGAGACCGGTCAACGCTTGCTTTGCCTGATTGAGTTGAGTTTGGATTTGATTTATCAACCTTTGTTGATTTCTAAAGGCCTCTTGCAAACTTGGGGGTAGGTTGTCAGGATTATGGTCACCCATGGAAACTTTCCCGAGGATTGATGGTTTCTTAAAAAATAGTTGAGGGAATTTTTTTTTGGCTTTCTTTTAGGGCTCCTTATAGTGAATAAACTAGCAAAGAATTCTAAAATGGCTGTGTGCCTGTATGTATGCCCTAAGTATGGATGCGAATTTTAATGGATTTGTAAGTGTGATTGTGGATGGCACACCAATAAAATATCAAAATTCAAAGTGCAGGGCAGCAAGCGAGATTTATGAAGTGTCACAGTGTGCAAACCTTGGAGTAGAACTGTGCTCTGATACCAAATAATGAAAATCAGGTTGCAAAGTGCTATTCCCGAGTTATTACTAGAGATCTTTTTGAACTATTAAATATAAATTTCAGCAAATAAAACTAATCCCTAAATCTGAATTTAATAAAAAGATAGCACCCTGTTCTATAATAGCATGTTCGGATAATGACATAAGAGAATTTCTTGCAATATTATAGATTATGCTTCAATACAGAATAGCAAACAATAATTTCAACAAAATAAACCTCACCAGAACCATAGAAAATCACATATGATGTTACCTACGGATGAATCAAAGCAACCCAATTAGTGTGGTGAAACTCAAGTAACGATTACGAAGAAATAATGGCTATCAAAGATTCAAAGAGAGGGATGCTGAGGATACCGTGATGGCCAATGACGATTGAAAATATGTGAAGAAGAAAAGATACCAATGATCACTCTTTTCTTTGGCAAGTTAAAGGTTCACCGAGGGATGAAGATGGGCGACGAAGAAGATGACTTAGAAGAAAGAGGCTAAAAGCAGCAAGAAATCCAAAAGGGTCGAAGACGATTGAAGAACTCCTTTCTTTGCTCACGAAGAGGCTTCAAGTCTCATCAAACTATGATCTTTTTCTTCTTTCTCCCTTTTATAGAGGTAGTAATCCAGACAAGGAAATAAGAGAGAGAGAGAGGTGACCCAAAGAGAAAAGAGAGAATCCTAGGGAAAGGACACGAGAGAGAAGAGGCCTTTCCGGTGAAGGGCGTGAAAGAAAAGGGACAAGTCCCTCTTTTTTTCATGAGTAAATGATCCTATATGAAATCCGTACGACTAAACAAAGGGGGGTGTGGCAGTTTGGCTGTGGGCCCCCCTTTTGGGCTTTTACTCGTTGGCTTGCTCGATCTGACTTGTTGGATGTATCATCGGATGTATTTTACAATTATTCATGGCATCTTATTAAATGACTTTAATAAAAGTCGAGCTAGGCGCCCGGAGACAGCTAGGCCCCAGTGCGCCTAGGCGAACAACACTAAGCGACGGCCTAAGCGCGCCTATAGCTTTAGGCATTGATTTTTGTTTTTTTTTAAGTAAAACCCAACCCGCCCCATCTTCTTTGTTTATTTTGTTGTTGTATACTTGTTTATACTATGTGTTCATTGTGTTGCATGCATTTGATTAGAATATGCTCAATTTTATATTAGCAAGTGCTTGTATTCTATATGTTCCTTTTGTTGTTTACTTGTTTATACTATGTATGTGTCATTGTGTTTCATGCATTTGACTAGAATATTCTCAATTTCATGTTATTAAGGTGCTATATTACTACCTATTACATATATACCTGCAAGTATAGACTATACATATATACCTGTGCCTGGAGGATGCCTATGCACATAAGGTCACGCCTATGCACATAAGGCCACGCATAGGATCCTAGGCTCCCTTCGGGCGCCTAGCCTCGCCTTGACGCCATGACAACTATGGAGCTTACTTATTCGCCTAGTTGGGTACGACTTAAGAAGCACGGACACAACACGACACGGACACGCCGACACGATATTTTTCAAAAAATCAGGACACGAACACGTTAGGGGACACGCCGAATTATATATATATATATATATATATATATATATATATATATATATATATATATATATATATATATATATATATATATATATATATATATATATATATATATATATATATATATATATATATATATATATATATATATATATATATATGGGTCAGGATCGGATGACCCAGCAAAATTTTGACCCATTAATAACCCAGCACCCTTTGAGGCACCTAGAGGTTTTAGAATGGGCTGATTTTTTGTAGACATGTTGTCTATGATATGTTGATCATCCTCACAAAAAATCAGTCCATTCTAAAACCTCTAGGTGCATCAAAAGGTGCTCTTCAAATCAACGGTTAAAATTGACAGTCAAAAACCGTTAATTTGAAGTGCGCATTTGATGCACCTAGAGGTTTTAGAATGGGCTGATTTTTTGTGAGGATGATCAACAAACCATAGACAACATCCTTACAAAAAATCAGCCCATTCTATAACCTCTAAGTGCATCAAAGGGTGCTGGGTTATTAATGGGTCAAAATTTGCTGGGTCATCCGATCCTGACCCTATATATATATATATATATATATATATATATATATATATATATATATATATATATATATATATATATATAGGGAAATGAGTTCCTATGACATGTCATAGGGAGTACCCTATGACATATGGTGAGTTAGTAACCCTATAATATTTAGAATGTTCTGAATTTTTATGAGGATGATCACCCTATCTTAGATAGGACCCCCGCAAAAAATCGCCTCATTCTAAAACTTCTAGAGGCATCAAATATGATTTTCAATTTAACGGTTAAAATGGATGGTCGATAAAGCTTCTAGCATTTGATGCCCCAACAAGTTTTAGAATTCTTTGATTTTTTGTGGACATTCTATCTAAGGTAAGGTGATCACCCTCCAAAAAATTCAGCACATTCTAAACATTCTAGCATTACTAATTCACCATATGTCATAGGGTACTCCCTATGACATGTCATAGGAACCCAGCCCTCATATATATATATATATGTATCTATATATATATATATAGGACTGGGATCCGTTGACAACCCAAAATGGGAGGTAAATTTACCTCCCATTTTAAACTTGATTCAATCGGTGGATAGAGATTTCTGAATTTACTGATTTTTTGTGAGGATGATCAACAAGGCAAGTTGATCATCCTCACAAAAAATCAGCAAATTTGAAAACTTATAAGGGTGTCAAATGTGTTATTCAAATTAACGGTTCAAATAGACGGTTCAGAAACGTTTGATTCAATCGGCGCCCTTAGAAGTTTCAGATTTTGTTGATTTTTTGTGAGGATGATCACTATGGCAAGTTGATCATCCTCACAAAAAATCAACAAAATCTGAAACTTCTAAGAGCACCGATTGAATCAAACGTTTCTGAACCGTCTATTTGAACCGTTAATTTGAATAACACATTTGACGCCCTTATAAGTTTCCGAAATCTCTAACCAATGATTATGGCGAGGTGTAAGTGGGAGGTAAATTTACCTCCCATTTTGGGTTGTCAACGGATCCCACCCCATATATATATGTATATGTATATGTAGAGGTCCGTTAGGTTGCGCTGTGCGCTGCCCGGAGGAAGTGCGCTGCGGAATGCCGGCCGTCCGATCGGTGTGAATCGGACGGCACAAACCCTTTCCGCCCGGTTAAAAGTTTTAACCGTTCCCGGCCGTCCGATTGGCTTGAATCGGACGGCACAAATCCTTTCCGCCCCGGTTAAAAGCTTTAACCGTTCAATCATTTGATTGAACGGATGAGATCCATGACATCTCATTCGAATAGGACAAAAAAACATGATTGCGTTGACCCGATTTTTTGTCCTATTCGAATGAGATGTCACGGATCTTATCCGTTCGATCATTTGATCGAACGGTTAAAGCTTTTAACCGGGGCGGAAAGGATTTGTGCCGTCCGATTCACGCCAATTGGACGGCCGGGAACGGTTAAAGCTTTTAACCGGGCGGAAAGGGTTTGTGCTGTCCGATTCACACCGATCGGACGGTCGGCATTCCGCAGCGCACTTCCTTCGGGGCAGCGTACAGCGCAACCTAACAGACCTCTCTCTCTCTCTCTCTCTCTATATATATATATATATATATATATATATATATAGGGTTATGCTATGGTATTTGAACTGTAGAAAATGCTGAGCACATTTGAAGCACCTATAGGTCTTAGAATGAGTTGATTTTTGACATGTGGCTCATCAAGGGGTAGGTGATCATCCTCGAAAAAAAAAAATTAAAAAAAAAAAATCTACACATGCGGCCATTCACTTGGCCGCACGGTAGCCTCACGTTATTCCGCCGCACATTAGCATTTTCCTATATATATATATATATATATATATATATATATATATATATATATATATAAAACAAGTCTTATATTATGATTTATAATCAAACATAATGCTAATAGTTAACTAAAAAAGTCTCCAACAAACATCATAAATGATTCAAGTATATAGTTTCAAACTTTCAAAACACAAAAAAACAAATAGAACACGCATAAAATCATCATCCATCAAGGCCAACGTCAAGTGTTACCACATCATCACCATCGACGTGAAGATCACGGGCCTCCATTTCCGGCTCATTGATGGAAAGATTCGCAATCTCAAGAACCTTAACATCTTCGAATGAGAAAAAAACCTCTCTGGTAATATCCGACACGCTCCAACACGCATCCGACATGTGTCGGACAACCTTTCTTCATAGAAGACACGTTTTTTGGTGTGTCCGACACGTGTCGGAGAGTGTCGGTGTCCGACACGTGTCGGACACGGACACGTTGAGGTCCCGAGAGTGTCGGTGCTTCATAGGGTACGACAGCCCCGCACCATAGGCTAGTCAAACATGCCAAGTTAAATAAAGAGAATTTTAATCGACCATTTTTTGCCCGGAGACAGGCCATGGAAACGTAACACTTAGTGCAATAAAACTAGAACGTAATAAAGAAGATAAATAGTGTTTATAGTCCAGATCGGCTACATCAGACATCTCTTTGGCTACTCCGAGTAGATTTTCTTCCTCTCAAAGGCAGATCAATCAAATCATGGTTCACCACAAACCTGTCAAAATCTTCCATAGCCTTCGTATTCCCCATCCACCAACCCTTCCAAAAGGACCAAAACACACCTAGTAACACAAAAATCTTCCCCCAACCCATAGCAGTGAACAAGTGTGTCGAATATTCAGCAGTTCATCCAGAAAACTTTGTCGTAACCTATGCCATTTGGCATTTAGATGTAGTAGTTCAGACTTCAGAT
Organism: Chamaelirium japonicum; assembly: GCA_947650365.1. Lineage (NCBI taxonomy): Eukaryota > Viridiplantae > Streptophyta > Magnoliopsida > Liliales > Melanthiaceae > Chamaelirium > Chamaelirium japonicum. Next base: position 41,622,857 of record OX393554.1, read on the forward strand.
TTAATGTTTGGCACACTGGTTATTTGGATCATGGAGAGGTGAACAACTGAATTCTTCTTGTCCTCCTTCCATGTTTGGAAATCAACCTATGACAAGAAAATCGATGTTCCTTTCAAATACGTAGGGCTCTACAGTGGCGTTGGTTGTGCTTGTAAAAGTATTTGTCTTGGTTACATCTTTGAAGTATACAGAGTTTAATATGCACAAAAGGATGTTTGGAGCTGGTATCTTGCAAATTCTTCGTTTATTGTGTTAGTGTTTCTATTTACATTTGCCATTTCATATTGTGTAGATGATGGATCATCCTTGTGTTGTTGCTGGGCTGACGCTGGTAGAGCCGAGGCATTGCTTAGCCTACATGAAGCTGCGTATCGGACATTTTCTATTAGTTGCAAGAGACCAAAGGCTGGTGGAAGTAAAAGATCCCAAGAAACTTTTGGTTATCAACTGGAGAAGACCCTAAAGAAGCATCGCAGAATTATTGTTAGAAACCATGGAGCAGTAACTGGTTCGTCCTGCCAAGATTTTACCTTTTCTGTTGATTCGGACAAAGTCTTCAGTAACGCAGAAGAGCGACTCCTCAGATACATGGTCCTCAATGCTTGTGTCGGGTCAACTCTTGTATGCACTCACTTTACCTTCTCGCCCTTGACCTCTGCATAAAAAACTATAGATTTAGTTTTAGTTCACAAGGATTCATTCATGTTAACATACTCAAGCAACCAAAGGAGTATCGTATGTTGTTGAGCCTCTCATCCTCTGTTGACTCTTAATTTACATAGTTAATTTTTTTTTTTGCAGAGCATCGCGGGCATCAAGATGGATCCCAGTGCTTTAGGTTGTTTGGACCCTGAACTTGTGGTGCCACAGGCATCATCATCATCTCAGTCGATGCAACATGTGTGGGTTGGAGAAGTTGGGCATTTAAACCCTCTTAAAGATGCCCGGGAAATGATTCGTGAGCTGCAATCCTACAGCCACAGGTAGAAGAATCATCTAGTTCTACTGTGAATCGACTAGCTGCTACGGTTATATTAAAATCTCATCTGGTCATATCTGCCCTAACTCTCGGCTACGGTTGTATTTGCAGTTGAAGATTACGGTGATCATCATCGTATCTGGTTGTTTGTCCAAAAGCAATGGGATGATGATCCACTTTGTGCTATCAGAGGCAGGCCGTATGATTTGACGTGATTTGGGTTGCTCTAATCTCTGCAGAAACAGCGAGACCACAATGCACAGAAACAACATAGCTGATCGATAACAGTATGTAGTACTCAACAAGCTCAAATCTGTATGAAAGAGGCAGGCAGCTTATATATGTATCTAAGGGGAATCCCGCGATTGAATTCGATACTTCGGGGGTGGGTCAGTTTTGACAACTTATAAGGGAGAGCAGATGGCAGACAGCAATTTCCTCGAAAATCTGTGTGATGAACTTGGTCATACATGGCCCAGAATCAGATGTTGATGTACTCTTTTTTCCTTTTTTTTTTTTTTAATTTATGGAATTACCTTTAGGGAAAAACAGGGACAAGAAACAATTGGGTACGTGACAATTGTATAAATATAATTTTCATTCCTTTTTTTCATGTCATAGTGGAGTCTGCTTTGTTCATTTCCTTTCTGGGAACCTTTTTGTTTTGTTTTGTTTTGTTTTTTGTTTTGTTTTGTTTTTTGTTTTTTTTTTTTTTTTGGGGGGGGGGGGGCTAAATTACTGGACACATTTCAATTGTTCTCTCTCTCTCTCTCTCTCTCTCTCTCTCTCTCTCTCTCTCCTATGGTGACTGATGCACAGATGCTTAACACCACACTTTGTTTGGTTACTGTGTAAATGCTGTGTGTGCATCTTCTGTTTGCACATGTGATCTGTGCAATTGAAGTTTCATGTGTGTTGAATGAAACTTTATTAGTACCAAAACTTTATGTGCAAAAGCTATACAAAGTAAGCATAGTGTGCATCTGTTTGCACATATCACACTATATTAACCAAACAACTCTAATCTATTTGCACATGTGTTTTAAAAAAGGGGATTTAGTGAGAGGTCCCTCACCAAGAGATTGGTTAAGGGGAAGGACACCCAAAGAAATGATGTCGCACCAGGTCCCTCCGAACCTGGGACCCCCCCCCCCCCCCCCTGCCGTCACCGGACCAAACCGAACCCCCTTCTGTCGTCGGACCTAACCGAACCCCGCTCTCCGGTCGATCGGATCTAATCTACATGCCATGGGATGAACCCTAGACCTAAGCAAAGCATTCTCGCCGCCAGAGGTCGAGCTTGTCGACCTCGCTGCTGCCGCGGAGCCGCTCGCGCTTGCCATCGTTGTCGTTGCTGCTGGAGCAGCTTGCGCCCGTTGCCCGCCGCAGCTGCCGGAGCCGTCAAGAGAGGGGATAAGAAAGGGGGTGGGGGGGTGAGGTTAAATTCGGGCCAGGGACCTTAGGCTAAATGATCTGTTGTATGTCCTTAGGATAAATCGATCTCTCGGTTAGGGACGTTACGCACATTAGCCCTTTAAAAAATACAAGCAAACACTACAGCAACCAAACAAGCCTTAATGATGCATATCTGTCACCATTGGATAGGAGAGTTGGTAAAACTTAATTAATGCTTGGATGAGGAGAATGTACGTTCAATTCCTCCCGCCCACTGAGTTACCCAAGAATGCATAGGGAAAGCTTTTGTGTCGGTGGTTACACATTCCCAAAGGGATTAGTCTAGCCCGAAATGGGTCCATTATCCGAAAAGTTTCGGGACTATTATGATCAGAGCCCTATATATGTGGATACGGATTAGGTTACCAAATGGATTTGGTACCACACCATAATGCAAAATGATGTGTGCTCTGAGGCCATTTAGGTAATAGCACAAACACCTAAAAGGCAGTTGAATAGGGCAGGTGAATGTGTACTAAAAACAATTATGATCACAAAAGCATGTGCACCAATTACAGTCCCATCAAGGAGATGAGATATGCAAGTAGGCTTAAAGATTTTCAACACTAGTCAAAGTATCCTGCTCCAACTCGTCTATTTGTTGAGCAATGTGGTGTTGCTCAGAATCCTATTTAGAGGAGAGCTGGTTGGCTCAGAGTCCTATTTGGAGGAGAGCCATATGTTCGCGACCTCGAGTGGGAGCATATCCGGTGGGCTTGTTCGCTGGCACAAGTCCATCGGTTTGGTGGAGCTTGTTGGATGTCGGAGGAGACTTTTGACATTTGTTGATGCAGACGAGCCCACTACGTGCAGTTTTTCTACAGCTGATGGCGTATTTTCATCCGCGCCGGAGATCCAGGAACCCGATCGTCGATCCGTCTGCATCAGTGGAAAACTTAATCGAAGCCCCACAGTTTTGGTTTTTTACTTTATTTCGATCCGACCAACGGATCTTTAGTTATTTCAGTTTTTATTTCTGGTTTGGGTAGGTGCGAGCCATGTTCGCATCCGGTTCGAGCCACAGATGCCGAACTGACTCATTTATGTGTTAGGTTTTAGGCCGTAGGATCTTAAGTGAGATTAAATCTCAATGGATGAGATTTCAAGGGAAATCAAAAACCCAAAAATCCTAGCCATCCTCCCACCCGACCGGTCCTTTCTCTCTCTCCCGCGAACACTCTCTCTCATGCCGCGCGTCCTCTCTCTCTCTACCCGACCGGCCTATCTTTCCTTCTTTCCTTTCCTTTGTGTTGTGTGTCTCATCCCCTATAAAGCCTAAAACCCTAATTGAGAAAAGGGAGATGAATATGAATTGAACCCTAGAAACGGAGAAGCGGCTCGCTTGTTCGGTTTATCCTTTCCGACGAATTCTTCCTTGCTTCTCATCCTGTTCTTCCTTCGCAAGCTTCTACCCCGTCGCCTCGCTATTCATCCACGGCTTCACGGAAGATCGACGTGAAGTTTCTTCGTCTTCAAAGATCCGTCGTCTCGGCTTCTTCACCCCGTCTTCTGAGCCACGCCTCCCCTTCCGCGCCTTTCATCTACAACATCGGAGCATCGGAAAGCTGCCGGCATTGACCAAAGCACGGTGAGATCGATCCTCGATAATTTTCATGTGATAACCTGCTTTCTACAACCGGCCTTATTGCTGAAATCATATTAGGGTTTCCGAAATTCCTTGGTTTCTCGAGAATCTCATCCGTTAGGTTTATTCGTTTAGATTTTTGATTGTTATTGAGACCTTGGCTTATTAATTTGAGATTGTTCTTGTTCTTATTGCTGGAATTCAGTCCTTATAATCAGAAATTAATGTTCTTCTTGTCAGTTTCATTATTTCGTTAAATTAAATCTGATTGGGATTGAATGGATGATGAATAGTGATTATAGTCTTTGCTGAAATCTGGTTTTTATATGCTGAAATCTGATGTTTATTGTTTAAATTCTGCACTTGGGTTAAATTAAGCATACGCATCGTATCAAGTTGATACTTGATCCCATCAAGTTGGTATCAGAGCGCACTAGTCGTCGCGTTCTTACGCAACGGCCGGTCCTCTCCCATCATTCGCATCATTGCCTGTTTGCTGAATTTTTTTTTTTTTTTTTTTATTTGCCTTCTTTCATTTTAGTTAGCGCCTTGCATTAATTAGTAACACCCATCGCGTGATCGCATACATATTAGGACCATCCCTTTCTCTTTGTAGTGAGTCGATAGAATCCATAATGGCTGGACCTTTTCCACCCCGTACTTGGCACGATGCCTTCATAAGGCAACATGAACACATGGGTAGGCTTCAGACCCAGATTGAAACTTTGACCTTAGCCTTCACCAATTCCCAGAATCCACCGCGACCCCGTCGCGAACACAGGACTAGAGCGTCACCAGGGCATAGTGAGTTAGATCTAGGGTCAGGAGGTGACAGCGTCAGTTCCTCCGATGGGTCTGAGAGGCGACGTAGGCAAAGTCATAGGAAAGCGAAATCCCATTGGGGCTGGGATCAGGGCATCAAAATAGAAATTCCTGAGTTCGAGGGAAGGAAGGATCCCGAAGAGTTTCTAGAGTGGGCCGAGCGCGTCGACCAATACTTTGAGTGGAAAGAAATCCCCCGCGACAAGCAAGTTAAGTTTGTCAGCCTTAAACTGAAAGGTCATGCACTGATCTGGTGGAAACAGTTGCAGACCGCTAGGGGTAGAAAAGGAAAAGAGAAAATTTTCACTTGGACACACATGAAGGGAAAGATGCAACAGAAGTTCCTCCCTTCTGATTCCAAATAAAGTGTGTTCCGGAATTTGTCCTCGAAAGTATCCGAGTGCACTAGTCGTCGTGTTAGGGAAAAGAGCACAAATCCGCTGGCGTACTACGTGCAGACCAGCCAAAACAGAAGTCGCCAAACCCTGGGACAAGAGCACAAATCGGTAGATCAGCCCGATCACAAGTCAGCCGATTGTCCTCAACGACAAGTCAATCCACAGACAAATCTGGCGGACAATGACGAGGATAGTCAGGGGTCTGAGGGCAAACACCTCAATGAGTTAGTCTTGGAGGGAGATGATGTGACTGCACCACTGCTGATTATTCACCAGTCCCCATCACCCCCTGCACCTAAAGCTCTTCTGAGTCAGAACCAACCCATACCACCATTCGCAGATAATCTCGTAGGGTGTTCATCTGCGTCGCTGTCGATTGAGAAGGGATTAGATAACATTTTGCATTCCATTGCATGCACATCGCATTTAGAGTCTGTAGGCATTCATGACACTCGCATCCATCATTTGCCTGGCATCTCTACCATCATAGACCAATCATATGTGCATCCATATCATCCAAGTGTTGAATTTAACCTTAAAGACGATTTTGGCATGTCTGATCACTTTTCGATGCAGAGTACTTATGAATCATGCTTTCAACTTTCAGCCAACCCATCATCTTTAATTTTTCGAAATCATAACAAGTGGCATGATGAGTTCTTTAATTTCATATCTTATTCACTGCATCCAGACAATGATTGCATGACACATCTTTCCGGTCTAGAACCCACTTGTTTTGCCACGTGCGCAGGCCACTTTGAGCAACACATAATGCACCCGCACCCTATGGCTTTTCAAATACACCGTTGCCTATCGCGCAAGCCTATGACCCACAGCACATTATGCTCCCGCGGCATTTCTTTTTATATGTCATTTGAATTTCATGTCAACCCAAACTCTTATTATCACATGAAATTATCTGAGTCTTTTGATGATCTTATCGTGCCGCGGAGGATGTTGGTTTTGGCTTTCAGGTCTTCGCTTGGCGTCGAGAGGCGGAGGATGCCAGATGGAGTTGTTGCGTACTTGAGGCGGGTTACTTGGCCACCGGACCCGGGAGAGCAGTTCGAGCAGATTCAGTGGTTGCGATTGCTACCAGGAGAGCCCTCGCCGGATCTAGGACCTTGCTCGACAGGAGTCGAGTTCTTTTGAGTCCGGGGGACTTGATGCAGACGAGCCCACTACGTGCAGTTTTTCTACAGCTGATGGCGTATTTTCATCCGCGCCGGAGATCCAGGAACCCGATCGTCGATCCGTCTGCATCAGTGGAAAACTTAATCGAAGCCCCACAGTTTTGGTTTTTACTTTATTTTGATCCGACCAACGGATCTTTAGTTATTTCAGTTTTTATTTCTGGTTTGGGTAGGTGCGAGCCATGTTCGCATCTGGTTCGAGCCACAGATGCCGAACTGACTCATTTATGTGTTAGGTTTTAGGCCGTAGGATCTTAAGTGAGATTAAATCTCAATGGATGAGATTTCAAGGGAAATCAAAAACCCAAAAATCCTAGCCATCCTCCCACCCGACCGGTCCTTTCTCTCTCTCCCGCGGACACTCTCTCTCATGCCGCGCGTCCTCTCTCTCTCTCTCTCTACCCGACCGGCCTATCTTTCCTTCTTTCCTTTCCTTTGTGTTGTGTGTCTCATCCCCTATAAAGCCTAAAACCCTAATTGAGAAAAGGGAGATGAATATGAATTGAACCCTAGAAACGGAGAAGCGGCTCGCTTGTTCGGTTTATCCTTTCCGACGAATTCTTCCTTACTTCTCATCCTGTTCTTCCTTCGCAAGCTTCTACCCCGTCGCCTCGCTATTCATCCACGGCTTCACGGAAGATCGACGTGAAGTTTCTTCGTCTTCAAAGATCCGTCGTCTCGGCTTCTTCACCCCGTCTTCTGAGCCACGCCTCCCCTTCCGCGCCTTTCATCTGCAACATCGGAGCATCGGAAAGCTGCCGGCATTGACCAAAGCACGGTGAGATCGATCCTCGATAATTTTCATGTGATAACCTGCTTTCTACAACCGGCCTTATTGCTGAAATCATATTAGGGTTTCCGAAATTCCTTGGTTTCCCGAGAATCTCATCTGTTAGATTTATTCGTTTAGATTTTTGATTGTTATTGAGACCTTGGCTTATTAATTTGAGATTGTTCTTGTTCTTATTGCTGGAATTCAGTCCTTATAATCAGAAATTAATGTTCTTCTTGTCAGTTTTATTATTTCGTTAAATTAAATCTGATTGGGATTGAATGGATGATGAATAGTGATTATAGTCTTTGCTGAAATCTGGTTTTTATATGCTGAAATCTGATGTTTATTGTTTAAATTCTGCACTTGGGTTAAATTAAGCATACGCATCGGATCAAGTTGATACTTGATCCCATCATTTGTCCATTGGTGGTGGAGCAACATTGGTTGAGGCGAAGCTCGTTTGGACGTCAGAGGAGACTCCGGACGTTATGGTCATTGGAGGATTTTTAGTGGAGGCGAGCATCGGGCATGATGATCGACCATCGGCATTCAGTTGGATGCATACACCGATTAGAGATGTAAGGCTCAGAAGGCCAGGGATCGAGTCCAGGTGAGGTTGTGCCGGATGGAGATGAGAGGGCTGGGGGGATGTCGGCTGGAGGGAAGGGGGGAGCCGGGTGAGGTTGGAATGAAGAGGGGGGACCGGGTGGGGTTCGAGATGGAGAGGGGGCAGCCGGGTGGGGTCGAGATGGAGAGGGAAGGTCGGGTGGGGTTCGGGATGGAGAGGGGAGGCCGGGTGGGGATCGGGTGGAGAAGGGGGAGCCGGTTGGGGTTCGGGATGCAGAGGAGAAACTGGAGGAGGTGGAGATGCTGGGTGGGGGGTCAGGGGGAGGAGACCGGAGAAGGAGGGCCGGGTGGGGGTTGGGAGGAGGAGGCCGGAGGAGATGTTCGTGTTGGAATAGGTACCGTCGTTGTCGCCTTCACCGTGGGAGAAACCTAGAGCTCTGATACCATGTTAGGAGATCGATGACGGCCAGAATTTGGAGAGAATGGAATACTCTTCATTGAGGGACCAAACCCAATATATATATACAACACAGAATCCAACCCGACTATACATAGAATCCGACCCATCTGTACATTAACAATAACATATGAAAATCAATTTTTTATTCATGAACATGAGGTCTTGATGCAGAGCGGATCATCGACGATCCCTCATAATTGTCCAAAAACCAGGAGACTTGGAGAACAATAAAACAATTCCACCAGAATACCCTTTAGAAGAGTAACATATGCGTCCATTGATGATATAATTGTTTACCGAGCAATAACTCATATGCGGCAATTGGCATACCTTTTTCCAAGAGCACCCCAAACAAGAACGGGATTAGTACGTACACATTCGCTACAATTCTTGTTTGGATGCAACATGCAAACAGAGTACAATACTGACAGCAGTAACTTACTTGGGGTTTCCAACCTATGCAACCATTGATGACATAATCGTTTACAGAGCAATAACTCATATGCGGCAATTGGCATACCTTTTTCCAAGAGCACCCCAAACAAGAACGGGATTAGTACGTACACATTCGCTACAATTCTTGTTTGGATGCAACATGCAAACGAGTACAATACTGACAGCAGTAACTTACTTGGGGTTTCCAACCTATGCAACCATTGATGACATAATCGTTTACCGAGCAATAACTCATATGCGGCAATTGGCATACCTTTTTCCAACAGCACCCCAAACAAGAACGGGATTAATACATACGCATTCGCTACAATTCGATGCAACATGCAAACAAAATACAATACTGACGGCAGTAACTAACTTGGGGTTTCCAACCTATGCAACCATTGATGACATAATCGTTTACCGAGCAATAACTCATATGCGGCAATTGTCAAACCTTTTCCCAAGAGCACCCCAAACAAGAACGGGATTAATACATATGCATTCGCTACAATTCCATGCAAATGCAAACAGAATACAATACTGACAGCAGTAACTAACTTGGGGTTTCCAACATAAAAAAAAATGTCCAGCTCGATCAAGGTATCATCGCCAGAAAACAAATTTTTACATGTAGATGTGATGAAGGCAGTCACCGGAAAGTGTAGTAACTTGGGATATCCAAAGTTTCACAATATATTGGTGGGGCTTTCTGTTGGCCAATATTGGAATGAATCAATCATTATTGGAACAAATCAAAGCATAACTGCCAGAACATGGTGAAAACATTATCCTCATCATTAAACAAATTTTGGCCACCAAATGAGATATAAGAGTATATCTGCTATGCAGCCGGTAAGTTTTCAGCACTCGATTCACTTGTCATGAAGATCGATCACTCTTGCAAACCTTGTCGCTGCACGCCTCACCCTGAACATGCCAAAAAGAAAACGTAGCCAATGTCAGCATCGATTCATTGAACACTGCCGGAGAAAACTGGGGAGGTGTTTGGCATGAGGTACTGCTGTTTCGCTTAAACCTCATCCAGAAGTGGGTAATCCCGTCAATTCCTATTTCCAATGTAATCTGGTGGTTCAGTATTCCGGTTAGCATAGAAATGGAGGTTAAGTATCATGCCCAAGTCCTTCATTCCACCGGAACGTCGAATGTAAAATATGGAACTGCGGATAAAAACGGACGGGTCTGGAATGATGCCAAACACCCCCTGAACAACCAGCAATTAAAACATAACTGACAAATCATTCAGTACTCGAGAACAAATAATTTACAAACATTGGAAGCACAGGTTGAGAGTTGTAAGAAGAGGGCAGGCTTTCACGGCCAATCTGGAGCTCTCAAGGTTTTAGAATGTCGGCTTTTGCTATCCTTTATGATTCATAGATCCATCTTTTTCTGATATGTTGGTTGAGAGAAATTGGTTGGGTGTAGAAAGTATCTCAGGGTGTTGTACTTGCAAGGAGGTTTTTTCTCTTCTTTTTGGGTAATTGGCACTGGGTCAGTCGACCGGTGGGTTACAATAGTAGCAGCTGCCACACTGGAGCATAGGAAAGGCCTGTTGGATAAATATTTCAATATTATATTCTAAAGATATTATTTACTGTAATTAAATAATAAAAAAGATAAAAACAAAAGAGATTTTCCTGGCCTGGGTTCGAGGCGCGTAATCGCTGCCCTAAGATCTTGATCGCCTCCCCACGTGCGGGTTGATTGGCTAATCCGACCCCAAGGTACAACGAACCCCCATTGCCGGGATATGCTCACCACGTGCACGACCGTAGAGAGCCACAAGAACCCTTCATCTATGTTGCCCATAAAAAAGAAATCTAAAGGTAAAATCTAAAATAATATCATGGCTTAGAGGAGGAAGAAGAAACAATTCAGCTCTCTCTTTCTCAAAGGATTGGATTGATTTATAAATACAACAATCCATAACCCCCACATAACTACCATAAAGGCTTAATGGCTATGTGTAATAGCCATCCTCTAAATTGGGTAGTTACATGCAAGCCAAATAAAAGCTAAAACGGTAAAGAATTTAAATGACAAATAAAGGTTAAATCATTAAAGAGTTTTGAAACTTTTAATAAAGAATTTTAAATAAAGAAAATTACACAAAATTCCAACAATCCCCCACAAAGTTCAAAACTCTTAAACTCAAAAAATTATGGGCAACTATGTACTATGCAATCGGTGAAGGTGTCTTCCGACTTGAACCAACACTTAGTGTTAAAAGTTTGGTCTGAGAAAAGCGAGGTGAACTAGGTCTTGAACCAAGCTTCCCTTGGATCAGACTTGAACTATCACACACATAGTACATAAGAATTAGGGTTCGCGGGTTAGCACGTTATCGGCCATGCGCTGATACCTTGCTTCTTCATGAGAGTTTCTAAGGAATAGCCATATTTCTATAGTCGCGGCCCCACGACTACTCTCACATAGGTGAGTCCTCCAAGGGTACCTGCGACGGAGTGGTACCCCGCAAAATCTTGCCTTGGGCTCATTAAGAGAATAAATCTCAACCTGAACCGTCACACATGAGAGCACCTCATCATAGGGACGGGAAGGAGTTATACTCCATAGGATTGTGCTCTCCACTAGACACCTACTCTGGCTTGTTTCTACCCTTTGAACCTCCTTCATGGGATCTCCAATCACAGAGGTAGGGTTTCTACCGGAGGTGCCTATTTAATGGGCTTATCCCATCCCCCTCGATGATTCTAGGACTCAACTCCTAGAATGACCTTTCGGTCAAATAACCAGTCAAGTTATTAACTGATCTTCTTAAATTTCACTTTATAGTGAATTGTTATGAGATGTCCTCTAATATACATTTTCTTGGGTGTTCCTGCTCATATAATTCGTTAGATCATAAAATAATATATATCACACTGAATAACCATTTGCTATCTTAAGAACTTTTCTTTTAAAATTTATAGTTCATACCTTAGTTGGGCACCCCCACATTTTGACATAATGGGATTTTGATTCTATCCCTTTATTACTTTCCTGGAGATGCTTATATGAATAAAAGTTACATATAGAATCTTGCTGAAATAAAATCCAGAGCATCTATTAATATCACAGGTCAACATACTTTTATTGAGAGTATGTAATTTTTTTCTCCAAATAAAATAAAGTCAAAATTTATAGCATGACTATAACATCCAGAAGTGCATATGTATGGATATTAGTTCTACTATCGGAAGTATGCAATCTAGACATGTTAGAAAGTACCAGTATATCTAATTTATGACTAATGCTTATGATTATAACAACCCAAAAAAGATGGATAAGATCTTAATTATATATACAACATAACTATTATCCTTAACATGAAGACAATGCACAACAATATGTAAGCTTCTTTCTCATATATTCTTTCTAACATATATGAAGATAAAGCAAAATCAAGATCTTAGATTGTTGGATAAATATTTCAATATTATATTCTAAAGATATTATTTACTGTAATTAAATAATAAAAAAGATAAAAACAAAAGAGATTTTCCTGGCCTGGGTTCGAGGCGCGTAATCGCTGCCCTAAGATCTTGATCGCCTCCCCACGTGCCGGTTGATTGGCTAATCCGACCCCAAGGTACAACGAACCCCCATTGCCGGGATATGCTCACCACGTGCACGACCGTAGAGAGCCACAAGAACCCTTCATCTATGTTGCCCATAAAAAAGAAATCTAAAGGTAAAATCTAAAATAATATCATGGCTTAGAGGAGGAAGAAGAAACAATTCAGCTCTCTCTTTCTCAAAGGATTGGATTGATTTATAAATACAACAATCCATAACCCCCACATAACTACCATAAAGGCTTAATGGCTATGTGTAATAGCCATCCTCTAAATTGGGTAGTTACATGCAAGCCAAATAAAAGCTAAAACGGTAAAGAATTTAAATGACAAATAAAGGTTAAATCATTAAAGAGTTTTGAAACTTTTAATAAAGAATTTTAAATAAAGAAAATTACACAAAATTCCAACAAGGCCCACATGCCGTTGCCACACCAAGCCGATCGCGCCACACAAAGTGGAAGAAGGGACCCACCTGGTCCGGGGAGCCACCACACAAGTGGAGGAAAGAGCTGCAGACCATGAGCACCCGCAACAGGATTATTTCCTTCCTCTTTACATGTCGAGCGACAGTGCTGGACGAGTTCGCCAGTTCGATTCAGTAGTTAGGAATTTGGTTTTTGTGATAAAGGTTGCACTTCGCTCGGGTGAGACAATGTTATAGTAGACCGACCACTTGAGCAGGGAGGTTCTTGTGATAAAGAAACAAAAAAATCTTTGGAACATTATGCCCAGAGTAATACAGGGGTGTTAACTATCTAAGCGGTCCTGTGAAAGGGGAAATTTGCTTTAAAAAAAAAAATCAAGGCACATGAACCGATTATTATGAACGGATTGGAGAGGTTTTGATTACCCTGAGAATGTGATTACATAGAGTTGAGAACTTGAAATATTATGTCATGTTATGCTAAGGTTTTTTAATAGCTTTAGTCGTGTATTACCAATGATATATTATCTTTTAGTTTTCGTGGAATGAAAATGTATTATCATCTTTGATTTAGTATACTCTCATTTGGTTTCATATTTGTTGATGTGATAGCTGATAGAGTAAGTTGATGTAGAAATAGTATGGTAATGCCAAAATCGTATGTGTTCTTGATGTAGACGAGATATATATGATGATCTTGGTTTCAAAGACAATTAACATACGTCATGTGTTTTTACAAACTTACATTGGACTTCATACCGAGTATGCATGTTTTATAAAAATTAATGATTTAATCTGAATAGCATAACAATTTATATAATGTAAACTTTAGGGTTTGACTACTTTGAATGGTATGACATCATTGGATCAGGGTCCCAACATTAGCAACTCATGCATCAGATTTGAATGATACAAAATTATCTCACAATCATATTATACTTAGTATGTTAAATTTTAATCTATTTATTCTCATTTCAAGTTTGTGAATGGTGAAAGCCATCATGAAAAAAATTAACTTGAATGCTAGCTCATGTTTATTTGTTTAAGAAAAGGTTATCATTATTAAGATATTTGAATTCTCATGTTGAATTCCCAGGTGCAAAAGAACAAAAAATTACAATTTCCTTTGAGAGGGTACAAACAAATCCGATGCACAACGTTGGTGGATGGAGAGAGAAGAGAGAGAGGTTAACCCCTGGCCTCACACCGACATAACCTTAGGTATAGCAATTAGACCCTGGTGGGGGGGGGGGGGGGGGGGGGAGAGCACATCACCTCCATAGATTTAACAGGGATTCAAACCTCCAATAACTTCATTCCTTTCTCCACAAATGAGGCTATTACAATTCCTATGTATGAGAGTAAGCAAATCCTAAAGGACATAAGTACTTGGATAAAGCCAACTCAAAAGCGCACAAACATAAAAACAAAAGACAAACAAAACTCACAACAAAACAAGACCCAACTAATGAAAAGCCCAAAATAAAAAAATACCAAGAAAACCCATGCTTTAAATCTGGTCAAAGAGATGCTTCAACAATTGTGCGTGCTCGGGCACGGATTTGTATCATTCTATTCTGCTATGTGGAATTTGCCTTCACGTTCATAAAAGCTCAGTGAATAATCTACGTCATCAAAATCACCAGGGGTGCCGCCTCGGTCGGAGTAGTTGGTGGTGAAAACCCACTAGATGGCTTATTGCCTAAAGATCTTTCCATGGGTCCTGCACAAAATCTTTGCGTGAGTTTATCTGGAGCCATTGTTGGGTAGTGTGGCATTAGAGGAGGAATGTGAATCAGTGCAAGTGGGGGCTAGATGCATCGGTGGCCAGTTGCCGAGATAGCTTGAGTAATGGGGCACTCGAGCTGAAGGGAGGACCACATGATCAACTGGTGGGAGAACGAGTTTAAAAATAATTAAGTCAATCTCTGTTGATACCACGGGAGTTGTAGGGGTAGGAGCGATGTCTCTATTTCACAAATCGAGGCTAACAATATCCCAGTACTTGTGATGCAGGTTTGATGGAGGAGCAAGTCGCAGACCTAGGGGGCTTTTGGGTAATTTTGGCGGTCACTTAGTTTGCTTGTAAATTCGTTGCTCAACTTCATTTAGAGAGACTATACCTCTCTTGTTTGAGGGGTCTAGGGCCCGGCTTTGACCAGAGGATGGTTTTCTCCCCGGTTAGGGGTTTCCACCTTTGTACTTACTGTGTGTGCTTGTTTGCATTATTTCTGTGATCATTGCTATACGTATTTCACATGTGTGCAACCTAACATGTGCTTGCATCTGCCCGTTGTTGGGTGCCCCAATAGTTTCGACTAGTGGATATATTTTAGCAATGTGATTAGCATAGCTAGTCCTAATAATTTCAATCGAATGTGGCGACTTTCCCCACACTGAAAATAACGAACTCTATCCCTCCCAACACATGTGAACTACATAGCATTATCTTCCCTACTTAAAGAACTCTGGTACTCTATAGGAGGAGAACGATGATAATCCCTTTGACTAGAAGAGAAGTCTCGTTTGACGTGAGAACCCTCCTAATAGCAAAACTCAACACTAGAAGGAAGATCTTTGATCCTTAAAGCCCAATGATATTCCATTTCAAACCTCTATGTATCTCAGTTGTCTCGACCAACACCTGTATTCCTTCCTTGAAAACCAAATGTTTGACTAACATCTCTAGATGGGAAGGAGCTAGATCTATAGGGCAATTTCCTCTGTTCTCTAGTTATATCCGCAAATGTTCTTGTTACCCATCTGACTCCCACAAGTATGTGACACATGGAAAAGAAACCATGCAATCTCTATGACCCAGAGTCAACAGAGCTCGGTCAGATCTGTCTCCTCTAAACTACGACCGAACCCAATTCTGAACAGGTGGAATGAAAATGAAAGGCCGATTCCTGAATAGCCCTAGAGCCTATACCTTGATCTGTCCTATCAAACCCTGACATTCTCTATACACCATTTTGAATAGTATGATTGAAAGGGGCATTTGGCATCTATCTAGAATTGAGGGAGAATCTCCTGACATCATCCATCCACCTACCGCCCCAAGAAACACGTCCCCTTCGAAGTGCTCGTCCCTATCCCTTTCGTCACCATCACTCCCCTATTATTGTCGATATGGCTAAATCCTTGTAAGTATAGTTATAAATGAAATTTGTGATATGTCCTTCAAGGGTAAAAAGGATATGCATGTTCTTAAACAAGAAGTTGATATTGCACCAATATGCTCAAACAAATAAAAGTTCTCCTAGGAGTATGAAGCCAAAATCTTAAGAGGAGCAGTCACATGTTAAAGTACAATGAATGTTGTACTTGTTATTTCATAAATAAACCACTCAAAGGTAACATTTATATTGTATGTTAGTTATAATTTCTTTGGAAGAGTACAAGTGCATAATAATGGAGTCACAAAGTGGTCAATATGTTGATCCACTTGTGATACACCATTTAGACACAATAAAGACATCCAAAATTTGTGCATTTGTGCAAGAAATAAAAAACTATGTGGTTAATATAGTCATCTGCCTAGAAGAAAATTTTCAAATTTGAAAAAAAGTCGCAAAAATAAATATTAGTTTACTTTAATCTATTATGTCTATCAAAGATACAGTACATGAGGATATCAATCACATAGATACACTTACCATTTTTTTCTTTCTTGATTCTAGAATGTCCTCTAATGATGGCCGACCTACAAAGAACAAAGGAAGTCCAATCATATTTAAATTGAAATATAGTGACTCATAATATGGAATCAAGTGTCGACAAATTTCCTACGAAATCAACAAAATATGTCTTTTTTTCATGGGTCCGACATAGAAATTGATCGAATTTTTAATAGTACCAAATTTCCTTCCGACATAACAAAATATCGTACAAATTGACCGACATTTAACCGAAATGACCGACATTAGACCGAAATCCAACATTATGTCTTTTTTTCCAGAAAATTTCACTAAATTTTTTTTATCTTTTTTAACAAAACAAAGCTCATCTTTATCGGTAAAAAACTATATTTTTCCTCAATTTTGATTTTTTTTCATAATAGACAATATTTTTCTGTCATCTTTATCCTGAAGTATTGCTAAAATATTCCATATTTTTTATATCAAATGAACAAAATTGAAATCTGACCAAAAAATGATAGATTTCCATAGAAAAACACCGAAATTTGACAGAAAAATGAAATATTTCGGCAGAAATTTGTCTATCTATTTTACAATTTTTCCACCGACAAATTACCGAAAAACGAAAAAAAATTCTTTTTTGGGCCAATCGACATAGACACCGAAAACAACATTTAAAACCTTGACTCATAACCATAACCATAATCTACAAATCATACCCCATCATACGGGGGCCAAATTTATTAATCCATTGCAGTCGATCTTTTATATCAAGGGATGCATCGTACAGAAACTTGATCCCAAATATATACATCATCATGAATTCTATACATGTTGTCGATGTTCTTTTATTTCTGTTTACAAACCATTTCACATTGATATGACTCCTCTCCATATTGCACATGTTGTGATATCCTTTATTTGGTGTTCTATCACTTTAGGCTATAATTTAAGTGAGCTCCTAATCTTCTATCTAATGTGCTACTTAATAACTCTACTCTTCCTAGTTGCAGAAAATTCCTATGTATTAGGCTCTTCATTGCCCAAAATATGACACATATACATAATTGAACTTACATTATTTTATAAAATTTCACGTTGTTCAAAGGGATGTGGTAATTGGTGGATGTATATTGGATGTGAGTAATGTATATATACTAATATTTGTGTTATGATAGGCTTCTTTGATAAAGCACATGTTCTTCATAACTAGCTCACATTAAGAGTCGGTATGAGTTCTGATTATAACAAAACCACATCAGCATTGAACCAAGAGATCGAATGAAGAATTTCTTCATGCACATAAGCTTAACTGGGGTGTCGGAAGGTCTAAGAGATATAAACCAAAATCCCGAGTAGAAGATGAAGGGCTTTACAAGGGAGTAATGTAACAAGTATTCAGCCAACCAACCAAATTTCATCCTTGTGTTAATGTATAGAGATGGGTCGGGTTATATGTACAGTTGGGTCGGGTTGTGTGTGTATACATATACATATATATTGGGCTTCAGTCCCTCAATGAGAATGGAATCCATCTCATTGAGGGACTGAAGCCCAATATATATGTACATGTATACACACAACCCGACCCGACTGGACATATAACCCGACCCATCTCTATACTGCTAAGATGGGTCGGGTTATATGTACAGTCGGGTCGGGTTGTGTGTGTATACATGTACATATAACCCGACCCATCTCTATACATTTAACACTTGAAAGTTGGAAAAGGATTTGAATTCTCAAAGAATCTTTAGCTCATTGTGCAATAGGACTTCGCCTGCAAAGTGCAGATGCATCTCTGTGCCTCACTCAGGTCATATGCATCCCAGAGAGTCTTCTGCTTTTGAGAGGGTACTCCAGAACACAGAGTCAGAAGACTGAACAGGAAGAATCTGCTCCTGTAATTCCAAGGGAGGAGAGACCCTATGACTTTCAGACTGACATGCAGCGTTCTTGTTTCACCAAATACTTCTACTCTCGTAAGGTGTTGATCGAGGACAGTCTTATTCAAGGACTTCGTAAAAGAAGAGATCAATGATCCTGAAGAACTTCAATATTAAGAGACTCTTTCAGGGAGAAGGCGTGGGATATCCTTTTGTGGTTCGCAAGTTCTACAAAAACATTCGTGCAGTGGTTGGTACAGGTCCCTGCTTTGAGACTTTTGTCCAAAGGACGGTTGTAAAGGTCAACCCCAACATCCTAGCCAGAGTCCTCAGGATTACAAGACCTGCACATCCCGTGAGGTTTCCTCCAGATGACTATGAAGGTCTCATGAAAGAGCTACTTGACGACCGACAGTTTAGTGTGGATCATCAGCGTGCTCTCCAAGAGAGAGTGACTATAGAACTCGGTAGGGAAAACAGCGATGCTATCTGGCACGCACTTGAAGCCAACAAGCTGAAGCCAAAGTACAAGATCCTTTACGCAATGATCATGAGTAACATCATTCCAGCTGTTGGGAACAAAAGCATAGTACGGAACGAGTCCCATATATATGCTATACGCACTGGGGATAGGGTAACAGGTGGACCTCGCTGAATTCATCGTCAAGAGGATGTTGAAGGTCTTTGAGGAGCTGAAGAAGCTGCAAATTTGTCTGCCTTATGCTAAATTTATTCATCAGCTACTTGACAAGGCTCAGATTTACATGCATGAAGGAGAGCCTCAAGAACAACATGAAGAACCTATCCATGAGCACTTCTTGGTGAAGAGAAAGCAGCAAGCAGGCAAACACCTATTCTCCATAGAAATCCTCCTTCTAGGATTCGACCCTCCTCCTCAAGTACTGCACCAGGAGCAAGCTCATCTTCTGCTGCACCTACTGGACCTGCTTCAGAACACCTAGCCTCTCTCACAGTCTCACTTCAACTCTTATTGATATTCTGAAGAGCCAGCTGGAGGTGAAAGACCTGGTTTTGGGTGTTCACATCAGCCTGGCTTCACAAGCTGACCAGCTAAAGAAGCATATGTCTATCTTGAAGCGAATCGCCAAAGATGTTAGGAGATGACGGCTAGGATTTAAAGAGAATGGAATAACTCTTCATTAGAGGACCAAGCTCAATATATAAGTACAATATTACATAATGAACCAGACCCATCTATATACATTAACACTCCCCTTCAAACTCACAATGGATCATATACCGAGAGTTTGCTGATAAAACACCGGAAGCGAGCAATTGTCAGGGGCTTCGTTAGGAAGTCAGCAGTCTGCTCTATCGAATGAACGAATGGCAAGGAGATGGTATGGGCGAGAAACTTTTGGCGAACATAGTGACAGTCAACTTCGATATGCTTCGTGCGCCCATGAAAGACCGGGTTGCTAGCAATCTGAATAGCACTCCGGTTGTTACAAAAGAGATAAGTGGGCTCAGAGATCACTACTCCCAGGTCTAGATGGAGGCGGCAAATCCAGACAATTTCTGCGGTGGCAGAAACCATAGTCCTGTATTCGGCTTTGGTGCTGGAGCGAGCAACTGACTCCTGTTTCTTACTACGCCAAGAAATGAGGGAGTCACCAAGAAACACACAGTAGCCGGTGGTAGAACGACGAGTAGCAACATCTCCTGCCCAGTCTGCATCGGAGTAGGCACGCAGCACCAATGGAGAGGTGGAAGGGAGAAGCAACAAACGAGTGATGGTGTCCCACAGATAGCGGATGATCCGAAGGACCGCTGCGTAGTGAATAGAGCGAGGAGCCTGAACAAACTAACTGACAATGCCAACAACATCGGCAATGTTTGGCCTAATCATAGTGAGATAGACTAGCATCCCAACTAGCCTCTGGTATGTGGAGATGTCTTGAAGAGACTCACCATCTATAAAGAGGAGTTTCAAGTTGAACTCCATGGGTGTGTCAGCAGTGCGAGAGTCAGTGATAGTAGCATCAGCAAGGATGTCGAAAATATACTTCTGCTGGGAGATCAACAATCCACGAACTGACCGGACAATTTCAAGTCCAAGGAAGTAGCGAAGAGGGCCCAAATCCTTCATCTCGAACTGACTCTGGAGGTGACGTTGAAGGGACGCTATGATGGCACTGTCATCCTCGGTGATGACCATATCATCCACATACATAAGCATAACAGCAAAATTCCAGGTGAACCCAGTGACCAGAACTGCACTACGAAATTGCTCAAACCAGGCACGCGGGGCCTGCTTGTGCTTATAGATTGCCCGGCGCAAACGACAGACGTACCCCGAAGGAGCAGAGATACCCAATGGAGCACCTACTCTGAGAGGTCACCACGTAGAAAGGCATTAGTCACGTCCATCTGATGGAGAGGCCACCCTCAAGCAGCTACAATAGCTAAGAGAATGCGAACGATGGTCATCCGAGCAACTGGAGCAAATATCTCCTTGTACTCAATCTCATACTCCTGGGAGAAGCCACGAGCAACAAGACGAGCCTTGTGCGGCTTAATGGAACCATCAGGTCGGACCTTGAAGATCCATTTGCAGCTGACAGGCACCACGCCTGAGGGACAAGGAACCAGATCCCAAGTTTGAGTATGTTGAAAGGCCTCAAGCTCCGCTGTCATGGGTTGTCACCACTCCGGGTGCAAAACTGCCTTACGGTATGACTGGGGCTCTAGATGGGTATGGAGAGCAGTAAGAAAATAGAGTAGCCAAATCTGTCGGGAGAGTAGTCATATCTGTCAGGAGGGTAACTTTCGCGCGTAGAGTAGCACTGAACAAGGCCAGGATCTGCGATCGGAGAAGAGGGAGCAGCTACAGGTGAAGGAGTACCAGTGGAGGCAGTCTCGGTGAGAGTAACTATGGAGCGACGAATGTAGACACGCGTAATAGGTGGTAGTGGTTGAGGCGAGGGAGATGGAGAAGGTGGTGGTGGTTGAGGTGAGAGAGATGGGGGAGGTGGGTGAGGCATGGTAGGTGGGGATGGAGGACGCGGGGGAGGTGAAGGAGGTGGAGTATGCAAAGGAGAAAGTATTGGGAGGGAAAAGAGCGGTGGTGGTGGAGAAGGAGATATAATTGGTGGTGAAAGAACCTGTGATTCAGTGGAGAAGAACATGACATCCTCAACAAAAGAAACATGACGGGAGACATAAATCCGACGAGCCAAGGGATCATAGCATCGATAACCTTTGTGCTCCTGACTGAGGCTTAAATGAAAACACTTGATAGACCTGGCAGAAAGTTTGTTATGCTAATGAGGAGGTAGGAGGACGAGACACGTACACCCAAAGATACAAAGGAAAGAGTAGTCGGGTGTATTGGAGTAAAGACGCTCGTACAGAGTAGTGCCAGACAGAGCAGAGGACGGAGTGATATTAATGAGGTGAGCAACAGTTATAACAGCTTCAGTCCAGTAAGAGTGAAGAACCGAATCAGAGAGAAGCAAAGCTCGTGTTGTCTCGAGGACATGACGATGCTTGCGTTCGACAACTCCGTTCTGCTCATGGATATGGGGACAGGCCTGTTGGTGAATAGTGCCGTGAGATTGAAGGATCTCACACATCTCAGAGGAAAGATATTACTTGGCACAGTCAGACTGAAAGGTCTTGATGCACCGACCGAATTAGGTATGAAGCATAGTGATGAATATCCAATAAATATGTGGGATCTCAAACAGGTGACGCATAAGATAAATCCATGTGTATCTCAAGTAGTTGTCTATAAAGCTAACATAGTACATAAAACTCGAGAAAGAAGCAATAGAAACAGGATCCCAAATATCAGAATGCACTAACTTAAAAAGGGCGGCAGATCGAAAAACATTAACAGAAAATAGAAGAACTAGATGCTTTGTCAATCCGTAACACGTATAGATAGAGAGGGGGAGAAGGACACACGATCCAAAGTGTTCGAATGGAACATGCTTTTGAGTCGATCACTAGACAAATAACCTAAGGCATCAGACGTAACTGACATGGCGGACGCAACAAACGAAGGGGAAACATGAAGATGGTCCAGCTGGTAAAGTCCTACTCTACGGCCCAGTCCAATCCTCTAACCCGTCCGCGAATCCTGCACAATACAAGCAGAAAAGGTGAAGGTAACAGTCAGGCCAGAGTCACAAAGAGAACTAACAAAAATCAGATTAATGTTTAGGAGAGGGGCATGGAGGACAAAGGGTAAGACCAAGCGACCAATGGGATCTGAAGTAGTAGTGATGGATCCACACTGCGGAATAGGTATGATAGTCCCATCCGTAGTGTGAACCTCTAGGTAGGTGGGAGCAGGAGTACAGTCGGTGAGAATAGCAGAGCACAGGTGAGGTAAGAGGAGGCACCCGAATCAAAGATCCATGAGGCAGTAGTACCAAAGGTAGGACAAGCCATGAGCAAGCGAAGAGCTGGCTGAAAAAAGGTGGAGAAGAAGGAGCTCCTCAAGGCGCTGAAGACGATATGGCTCAGGTGGAGGCGGTGGAGTAGTACCGACAAGAGATGCCGGAGTCGCTGTAGCAGCAATTGCAATACTATCAAACTGGCGGAAGGGGGGCTGGTCACGTTCCACGACCCTGTCCCCCTTGACCTCCGAGTCGGTCGTCACGAGTAGCAGGACTCCAGCGTGAGTCCTGCTCGTCAGGTCCCTAGCGGGAGATACGAGGACATATGATATGGGTACACCCGATACAATCTCGAGTCGGGTTGGTTCGAGTTTGAGCCAGACCAGAAGCGAACCAACCCAGTTTGGTTCTACCAAAACCAAACCCAACTGGGCCAGATTTGAGCATAGATTCGACCCACACTATGGTCGGGGCGGGTTCGGGGTTGACAAGTCTAGGCAACACTTTGCAAGAGGAAGAGCAAGACATTGCAGCAAGACATATTGGGTGAAGGCGAGATAAGTTGTATTCTTAATACCGGCTCTAAAACTTATACCTGCAAGGGCAAAAGACATGCATGCTTTTACCCAAATGCATTCAACCAAATGGCATCGTCCAATTTATACTGGGTGAAGGCATACAACATCTTCAATGAGATAACATGTCTTTCTCTTGCTTCCGCACAATGTCGCATTGCACTTTGCAATCACAGATAAATATATATGAATTAGAAAATATAAATATAAATATCACTGAATTTTTCATGTCTATATATAGAAAGATAACATCAATATCAATATCTATAAACATTATTATATATGGGTCCGGTTCTCGGGTTGGTTTGGGTTTACCGAGCTTAGGACCAAATATATCAAATTTCAAGTATAGGTCAATAAAAACAGGATATAGACTGGAGATTTAAAAGTTATAATCCCTGATATGATCCCAATATGAGTTTAACCTTAGATATCATCTTAGTAATTAGAAAAAGGCCATAACAATTGTTTTTTGAGGTGCTTGACTACTTAACAATGATTAGGGAAAAGATTTAACATACAACCAGAAGCGATGAGAGGGTACGGAGAGCGACTCTCTGGCGATTCTAGGCGGCCCCTCTGGAACCCTAGGACGAGGCGCCTTCACCAAGATCCAGCGCTCAACCCGAAGGTCCTCAATGGCGACTGGCGGCGAGGGTTGACCTCCGAGCCTTCGGCGTGGGTCCGGTACCCAGTTTCTAACCCTAAGATCCAGAATGGTCGGTGGAGGGATCTGGAACTAGGGGCCCGCGGGAGCAGCGATCATGGGGCCCGGCCGCGTGGCCCAGATAGAATCGGCGGCGGGTCTTTTCCGAGAGAACCCCGCCATGATGGGGATGTCAGAGCGCCCTCGGGAGCCGAGAGGTCACGTCCGACCTCTTGGGCTTCCCATTTTTTCAGTCCCGCTCCGCCTCCTCCACCTCCTCTCCCCCCTTCCAGCCTTCCGCCACTTCTCCCCCTCCCATCTCAGCCTCCCCTTCCCCCTCCCCCTCTGCGACCTCCTTCCTCCCCGGTTGATCCTCCTTCCTCTGGAGATCAACGTCCTGGTTCTCTTCATCCCCCGTTCCCTAAGGGCTGTTGTTTCCGGTGTGGTAGCAAGGACCATCTCCGGTCCTCCTGCCAAAACGCCATGGTTTGCTGGATTTGTAGAGGGATCGGCCACTCCTCGGTTGCTTGTCCTCTGCGAGTGATCAGAGCCCCGTCAGTCCATAACCAGCCGGCTTTTCACCCTCCTTCTCCTCCCAGGGCCTTCCCTCCCGCTTTTGTTCCCATTCCAGAGTCCTTTGCCTCAAACTCTCTGGTGGCTAAGTTGGAGTCTTGCGCAGTGATCACCACCTCTGAGGGATCCCACAGTCTTGCGGATATCTCTTCGGCTTTCTCGACTTTCTGGCAGTCTGAATGGTCTTTCCCTACCTGGAGCTTGGGTCCTTCAGAGTTCCTGGTGGAGTTTCCGTCCCCTTATGCCAGGCACTCGGTAGTCAGTAGAGTGTCCTTAGAGGTAGGCCCCCTCCACCTTTTTGCCTCTGCTTGGACCCCTTCCCATCGTTCTTCTGGTGCTTGCTCCCGTTCTCTGGTCGACCTGTTTATCTCGGGAGTTCCGATCCCTTGTTGGAACCGCCAGTCTATGCAGTCTCTCCTTGCTGAGTATGGTGAAGTGGCGGAGGTGCGCAATGATTTTGAGTCGACGAACGATCTTAGCGAGCTGGTGGTCTCCTTCCGTACGATCAATCCTTCCCTTGTCCCCACCTCGTTAGTTGCTCGCTTTGGGGACTTCTTCTTTGACCTGAGCATCAGGGTTTCAGAGATATCCTTTTCGGAGTCTCCGTCCTCAGGGCCTTCCTCAGATTCTGGTTTCGCGCCCAGTCAGGAAGCAGGTCAGACCTCCCGGTCCACAGATCCAGACTCAGGCCGGACGTCGCCCAGACCGGTGAGCCCCAGACCGGTAAGCCCCGTTGCTGATTTGAATTCTCCGGTAGTTACGGACCCCCCCGGTTTTGGAGACCCTTTGATTGATATCCCCGCGATCCACGCGGTGGCGGTTCCTCCTTCCAGTGATTCTCGGGATTTCCCTGAGGTAGGGGACCCGCTGAGAGTTCTTCCGATGGAGTCGGATCTCTCTGCGGGGCCTTTGGAACCCGACCCGGTTGCAGATACTCTGATATCTCCTGCTGTGGTGGTGACAGGGGAACCAAGTATCCGGACGTACGTCAGACGGACGCAGAGGACTAGTGACCTGATGCGAGATCTGCGGAGCTTTTTGGCGTCGAGGGCCGTGGAGGATTTTGGGCTTCTCTTGAATCTGCTGGATCCGGAATCGATCGTGCAGATCGCGACTTCCTGCGGGTTCTCCTTTGGTGGTGATATAGAAGCGGCCAAAGAGTTTTTGGTTTCCGCCCAGATTCTAGAAAGAGAGAGTTTTGGCCTCCGGCCAGTTATTGTAATGATTATACTATCCTGGAATGTTAGGGGTTTGGGTGACTTGGATAAGCGCCGAGCTGTTTCCCTCTTCTGCTCTCTCCACAGGGTAGATGTTGTTTGTCTTCAGGAGACCAAGACCTCCCAGCCGGATTCTTCTTTCCTTCGTAGTTTGGCTGGGGGTAAGATTTCCCGCTGGACGATCCTGGATGCAATCGGCTCTTCGGGTGGGATCCTAGTTGGTTGGAGGGAGGATCTTTTTGATTTTCTCAGTTCTTTTGTTGGAGTCTACTCCCTCTCAGTCTCTCTGCGCTCTCGACGTGATAACGCTGTCTGTGTGATCTCTTCGGTTTACGGTCCTAATGACATGTCTGTTCGGCACGCTTTCTGGGATGAGCTATCCGTATTTCGAGCTGCGAACCCAGGGGCCTGGGTAGTGGGAGGAGACTTCAACGTCACCCGGTTCAGCCATGAGCGACGTGGGGGGCCGGGCAACAGGAGTGCTATGAATGATTTTTCGGACTTTATCCGCAGATTTGATCTTACTGACCTTCCTCTCCAAGGCCGACTGTTCACGTGGTCTAACAGAAGGGATTCACCCTCGTTTGCTAGATTAGACAGGTTTCTTACCTCGGGAGAGTGGGATGGCCTCTTTCCCAACGCTATTCAGTCCTCTCTCCAATCAGTGGTCTCAGACCATGTTCCTCTTCTTTTGGATACCTGCCCTAGCCTTGGTAGGCCGCAGAGGAGATTCCGTTTTGAGAAAGTTTGGCGAGAGAGCCCAGGGTTCGATGACCTTGTCCGCAAGTGGTGGTCTCAGACCCCGGTGGACGCCAACTCCGCTAGGAACTTAGTTCGTAAGTTTCGAGTTCTTAGGCATAAGATTCGCGGCTGGGAACGGTCGGAATTTGGCAATGTCCTGACCAATAAGAAGATTCTTCTCCAGCGTATCGGAGTACTGGAAGCTAAAGAGGAGCAGGCTCAACTCACCGAGGAATTGAACGACCTGCTTAGATCTCATAAAGATCTCCTGGAGATGTTGAAAAGAGAGGAGATTTTGTGGAAACAGAGATCGAGAGACAAATGGGTTCTGCTAGGAGACCGTAACACCTCTTACTTCCACAAGGTGGCGAATCACAGAAGGAAGCAGAACTTCATAGGGAGTCTTGCAGTGGGGAGCCAGATACTCACCGGAACAGAGTCTATTCTAAAAGGGGTTGGGGATCACTTTAAGGATTACTTCAGGTCGCTACCTTCCTCCTCTGCCTCGCTGTACTGGAATAATCTTCCTATGGGTCGTCTTCCAGAAGGATCTGACATCGGGAGAGATTTTTCGGTCGAGGAAATCCGGAGCGCTGTGATGGAGATGAAAGGAGATGGGGCTCCTAGACCTGATGGTTTTCCAATGTTCTTCTTCCAGTCATTCTGAGACTGCATCTCCCCGGATGTTATTCGCTTCGTTCTCGATTTTCTCTCAGGAGCGGCTCCTCTGCATAGCCTCAACTATTCCATCCTCGTTCTTATCCCGAAGCGTCCGGGGGCGGAGTCAGTCTCAGATTTCCGTCCGATCAGCCTGTCCAACTGCATGTACAAGATAGTCACGAAGATTCTAGCCAATAGGATGGCCCCTTTTATGGACTCGATCATCAGTAAATCCCAGTCCGCTTTCATTAGAGGCCGCCTTATCTTAGACAGCGTGGCTTCAGTTCAGGAGGTTATTTATCATCTGAAGGAAAAGAAAGAGGAGGGCCTTATTTTGAAGCTGGATTTCGAGAAGGCGTTCGATAGATTGCACTGGGACTTCATTCTCTCGACTCTTAGAGCTAAAGGGTTCCCAGAGATTTGGTTGCGTTGGATTTCTGATTGTCTTTCGTCTTCTAAGCTCTCCTGTTCCGTGAATGGGGAGCTGGGAAGCCAATTCCTGGTTAAGAAAGGGCTGAAACAGGGCTGTCCCATCTCCCCGTTTCTCTTTATCCTCGCGGTGGACGCTTTCGACGCTATCTTATTGCGGGCTAATGCTAATAACCTCATCCGAGGTGTCCGAGGTAATTCCTGGCATATCTCGAATCTTCATTTCGCTGATGATACTATCCTCTTCTGTGAAGCGAAGCTTGAACAGATTGCAGTGCTGAAGATCATTCTCTATGGGCTGGAGTATTGCTCGGGTATGAGAATTAATTTCGACAAGAGTTCTCTTTTCGTTGTGGGGGCCTCTGAAGACCTCGCAGTGAAAGCCTCCTCGCTTCTGAATTGTCGGTTGGACGAGCTTCCAATGAAGTACTTAGGACTTCCGATCAGCAACAAACCCATCTCTAGAGCTCAATGGTCTAAAGTGGTAGAGAAAGTGGACTTGCGCCTCTCGAACTGGAAGAGCAGGCATCTGTCTCTTGGAGGACGTCTTTGTCTGGTTAACGCTGTTCTCTCCTCCATTCCTTCCTATTTCTTGGCGTTCTATTTTGTTCCTTCTTGGGTGATTAGGAAGATCGATAGTATCAGAAGCCATTTTCTTTGGAGAGGAGCTGATGGCACCTCGGGGTCCTATCACCTTGTCAAGTGGGGTGTCGCCTGTAAGTTCAAATCTCAAGGAGGTTTGGGGGTTCTTAACTTGAGAGACTTCAACCGAGCTCTGTTAGGCAAATGGTGGTGGCGCTTGCAGAACGATCAAGACGATCACTGGTCCAACATCATCAGAGATCGCTATTTTAGGAGGTTTTCCCCCCTCCAAGCGAGAAGCCGTCGATCGGGGAAGATTTCTTTGTTCTGGAAGGGTATCTGCCGAGTTGGTACGGCCTTCCGTTGCGGCACTAAGCTGGTTCTAGGGGACGGGAGGAACATCAAATTCTGGCT
Source organism: Chamaelirium japonicum (assembly GCA_947650365.1). Classification (NCBI taxonomy): domain Eukaryota; kingdom Viridiplantae; phylum Streptophyta; class Magnoliopsida; order Liliales; family Melanthiaceae; genus Chamaelirium; species Chamaelirium japonicum. The sequence continues at coordinate 41,651,286 of OX393554.1, forward strand.
AGATCAATGGGTCGGGGATATCTCGCTCGCTTCTCTCTTTGCGGATCTTTTTGATCTAGCTTGGGACCAGAATGCTTCAGTCCGTTCGCAGGTTTCCAGTTCGCATAGAGAAGTCTCTCGATCGGTGAAATTTAGAAGAAATCTTGACCCTGCGCAGCAGGAGCAACTAGCAGAGCTTTACCGCATCCTGTCCTCCTTCGCTCTGACCCCAGAGAGAGATTCCTCGATATGGAAGTGGGAAGCTTCAGGAGCCTTCTCGGTCAGATCTTTCTACCGATTCTTCAATGCAGGAGGGCTAATCTGTCCTATTGCCTCGCATCTTTGGAAATCTCCAGCTCCTCTCAAGACTCGGATCTTTATGTGGCTGGCTATTAGAGAGAGGATTCTCACCAGAGTTAATCTCCGCCTTCGGAACAACCCAAACGTCACAGACTCTTCCTGCCCTCTCTGCCTAGCTCATAGGGAGGATGTTGACCATCTGTTTCTCCGCTGCGCCTACTCCCGTAAGCTGTGGAGGTTGCTTAAGCACAGATTTCAAATTAAGGGCCATCCGGGTTCTATGCGCTCTTTGTGGACTGTTTGGCGGGCTAAGAGGATCAACAGCAAGCTCAGATCGACTTGGGATCTTCTAGTTATTGGCCTTTGTTGGAGCATTTGGAGAGAGAGGAATGCTCGAGTCTTCTCCAGAGTTGAGCTTGCCATATCGGAGGTCTGGGAGAAATTTAAGAGGATGATTCTATCCTGGTCCACAGCCCTCTCTCCGAAGCAGTCAGGAGATATGATCCCTTTTCTTTGTAATCTGTAACTTGCTATTTCTTTTTTAATAATATAGCTTGGGGTACGGCTTAACCCCATCCTCTCCTCCTCGGAGAGGAATTTCTCACAAAAAAAAAAAAAAAACAATTGTTTTTTGAGAAAACCCTCCAAGGAGGGTTGTTACTAGGCTTACATCCCAAAACATCCATTAATAAAAAGATAAACATACAATCCTAAGAAAAATTCGCTTCGCGTTACAGAGTTCATGACTTATCTTCTTGCGAGTGGTATTAGATAATCCTCCCAGCCAAATGTTCATACCATAAACTTTAATAATCTATATAGTAGTCAAATAATCCTAGTTTAGTTATTGAGGAAACAAGAAAAGTTTAATGAAGTCATATGATCTCATGATTGTAAAGAGTTTTTGTAATTTATATTTGACCGATACCAATGAATTGTTTGTCTCTGTCATAGAATATTACATTGATGGCAGCTATCTACATTGGAAACATATAAAAATGACACACCTGATTCATAAATTGATTATTGTTGTTAGCAGTAAACGATTTAGATACTAAGTATAAATTAGTAATAAGTAAAAGCTGAGATTAGAAGCAAGCAGGCACTGGACGGTAAAACCTACTGAAATTTCAAGAATTGGATGCATAGAAAACGATAATATTTACTCACCGACAATTTGCAGACGGTATTTAGCCCAAACACTGTAAAGTGCATTTACAATTGTCGCAATCTGTTATATGTACATGTTTGTTTACCAAATCAAATAACTGAATCTTCTCTCGAGAAAAATTAGCATGCTTAGAAAATCAATATATAGCTATCTACATGATGCACAATAAATTACATTGTCAAACAAAAAAGAGATTCTTAAGCTAATGTTAATATAGAAAATTATAACAAAATGGTTGTATACAAAAAAAAAACAAAACAATACGTTATATTAGAATGTCAAGGAATAAAGAAATTGCATGCACAATGAATGAATATAAAGAGATGATGATATTCATATGGATGCAGGTTAAGGTATAAAGAATATGTTAGAAATAAGGAACTTATAGAAATTCTAAACTGTACACTGATAATAGATAAGTTCAAGTGTTCTCGGGCAAGGAAGTTTCGGTCATGGTTTTCTGGTCCAACTTTGTAGCTATGGTTACTAGCAGGTCTTCAGGTTTCTCTGTTAAACTCTCGGGGCGAATCAGCCCCTTCCTTTGTAACCTTTAATTTAATAGTTCTAATAAAGCTTGGGGTATGCTAACCCCATCCTCTCCTTCTCGGAGAGGAATTGCTCAAAAAAAAAAAAAAAGATGCCAATTGAGATGATTTGGCCCAAGGATCAAAATATCAAAATAAATCACGAAATATCATGGTTTTATGAAATCTCGACACGGAGTCTCATATGCTGTATCGAACAAAATGGGATTCACAAGAATATCACGATATTTCGCATGACACGAAATATCGCGATTTATCGTGACAAAAGACACTGAGTCACATAAATTTCGAAAGATTTCGTAACATTTTGAGAAATATTGGGCTTTTGGCACCGAAATGTTGTATGCTGTATCGAACAAAATGGGATTCACAAGAATATCACGATATTTCACATGACACGAAATATCGCGATTTATCGTGCCAAAAGACACTGAGTCACATAAATTTCGGGAGATTTTGTAAAATTTTGAGAAATATTGGGATTTTGGTACCAAAATGTTGGGACTGACTGGTTCTAAAAGGATTTTGGGGGCTTGCTTCTCAGCAGCTTATTTACATATAATACATTTAATTAAATGTTATTTTACTAAAGTAAATAAAAATAAGCAAATACTCCCCCCATTTGATTTTAATAAAAATATCAAAAAAATAAAAAATCAAGTGAATCAAAAAATATACTTTTAGTTTTAGTAGGAGAAACAGTTTTTTCATAAAATTTGTATGTAGAGAAATGTGGTTAAATCAACTCCTTTTTAGCTCAAAAAATTTCACAAGATGTAGGACTACAAGTACATATAGAAAACCATGGTCCGTCAAAGAAAATTTTGAATGAATAAAAACTTTTCTTTATTAAAACTTTTTTTTCTAGACTTAGTAAAAAAAACAGTGTTTCACATTTTGGCATAATTTTTGCACGATTTCAAACTTGCACAACTTTCTTGTTTTAAGTCCGTTTTCAAAATCTTTTGAAGCATTATTTTAACAATCAACTAATCTTTATTTTGAAAACATTTTTATCCACAAAAAAGTTTAAAAACCATTTGAAAAACATAGGTCAAAACAGGACCAAACAAGACTGCACAAAACTCACAAACTCAAATACAGAATACATGCTTTGTGAAGTTCTACAAGCCTAGATAGGGTACAAATATTATCTGAGTGTTCCAAATTGTGTATATATACTTGGTTTATGACTATCCAGATATTCACTAAAAAATTCCTTTAAAATTCAATATTTCCACCTTTTCTATAAAATCACAATATTTCCACACTGTCGAAATATTTTCACGAAATATTTCCATATCCAGAGTGTAGAAATATTGACCGAAATGGAAATTTCGAACCTTGATTTGGTCATATACAACATGAACAAGAGACAGTGCCTTAACATAGAAGAATCCATGGATCAATCCTAATAATTAGCCTTAGAGCACATAATTTTCAAAATCAGAGTAATTTTCACCGATAAGAGGTTATTTTTGTCTCATTAAATAGTCAAGTAGAGTCGTTTTAGTGGCTTATAAGTTACATTTTCAAGTTTTCTAGATTTTTCTGGGAATTTTCAGAAATTTTCCAGCAAGTTATTATGAGTATAGTTTTTCGTTAAAAAGAATTCAATGTATATTATTTTGGAGGACTTGTTACAGGAATATGATAAATATGTGAATTTCTAGCATATCAAAAACTAATAGCTGATTAGCTGGAGGGGGGTAATTTTGTAACTTTAGGAGACTAGCCAAGTGTATGAAAGGAAACGTTTGGCTCTCTCCTCCACCATAGACTCCCCCACGTGTCTTCCGTGCATTGGTCTATCCACATATATGGGGTTTTATCGCTCTCTCTGGTTTTTTTTGGGCCTCTAGGAAACACGATATGGAGTCAACTTATATGTTTTCTCCTCTTTTATTTCAGTTGCTGAAACCAGCTATATGCACATAGCAAAATAACACAAGTAATAAAAAGAATTTAAGTTGCATCTATTCTTGAGAGGTACTGCACTTGAGCTGATTCGTTTGGAGAGCAGTCACTCTTTTTTTGTAGACAGGCGAACACATCAAACAAGGAGGATGTTGACAAATCTATACCATAACACTAAGTGGAAAGAAAACCACCACTGATTTTTTAGTAAAATATAAAAACTTGAAGAAAAGCTATCAGTCTTCCATCTTCAATGTTCGGTGTATCATTGGATGGAGGTTGCGATGGTGGCAACATGTGCTGGCATGTGGATGCAAGATCGCTATTAACCTAATGTATTGTATTCCGAGTATATATATACACCTTGCCTATATAGGACTCATATGTATCATCTATTTATACTTGGCCTATTGGCCTAATGGAGATCATCTCATTCTCTCCCAAACCCTAGCCGTTTCTCTCTCTCCTCTCTAGGGTTTGTCACATGGTATCAGAGCGAGGTTGATCGCCGATACCATAGCCGACCCCTCGTCTCTTGCGATCTCTCTATGATGCAAACCCGACGCGATACACAGAAGCTAGCTAATTTTAGAACAAATTATGACCAAAATTAACAATTAAAAGTAAAATTCAGCAAGCACTTAATTACCTGCAATCAGGATTTCATAAAGAAATAGTCTCCTTAATCATGTTAGCATGCATAAACGATGGCAAATAAAGAAAACAAAGCAATAGGATTAAATTAGACCTCTTAGGGTTTTGCAAATAACAAATTCAGCAAAGAAGTGCTCATGCAACAGACTAATTAAAGGTTTGGATGACGATCCAACGGTATACCAAGCAAGCCAAGCTAAAATTAGGGTTAGGGTTTAAGATAGGAACTACGGATCTACGGCGGTATGCAATCAAAAGGCCATGAAACCGATGAACATATTATAATTATCAAATAATGAGGAAAGATAATACCCGTGAGATTCAAGATCTCGATGCGGATAGCTATGTCGATCAATATGAACGGCGGGGAGGTAGATGGCGATGAGGAAAATGGAGAGAAGAAGCCAGAGGAACTTCACGGAGAAGACGACGATGAACGAAGGACGCACCTTCCACGATCTCTCGATCAAAAGCTACAAGCTTTCCGATTTTTCCAAAACTTCCTTCATCTAGGGTTTCATCTCCCTTTTATAAGCCCCACAAGTCCTCATAAGGAAGCAAAGAAAGAGACGCAAGAGAGGAGAGAGAAAATCGCATGGGGCTCAGTTTCTGAGAATAGGAGAGAGAGGGGGTCGCGACTTGTCTGCGGGAAGCAATACTGTGCAGGTATTGTTCTCGAGAATCCCGATCTCCTCTTTTGAGGTGCTAAGGGGACCCCCAACTTAAAGTTTAAATTCCTATTTAATTTAAAGATTGCTATGGGCACCCCGGATGGATTTAAACGGCTTTAAGGCGAGGCTAATGGCTCCAATGGCTTGACTATGGCTTCGCTTTAGCTTGCTTGGCTTCCTACCGTCAGATGCGACATCCGACGCCTAACGTCCTCCTGCATAGCACATTTATTATTCATCCACTTAAGATTATAAGTAACCAAGACATAAAATACGTAGGTGCGACAAAGCCCCGCACCATAGGCCAAAAAGTCATAGAGAATGATCCAGACATCTGATCTTTGTCCGGAGACAGGCGATGGAACCCAAAAAACATACTGCTACCAACTAGAACATAAAAATAAAGATAAAATGACATATGTAGCTCGATGTGCGCGCCGTCCCTCGCCAAGAGCCCCTCATCTCTTGTGATCTCTTGTGATCTCTCTGATCCCGTGCTGTCCCGCATCGAGAGCCTCGCAATCCCTCGCCGTCACGCGCACTGTCTCACGCTCCGCGGAACCCTCATAAGATCCCGTGCTGTCCCGTGCGTCCCCCCGAGATCCCGAGCCGTCCGCAGCCTTCGCGCGATCCTCGCAAAATCCCGCACCGTTCTGCACCCTACAGTAGTCCGCAACCTCCTCCTCCTACACCGTTCAGTCGTCCGGCCTCTTCAGAGCCCCGAGCTTGCAGTCGCCCGTTCTCCTCTAAGCCGTCAGCCATCCGCAGGCCCTGTCATCCTCCTCCTTATCTTCTTCGATGTCCACATTTTCTTCAATGACGACTCCGCCGACTTTTCCGGCCACAGCTCCCTATGAGATTCCACGGGATGTTTTTCCTCTCGCAATGGACTTCCTCCTTCAAGAGGCATACGACTGGCTGGCATGGTCAGTCACTGTGGAATCTGCACTTGAGGACCGCAATCTTCGATCGCATCTCGATGGCTCGATCACATATTCTTCCTCTGATGCTGACTATGGCTCATGGAGGCTTCGTGATCATCGCATCAAGCCCTACCTCATCGTATTAGTGAATCGTTCTCTCCGTCGGGACACTGTTGGACTTGCCACTGTTGCCACAATCTGGGGACACCTCACTGCTCGTTTCGTTGAGAAAACGGTGCACGTGAGTATCAGCTTCTTACTTAAGCCCAATCGACACAGCAGGGCGAGTTGACTGTTTAACAGTTATACTGTTGGATGCGGTCCTACTGGCGGGATCTTCAGGATCTCGCTCATGTTCCTGACCCGTCACGCACTTCGGAGTACCAGCTCTATCGAGAGCATCTTCAGCTCTACCAGCTCTTCGCTGCCCTACGACCTGAGTTCAGTGCTCTAACCAGTTTCTTCACAGAGATAACCTTCCACATCTTGATAAGGCTATCGCTGAGCTGGTTGCTAAGGAGACTCATCAACGTACACTCGCCTCCAGGGCATCACCTTTTCCACCCAGCCTTTAGCGTGTCCTTGCTGTTGCACCACCACCTATGCCTTCTCTTGCTGCTACTGCCTAACACGACAGACCGTTCTCCAGCTACTGTCAGATACTAGGTCACTTCGTGGACACCTGCTACTCGCTTTATCCAGAGAAGCATCTCACTTATTGTGATTACAGAGATTGAGGCCGCGACTCTGGCTCCTGCCGCAGTTGAGATCAAGGACGGGGTTGACTGGATCCTACTGTTGTAGCTACTGTCTCCTCAGTCTCGGCTGGAGACCTACATTCCCTTTGCGAGGAACTGGCTCAGCTCAGACTCTCTCAGCAGTCTACAACTCCTCTTGGATCTTCCAGTGCCTCGGCCTTCTCTGCCTCTCCTAGTAGTTCTGTTTGGATACTGGACTCGAGCGCCTCACATCACATGATACCGGATGCCTCTCTGCTCACCGCATGCCAACCTGCAACGCACTGCCACCGATTCACACTATAGATGGTTCTTGTTTAGTCATCTCACAGTTTGGATCTATTACTGCAGCCTTCACTCCTGCTAGACACCTCTCCTTACCATTTGTGCTTTACGCTCCCACACTCCACATGCACCTCATTTTTGTTAGTACCTTGTGTGACTGGTTGTTCTGTGACATTTATCTCTTCTTCTTGTTCAGTGCAGGATCTACGTACTAGCCGACCGATTGGAGCAGGTCGTAGTACAAACGGACTATACCAGATGTAATTTCTTCACTCTCTGACTCCGTTATATTCTGGTTTTTATGGAGTTGTTTCCCCTGATGCCGACCTGTGGCACAGGAGGCTGGGTCATGTGTCAGAATCACGACTTACTCCACTCTAGAGCTCTAGGTCGTAGTCCTTTTTGTCTTTGTCTACTTGTACCGGCTGCAAGCTTGCAAAAGCTGTTACCCTCCCTTTTCATCTAGTACTTCTCAGATCTCTGTTCCTTTTGATCTTGTTCATTCTGATATTTGGGGACCTTCTCTTCCCTCTATGAATGGTTTTTTATATTATGTCTCTTTTGTGGATGATTGCAGCCGTTACACGTGGGTCTACCTTCTTCATCGTCACTCAAATATTCTCTAAGCCTATCAAGATTTTACATCCGTGCTTCATACCCAGTTTAGTCGACGCGTCAAGATCTTTTGATCTAATTGTGCACTTGAGTATCTCTCCACCGCTATGCGCATCCTTATTCGTCCCATGGGACAATTTTTTAGCACTCGTGTCCTCGCATCCATGAGCAGTGGCATTGCTGAAAGGAAACATTGCTATATTCTTGCGACTACCCATGCCCTTCTCCTTTTTGGTTCTGTCCCTAGACGCTTCTGGACTGAGGCCCTTCTGACCTCTATCCAGCTCATCAATATCACTCCTTCATCAGTCCTTCCAAATGAGGCGTCCTCTCACGAGCATCTTCTTTCTACCACTCCTGACTACAGCCCTCTTCGCACGTTTGGGTGCACCTGCTTTGTCCTAGCTTCCTCTCCATGAGTGTATGAAGCTGTCTCCTCAGGCAGCTAAATGTATTCTTCTTAGGATTAGCACTGAGCATAAAGGGTATCGCTGCTATGACCCTCTTGCCAAGGTACAAAAAATCAATATATGTCGCGAAATATTGCAAAATATATCGAAAAAATGAAAACCCGATACGAAATCCCACCTGCAATCTCGAGCAGAACTGGAAATGTCAAAATATCGAGTGGTTTTGCGAAATATCATGATATTTCCACAAAATATTTCCATCTCCATGAAATATCGCGAGATTTTGACGAAATTTCGTGACAATTTTTAAAAAATTTGCGAAATATATCCGAAATTGTGGGACTGACTTGGTTATAAAAGAGAACTTGTGGCCTTGTTCTCAGCAGCTTATTTACATATAATAACATTTAAGTAAATGTCGTTTTACTTTAAGTTATTATAAAAGAGAACTTGTGGCCTGGTTCTCTATTTACTTTAAGTTATTATATGTAAATAAGCAAATACCCCCCTATTTGATTTCAATAAAAATATAAAAAAAATCAAAAACCAAAGGAATCAAAAAGTAAACTTTTAGTTTTAGTAGGAGAAAACAGTTTTTATGGTTTTTTATAAAATCTACATGGTGAGAAAACTGATTAAATCAACTCCTTTTTAGCTCAAAAAATTCCACAAGATGTAGAAGTACGAGTGTATCTAGAAAACCATGGTTCGTCTTAGGAAATTTTGAATGTATCTAAACTTTTCTATATAAAAACTCTTTTTTCCAGATTTAGTAAAAAAACAACGGTTCACATTTCAGCATAATTTTTGCACAATTTCAAACTTGCATAACTTTCTTGTTTTAAGTCTGCTTTAAAAATCGTTCGAAACATTATTTTAACAATCAACTAATCTTTATTTTGATAATATTTTTATCCAAAAAAAAGATTAAAAAATATTTGAAATATATATATCAAAACCGAAGCAAACAAGGTTGCACAAGACTCACAGACTCAATACATTGAATACATACTATGTGAAGCTCTACACCCTAGATAAGGTACAAATATTATTTTAGTGTTCCAAAGTATGTATCTATACTTGGTTTATGACTATCCAGAGTTTCACTAAAAAAATCTATCAAAAAATCAATATTTTCACCATTTCTACAAAATTGCAATATTTCCACACTGTCAAAATATTTCCACGAAATATTTCCATATCCAGAAGGTCGAAATTTCCACCGAAATGGAGATTTCGAACCTTGCCTCTTGCGCGTCGTCTGCGTATCTCTCGACACGTCTATTTTGTCGAGAATACACCATACTACTCTTCCAAGGATCAGGATCTTGCCTTTCTCGAGGTCCCCTCTCCTAAGCCTGTTCTATCTCCTCTGCCTGCCCATCCGTCCCATCGGCTTCACCAGTACCTCCTTCCCTCTCCACACCACTAATTGCCTCGTCCCCTTGTCCCTCCCCCAGGGACTCCTCTAAGACTTCCTTCTATCCGTTCGTACCTCTCTCCTCCATGAGTTGTTTCACCCTTTCGTAAGGTCTACTCTCGCTGGTCTACCCCTGTGTCTTCTCTTCCTTTTCCTTTTGTGGATGTTGGTGCTTCTGATGCCGATGTTACTCCTAGTACTCCGTCTACTGCGCCTGCTCCGTCTTCGCCGGTCGTAGATCCGTCCCCGCCTCGCTACCCCCAGCGTCTGCATCATCCACCTACTCGTTTTAGCCATGACAATGGGCCCTCTGACTACTTTAGCTTTGCTTCTGTCTGTAGCTACTCCCCACAGTTCACTGCATTCCTTACTGTTGTTCATACTAATCAGGAGCCCCGGTCCTATCGTGAGGCAGTTCAGTTCCTGCAGTGGCGTGAGGCCATAGCAAAGGAGTTCCATGCCTTTCAGTAGACTCAGACCTGGGATGTTGTCCCACTACCTGTTGGAGTTGAGCCGATCAGCTGCAAATGGATCTATAAGGTCAAGCATTGACCTGACGGGTCCATTGAGTGGAACAAGGCTCGGGTGGTGGCCCGTGGTTTCTCTCAGGAGTACGGAGTTGACTACGATGAGACGTTTGCTTCGGTGGCTCAGATGAACAACGTTAGAGTTCTTTTGGTCGTTGCGACAATTCATCGCTGACCCCTTCTTCAGATGGACGTGAAGAATGCTTATCTTCACGGTTACTTGTCAGAGACTGTTTATATAGAGCCACCTCTTGGTCTACACGTCCCTCCTCAGCACGTGTATCATCTTTGTCGGGCCATTTATGGGCTCAAGCAGGCTCGTTGCGCCTGGTTTGAGTGGTTTCGCCATGCTGTCAGAGAGCTGGGTTACTCCGAGTGCAGTCAGGACCACTCTCTATTTATAAAGTCGTCCCCGCAGGGCCGAGCGATTCTATTGTTATACATGGACGACATGATCATCACTGGGGATGACTATGCTGCGATTGCATGTCTTCAGCAACACCTGAGGAGCCAGTTTCAGATGAAAGACTTGAGTACTCTTCGTTACTTTCTCGGTCTTGAGGTAGCCTACAGTACAGATGGCATTCAGCTCTCTTAGCAGAAGTACCTTTCAAATATCCTTAGTCGTGCTGCCCTCTCAGATACCCACACAGTGGACACCCTTCTTGAGCTTCACTCGAAGTTACGTTCTACAGATGGAGTTCCTCTTTTAGATCCCACTCGGTATAGGCAGATTGTGGGACAACTTGTCTATCTTTGCATCACTTGACTTGACGTTGCACATGCTGTCAGCATTGTCAACCAGTTTGTTACTTGCAACTCCATGCTTAGTTCACTACGACGCTCTTCTTCGGATCCTTCGTTATCTCAGAGGGACAGTCACTTGCTCTCTATTCCTGTCATCGTCTTTCTCTCTCAGTCTACGAGCCTACTCAAATGTAGATTGGGCTGGGGATTCAACTGCGCGCCGCTCCACCACTGGTTACTGCATATTTCTTGGGGATTCGTTGATATCCTTGCACAACAAGAAGCAGAAAGTGGTCTCTTTCCAATACTGAGGCTAAGTACAGGGCCATGGCCTCCACAACTAAGGAGATAGTTCACCTACGACGTCTTCTTCATGATCTCAGTGTCGTTTTCTCCATACCTACTCCACTTCACTGTGATAACCAAAGCGCTATTCAGATAGCCAGCAATCCGGCTTTTCATGAGCGTACGAAGCATATCGAGATTGGCTGTCACTTCGTCAGACAGGAGTATGAGGCTAAGAAGATTTCACTCCCCTTCGTTTCCTTAGCAGAGCAGATAGCTGACTTCTTCACAAAGTCAGATCCTAGGCCATGTTTTTAGTATTTGATTGACAAACTCTTGGTGCATGATCCACTTTGAGTTTGAGGGGGGGGGGGGGTGTTAACCTAATGTATTGTATTCCGGGCATAAACATATATACACCATGCCTATAGAGGCCTCATATGTATCATCTATTTATACTTGGCCTAATGGAGATCATCTCATTCTCTCCCCAAACCCTAGCCGTCTCATCTCATTCTCTCCCCAAACCCTAGCCGTCTGTCTCTCTCCTCTCTAGGGTTTGTCACAATGACGAAGATTGGTCGGCTATGGCCGGACGATAACCAAAGGGGTCAAGGAGGCATGCGGAGATGCAACAATGATGCTTTATGCAAGGTGGTAGAGATATTGCAAAAATACTATCCAAAGGATACAGTAGGATCAGAAGCAGTAGAACTTTGAAGAAGCATATTGAGATTTGGAGTGATGGTTTCGATTATCGGTAACAATAGCTTTCAGATTGCAATCTTTCTATCCGAACAGGGCCAGCCATGGCCCAATGTAAACACAGGTGTGACATGTGATGCATATCTGAGATGGCGGACGATGTCAGATAAAAGTAGCAATGGAGCAACACAGACCGTGAGACCACAAGGAACGATAGTGCGAAGACCCAATGCGTGTCTCAAATCGGAGGTCGGAGCAGAGAGCAACTCGTTAGTCGTAGAATCAAAGCTGTGATTCTCTATAGCTAACGACTCTCATATCACGATAGGGGAAGAGCCTCAGCACAATGAAGTAAACACATGAAAGAAGAGTTTGATGCATCATTAAAGGATTGCAAGTCTGTCTCACAGACTCACGCAAGGACTTGATAAGATTTTGTCATGCCCTCTAAAACTGCTCTGAAAATTGATTCAAAGAAAAATGATGTTGTAGTTTATAGTTCGTCTCAAGCTTAGGTCTCCTGCTCCCAAGTGTCCCCTTGGGGTTCACCCCCTACAGCAGGTAATCCCTCCCTCCTCCTTCCATTGCCGCCTCTGCCATCACGTACTCTGGCACTACGCTGAAATCTATTTTCCATTTTTTAATTTATTTTTAAAAATCTAAGCATCAATATGACTTATGTGTATCTTCTTTTAACAAATCCCTAATATCTTTTATTAATATTACTTATGCGATGCAAGGGAGTTGGATCTATTAGGAGTGATCATATAGCCAAAAAAAAACATTGGACTACAATCTAGATCTCACTTGATGCACCAAGATTGTCTATGTCTCGGAGGGGGTTTCATTGTCAAAGAACTTGATGGCAGTAATGCAGTTGTATAGGATGCACAATGTCCATAAAATCCCCTCCGAGACGTTGGCTCAATCTCTGTGCATCAATTGTGATGCATTGCTTATGTGGTATTTGGGTGACTATTGCTCATGGGTGTGTGGATTCAGCTCCTCGTGCATCGCACAAGGAGATTGAACCAATGTCGTGCTCTCTGATAATGAAATCCCCTCCAAGATGTAGGTTCAATCACCTTGCATCAAGGGAGATCCATGACTCATGACATTTGGGTGATTGTTGCCCAAAGGATATGTGGGTCAAACAATCTCTCCTAATAAATCTAGCTCCACATGCATCACACAGGTTTTTGCTTGTAGCATCCTAATTCTCGCCCCTTTCTTTTTTTACTTCTAAGTACACCCATTTGCCAAGATATTAGCCTTCAAGTTAAAAACAGCAATACTTGCCTTTTCTCAAAAAGGACTAATGATATTTCATCCAACACAAAACTTGATCCATAGTGGTAAAAACCATGAAAAATCGTGAAAAATAAGGAAAGTGTCTGACACCTCTGAATCACTAAACTAAATCAGCTACAAGCCTACGACAACTGATACTCCTCTGCTTAGTCGAAATGGGCTCAATGTTGGACCTTGTTGAGGGTTCATGGGAACTTCTTAGACCCAAATTTTGGCATTATAAATGCACTATCGATGCTCCTGCATCAATTAACACCACCGGCACAAAGAGAATGACCAAGCTACCAATCTACAGTAGGATCATAAAAATTCCTTCCCAGGATCCAATCTCTCTTTGCTTGAAGCTCTCATAGAAAATGTCTCGAGCATGAATATTTTGACGTCGTCTGAAGAAAGTATCAAACTGCATTTCCCATATCTAACTAGGAAAATAGCCTTCACATACCACAATGAATACACAAAAAAAAAGTGCACTATGGATGTGGTTGTGAAGAAGTATAAAGTACAAATAACGGTTGTACCCAGGTGACAATTTTTGGTAGAAGCACATTTAAAACTAATGAAATTTATGAATCATGGAACTCTGGATAAAAGCAACTAACATATGCATATTAGCTTTAGATACAGCATAAGTATTCCCAAATAAATCAAGAAGTGGCAACACCACATATTTAAAAAATTCACATACCACAATATCTATGCCCTAGATTATAGTGGAAGCTTCGTATCGAATGACATTAGGCTCAACAGTCATTCATGACATAAGAGAAGATAAATGTTAACTGATCTTGCATAGGAATATAACAGGTCACCGATGCATGGAAGTCAATGACTGACCAGTATCGAAGATAGACAATTTCACAAGCACATAAAGAGGGATAAACAGATTTGGATAAAGAGGAAAATACAACATGTGATGCGATGCGGAATGCTTAAATTAATCCAAGTGCAGAATTTAACAACTAAATTCAGATTTCAGCATGTATAAATAAATTTCATCAAAGACCTATGATCATAATTCACCATTCATTCACTACCAATCAGATTTAATGCAACGAAACAATAAAAGGGACAAGATGAACAGTAATTTCAGATTATAATACTGAATTCCAGCAATAAGAACAAGAACACTTTCAAATTAATAATCCAATGTCTCAAGAACATGCAAAGATCTAATCGAATAAACCCTAATGGATGAGACTCTCGGGAAAACAGAATTCTAGGGATCCTACGGTGAAAACAGCAATAGGGCCGGTTACAGAAAGCAGGTTATCACATGAATATTATCGAGGATCGATCTCACCGTGCTCTGGTCAATGCCGGCAGCTTTCCGATGCTCCGAGGTTGTAGATGAATGGCGCGGAAGGGGAGGCGTGGCTCAGAAGACGGGGTGAAGAAGCCGAGACGATGATCTTGAAGAAGAAGAAACTCCACGTCGATCTTCCGTGAAGCCGAGGATGAATAGCGAGGCGACGGGGTAGAAGCGTGCGGAAGGAAGAAGTAGACAAGAAGCAGAGAGGATTTCTTCGGAAGGGATAACCGAACAAGCGCACACGCTTCTTCAATCTAGGGTTTCAATTTCAATTTCATCTCCACTTCATCAATTAGGGTTGTAGATCTTATAGGGGATGAAGGCACAAAGGCACAAAAGGAAAGAAAGAGAGAGAGAGGGGCCGGTCGGGTAGAGAGAGAGAGAGAGAGACGCGCGGATGAGAGGGTGTCCGCGGGAGAGAGAGAGAGGGGCCGGCCGGTTGGGAATTGTGGGCTAGGGTTTGGGTTTTTGTTCTCCATCGAATCTCATCCATTGAGATCTATCCCTAACTTAAGATCCTACGACTTAAAACCTAACACAGAAATGAGTCAGTTCGGCATCTGTGGCTCGAACCGGATGCGAACATGGCTCGCACCTACCCAAACCAGAAATAAAAACTGAAATAACTAAAGATCCGTTGGTCGGATCGAAATAAAGTAAAAACCAAAACTGTGGGGCTTCGATTAAGCTTTCCACTGATGCAGACGGATCGACGATCGGGTTCCTGGATCTCCGGCGCGGATGAAATTACGCCATCAGCTGTAGAAAAACTGCACGTAGTGGCTCGTCTGCATCAAGTCCCCCGGACTCAAAAGAACTCGACTCCTGTCGAGCAAGGTCCTGGATCCGGCGGGGGCTCTCCTGGAAGTAACTACAACCGCTGAATCCGCTCTGACTGCTCTCCCGGGTCAGGTGGCCAAGTGATCCGCCTCAAGTACGCGGCAACTCCATCTCGTATCCCCTGCCCCTCGACGCCAATCGAAGACCTGAAAGTCAAAACCAACATCCTTCGCGGCACGATAAGATCGTCAAAATACTCAGATAATTTCATGTGATAATAGGAGTTTGGGTTGACATGAAATTCAAATGACATAGAAAAAGAGAGGCCGCGGGAGCATAATGTGCTGCGGGTCATCGGCTTGCGCGATTGGCAATGGTATATTGGAAAGGCCGAGGGTTGCGGGTGCATAATGTGTTGCTCAAAGTGGCCTGCGCACGGTGCCAAACAAAGGGATTCTAAACCAGGAAGATATGTCATGTCATCTTTGTCCGGATGCAGTGAATACAATAAGAAATTAAAGAATTTATCATGCCACTTGTTATGATTTCGAAAAATTAAAGGTGATGGGTTGGTTGAAAGTTGAAAGCATGATTCATAAGTATTTTGCATCGAAAAATGATTAAACATGGCAAAATCTTCTTTATTGCTTAATTCAACACTTGGACGATAATATGGATGCACATATGAATGATCTATGAATGTAGAGATGTCAGGCAAATGATGAATGCTAGTGTCATGAATGCCTACAGACTCTAAATGTGATGTGCATGCAATGGAATGCAAAATGTTGTCTAATCCCTTATCAATTCTTAGTAAATCAGATGAACACCCAACTAAACTTTCAGCGAATGGTGGGACGGGCGGACTCTGACTCAGAAGGGCTTGAGGTGCGTGGGATCGGTGCCTCCTAAAACATGTGGGCCAAAGGGTGACATTGATGCCATCCTTAAGAAAAGTATAGGTGTTGGCTCTTCCATGATGTTGGACATCTCGGTCGAACTGCCATGGACGCCCTAAGATAACATCAGCAACCTCTAACGGAATGATATCGCACCAGATCTCATCTCTATATTGCAGCCCAATGGATAACTGTGCCAAACAACAGTGAGTTACCAGCTTACTCGTGGTGTTGTCTAGCCAGGATGTCTTGTAAGGGTGAGCTAATGGCTTAACTTTCCATTTCTTGCTCCTAACTACCCTTTCATTTATCAGATTGGTGGTACAACCTCCATCGATCAAGAGACAAAGGTCCATTCCGTTGACAGTGCAGACTGTTCGGAATAGTTCGAACCTCTGGTTCTTGCAGTGTGGCTTAGGGGGTCCTCCACAAAGCTCGTGGGGTAACAACGCTTTGGGTGCTTGGGGTGATGGCGACTGGTGAATGACCAACAGTGGTGCAGTCACATCATCCCCCTCCAAGACTAGTTCATTAAAGTGTTCCCCATCAGATTCGCGACTATCCTCGTCATTATCCGCAAGATTTGCCTGTGGATGGAATTGACGGCGAGGACAGTCGGCGGACTTGTGACCCGGCTGGTTGCATTTAAAACACTTTATCTGACTCGGGTTGGGTCCTAGGACTCCTTTACCCTTCTCAGTGGGTGCAGGAACTGTGCCAGCTACAGGTGAAGGTCCAGGGAGTGGTCTACTAATGGATCCGGATGGTGCCCTAGTGATGTCATATCGTCGGGACGCAGATCGTGAGTGGTGAGACTCGACTTTCTTGGCCCGACGGTGTGCATCACTGACCTGATACAAGTCGTGAAGGGACACCACCTCCTAAATTGAAGGCTTGAGACCGTTGACATACCTAGCGACGCTCTGCTCCTCATCTTCGTGCAGATCGTTACGAGCTTGGAGCTTGTAGAATTCATTAGTGTAGTCATCTACAGATTTATGCGCCTGTCGCAGGTTTTGGAACTTCTGGAACACATTCTGCTTGAAATCAGAAGGGAGGAACTTCTGTTGCATTTTTCCTCGCATATGTGTCCATGTGGAAATCTTTTCTTTTCCTTTCCTACCCCTAGTGGTCTGCAACTGTTTCCACCAAATCAGTGCATGACCTTTCAATTTAAGGCTGACAAACTTGACTTGTTTGTCGCGGGGGATTTCTTTCCACTCGAAATACTGGTCGATCCTTTCGGCCCATTCTAGAAACTCTTCAGGGTCCATCCTACCCTCGAACTCAAGAATTTCTATCTTAATGCCCTGATCCCAGCCCCACTGGGATTTCGGTCTCCTATGACTTTGCCTACTTCTCCTCTCAGACCCGTCAGAGGAACTGACGCTGTCACCCCCGGACTCTAACTCGCTATGCCCTGGTGATGCTCTAGTCCTATGTTCTCGATGGGGTCGAGGCTGATTTTGGGAATTAGTGAAGGCGACGGTCAAGGTTTCTAGCTGGGTCTGAAGCCTATCCATGTGTTCCTGTTGCCTCATGAAGGCATCTTGCCAAGTTCGGGGCGGAGAAGATCCAGCCATTACGGATTGTCTAGTAGATGCTATCGACTCACTACAAAGAGAAAGGGATGGTCCTAATATGTATGCGATCACGCAATGCTGGGGTCCTAATTAATGCAAGATACAAACTAAAATGAAAGAAGGCAAATAAAAAAAAAAAATTTCAGCAAACACGAGATGACGCGAGATGCGAGAGGACCGGCCGTTGCGTAAGGACGCGACGACTAGTGCGCTCTGATACCAACTTGATGCGATGCGGAATGCTTAAATTAATCCAAGTGCAGAATTTAACAACTAAATTCAGATTTCAGCATGTATAAATAAATTTCAGCAAAGACCTATGATCATAATTCACCATTCATTCACTACCAATCAGATTTAATGCAACGAAACAATAAAAGGGACAAGATGAACAGTAATTTCAGATTATAATACTGAATTCCAGCAATAAGAACAAGAACACTTTCAAATTAATAATCCAATGTCTCAAGAACATGCAAAGATCTAATCGAATAAACCCTAATGGATGAGACTCTCGGGAAAACAGAATTCTAGGGATCCTACGGTGAAAACAGCAATAGGGCCGGTTACAGAAAGCAGGTTATCACATGAATATTATCGAGGATCGATCTCACCGTGCTCTGGTCAATGCCGGCAGCTTTCCGATGCTCCGAGGTTGTAGATGAATGGCGCGGAAGGGGAGGCGTGGCTCAGAAGACGGGGTGAAGAAGCCGAGACGATGATCTTGAAGAAGAAGAAACTCCACGTCGATCTTCCGTGAAGCCGAGGATGAATAGCGAGGCGACGGGGTAGAAGCGTGCGGAAGGAAGAAGTAGACAAGAAGCAGAGAGGATTTCTTCGGAAGGGATAACCGAACAAGCGCACACGCTTCTTCAATCTAGGGTTTCAATTTCAATTTCATCTCCCCTTCATCAATTAGGGTTGTAGATCTTATAGGGGATGAAGGCACAAAGGCACAAAAGGAAAGAAAGAGAGAGAGGGGCCGGTCGGGTAGAGAGAGAGAGAGAGACGCGCGGATGAGAGGGTGTCCGCGGGAGAGAGAGAGAGGGGCCGGCCGGTTGGGAATTGTGGGCTAGGGTTTGGGTTTTTGTTCTCCATCGAATCTCATCCATTGAGATCTATCCCTAACTTAAGATCCTACGACCTAAAACCTAACACAGAAATGAGTCAGTTCGGCATCTGTGGCTCGAACCGGATGCGAACATGGCTCGCACCTACCCAAACCAGAAATAAAAACTGAAATAACTAAAGATCCGTTGGTCGGATCGAAATAAAGTAAAAACCAAAACTGTGGGGCTTCGATTAAGCTTTCCACTGATGCAGACGGATCGACGATCGGGTTCCTGGATCTCCGGCGCGGATGAAATTACGCCATCAGCTGTAGAAAAACTGCACGTAGTGGCTCGTCTGCATCAACATGTATAACAACTATTCCTCTATATATTAGATCGTCACAAACTCAAGATATAAGACTTTAATTATGTGTCCGGGAATACATCGGAAAAGGAAGTCAAAATTCATTACTGTCAAATTCTTACTCTAAAATTAACCAAAATTAAGCTTGATAACCACTAACAACTGAGGAGGTCGAAAACAACATTAATCTAGATTGTATTAACAAGGATAATATAAAAAAGCAAGAGGTTCAAAGAATCTGAACTAAAAACAACGTTCAACCAATAAAAAAAGAAAGATCTAAAGTATAAGGACTTCTCTATGTGCACGTCAGAATATTATATTTGGAATACATTTAGAGAAGAATACTAGTATCTAAGGTTGGGCCAGGTCAGATTATATAGTATTCCTATGTTCCCAAAAGGAGCACAACATGTGAGTGTATTTGCATTCTCGATATAAGATCATCACAAAAGACGGATATTTTCAATCTCCAAGAAAATTACAATCAAAAAGCTATTTTGATAAGGGAAAAATAATAGCATCAGCCTATTTCTAGAAAACATGCATGTATTCATTTTTCAGCCCTAATAAAAGACACTAACAAAATGGTATAAAAGATGAATTTCTGAAATTTCTCATTGTTACTGAACATAATTATTTTTCAGTAATATTCCTACCTGAAATTCAAATGCATCTACAGATGCTTACCCATGGGCATGAACTTCAAATAAAATAAATAACCTTTCCCACATAGCAAACTCATGATCTCTGTCACTAAACAAAATCATCGAAAATGCAAAATGATCAAATTATTTGCAGAATACAATTGATACCATTGACAGAAGACTCACTGGCTCATATTTTGTAATGGCGTAAACCCATCCTAGGCCAACTTCTTCATACAATCTTCTAAATGCCTGCACGTGTCAGTATCATAATAAGCTACAATTTCCATAGTGGCAAACACATTCATCAATTAAAAGAATGAAAATATATATTTTTTATATTGAATGCACATCTCCTTGTGAGTAAATTAAAGGTTTCTTCAATCTTAAATCATTGTTGTCTGTCTCAAGAAAAACTAATTACGCCATGTCAATACACATGCATAGCACTTAGTAGTTCCTCATTTACTCATTTGTCCATGGTTATTTCATCATAAAGTTATTATACCTAGTACATCTTACTCAAGAAGTCCATTAATAACACTGTAGATAAACAAGTGTGTAAGTTTGGGTCGTTATGAAGTGGTAAAGAGTCCTAGGATGAAGAGAAATTATTTTAGGCTTGCTTTTGTCTGACAACAAATATTAAATATAAATCCTCATACAGTGGTGATTTTTCTTTGAACAGTTAAACATAAATTTCATTGACAATAACTTTCTTTCTCTTGTGTAATTGTCCCATATCTCTCTCCTACAACTATGATATACAAGTCCTATGGAATAATCTCCATACCTTCTTCTCTTCCCTAACAAGCCATCCAATTGGCAGAAAAAGCTTACTTCCCTGACAAATCTTCTAAAACAAGATCGTCGCCAATACCCAAGTAGTTTGCTCCATGGTAACCACTTCCTTTCCAAGGAGTTCAACCTTCTTATTAAACCTAGCTTCAAACAATCTAGAGTCCTTTTCCAGTAATACATTATAGAGTATTTGCAATATGTTCAACGGAGTTAACCATGCAAGCAAGAAGAAAATTCAGATTTCCATATATTTTGATACAACTCATCCATGACTAATGAGAAGAAGAAAAGCTTTATGTCTGGTTCAAAATCCACAACATTCTTTCAGTTTTAAACATCCTATTGCGCCTGGAAATATCGGTTGATATCATTCATCTAATGTCAAATAAAGGTCATAGACCCGATAAATCCTAGGTAGTTATGGGGAGAGAGATTCGAAAAATTCAAATAAATCCTGCCATATCTCTCCCACCCCCCTTCGCCTATAAATAAAGGGGCAGGAAGGAAGTCCCAAAAGGTCGGTCAAAAGTTGAAGACGAAGAAGGAACGTAGAGGCTTTACAAAGAAGGAGGCTCACACTCGACGGCCCAAGGCTTCACAAGGCACGAGTAAGCTCATACTACGGGAACGACTTAGTCCACGAAAGTCCTCTATAACGTGAAGACCTTGTATAAGAAGATCAAAATTTTGACTCCATGCATGAAGAAGAAAGCTCGGAGAAGAAGACCCAGAGCCGAAGCTACACTCGTCGTCTTCAACATCGAAGCGGTGCTACACACATTTTCAAAAGAAGCCTTCAACTCCGCCTACGCAAAAGAAGCCCAAAGAAGAAAATCAAAGCCGACGCTACAACTGTTGCCATCAAAGCTTCATCCCCAAAAGAAAGAGGCCGACAAGATAAGAAGATTCAGAGATGTCTCCATCGTCGCTTGAAGTGAAGATCACACCAAAGCCGAAGCAAAAGCCCCAAACTTTCTCTCCAATACAGCACAAAGTCCAGAAGAACTAAAGCACCGCAAGCCTCTCTCCGACTACGTTCAAACGCGAGCACCAAAGCAAAGCTAACGCCAGAGCCATGCCGAAACAAAGCCAAAACCAAAGCAAAAGCCAAAGCCAATGCCAAAAGCAAGATCAACGTCGATGACTGACGATCAAGGATGCTAAGGTCTAGCAAGATCCAAGGGAGACACGAAGAACGAGGAATGACGCCAAAAGTCCCCTAGCCGACAAAAGCTCGAAGCACGGAAGGGACAAAAGCAATGGCAAAAACTCCTTAACCTCTCAAGAAACCTGGCACCTTGTAAAGACCTCTATACTAGGCAATCCCTCCAACGTCTTGCACGAAGAACCGTGGAGACGCGAATCAAAGGGACCCTCTAGAGGATCTCTCCCACAATCTCCTGATATATCTTCGCCGCCCGGGCTCACCACCCCCAAGACCCGGGAGCGGCTGTAATCTCGTGAGCGCAATAAAGACGACCAATCTTTTTCGCTGTCCACAACCACTTTTCTTCCTTTGATGCTAAGGAATCACAAGATTATATCGATGAACCAGTGTCATTGGAAAACATGGCTCAGTTATCCATGAAAAGGGTACAACTATTTGAAATGAGGAACACCAACCTGAAAAGAACCGTTGAAAATCTCAATTCCAAACACTCTGAGGATGAACTCATCGTTAGCTTTCAAGCTAACAATACAGACAAGGGCAGAACTACGAATTCCCCCTTGGGGGGAGGGGGGGCCAAAAAAAATTTTATCAAATGATGACAAGATACTAGCAAAAAGGATCATACTTCTCCCCAAATTAACAAAAAAAATGGATTGAATAATTGAAGTTGTTAGGAGATGACGGCTAGGGTTTGGAGAGAAATGGAATGATCTCTATTGAGGGACTCAAGCCCAATATATGTGTACATGTATAACCATACAACTCGACCCGACTGTACATGTAACCCGACCCATATCTATACATTAACACTCCCCCTCAAACTCACGGTGGATCATGAACCGAGAGTTTGCCGATAAAGTGCCGGAAACAAGCAATCGTAAGGGGCTTCGTCAGAAAATCAGCAGTCTTCTCCGATGATGGAATGAATGGCAAGGAGATGGTATGGTCGAGAAACTCTTGGCAAACATAGTGACAATCAACCTCAATGTGTTTTGTTCGCTCGTGGAAGACCGGGTTGCTAGCAATCTGAATAGCACTCCGGTTGTCACAGAAGAGAGGCGTGGGCCTGGATATCACAACTTCCAAGTCGAGTAGAAGACGGCGAAGCCAGGCAATCTCTGCGGTGGTGGAAGCCATAGCCCTGTATTCAGCATCTGTGCTGGAGCGAGCAACAGACTCCTGTTTCTTGCTGCGCCACGAAATAAGAGAATCACCAAGAAACACACAGTATCCGGTAGTAGAGCGGCGAGTGGCTACATCTCCTGCCCAATCTGCACCGGAGTAGGCACGCAGCACCAATGGAGAAGTGGAGGGAAACAGTAGTGAACGGGTGATGGTGCCTCGGAGGTAGCGGATAATCCGAAGGACTGCTGCATAGTGAACTGAACGTGGAGCCTGAACAAACTGACTGACAATGCCAACAGCATGGGCAATGTCTGGCCGGGTCATAGTGAGGTAGACGAGCATCCCAACTAGCCTCTGGTAGCGGGAGACATCCTGGAGCGGCTCACCATCTGTAGCAAGGAGCTTCAAGTTGAGCTCCATGGGTGTGTCAGCAGTGCAAGAGTCAGTAAGAGCAGCATCAGCAAAGATGTCGGAGATGTACTTTTGCTGGGAGACCAACAGACCACGAGCTGACCGGGCAATCTCGAGGCCCAAAAAGTAGCGAAGAGAGCCCAGATCTTTCATCTCAAACTGACTCTGGAGGTGACGCTGAAGGGATGCTATAGTGGCACTGTCATCCCTGGTGATGATCATATCATCCACATAGAGAAGAAGAACTGCAATACCCTGACTGGAGGAGCGAGTGAACAGGGCATAGTCGGAGTGACGCTCAACAAACCCGGCGGCCAGGACTGCACTGCGGAATCGCTCAAACCAGGCACGAGGGGCCTGCTTGAGCCCATAGATAGCTCGGTTGCAAACGGCATACGTGACCTGAAGGAGCAGGGACGCCCGGTGGAGGAGCCATGTATACTTCCTCGGAGAGGTCACCGTGGAGAAATGCATTGGTCACATCCATCTGATGTAGAGGCCACCCTCTAGCAGCTGACACAGCTAAGAGGGTGCGAACGGTAATCATCCAAGCCACTGGAGCAAACGTCTCCTCGTAGTCAATCCCATACTCCTGGGAGAAACCATGAGCAACAAGGCGTGCTTTATGCCCCCTAATAGACCCATCAGGTCGAGTCTTGATCTTGAAGATCCATTTGCAGCTGACAGGAACCACGCCCGTGGGACAGGGAACCAAATCCCACGTCTGGGTCCGCTGAAAGGCCTCAAGCTCGACTGTCATGGCCTGTCGCTACTCTGGGTGAACAACCGCCTCACGGTACGACTGGGGCTCCCGGTGGGTGTGAAGGGTTGTAAGAAAGGCCTGATAGAACGAAGAGTATGAGGCAACAGCAGAGTGGCCAGAAGTGTCAGATGAAGCAGGAGTAAACACAGAGTAGCCAAACATGTCAGGAGAGTAGTCATAGCGAGCAGGAGGGTGATGTTCGTGCGTAGGGTATCGCCGAACAGGGCTCGGATCCGCGACCGGGCAGGGGAGAGCAGCTGCAGGTGGGGAGGAGGTATCAGCTGAAACCGACTGAGAGGGAGGAACGATAGAGCGACGAACGTAGACACGCGTGACAGGTGGTGGTGGTGGTGTAGGTGACAGGGGAGACGGAGAAGGTGGTGGTGATGGTGTAGGTGGTGGTGGGGAAGATGGAGGTGGAGGAGGCGTGGGTGGGGCAGCAGAGTACGGAGGTAGAACGGGAATGTGGAGAAGTGAGGAAGGCGAGGGGGGTGACGCAAGAGGGAAGGAAAGATCCCGAGACTCAGGAGAAAAGTACGGGACATCCTCAACAAAGGAAACGTGACGAGAGATACGGATCCGGCGAGCCAAGGGATTGTAGCAACGATACCCCTTGTGCTCCCGACTAAGCCCCAAGTGAACACACCTAACAGACCTCGCAGAGAGTTTGGTGCGCTCATGGGGAGGAAGAAGAACAAAGCACGTACAACCAAACATGCGAAGAAGAGAGTAGTCAGGTGGGCTGGAGTGAAGATGCTCATATGGGGTGGCACCGGACAGAGCAGAGGACGGAGTGATATTGATAAGGTGGACAGCCGTCATGACAGCTTCAGCCCAGTAGGAGTGAGGAACGCAGAGATAAGCAAGGCTCGTGCGGTCTCAAGGACATGGCGATGCTTGCGCTCGGCGACTCCGTTCTGCTCATGGGTGTGGGGACAGGACTGCTGGTGAAGAGTGCCGTGAGATTGAAGAATCTCACGCATCTCAGAGGAGAGATACTCCTTGGGACAATCAGACCGAAATATCTTGATGCGCCAACCAAACTGAGTGTGTATCATAGTGGTGAATCTCCTAAAGATATGAGGGACTTCAGACTAGTGACGCATAAGATAAACCCAGGTGCACCTAGAGTAGTCATCGATAAAACACACATAATACATGAAACCAGAAATAGATGCAACAGGTGCAGGACCCCAAATGTCCGAATGTACTAAATCAAATAAAGCATCAGATTGGGAAGCACTAGCAGAGAAGGGAAGAGCTAGATGCTTTGCCAGTCTACAACCCGTACAAACAGAAAGAGGGGAGAAGGACGCTCGACCCAAAGCGCCCGAACGGAATACGCTTTTGAGTCGATCACTCGATATATGACCTAACCTTCTGTGCCATAGGTCGGCATCAGAGGTAACAGACATAACAGACGCAACAGGAACGAAAGACACATGTAGATAGTCCAGCTGGTAAAGTCCTCCTGCTCTACGGCCTAGCTCAATCCTCTGACTCGTCCGCGAATCGTGCACAACACAAACAGAAGGGGTGAAGGTGACAGTCAGGCCAGAGTCGCAAAGAGAACTGATAGATATCATATTAATGTTAAGACGGGGGGCATGATGGACATGGGGTAGGGTAAGGCAACCAGAAGGGTCAGAGGTAGTCGTGATGGATCCACATTGCGGAATAGGGACGAAAGTCCCATCTGTAGTGCGAACCTCCTGGTGGGTGGTAGTGGGAGAACAGTCAGTGAGTACAGTGGAGTCAAAGGTGAGGTGACAGGAGGCACCCGAATCGAAGATCCATGGAGCAGTAGTACCAGAGGTGGGAGACAAGCCGTGAGCAGTCGTGGAGCTGGTGGAGGCTAGGTGGCGAAGAAGGAGCTTCTCGAGGCGCTGAAGACGGTCCGGCTCAGGCTGAGAAGGTGTTGTGGTAACAGTGGGGAGCGTCGAGGCCTCTACAGCAGCCGTTGTACCACCAAAGTGGCGGAAGGAGGACGAACCACGTCCACGGCTCCGTCCACCTCGACCGCCGCGTCGATCGTCTCGGGAAGCCGAAGCCCAGCGTGAGGCTCTCATCCGGACCCCAGCAGGGGTTGCGTGGAGGACGTGTAGGGCATTCACGCTTCATATGTCCGGGCTCCTTGCAGTAGTGGCAGAAGACAACCTCATCGGAGAACCCGGCCGCCAGAACAGTGTCGGAGCTAGGAGCAAGTGGAGGAGGACGAGTGCCCTGAGTCTGAAGGCGGGTCTCCTCATCGACCAAGGCGAGTAGAGCATCCTCTAGCCGAGGGAGTGGCTCACAGTGCAGGAGCTGAGCAGCGATGAGAGCAAAGTCCGGTCGAAGCGCTGCCAGGAACTGGTGCAAGTGGCCCTCATCGAGGTAGCGCTGGAAATCCCGAGAGCGGGGGCAAGCACACCGCTCCGGGATCAGGGAGTCCAGCTGATGCCAGTATGCACTCATCAGACTGAAGAAGTCCTGAATCGTGCGCTCCCCCTGACGTGCACAAATAAGCTGATACCGGCGTGCGCCGCCGCGCGGGAGAAACCGGTCCCGGAGATACTCCCACATCGCGCGCGCTGTAGGAAGGCGACCGATGGGAGCAAGGAGCGGACGAGCAACAAAGTCCAGGAGATAGGCCCGGATGGCCTGATCGTGGCATCGCCACGTGAGAGCAGCAGCTGTGGCTGCTGTGGGAGTAGTCGTGACAGTAGCAGTCGCAGCAGAGGACGCGGCACTGCTAGTGACAGAGGAGGAGCCGGAGAGGACAGCTGGAGGAGGATCATCGCCGGTGATGTGACCCCACAGATCACGACTGGAGAACGCGGCCTCGACGGTGAGTGACCAATCAGGCCAGTCGCTGGCCGATAATAACTGAAAAGCGACTGCCTTCAACGGCGGAGAGATCGCAACGACGGACGGCACGGTAGGAGATGCCATGGAGGAAGCTCAAAAGAGGGGGGATCCGGGAGAGGCTATCGGGCGAAAGGGAGAAATCGGAGGGGCCGGGTGGGTGAACTGGGGGGGTCGGGGGGGACGGGTGAGCGGAGGAGAGAGGGCAGGGGGGGCGGTTGGGCTGAGGCAAGGGGGTAGGGGGGCCGGTCGGGTTGAGGAGGGGGGTCGGGTGGGTGAAGAGGGGCCGGAGGGGGGTGGAGGGAAAGGACAGGGGGGCCGGGGGGGGGGGGGTGGAGGGAGGGGGCGGGGGGGCCGGAGGGGTGGAGGGAGGTGGCGGGTGGAGGGAGGGGGAGCCGACGGGTGAAGGGAGGGGGGCGGGAGGCCAAGCGGGTGGAGGGAGAGGGGCGGGGGGCTGCCGGGTGGAGGGAGGCCGGCGGGTGAAGGGAGAGGGGGCGGGGGGCTGCCGGGTGGAGGGGGGCCTGAGGGGAGGGGCTGCCGAGTGAAGGGAGACCGGAAGGGGAGACCGTCGTCGACTCGTCGTCATCGTCGTCGTCGTCGCGCGGGAGAACCCTAGAGCTCTGATACCATGTTAGGAGATGACGGCTAGGGTTTGGAGAGGAATGGAATGATCTCTATTGAGGGACTCAAGCCCAATATATATGTACATGTATAACCATACAACCCGACCCGACTGTACATGTAACCCGACCCATATCTATACATTAACAGAAGCTATGAAGGATTCTCAAACAAATCTCAAAAAAAAAAAAAACTTCGAAGGGAAATTACAGTGTAGAAGTAGGATGAAGATTGAAGGCAAGGAGAGACTGGAGAGTGGTCACCAATCGCAATTCATGAGGTCGGGAGGGGGGGCAGGGGCTCTGTTTCGTTGATATGAGAGAAAGAGAGGGTGAAAGGAGAGCGATCCCCAAACGATCCGGTCCGATCATGATTCGTGAGAGCACTGAGAGGTCAGGAAGGGGAGAATTTGGTTCGCTGTGAGATAGAGAGAGAAAGAGGGGGGGGGGAGAGAGAGAGAGAGAAAGAGAGTCAAAGAATAGAGTCGATCGATTTGATTTGGGGAGCATTTTTGCTACCCGATTGCTTTGCTGCACGTCCTTACGGCCCAATCATGGTCTGTCACATCGTCCAAAAGAGGGCATAATGGGAAAGTGCAGTCCGGTAGCAACTGTAGTCCCCATTATGCCCTCTCTTTTGGATGACGTGGCAACCCACGATTGGGCCATAAGCAAATGCAGCAAAGCAATCGGGCAGAAAAAAAGCTCTCATTTTATTTGGGTGTTAACAAGGGATCGTTCGGATCGCTCCCGAACTCCCACGATCGCGCGATTCCCTCGATTAGCAGATTTTTTTCCCCCATTTTTTATTCAATCAAAGCCGTTAATTATCTTGTGGATGGTGGCGGGAGGCTCCCACTCCTATATAGCTGTTTCAAGGAACCAGAAATAAGGGGACCACGTTCAGAAATTCTTGGCGATTTCTCTGGTTGCTTTCTAATAAAAGCAACAATTTCTACGATTTTGGGGGGCCACGGCCCCCCTTAGCCACCTTGGTTCCGCCTTTGCATGAAGAGATGGTCCAGAAAATTATTGAGCTAAAAGATGCGTTGACTAGGGAAACGCACAACAAAAATGCATAGTTGCTGAGAACGTCACCTTCAAACTTACTGTTGATATAGGCAAGCAGCGCTACACAAGCATAGCTGCTGATCTGCACACAGCGAAAAAGGCTGTGGCAGAGAAAGACATATTGATTGAGTCTCTGAAGATGGCAGTGATTGTTGAGACATGGGAGTCTTCTGAATCAGCGAAGATCCCAGTGCCATCAGTGAATTCAGTTCCTCTTGCACATCAGTCAAAGTTCATTCTGACTTGTCACTTCGACGGTGAAGTTGGCCATATCAAACCTTACTGTTGGAACCTTCAAAACCTGATGCTTGCCTCCAAGTCTGAGAGGAAGCAGCATTCTCAGCCCACCTCCATTGCTCATGAGAAGAGTTCTCCAAGTGCATCAGCTTATGGTCCCCCTCGTGTACCTCCTCCCAAGGTCTTCCAGACTTGGCCGAGGAAGGATTTCTGCTTTCCATAAGTTTGTGGGAGGATTAGACAGTTGTTATATTCTTGATCATATTCTCTACTTTTGTCTAATAGCTTGTAATAGTGCACCCTCATGCACATATCAAGCATTAATTTGCTTTGAACTTTTATATATTTAGCAATTGCTTTTGTCAATACTAGCATTTTCTGTTCTTTATATGTGTGTGTGTCATCCTACCTTAGTGTTCTCACAACTTGTGAATTGGTCAACCTATCTGTGAGTTCAACTATGTTGAACTCTTACTAGGATTATATATTGAGAGGAGAGAAGGTAACAGGTATACACACTATCAGGCTCTCTTTTTCCTAGTGTGCAACACTGCCATAGGAGTCTCTCCTAACAGAGAATATGAATCGTTAGAAAAACCATGTGAAGTAGATAAACCGAACTCAATAAGATAGCTTTTGTGACAAGAAAAATGAAAATTGAAAGATTGGTCACAGAGATGGCTACTTGTCTCCAACTCCTGCAAAGGAACAAAATTGAGCTTCAAAAATGGTATTTTTTCTAGTCAGGATTTGGACTTGAAAAAGTGAGCCCCCAAAAAGATTTAATGGGCAAAGTCCTACGAATACTCCGGCTTGACTTCTTGCTAGGTCTACAAGTAAATCTTTTGGTAAGTCGCCATCATTGGTCAAGTAGGAGACTTAGTCTGTTCCATATCTAGCTTACACTGCGCACACGGGGACCTTCTTAGGTAAACTACCGTGGCGAAAGATATTTGGACTAAAAGTCTCCCTACCTATCTTGTTGGCTCCTAATCACTCTCGAGAGTATGTTGAGTTGAGCCAAGTAGGTTGAGTTGGATTTCATAAGAGGGACCAAATGCAAGTTGTGAAACTTTGGTTGGATGAGTCATATTTGTGTTATTCTTTCCATCTCATTATGCTTTTATTTCTTAGCATTTCACATGAAATTCTTTGTATAATGCATATTGTTTATTCTTTACCATTCTTGATCCATATTCGAGTTCTCCGAGCTTCCTTTGCATCTAGAACACTACATGTATATCTTAGTGCATCCTTGCTTAGGTTGTGTCTTGGAGGGGGAGCCACACCTTGAAAATTCAAAAGGGCTCCCTACTTTGTCAATGCTTAGAAATTTCAGCACGAAGGGCATAATTTTTCTAGTGTTGGATTGTACAATGGTAGACCGAACAATTGTTCGGCTGCCCAAATATTTCGTTCTAAACAACTATTCGGATTGAGTTTTGCCAATTCAAACCGTTCCATAATGGTCCAGATAGGAAAGCCAATTTTTATACTACCCATCTGAACCATTGTTCGGACAGAGGTGGCTTTTTGGCAAAATGTTAGAGCCCCGAGTTCGAACAGTTGTTCGGACCCCAGGCCATAGACGTCCAAACAATTATCCGGACTCTATAGTAATGGGGAGCAATATAAATAGTCATGCCCTTGTCTCATTTTCGTCACTTCCACCTGACTTGAGCCATAGCAGTTTTCGCCCCTATTTGTTTTGTTTTCCAGTTGATCTTGCACCAGACCTTTCTCTTTCATTTCTAAAGGTGTGAGATCCCCTCGTGGACTCTTTTGAGGCTGCTTTGACTTTGTGCATCTTCTGCAGTTGAGCCTCCTAGCCCTTCAGCTGTCCACCGGAACATATTATTTCCAAATAGCTGAACCGCAATTGAATGTGTCAATTGCTGCTGGAGTTGAGGGAGCAGCAACAGAAGTTGAGATGGGCCCCATCCGAGGACAAGGAGATCCAAATACTCAAATTGCAGCTCCAATCAGACTGCGGCCAGTGAGCCGAGTGTTGCACCAATGGTGAAGAGCCAGCTCAAGTGCCTGTGATGAAAATTCAATACTGAAATGAGAGCACTATAGCAAAGCAGATGGATAACGTTTGTTGTCGTCAGTTCAAAAGCTACCGTAGAAGGCAGAATACTGAGCGCGAGATGTCCTCTCCTGAACCCCTCGACATACCCTATGCTTACTGAGGTCCGGAAGCACAGAATATCTTCAACATGACTTTTGATATTCGGTCAGTCGTGGCAAAGCGAAAAGTGCTGATCAGAGACTTCAGTAATTTGGGACTTGATCAGATCTTCTCAACTCTCAGATGGAACCGATTGCTGGAAGCTAGTGGCATCGCCTATCTCAAGGTCGTGAAGAAGTTCTACTCAACATTCACAGTATCGATGCAAAAACTCTCTCCTTCGTCTCCTTTCATAATGGGATGGGCATCCGCATCACTCCCAAGTCCCAACACAGTGAGGAGTGTTCTCGGTTTGCCTGTCCCACCTCAAGATGTTGTTTCCTTTCATAGGGATTCGCGAGCAAGTCCCATCTCAAGGTCGTGAAGAAGTTCTACTCAACATTCACAGTATCGATGCAAAAACTCTCTCCTTCGTCTCCTTTCATAATGGGATGGGCATCCGCATCACTCCCAAGTCCCAACACAGTGAGGAGTGTTCTCGGTTTGCCTGTCCCACCTCAAGATGTTGTTTCCTTTCATAGGGATTCGATGAGGAAGCACGATTGTAAAATAATATCAAACAACTGGTTCGGGAAATTGACAAGGCCTACCATGAGCATTACAGAGATGAATTTTGCATGGTACCAGGCACTGGGGCTTATGAATTCTTGGAGATTTCGAAGCTCAAGGACAAGTACAGGGTCCTGTATCATATTGTGAAGAACAACATTCTTCCCTACAAAGGTAACAAGAATGAAGTTTGAGCCCTCTCTGTCGAACTCATGTACCCGATCTGATGCAGGCACCGATAAGGTACACTACAATCCTAAACCCTTTTAGGGTTCCCTTTGGTCAATAACTAGGAGTTAGTGGTCAATATAGCGTTGTATAACTCAAAAAGACAGCAAACAGGAATTATCTCACGCAAAACTAAAAGGCTATGGAATCAACATAAAGCAGATTTCAGATCTAACAATAAAGACGCAATATTATCACAAAGAACAGAATTCAGCATATAAAAGATTAAATCGCAGCAATAGATATTGAAATTGAACAACAGGCTTGCATCAGATTTTCACTAAAATAGGTAAAGCATGCTTGCAAAGGTAACCAACAGACTAAAGATAACAAATCTAATGACTAGGCATGCGTTATGGCTTCAACTAGCGATGAAAAGGGGAGATGACGGCTGCGATGCGGAGCGGAGGCAATGGAAACGAAAGAAAAACGATGCGGATGCGATGGGGAAATAAGATAAAAGATAGATACTACCTGGGGTTTCCCGCCGTGGGTCGATTGCGAGGATGCGCCGATGATCCCGCACACGGAGCAAGGCCGGACGTCGGGAGAAGCCGGAACCTTCGGAAAAACACCACCAAAGCCTTCGCGAGGCGAAGTCGCGGATGCGGCGAGGATCGGGGACACGCGTCTCGCCCGGAAGCACTCACGAAGAGTCACAAATTTTAGCAAATGATCAAAACTGAAATCTCATTCTTTCTTCATCTTTTTGTAGCATTAGGGTTTTTCTTTGGATGGCTAAGATCAAAGGAAATAGGGGTGGATGGTGTGGATGAAAAGGGCTAAGAAAGGCAAGGAAAAGGGAGAGAAACAAGGAGAAGAAGAGAGAGAGAAGAGAGGGGACGGAATAAGGGGGGGCTGGCCTTGGTTTCCGTGCGGACAAGGAGGGCGGGCGGTGGTTCATGGGAAAAAGAAAGAAGGAGGGGGCGGTAATGCAATAGAAGCCCTATTGGGCTTAAGATAAGCCCACTTAAGCCCTAATTGAAGCCCATAACTTGCCACGTCATCTAAATTGAGTTATTTTGCCATCTAACCGTCGGTTTCGAGATATAATCTCGTCCGTCGGTACCCCGCAAACACACGCACCCAGAATTTTATTAATATCATGCAGAAACTCACCCGAGAAGACCCGGATTCAATCCGAAAAGCCCTCGGATGAGATCATGGACATCCCCCATGAATTGGGCAAGAACATAAATAGTACTAAGTGCTGGAATTAGGCCAAAAACATATAAAAATGGCCAAAAACTGAAATAACGGCTAACAAGTCCCAAACGGATAATGTCCTCCAAGCATAAAAATAAAAATGATAGTAAATAAGGTCTCTGGCGATGATCTGAAGATGCGGCGATGATCTGATGATGCTGATCATGCTGCATCAACTCCCCCGGACTAGAAAGAACTCGACTCCGTCGAGTGGACGTCCAGCTGCTGTATGAGGTCCGGCCGCTGTGCTCGCAACTGTCGCTCATCCACCCAGGTACAGTCTGAAAGTGGCCTGCCTACCCACCGAACAAGGAACCGTCGGAAAACACTGCGGCGGGTAGCAAGCTCTCTGACGTCAACTATCTCCTGTATCTGCTCTGTCTCGTCTCGCTGTGCATCTGAAAAAGGAATATGTGGCGCTGAAGGTGTATCTGGCCGGTCTCCGTGAAAAGGAAACAACTCAGAGATGTTGAAGATCGGCGATGCCGGCATATCATCTGGCAAATTCAGCAGGTAAGCATTGGGTCCCAACGCTCAGAGAACGCAGAAGGGCCCAAACTTCCTCTGGCTCAGCTTCCCATAAGAACCTGTGGGAAACCGCTCTCTGCGAAAGTAAACAAGGACCCAGTCCCCTGGCTGAAAAGTGCTCTCGCGCCTGTGTAAATCTGCGCTTGCCTTATACTTGGCATTGCTTTCCCTCAGTTTCTCAAGCGACTCCCGTTGTACGGTCTTGATGTGTTTAAGGAATTCATCAGCATCAGCACTCGCAGGACCTGTAGGCGGTAAGGCAGTTCTATCCAGGAAATGGGGAATAACATGGCCATAGACGATTTCAAAAGGGGTTTTACCTACTGAGCGATTAATTGAATTATTATATGCGAATTCAGCTTGTGGTAAAACTACATCCCACTGTTTTGGTCTTTCGCCAGCTAGACATCGAAGCATATCCCATAGCCTACGGTTGACAACTTCCGTTTGTCCATCAGTTTGAGGGTGATACACGCTACTGTATTGAAGTTTAGTTCCTAGCTTTGACCAAAGAGTACGCCAAAAGTGGCTCAAAAATCTAGTGTCCCTATCAGACGTGAATGACCTTGGAATGCCATGCAGACGAACAACTTCCCTAAAGAATAACTCAGCTACATGAGATGCATCAGAAGTTTTCCTACATGGTATGAAATGTGCCATCTTAGAGAATCGGTCTACAACCACAACGATTGAATCGACACGCCGAAGTGTTCGAGGTAGACCTACAATGAAATCCATGGTGATATCCTGCCAAGGACGAGCAGGGATTGGTAGAGGAATGTAAAGACCTGTGTTCTGTTTCCTGCCTTTGAACATTTGACATGTTCGGTATCGTTGCACAAACTTGACGACATCTTTCCTTAAGTGAGGCCAAAAGTAGCGTCGCTCCACTGACTCAATTGTTTTGGTTTTGCCAAAATGACCTCCCAAATTACTTCCGTGCAATTCATGGATCAACGTATCCCTAAAAGATTCATTTGGATTTTCTTCAGAAACGGTCCCTTCATGGGTGTTCTGAACAAGACTCTCGCGAAGGGAACACTCAGGGATGCACAGGCGGGTTCCACGGAACAAGAATCCCTCTTGGATAATATAGGATGCCGTGGGATCAGTGCCCGTTTCTTGACAGGATTCCCAGATGGGACTGAAGTACGGATCAGTCGCGTACATTCATTTCAGTGCGTCAAAAGAAACAACGACGGGCTGTAAAGTGACTAGCATCAGGCCTCGTCGACTCAAAGCGTCAGCAACTTTATTCAGGACTCCAGCCTTATATCTGAGGTTGAACGTGTACTCTTGCAAGAAATTTGACCACTTAGCATGACGTTGGTTCAAGCTACGCTGAGATTTCAGATAGCGAAGCGCTTCGTGGTCAGAATTGAGCGCAAATTCTCGCTGGATCAAGTAATGCCTCCAGTGCTTGAGGGCTTGAACAACCGTGTAAAACTCAATGTCGTATGTCGAGTAATTCAAACGAGCGGCGTTCAGCTTCTCGCTGAAGAATGCGACGGGACGTCCCTCTTGACTAAGGACTGCTCCTATCCCGACGTGAGAGGCATCACAGTCAATCTCAAAGACCTTTTCAAAGTTCGGGAGTGCCAAAACTGGAGCACTCATCATCTTGGTCTTGATGAGGTCGAAACTCGCTTCAACTTCGGGGGTCCAAAGGAAACCACCCTTCTTCATACAGTTCGTGAGAGGTGCAATGACGGAACTAAAGTTCTTAATGAATCTGCGATAAAAGGACGCTAGACCATGGAACCGTCGCACATCACTAACGTTCTTTGGAACGGGCCATGACTTGATGGCTTCGACCTTCTCTGGATCGACCCGTATCCCTTCGGAGCACACAATATAGCCTAGAAAGGTCAAGCTGTCTGTCAGGAAAGTGCACTTCTTCAGATGGATGTACAGCTTGTCTTTCCTAAGCGTTTTTAGGACTTCTCGCAAGTGCTCGACATGTTGTTCAGATGTCATACTATAGATAAGGATGTCATCAAAGTATACGACAACGAACTTCCGTATGAATGGTCTGAGCACCTGATTCATAAACCTCATAAAGGTACTTGGTGCATTCGATAGACCAAATGGCATGACTAGCCATTCATACAGTCCTTCCCGGGTTTTAATGCAGTCTTCCATTCGTCACCGGGTCGTACGCGGATTTGATGATAACCGCTATGAAGATCGATTTTTGAGAAGATTTTCGCGCCATGTAGCATGCCAAGCATATCATCTAATCGGGGAATCGGAAATCTATACTTGACAGTTATTCGATTGATGGCACGGCAATCTATGCACATTCTCCACGTCCCATCCTTCTTGGGAGTTAGGAGTGCCGGTACTGCGCATGGACTCATGCTCTCTTGGATTAGTCCCTTTTGCAGTAACTCGGTAACCTGGCGACGCATCTCCTCATATTCAGACGGACTCATTCGGTAGTGAGGAAGGTGAGGTAGCGTCGCTCCTGGGACTAGGTCAACGCAATGTTGAATATCCCGAAGAGGTGGAAGTCCTTCAGGTAGTTCCTCTGGGATGAGATCATTGAAGTCTTCAAGCAGGACTCGAACCTCATGAGGAATGCTAGGGCCCTCTGTGGCTTCTTTTGTTACGAGGAAAAAGATGGAGCGAGATTCTCTAAGCTCGTCCTCGAAGCAAGCTTGTGTCAGCAATGTTGGTAGGGCTTTCGGTTTCTCTTTTGGTAATTTCGGAGTGACGGGTGGGGGTGCCGGCTCACTAGAAATGGGTTTCAGGGGCTCCCTCTGAGGCACTAAAGTGATATTATAGTCATCTTTGCAGAAGGAGTAAGTGTTCTTCTCCCCATCATGTGTTGTCTTTCTGTCGTACTGCCACGGGCGGCCCAACAGAATGTGACAAATACCTAAGGGCGCCACGTCACACCAAACAGCTTCCTTATACATCTTGCCAATGGAGTATTCGACTAGGCATCGATCTTTAATAGCGCCATCTGATCCTTTCTTAAACCAAGACAAGTTGTATGGCTTGACCAGCTTCTCCGTCTTGAGCCCTAACTTGTCAACCATGATCTGGGCGATCAAGTTCTCGGTACTATCACTGTCTATGATGAGGACGCAATGCCTTCCCTTTGAGGTACAAGTGGTGTGGAAGATGTTCCTTCTAAGCCATCGATCTGGTTCAGGAGCTTTCGGTGTCAACAAAACACGGTGCATGACTAGTGCATGCGTCACGGTCGTCTCGTCAGCTTCAGCGACGACATCATGTGTTTCGTCATCCTCCTGATATTCGGCATCTCTAGGATCATCATCATGCCCTTCTTCAGCCATGTTGTTTAGGGTTTCCTCAGTTGGCTCTTCACTTTCAGTCAGATGGGTCTGAGGTCTCCTTTTTGGGCATTGGGCGATGAGGTGTCCTACTTCCCCACACTCGAAACATTTGTAAGTCGCTCCGGGTGGCCTACTTCCTGTCGCACTTCGCTCACGACTTGATTGGTCAACCCGTCCAAGGGGTTGACTGGTTCTTGATGGAGTGGTAGTCGGAGTGGGAGCAGGTGGGGTGACTCTAGTAGGAGGTGCTCCTCTTCCAGCTGAAGGGGCACCTGGGGGTACTCTAGGGGTAACCTCTCTCCTAAAGGCTCGTTGTTGAATTTTCTCAGCCTTGAGAGCTTGCCTAGATGCTTCCATCATAGTGAGGATGGTCTGCATTGCTAGCGCGTCCTGAATTTGATAACGCAACCCCGAGACGTAGCGTGCAGCTTTCTGTTCATCGTCTTCCGGGATGGCGTTGCGAATGGTCAGGATGTCAAATTCTTCTGTGTACTCCTGTACGCTTCGATTGCCTTGTTTCAGGCTAAGCAACCTCTGGTACAGAGAGGTACGGTAGTCAGGCGGAAGGTACTTCAGTCGCATCTAATCACGCATTTTGGCCCACGTTGCGACCTTTTGCTTCCCTTTCCTAAGGCGACGTGTTTGCAACTCTCGCCACCAAACTAAAACGGCTCCTTTCAGTTTTGTTGCCACGAGTTTGACTTTTCGATCGTTAGGGAGATCTTTCCATTCAAAGAAGTGCTCGATGCTTTCTATCCAGTCAAGGAATGCGTCAGCATCATGGCTTCCCCTAAAGTCATCGATGTCAACTTGGACTCCGTAACCTTGGGATCTCTCAAGGGCTCGCACAAGACGCTCCTCCATGCCGTGCTGATCACGCGCATGCTGCTCTCTAGGGTTTCTGGGACGACCGAACTGAACGTACTCTCGTTCAAAGTCTACGTCGGACTCATCCAACTCAGCTTCAGACTCAGGGGGCGAATCAAGATATTCAGTTCGATTTCGCTCTTGCGGTTGGTATCGGTTGTGATTTTGAGGTAAGGCTTGTTTTTGATTCTGAGGTGGGTTTGGAATCAGATTTCGATTTACGCCCTGGTTTCGATCTTGCTCTTCGACCCTATGACCCTCGGCATGTGGATTGGTTTCTGCCCCTCCTGGGTCCTCTTCGATCGGTCGGGTATTAAGGTTGACGTCTCTATCTTGTAACAGTAATCACAGCCTATCGGTTATCTCTTGCAACAAGGTTGCATGTCGATCCAACGTATTTTGGGTCGCTTCTTGCCAAGCACCACGAGGTTGTGGTCCTCGAGGAAAACGTCCCCGATTCCGGGCATCCCGGTGCAGATGGGTACGATCAGCCATGGGTTATGAGATATGCAGATGTTTCACACGATGCAATCCTAACACTAGATGCAAATTCAAGCACGCAAGATTATGCCCTATGCAAAATCAGCAAAGAAAAGATTAGGGTTTGCTGAATTTCAGCACTCAAAAGAAACCCGAACATGTTCTTTCGAGCTCTGATACCAACTTGATGCAGGCACCTATAAGGTACACTACAATCCTAAACCCTTTTAGGGTTCCCTTTGGTCAATAACTAGGAGTTAGTGGTCAATATAGCGTTGTATAACTCAAAAAGACAGCAAGCAGGAATTATCTCACGCAAAACTAAAAGGCTATGGAATCAACATAAAGCAGATTTCAGATCTAACAATAAAGACGCAATATTATCACAAAGAACAGAATTCAGCATATAAAAGATTAAATCGCAGCAATAGATATTGAAATTGAACAACAGGCTTGCATCAGATTTTCACTAAAATAGGTAAAGCATGCTTGCAAAGGTAACCGACAGACTAAAGATAACAAATCTAATGACTAGGCATGCGTTATGGCTTCAACTAGCGATGAAAAGGGGAGATGATGGCTGCGATACGGAGCGGAGGCAATGGAAACGAAAGAAAAACGATGCGGATGCGATGGGGAAATAAGATAAAAGATAGATACTGCCTGGGGTTTCCCGCCGTGGGTCGATTGCGAGGATGCGCCGATGATCCCGCACACGGAGCAAGGCCGGATGTCGGGGAGAAGCCGGAACCTTCGGAAAAACACCACCAAAGCCTTCGCGAGGCGAAGTCGCGGATGCGGAGAGGATCGGGGACATGTGTATCGCCCGGAAGCACTCACGAAGAGGCACAAATTTCAACAAATGATCAAAACTGAAATCTCATTCTTTCTTCATCTTTTTGTAGCATTAGGGTTTTTCTTTGGATGGCTAAGATCAAAGGAAATAGGGGTGGATGGTGTGGATGCAAAGGGCTAAGAAAGGCAAGGAAAAGGGAGAGAAACAAGGAGAAGAAGAGAGAGAGAAGAGAGGGGACGGAACAAGGGGGGGCTGGCCTTGGTTTCCGCGCGGACAAGGAGGGCGGGCAGTGGTTCACGGGAAAAAGAAAGAAGGGGGGGGGGGGGGGTAATGCAATAGAAGCCCTATTGGGCTTAAGATAAGCCCACTTAAGTCCTAATTGAAGCCCATAACTTGCCACGTCATCTAAATTGAATTATTTTGCCATCTAACCGTCGGTTTCGAGATATAATCTCGTCCGTCGGTACCCCGCAAACACACGCACCCAGAATTTTATTAATATCATGCAGAAACTCACCCGAGAAGACCTGGATTCAATCCGAAAAGCCCTCGGATGAGATCATGGACATCCCCCATGAATTGGGCAAGAACATAAATAGTACTAAGTGCTGGAATTAGGCCAAAAACATAGAAAAATGGCCAAAAACTGAAATAACGGCTAACAAGTCCCAAACGGATAATGTCCTCCAAGCATAAAAATAAAAACGATAGTAAATAAGGTCTCTGGCGATGATCTGAAGATGCGGCGATGATCTGATGATGCTGATCATGTTGCATCACGATCGATACTAGCAAGGTAATAGACCTAGGGTCTCCTACATGCAAAAACATGATTTCAGTGTTTCAACAAGGATCACAGCAACCGATCATTGCCATATTTGAAGTTGATAACAAAACTGCTACAGTACTGACGGTGTGAAGTGGATCCACGGGAAGAGATCCCGCAACCAATGAAAGTTCTCATTCGAGCTTATCTGCAGAAAAGCAAGAGTGCTGTCAAGAAGCCCGTGGAGGCTACTTCTCTTGCCCCTGAAGTTGGTCCTTCTGCAATTACTCAGTCACTCTAGACAGTTATTGGGTTTTTGAATCAATTGATAGCTGGCCAACAAGAGATGAAGAAAACTCAGGATGAACAATCCCAACATATCGACAAGCTACTTTCTAATTCCACCAAGCTTCACACACAGTCTAATGAGATGATCGATGACATGGCTAATTGTCTAAGTAGATTCGAAGAAGCACAAGAGTC
This sequence comes from Chamaelirium japonicum, assembly GCA_947650365.1. Classification (NCBI taxonomy): domain Eukaryota; kingdom Viridiplantae; phylum Streptophyta; class Magnoliopsida; order Liliales; family Melanthiaceae; genus Chamaelirium; species Chamaelirium japonicum. The sequence goes on from OX393554.1 coordinate 41,691,567, forward strand.
GATTATCCTTTTAGAAGGTGGAGGTGAGAATCAGGAAGAATGGGACCTCAAGGATAGGTGCCGGTCCGAGATGAGGGTCAAGTAACAGAAGATTGGGAAAGATATTTTTCAGATCTTGCGAGAGTGGGGCCTTTGGATTGATGCAACCGAGGCTACGGTTAGTAGAATCCTATCCGCTTTCTTATGGTAGCGAGGTGGCGTCAGTTGGAAGACTCGTTCCCATTCCTTGCTCATGATTATCTTTTCATTTCCCACTCGTTGTATTCTAGGGCTTCGTCCCTAGATGTATTTGTATATGTCTTGATTGTACTTCCAAGACTATTACTTTATGCTTCGTGTAAACATTTTTATGCTAGATGCTGTCTTCAAGTACATAATCTTATGTTTGACGTGTTTAGTATAGTCGCATACCACTATGCATTGGCATTCTTGTTTAGTATCATTCATTCCTTGATATATCTTTCATGTTAGGAAAGTTATTCTTGACTGACAACTCTTATGCTTGTCACATACCTGTGCTGAACTTAACGATACCCAAGCATTGGCATATTTTGTGTTAAAAAGGGTGAGACATTTCTCCACTAGCAAGGGGGGGAAGTCTTGAACTCGTGCAAATTATTTGTTCTTCGTTGGATGTTTCAGGTTATTTCATTGCATCATTAATCATCTTTAATGTAAGTTTGGTTATATGAATATTTACTTCTTAGTTCTTGCTTGCATCTATGTTTAGATACTTGTTTGGGTGATAAACAAACATTGTGTTATTACTGAAATTATATAAAAAAAAGGCTGTAGTCATCTCTTTTATCTTAAATTTTAGTAAGCACTCATCTAATTTTATCGAGTATCATATCTATAATAATCACAATTGTTTGGCATGCATCACTAGCACACACCAAGTTGCATCACTCTCTTACATACGAAAATATTATGACATCGTGATTGTACACGTAAAATGAGGGATAAACAAGGTGGATGAAAGCATCTTAATCCCAAACAGGTTTCAATCACCAAGCATTATATGTCGCCTTCCATTTCGATCAAATCCAACAACAGACTCAGCCTCCTCTTTCTTTCTCATCATCTTCTCATTCTTAGGGTGGATCTAGCCCCCCCCCCCCAACAACCCAACCTCTAACGTTTATTGCTCCTGGTGCCTGGTGCTCATGTGCCTAGTGGCATAAATATCAAAGTCCACTTTCACGATATTAGCTACCCAAGTCTGAAAGTTTTTGCATCCCTTTTGCATGCATGGTAAGTCTTAGGGATAACATCTAGAATTTTTCCAACTCAAGCGACACGATCATCTCACCAAGACCCTGGACCTGGATTATTCATCCGTGAGATCATTTATACAATCCTTCTCACAAGTATACATTAATATTCGATGTATACGTATATTGAAAATCCTTTGACAGAAACGATGACCCACATATCTCGATCAAGGATGTAACCTCTGATCATATTTCTTTATCGACTATCAATTTTAAAAAGAATATAGATATGGATGAAATTCATTGAAAAAATCCTTATAAGGTATCGATTCCCATTTCTGCATACAGTGGCCACTCATTATGCTCCTTTTAATAGACCATTGGATTGAGTTATTTTAAAAAGCAACCATCATAAGTCACTACAAGAAGACATTATGTCCTCACTAATAGTACCATCACAAGCCTGTATGCATCCGAAGTTCCATTTCATTTATCCAACAGTGATATTTTGTTGAAGTAGTCACTAGTATGGAGAGGTCAATATGGAACACAGCCCATATGGTATAGCCATACAGCTATCCGCACGCAACCGTATGAGTCAGAATTTGTTACATTCAGTGTAGCATGTTAGTGTTCTTTCACATGCATACAAAGGCAATCCGTCCAATGACATGCAACGCATATCATCACTCACTTGGTTATGTCACCTTTAGGCTTTAGCAAAGTCACATGTGGAATTTGTGAGGACATTAGACTAAGACTAATCATGATATAAGGCTAATGTTCATTAGACATCCATAAATTGTCCAATACATTACTTCGTAAATATGTCTTTAGAAGATACATGATACATCTAGCATTCCTTTGATCATCCCAATTGATGCATGCACATCACTATTTTTGAGCATGGGGACCATCAGATTGGACTCCTAGCACTACATCTGATCGACGGCAATGTTGAAGTCCATGTGGAGGGTAAAACCTATTGATATGAGAATGAGGTACTCATACTAGTATTTGTGGGTTTTTTTTTATGCATTTATTCCATTGGTAAAGCGGATAAGGAATTTCTACTCTGAGGGTTAACGTGAAAACATCCCCTCTAACCTTGACAAGCAAGGGATCCATCCTCTCTCTCTCGACTCTGAAAACCTAAACCTTCAATTCAATGAGTACCTTCAATTCAATGATGTGCCGCATTATGATCTAATCCTTTGTAGCCACTCCATCATATTTGATGCAAGTCTTCGATAAAAAAATCTACTTTTTGGCTCTAGCCATAGTAAAGGGTGAAGAAGTTTATTTTACTTAACATGCTACCTCTATTTATTTCTTCTTCATAGTCATCATTGTCATCCCAGTCCAATCCCATCAAGATTAGGCTGATTATATAGAAGATTGACAAGAATTTTTTGACCACCTGTCAAACTTGCATAAACCTCTAAGATTGGTGGTATACTTACTTGCAAGATCTTCAGGTGCCAAGAAACCTGAAGATCAGTTGGCAGATATGGAGATCTACCTTGTTGGTTGTGGAGATTAACCTCATGCAACTAGGGAGCAACCCTCTATCGTTCCTCTAGACTAGGAAACAGATTAAAAGAAGAGGGCAAAAGGCAAGATTTCATACAAGTAATTGCAATCATCTCAGTTGAATAAATTATAAGCCAAAGAGTTGAATTCAGTGAGCAATCCCATACATCTATTGATTTCTGGAATGCTATCAAACGGTCTAGATCAATCAGGTAGGGAAAGGGGTCACCGCCTTCATGGAAGTTGCAGCTTCCCATCCATGGGTTGGGAAAGCCACTAATCCATGGTATCCTCCCATGGTATGAACTCATATAGCTCTCTAGTGATCCTTCCCTCAACATAGTACTAGACTTCTCAAAAAATAACGTAGTACTAGACTCACCAATCTGAAAAAAATGCACTTAGACACTCTGTAGTCTGTAGCCACCAGGGACAGCACTGAACGAGAAAACTCTAAAGAACCATTGGGAATATCCTGACCTCCACGCTGTCATATTCATGTTCTTCTAAGATGATGACTTGTCTGCTCTAAGAATGGTATTCTGCCAATTGTCTTGTCCTCTCCAACACACATCTATGTTGGAGGTCCATGTTATGATCAATTTTCTTGGAAGATTTAATGGATGGATACATTTAGAGGCAAGGCGCCTTTATCACCCTATTGGAACAGGGGAAAAGCTCCTACCATCATTATTTCCATTACAAAGGGTGTCAAGGAGTGGTGAAACTGCACACAACACATTGATTGGCTTCGTCAAAATTCAAGTAAACTCGTCATGTGTTGTAAGTGCCTAATAAGATACTATATGGTCTCATATTCAGTTATGACCTAATTAAGCATAATCATCCCTACAATGACAATTTAGAAATTTGACTTAGATCTTAATGTCTAATTTCCTAGAGTAAGAATGAATATCTGCTATGTTGAGATGTTCATGCCTCACACGGGTTAGTCTCACATCAGTAATGGGAGCAAGCAAGCAATCCCTTTCCCCGCCACCCGGCTGTCCTCTTCTCCGACATGAGCTTCGACAGCCCGGCCGCTTGACTGTCCTCTTCTCTAACCAGTCATCAGCTCCAGATCTGCACCTCCCCCTTTGACAGCCTCCATCTCCTTCCCGGACCTCCTCCGTTCCCGGATCTGCACCGACAGCTCCGTTCCCAGATCTGTGGCATGATCCTTTGCTGAATTCCTTACCGAACTCCTCTTCATCGTAAACCAACTTAATGATGTTTATATCCAGAATGTGAAGATTCCATCAATAGGTAAAATGTAAGAAAACAAAGAACAAAATGATGCTACTGCTATCAGGAAATGACCACCTCCTATTTATGGTCAAAGATCTAAAAAAGTAAATAACACATGATAGTCGTTGGTAAAAAAGGTAATTATTTTTGGATCCAGTTAAATATTAGAGGGGGGAAGGAGGTCATACATTAACATCTTTAAGTACAGTTCCATCCGAAAGGACAGCATGGATTCGTCCCATAACCTAAACAAGAGAAGGATGTAATGAGTAGAATAATAACGTACAATATAAATTCTATAAACTGTCATATACAAAATAAAAAATGTGTGGATCCATGTAATATGTCCTTGTACCATTCTTTTTTATTACAAAATGATGGTTAAGGTTGCACATTTTCATGAGTAATAAAGTACAGTAATATAAGAAGTAAGAAACATAACACGTTAATAATTGTAACCAAGTACATCATTGTCCTACCCAATAAGGTCACCAGTTTTAATTTTACAACTAGTGGCAGCCCTTCAATTTACTAAGGATACATTAAGAAGATCACAGTATCTTAATCAAGTAGATTTGAAGCATTTCATACTTTTTATTATGGAATAAGAATGATAATTAAATTCATAAGAATGAGGAAATCTCAATGGAGAGTTCTAAAATGTCTATTGTTTCAGGTTAATTAACAGAAGTCTCTATCCTAGAACTAGTAATAAGATACATACATAATCGATAAACCTTCTTAAAGGGCTAACTAGAGTACACAATCTCTAGTTCATGTTCAACTACTTAGAAACAAACAAAGATGGTGATGCGGATCAGAAACCCAATGAGAGTTGGACGCAAACATATCATAGAAGACGGCTTCGGATCTGAGATTTGACACTTTCGGGAGATACAGAACAACTGAATTATCTAAAGGAGTTCTTTGTTTTCTTTATTGGGATAAGTATTTTCCGTTTTGTAGTTAATTTTAAGTTTTGGACCTGTTAACATATGTATAAATGGGTTAGGTTACATGTATAGATGGGTCGGGTTACATGTCTCCATCATTGTATATATTGGGCTCAGTCCCCCTAATGAGAATTATTCCATTCCCTCCAAACCCTAGTAGTCACCTTCTAACATGGTATCAAATCTCTACAAGCTCTAGGGTTTTCTTTTCTGCGACGACGACAACAATCGGCAGCCCCTCCTCTCATTGGCGACCCTCCTCCCACCGGCGGTCCCCCCTTTCCTCGCTGCTACTCCTCCCACTAGCAGCCCCCCTCATCCTGCTGCCCCTTCTCTCCCCGTCACCCTCCTCGATCCCCCTTCCCCTCCCCGATCCTCGCCGCCCTCCTCCCCACAGCCACCCCCTACCCGCAACGCTCCTCCCCCCCCGCGCAGCCCTTCCTCGCAGACCCCTTACCCGCAGCCCCCCACTATCCGCCACCCCAACACCCCACCGAACCTCTCCTCCTACCCCTTGCATCCCCCCGCAGCACCCCATCGCACCTCCTTTGCTCCCAGCCACCCAGCACCCCACCGCACCTCTCCTACTCCTAGACCCGGTAGCCCACCACCACCACAACCCACTTGTCACCTCCCTTGCTTCCTCTAGCTGTCACGACTACTTCCTCTAGCTGCAGCACGCCACCTCCGCCACAACCCTTCCATCACCACCGCCACCGCTGCCTTCTCTAGCTGCTACTACCTGCTCACAGTTGTTGCCCCGACCTGTGTCGTTTGCTACTCCAACTTCCTCCGCTCCGTCGAGATTGCTCCGTAAAGGTCGCTGCTCTGTCGATCTCCTCTTCTACTCCATCATGGTTGGATCTCCTCCGTTGTTCCATCGCGGATCCCCATCTCAGTTTCTCCCCTCTGCTTCGTCGGTTCCCTATTGTCTCTCGTCAAGGGTTTCCGAGGGCACTTCTACACTCGCCTCCGTGTCGCCTCACTGTTGCGCGATGATGGCCTCTCTTGGCACTATGGCCTTCCATTATACTTCTCCACCACTCCGCTTTGTGCGTGTTCTCGGGCCGGGTCCCTCCGTCAAGACAGCCGGTTGTGGACGTGGTCAGCCTCTCCTCCGCCATAGTGGCGACATTAAAACTATTATCGATCCAGTTACTTTGGCACCTCCCGTCACCGCTACTGCTCTGCCCTGGTTTGACTCCGACCATATTCAGTGACTTGAGGAGCTATTTCTCCGGTACCTCGTCTCTATCAGCTTTTCCATAGCTCACGGTCTGTCCATCACTTCTAGTACTGCTGCTCTATGGATCTTCGACTTTGGTGCCTCTTGCCACCTCACCTGTGATTCTACCGTACTTACCAATTGTACCCCTACTCCCACCCACCTGGGGGTCCGCACTGCTGATGGAGCTCCCGTACCTATTTCATAGTGTGGATCTATCACCTCTGCTTCTGATCCCACTAGTCGCCTGACCTTACCTCGTGTTCACCATGCTCCCCTCTTAAACATTAATTTAATATCTGTTAGTTCTCTTTGTGACTCGGGCCTGATCATTACCTTTACTTCTTTTTGTTCTGTACAGGATTCGTAGATGAGTCAGAGAGTTGGGCTGGATCGTAGTGCAGGGGGACTCTATCAGTTGGATCACTTTCAGGTTTCCACTTCCACTCCTTCCGTTCAGTCAGCTCTATCTGTCACCTCTGATGCCGACCTATGGTACATAAGGTTATGTCACATATCCAGTGATCGACTCCAAAGCGTTTTTCGCTCTGGTGTTTTGGGTCGAGTGTTTTTCTCCCCCCTCTCTATCTACACTGGTTGTCGATTGGAAAAGCATCTAGCACTTACTTTTTCTGCTAGTGCTTCACGATCCAACACCCCCTTTGATCTAGTGCATTTTGACGTATGGGATCCTACTCTAGTTACCTCCTTTACTAATTTTCTATATAATGTGAGCTTCATAGATGATTACTCCCGATGTACCTGGGTCTATCTCATGCATCGCCGCTCAGAGATTCCTCATATCTACAGGACCTTCACTACTATGCTCCACACCCAGTTTGATCGGCGTATTAAAACCTTTCGATCTGACTGTGCCCAGGAGTATCTCTATTCTAAAATGCGTAAGATCCTTCAGACTCATAGCACTCTTCACCAACAGTCTTGCCCCTACACCCATGAACAGAACAGAGTCGCCGAGCGCAAGCATCGCCATGTCCTCGTGACAGCGTAAGCTCTACTTCTGTCTGCTTCTGTTCCACATTCCTACTGGGTCGAGGCTGTTCTGACCATCGTTCACCTTATCAACATCACTCCGTCCTCCACCCTATATGGTATTACCCCCTATGAGCGGCTTTACTGCACATCACCTGACTACTCCCTTCTTCGTACCTTTGGATGCCCGTGTTTTATCCTCCTCCCTCTCCATAAGCGCACCAAACTCTCTGGTAGGTCTATTAGGTGTGTCCACTTAGGGATCAGTCAGGAGCACAAGGGCTATCGGTGCTACGATCCCTTGGCTCGCCAGATCCGTCTCTCATCACATCTCCTTTGTTGAGGATGTCCCGTACTTTTCTACTGAGTCCCGGGATCTTCCCTCATCGCTTACATCACCCTCTATGCCTCCACCACATCTCACCATCCCCTTCCTATTTCTGTATCCTGCTCCCACACCCACGGCTGTGCCTTCCCCGATTAAGCCTCCCCTACCATCGTCGGGACCCTCCTTGCCTCTACCTTCTCCACCTCCCTCACCCCCACCCACTATGCCCCCCCCTCCACCTCCTCCACCACCACCACCACTACCTGTCACTCGTGTCTACGTTCGGCGCTCCACAGTTACTCCCACCGAGGCTGACCCCACTGGTGCTCCCTTGCCTGCACTTGCTCCCTACTCTCCGGATACGGATCCTAACTTTATTCGGCGTTATCCTACGTGCGAACATCACCCTCCTAATAGATACAACTATCTCCTGACAAGTTTGCTAATATGTTTTTACCACCGACTCTCCTGACACCTCTGGATACTTTGTTGTTATCTTCTACTCTCCCTTGTACCAGGCCTTTCTTACTGTTCTCCACACCCATCAGGAGCCCCAGTCGTACTGTGAGGCAGTTTTGCACCCAGTATGGCGACATGCCATGACAGAGGAGCTTGAGGGTTTTCAACGGACCCAGACTTGGGATCTAGTCCCTCAAGCGTGGTGCCTGTCAGCTGCAAATGGATATTCAAGGTTAAAACTCGACCTGACGGATCCATTGAACAACACAAGGCTCGTCTTATTGCTCGTGGCTTCTCCCAGGAGTATAGGATTGACTACGATGAGACGTTTGCTTCAGTTACTTAAATGATCACTGTGTGCACCCCCTTAGCTGTGGCAGCTGCTCGAGGGTGGCCACTCCATCAGATGGACATGATGAATGCCTTCCTCCACAGTGACCTCTCAGAGGAGGTGTACATGGCTCCTCCACCGAGCCTCTCTGCTCTTTTGGGACAAGTCTGTCTTTTGCGTCGGGCCATCTATAGGCTCAAGCAGACCCTTCATGCCTGGTTTGAGCAACTTTGCAGTGCAATTCTTGCTGCTGGGTTTGTAGAGCGTCACTCTGACTACACTCTGTTCACCCGTTCCTCCAGTCAGGGTCTTGCTTTTTTACTCCTGTATATGGACGATATGATCATCACCGGGGACGACAGTGCCACCATAGCATCCCTTCAGTGTCACCTCCAGAGTCAGTTCGAGATGAAGGATTTAGGCCCTCTTCGCTACTTCCTTGGACTTGAGGTCACCCATTCAGCTCGTGGTCTGTTGGTCTCCCAGCAGAAGTACATTTTCGATATCCTTGCCGATGCTGCTCTCACTGACCCTAGCACTGCTGACACACCGATGGAGCTCAACTTAAAGCTCCTCCCTACTAATGGTGCGCCTCTCCAGGATGTCTCCAGATACCAGAGGTTGGTTAGGATGCTAGTCTATCTCACTAGCCACATGTTGTAGGCATTGTCAATCAATTCATTCAAACTCTCCGCTCTGTTCACTATGCAGCTGTACTCCGGATCCTTCACTATCTTCGGGGCACCATCACATGTTCACTGCTTCTACCTTCCACCTCTCCTCTAGTGCTGCGTCTCTACTCCGATGCAGACTTGATGCATGCAGATGCTAAAAGAAACTCAAGTGCTGAATTTTAAACAATTAAAGATAGAATTCTTTACGTCTTGATTCCAATTTCAGCAAAGACTAAGAACCCTAATCATCATCCAATCATTCCCAAACAAGTTTAATTTCACGAAGCAATAAAACTGACATGAGAATGATTAATTCAAGATTTAATAAACAAATTCCAGCAATAAAGGCTAACAACATCTCAAATATAAGCCAAAGTCTCAAAGATAAAACATAGATATAAGCAATAGAAAACCTAATGGATGAGATTCTTCAGAAGTCAATTACTTTGAAACCCTAATTTAAATTCAGCAATAGACCGGATTGAAAGGGGAGGTTTATCACATGAAAATATCGAGGGACGATTCAAACCGTGCTTTGGTCAATGCCGGCTACGATCAAGGGCTCCGTGTTGTAGATGAATGGGCGGAAGAGGAGGCGTGGTCCGGAAGAAAAGGATGAAGAAGCTGAGATGATTTAATCTTGTAGAAGAGATGATCTCCGCGTCGATCTTCCGCGAAGTTGTAGATGAGGGCGTGGCGACGAGGAAGAAACTTGCGGAGGGAAGAAGAAGACTAGAACCCAGAGGATTCTTCGAATAAGGTGCCGAACAAGCGATCCCGCTTCTCCGTTCTAGGGTTTCAATTCATCATCAATCGTCCCCCTTCAATTAGGGTTTGTAGGCTTTATAGAGAGGGAGAGACGTCCGCACGGAAAGAGGAAGGAGGGGCGCGACACGCTTCCCGAGGCGTGTTCGCGCAGGTATTGCCGCGGGAGAGAGAGCCGGCCGGGTGAGGGGGGGTTCGGTTAGGGTTTTTAGGGGTTTTGACTCCCTTTGAATCTCATCCATTGAGATCTAAATCGACTTAAGATCCTACGGATAAAACCTAAACATAGAAATGAGTCAGTTCGGCATCTGTGGCTCGAACCGGATACGAACATGGCTCGCACCTACCCAAACCAGAAATAAAAACATAAATAACTCAAGATCCGTCAGTCGGATCGACAGAAAGTAAAAACCAAAGTCATAGGTAATCGAAACAGCTCTCCAATGATGCAGACGGATTGACGATCGGCTTCCTAGATCTCCGTAGGGAATAAAAATACGTCATCAGCTGTGAAAATCTGCACGTAGGCACGTTTGCATCAAGTCCCCCGGACTCAAAAGAACTCGACTCCTATCGAGTAAGGTCCTGGATCCGGTGGAGGCTCCCCTGGAAGTAGTCGCACCCTCTGCATTTGCTCCAACTACTCTCCCAGGTCCGGTGGCCAAGTAATCAGCCTCAAGTACGCAGCGACTTCATCTGGCATCCCCTGCCCATCAACGCCAAGCGAAGACCTGAAAGCCAAAACCAACATCCTCCTTGGCACAGAAAGATCGTCAAGATATCCAGATAATTTCATGTGATAATAGGAAGATAGGTTGACATGAAATTCAAAAGACATATGAAAGGAAAGGCTGCAGGAGCATAATATGTTGCGGGTCATCGGCTTGCGCAATAAGCTATGATTTCTTTGAGAGGCCATGGGGTGCGGGTGCAATATGTGTTGCTCAAAGTGGCCTGCGCGCGTGGCGAAACAAGTGGATTCCAGACTAAGAAGAAATGTCATGCACTCATTATCTGGATGCAGTGAATAAAATAAGAAATTAAATAACTCATCAAGCCACTTGTTATGACTTCGAAAAAGTAAAAATGATGGGCTTTTTGAAATCTGAAAGCATGGCTCATAAGTACCCAGCATTGAAAGGTGAGCAAGCATAGCAAAATCTTCTTTAATGCTCAATTCAACACTTGATCGATAATATGGATGCACACATGAATGGACTGTTACTGTAAAGATATCAAGCAAATGATGAATGCGAGTGCAATTGATGCCTACATAGTCTAAATGCGATGTGCATGCGATGGAATGCAATATGTTGTCTAATCCCTTCTCAATTGTTAGTGAATCAGAAGAACACCCTACTAAATTATCTGCAAAGGGTGGTATGGGATGGCTCTGACTTAGAAGAGTTTTAGGTGCATGCGATCGGTGTCTCTTAAAACACGTGGGCCATAAGGTGAAGTTGATGCCGTCCTTAAGGAAAGTATATGTGTTGGCTTTTCCGTGATGTAGTGCATCTCGGTCGAAATGCCATGGACGCCCAAGGATAATATCAGCTACTTCTAAAGGAAGGACATCACACCAAACCTCATCTCGATATTGCAGCCCAATCGACAACTTAGCCAAACAACAATGAGTCACTAGTTAGCTCGTCGTGTTGTCTAGCCAAGATGTTTTGTAAGGGTGAGCCAATGGTTTGACTTTCCACCTCTTGCTCCTGACTATCCCTTCATTGATTAAGTTGGTAGTGCAACCTCCATCTATCAAGGCACAAAGGTCCATGCCATTGACAGTGCAGACTGTTCGGAACAACTCGAATCTCTGGTTCTTGCAATGTGGCTTTGGGGGTCCTCTACAGAGCTCGTGGGGTAGTAACGCTTTAGGTGCCTGGGGTGATGGAGACTGGTGAATAACTAATAATGGCACAATCACGTCATCCCCCTCCAAGACCAACTCATTGAAGTTTTCGCCCTCAAACTCATGACTGTCCTCTTCATTATCCGCGAGATTCGTCTGTGGATTGAATTGACGTCGAGGACAATCGGCTGACTTGTGACCCGACTGGTTGCACTTGAAACACTTCATCATGCTCGGGTTGGTTCCTAAGACTCCTTTACCGTTCTCAGTGGGTGTAGGAACTGTACCGGCTACAGGGGAAGGTCCAGGGATTGGTCTACTAACAGATCCGGATGGTGCCCTCGTGTTGTCATATCGTCGGGACGCAGATCGGGAGTGGTGAGACTCAACTTTCTTAGCCCGACGATTTGCGTCACTGACCTGATACAAGTCATGAAGGGACACCACCTCTTGAATTGAAGGCTTAAGACCATTGACGTACCTAGCGACGGTCTGCTCTTTATCTTCATGTAGATCGTTGCGAGCTTGGAACTTGTAGAACTCATTGGTGTAATCATCCACCGATTTGTGCTCTTGTCGCAGGTTTTGGAATTTTTGGAATACACTCTGTTTGAAATCAGAAGGGAGGAACTTCTGTTGCATTTTGCCCCTCATGTGTGTCCAAGTGGAAATCTTATCTTTCCCCTTTCTACCCCTCGTGGTCTGTAACTGTCTCCACCAGATCAGTGCATGACCTTTCAATTTGAGACTAACAAACTTGACTTGTTTGTCGCGGGGAATTTCCTTCCACTCAAAATATTGATCGATTCTCTCTGCCCACTCTAGGAACTCTTCAGGATCCATCCTACCTTCAAACTCAGGAATTTCGATTTTGATACCCTGATCCCAGCCCCAATGGGATTTCGTTCTCTTATGAGTTTTCCTACCTCGCCTATCAGACCCGTCAGAGGAACTGACGCTATCACCTCCTGACTCAAGATCTAATTCACTACGCTCTGGAGATGTTCTATCCTGTGCTCTCGATGGGGTCGAGGTGGATTTTGGGAAGTGGTAAAGGCCAAGGTCAAGGCTTCGATCTAGGCCTGAAGCCTATCCATGTTTGCTTGTTGCCTGTTGAAGGCATCTTGCCAAGTGCGGGGTGGGGAAGGTTGTCTTGGTGGTTCAGCCATGGGAGACTATCTAGAAGATGCGATCAACTCACCACAGAGAGAAAGGGGTGATACTAACATGGATACGAACACACGGGATGCTAATTTCCTAATTAATGCAAAGACATAAAAACTAAAATGAAAAGGAGAATAAAAAAAAAATTTCAGCAAGCACACAATGATGCGAATGATGCAAGAGGATCGGCCGTTGCGTAACAATGCGACGACTAGTGCGCTCTGATACCAACTTGATGCATGCAGATGCTAAAAGAAACTCAAGTGCTGAATTTTAAACAATTAAAGATAGAATTCTTTACGTCTTAATTCCAATTTCAGCAAAGACTAAGAATCCTAATCATCATCCAATCATGCCCAAACAAATTTAATTTCACGAAGCAATAAAACTGACATGAGAATGATTAATTCCAGATTTAATAAACAAATTCCAGCAATAAAAGCTAACAATATCTCAAATATAAGCCAAAGTCTCAAAGATAAAACATAGATATAAGCGATAGAAAACCTAATGGATGAGATTCTTCAGAAGTCAATTACTTTGAAACCCTAATTTAAATTCAGCAATAGGCCGGATTGAAAGGGGAGGTTTATCACATGAAAATATCGAGGGACGATTCAAACCGTGCTTTGGTCAATGCCGGCCGCGATCAAGGGCTCCGTGTTGTAGATGAATGGGCGGAAGAGGAGGTGTGGTCCGGAAGAAAAGGATGAAGAAGCCGAGATGATTTGATCTTGTAGAAGAGATGATCTCCGCGTCGATCTTCCGCGAAGTCGTAGACGAGGGCGTGGCAACGAGGAAGAAGCTTGCGGAGGGAAGAAGAAGACTAGAAGCCAGAGGATTCTTCGAATAAGGTGTCGAACAAGCGATCCCGCTTCTCCGTTCTAGGGTTTCAATTCATCATCAATCGTCCCCCTTCAATTAGGGTTTGTAGGCTTTATAGAGAATGAAACAACAAAAGAAAAAAAATGAAAGAGAGAGGGAGAGACGTTCGCACGGAAAAAGGAAGGAGGGGTGCAGCACGCTTCCCGAGGCATGTCCGCACGGGTATTGCCGTGGGAGAGAGAGCCGGCCGGGTGAGGGGGGGTTCAGTTAGGGTTTTTAGAGGTTTTGACTCCCTTTGAATCTCATCCATTGAGATCTAAATCGATTTAAGATCCTACGGATAAAACCTAAACATAGAAATGAGTCAGTTCGGCATCTGTGGCTCGAACCGGATGCGAACATGGCTCGCACCTACCCAAACCAGAAATAAAAACATAAATAACTCAAATCCGTCAGTCGGATCGACAGAAAGTAAAAACCAAAGTCATAGGTAATCGAAACAGCTCTCCAATGATGCAGACGGATTGACGATCGGCTTCCTGGATCTCCGTAGGGAATAAAAATACATCATCAGCTGTGAAAATCTGCACGTAGGCGCGTCTGCATCAAGACTGGAAAGGAAATGTTGCTACTTGCCGCTCTACCACCGGCTACTGTGTGTTTCTTGGTAACTCCCGTATTTCTTGGCGCAACAAGAAACATGAGACAGTTGCTTGCTCCAGCACGGAAGCCGAATATAGGGTCATGGCTTCCACTACTGCAGAGATTGTCTGGTTTCGTCGCCTTCTCCTAGACTTGGGAGTCCAGATATTCGGGTCTACACCTTATTTTTGTGACAATCGGAGTGCTATTCAGATTGCTTGCAATCCGGTTTTTCATGAACGGACGAAGCATATCGAGGTGGATTGTCACTATGTTCGCCAGGAGTTTCTTGCCCGCACTATCTCATTGTTGTTCATCCCCTCAAAGGAGCAGACTGTCAACTTCCTCATGAAGCCTCTTACTATTGCACGCTTCTGTCACTTTATTAGTAAACTCTCGGTATATGATCCACTATGAGTTTAAGGGGGGATGTTAACATATATACAGATGGGTCGGGTTACATGTATAGATGGGTCGAGTTACATGTCTCCATCATTGTATATATTGGGCTCAGTCCCCCTAATGAGAATTATATCATTCTCTCCAAACCCTAGCCATCACCTTCTAACAGGACCTAACATGTACTAGTATAGCTCAAGTATAAGTAAGATTTGACGAGCCCATTTTATGATCAAGTGGGGCAAAGAGGAGATGAAGAAAGAAAAGGTGGAAGCGTTCTTTTTCTGGTCCGTACAGTCCGTATGGATTCCCTTCACGCACAGGTCCCCCTCGAGGTTGGATGAGGTGCCCCTCTAGGGCCCCGTTCAACTCTCTCTCTCTCTCTCTCTCTCTCTCTCTCTCTCTCTCTCTCTCTCTCTCTCTCTCTCTCTCTCTCTCTCTCTCTCTCTCTCTCTCTCTCTCTCTCTCTCTCTCTCTCTCTCTCTCTCTCTCTCTCTCTCTCTCTCTCTCTCTCTCTGTGTGTGTGTGTGTGTGTGTGTGTGTGTGTGTCTTCTACATAAATACTTGCATTAGCGTTTTATGGGGATGATGCTTATGAGACTGAATTTAAAAAAAGAGCTATTGCTGCCCCTGTTGCTTGCGTTGCGTGTGAATCAATCAAAGCTATAGTGTGAAATCGGAGAGGTGTGAAGTTTCCGCTATTCAGGTAACCATCCCATAATCCAAACCCCAAACCAGTCCTTTCCGAAAATTTCTGGCTTGCTGGAATTTGAAAAACCCACACCGTGTTTTGGACTTAAATCATCCAATACCCATCGGAATTTAGGTAAACTGAACTTATTTGAAAGAGTAGGATTATATATGTACGAAAAACCTATAAGCCCCAATTTTAGGCCTGAATTGACCCTTGATTTGACTGATCTCCAGATCTGAACTGAAATTCTAAATTTGGGATTTTATCATTCGGGGTTTTCTTCCCTATACTAGGCTTCTCGAAAACCCTGACCTATTATCCGAAGGACTATGGCTCTGATACCAAGTTAGCCATAAAGGAGGAGAGAGAGAGAGAGAGAGAGAGAGAGAGGAGTCAACTTTACTCATTGGGGCAGTGCCCTATATATGTCTATACAAAAAATGTGGTCCTCAAGGGTTAGCATCTAAGAAGCACTGACACTGGTACGGGGACACGGTTACGTCACGACACGGGTACGCCGACACGGAAAATCCTAAAAAAAGAGGACACGGGTACGGTGGGGACACGGCAAAATAAATTAATATCTTTTATTTATATTTTATGTGTGTTCATAATTCATATATATTTCAATAACCGAAAAAATCTCATAAAAAACAACTAAAATGAAAATTTAATGCATACTGAATCGCAACCATTAGTTACACCCAGCCCGATTGGTGAATCACATACAACCCTAAATGGCATGGAAAAGAATGACTGTGTTTCAGTTTTGGATTCAATCTATCTGAAAACTCAGAGGATCAGATAGGTTAAAGCCAAAACTGAATTGTAACCGTCCGTTACAACCAGCCTGACAAGTGAAGTATACTCAGGCCCAAATAACATGCAAAAGAATGGCTGCAATTCTGATGCAGACGAGCCTACTACGTGCAGTTTTTCTACAGCTGATGGCGTATTTTCATCCGCGTCGGAGATCCAGGAACCCGATCGTCGATCCGTCTGCATCAGTGGAAAGCTTAATCGAAGCCCCACAGTTTTGGTTTTTACTTTATTTCGATCCGACCAACGGATCTTTAGTTATTTCAGTTTTTATTTCTGGTTTGGGTAGGTGCGAGCCATGTTCGCATCCGGTTCGAGCCACAGATGCCGAACTGACTCGTTTCTGTGTTTACTTTTTAGCCGTAGGATGTTAGGGTAGAATAGATCTCAATGGATGAGATTCGAGGGAGGATCAAAAACCCAAAAATCCCTCACCTAAGCCAACCGGCCGGCCCCTCTCTCCCTTTCCCGCGGAAGACCGCGCGTCCCCCTCTCTCTCTCATGCCGCGCGTCCCTCTCTCTCTCTTCCGCGCGTCTCTCTCTCATTCTTTCCTTTTTTGTGTTTTCTTTGTTGTTTCATCCCCTATAAACCCTACAAACCCTAATGGAGACGGGAGATGAATCTGAAATTGAAACCCTAGATTGAAGAAGCGTGTGCGCTTGTTCGGTTTATCCCTTCCGACAAATCTTCCCTGCTTCTGATCCTTTCTTCCTTCGCAAGCTTCTACCCCGTCGCCTCACCACTCGTCCACGGCTTCACGGAAGATCGACGTGGAGTTTCTTCGTCTTCAAGATCATCGTCTCGGCTTCTTCACCCCGTCTTCTGGATCACGCCTCCCCCTTCCGCGCCATTCCTCTGCAACACGGAGTATCGGAAAGCTGCCGGCATTGACCTAAGCACGGTTTGGATTGTCCTCTGATTTTTCATGTGATATTTTCCTTTCCAGTAACCGGCCTTGTTGCTGATTTTATGTTAGGATCCCTAAATTTCTGTTTTCCCGAGAGTCTCATCCATTAGGGTTTATTCGTTTAGATTTTTACTTGTTCTTGAGACATTGGCTTATTCTATTTGAGATTGTGTTATGTGTCCTTGCTGGAATTCAGTTATGATAATCTGAAATTAATGTTCATCTTGTCAGTTTCATTATTTCGTTAAATTAAATCTGATTGGGATAGGATGGATGATGAATAGTGATTATAGTCTTTGCTGAAATCTGGTTTTTATGTGCTGAAATCTGATTTTATTGTTTAAATTCTGCACTTGGGTTAAATTAAGCATACGCATCGTATCAAATTCAGTTTTGGCTTCAACCTATCTAATCCTCTAAGGCAGCTTGTGACCCAACCCTATATCGAACAACCTGTCAACCCGCCGTGTCCGGCGAGTGTCCGACGAGTGTCCGGCAAGTGTCCGACTGTGTCCGGCTCTCGGAAGCACGTGGGACACGGCACATGCGTGTCCGGTGCGTGTCCGACGAGTGTCCGGCAAGTGTCGGTGTCCAACAAGTGTCCGACACGAGTACGGGAGGCCTGGGGAAGTGCCCATGCTTCCTACGTTAGCATACCCCAAAAAGACTAATGAACTAATACAAAGACTAAGAGTATATATACACACTATAATAGTAGAATGGTAAGTAAACATGGAAACAAAATATATAAAATATAAAATCAAATCTAAAACTGCAATTGAATGTTAACTATGAAAAACATGCATACTTATTATTAATGTATAATTGATACGGGTCGGTTTCATGTACAGTCGGGTCGGGTTCACTATGTAATACAGTGTACATATATTGGGCTTAGTCCCTCAATGAAGAGTATTCTCATTCTCTCCAAACCCTAATCGTCATCTACTAACATGGTATCAGAGCTCTAGGGTTCTCTAGTGCCGACGGTGATGACGACGACGACGGCTGCTCCCTCCGGCTCAGCTCTCCTCCAGCCCCTGCAGCACCTCCCCCGGTCTTCCCCCTTCACTGCAGCCCCTCCCTCCGGCCACCGCAGTGTCTCCCACCGCAGCCCCTCCATCCGGCAACCACCTCCAGCCCCCACAGCACCGCCGGCCACCTCCATCCCCCTCCTGCCCCTTTCCCTAGCCTTCCCCCTCCACCGTAGTCCCTCATTCCGACCACCGCAGACCCTCCCTTCGGCAGCCACCGCCGGCCCCCATAGCACCCGCCGGCCACCACAACCCCCACCCCCGGTCTTCCCCTTTCATCGCAGTCCCCTCCCGCCCCTTCCGGCCCTCTCTTTTTCACCCGCAGCCCCCCCTCTGGCCCCCGCAGCACCGCAGCCCCCCCGGTTCTCTAGATTCTCCCGATACTTATCCCTGGCGTCCTCTCCAATGCCGTCCGTTGTCGCGATCTCTCCGTCGCTAAAGGCGATCACCTTTCAGTTGATCCCGGCCAGCGACTGGCCTGATTGATCACTCACCATTGAGGCCGCGCTCTCCAGTCGCGATCTTTGGGATCACATCATCGGTGATAACTCACCTTCTACTGCCTCCTTCAGCTCCTCCTCGGTCACCAATCGCATCGATGCTAGCAGTGAGTCTTTTGCTGTTGTTGCCGCCACGGCTGCTTCCATGACCGCCCTCACGTGGTGTTGCCACGACCAGGCCATCCGGGTCTATCTCCTGGACTCCGTTGCTCGTCCGCTCTTTGATCCCATCGACCACCTTCCTATTGCGCGCGCGATATGGGAATATCTTCAAGACTGGTTTCTCCTGTGCGGTGGTGCACACCGGCATCAACTTATCCGTGACTCCCAGTCCGCTTGTGATGCAGGCTCCGATAAGGGGCGCTACAATCTTAAGCTCTTTAGGGTTTCCCTTTGGTCAATAACTAAGATTTAATTAACAATATAGCGTCGTAAGACTCAAAAGGACAACAAACATAAACTATCTCACGCAGTACTAAGAGTCTATGCAATCAACATAAAGCAGGTTTAAGATTTAACAATAAAAGATGCAATAGTATCACGAAAACTAATTTTAGCATATAAGAGATTAAATCGCAGCAATAGATATTGAGATTTAAAGATAGGTTTGCATCAGATTTTTCACTAAAAATAGGCTAAGCATGCTTGCTATTACCAACAGACTAAAGATAGCAAATATAATGATTAGGCATATGTTAGGGCTTCAACTAGCGATGAACGGGAGGATTACGACTGCGATGCGGAGCGGAGTCAATGAAAACAACATGAAAATGATGCGGATACGAAGGGAAAATAAAATAAAGGATAGATAATGCCTGGGGTTTCCCGCCGTGGGTGGATGCGAGGATGCGCCGATGATCCCGCACACGGAGCAAGGCCGGACGTCGGGAGAAGCCGGATCCTTCGGAAAAACAAAACCAAAGCCTTTGCGAGGCGAAGTCGCGGATGCGGCGAGGGTCGGGGACACACGTCTCTCCCGGAAGCACTCACAAAGAGGCACAAATTTCAGCAATCATCAAAAACTGAACTCTTCTTCTTTCTTTATCTTTTTGTAGGGCTAGGGTTTTCTTTTGGATGGCCAAGATCACAGGGAAATAGGGGGGGAATGTTGGGGATTCAATGTGCCAAGAAAGGAAAGGAAAAGAGAGAGAAACAAGGGGAAGAAGAGATAGAGAAGAGAGGGGACGGAAGCAAGGCCGGGTGGCCTTTCCGCGCGGACAAGGGGGGGGGGGGGGGGGGCGGATGGTTCACGGGAAAAGGGAGAGAGAGGGGAGCGGCACTCAATGGGAAGCCCTATTGGGCTTAAGATAAGCCCATTTAACTCCTAATTGAAGCCCATATGCTGTCACGTCATCTAATTTGAGTTATTTTGCTATCTAACCGTCGGTTTCGAGACATAATCTCGTCCGTCGGTACCTCGCAAACACACGCACCCAGATTTTATTAATAACATGCAGAAAACTCACCCGAGAAGACCCAGATTCAATCCGAAAAGCCCTTGGATGAGATCATGGACATCCCTCATGAATTGGGCAAGAACATGACTAATACTAAGTGCAGAAATTAGGCCAAAAACATAGAAAATAGGCCAAAAACTGAAACAAACGGCTACAAGTCCTCAAATGGATAATGTCTTCCATGCATAAAATAAAATGACTAAAATAAAACTCTCTGGCAACGAACTGAAGATGCAGCGATTATCTGATGGTGCTGATCAGGCCTACATCAGCTCGCCAGGGGGAGCGTACGATTCAGGACTACTTCAGCCTGATGAGTACCTAATGGCATGAGCTGGATTCTCTGATCCCTGAGCGGTGTGCTTGTCCACACTCCAGGGACTTCTAGGACTACCTTGATGAGGGCCATCTCCACCAGTTATTGGCCGCGCTCCGACCGGACTTCACCTTCATCGCTGATCAGCTCCTGCACCACGAGCCTCTTCCTCGGCTTGAAGATACTCTGCTAGCCTTGGTTGACGAGGAGACTCGCCTTCAAACCCAAGAGACTCGTCCTCCTCCACCTGCTCTAGCACCAGATAGCGCCCTGACCGCTAGGTTCCCTGACGAGCATGTCTTCTGTCATTATTGCAAGGAGACCGGTCATATGAAGCGTGAATGTCTCATACGTCCTCCTCGCAACCCCCACTGGGATAGGGGAGCGAGACTCACGCTAGGCTCCTGCTCTCATGACGACCGACGCAGTAGTCGAGGTGGACGAAGCCGTGGACATGGTCAGTCCTCCTTCCGCCACTTTGGTGGCACTGCAGCTGCCGCTACAGTGACTCCGGCATCTCCTACTGCTACCATTGCACCATCTCCGCCTGAGCTGGATCGTCTCTAGCGACTTGAGGAGCTTCTTCCTCGCCACATCGCCTCCACCGGCTCCTCGACTGCTCATGGCCTGTCTGCCACCTCGGATACTGCTGCCCCATGATTTTTGATTCAGGTGCTTATTGTCACCTCACTTGTGACTCCACTGAGCTTACAGCCTGTGTTCTTGCTCCTCCCAACCTGGAGGTCCACACTGCGAATGGGACTCTCGTACCTATTCCGCAGTGTGGATCCATCACTACTACCTCAAACTCTATTGGTCGTTTGAACCTACCCCATGACCATCATGCTCCTTTTCTTAACATTAATCTGATATCTATCAATTCTCTCTATGATTCTGGACTGACTGTCACATTTACCTCTTCTGCTTATGTTGTGCAGGATTCTAGCACAGGTCAGAGGATTGGGCTGGGCCGTAAAGCGGGAGGACTTTACCAGCTGGACCATCGTCATGTTTCCCCTGTTTTTGTTGCGTCAGCCATGTCAGTCACCTCTGATGCCGACTTGTGGCATAGAAGGTTGGTCATTTGTCTAGTGATCGACTCAAAAGTGTTTTTTGTTCGGGCGCTTTGGGTCAAGTGTCCTTCTCCCCCCTCTCTGTCTGTACAGGTTGCAGATTGGCAAAGTATTTGGCTCTACAATTTTCGGCTAATGCTTCCCGATCTGTTGCCCCTTCTGATTTAATGCATTCTGATATTTGGGGTCCTGCTCCAGTTGCTTCCTTTTCTAGTTTTTTATATTATGTGAGTTTTATCGACGACTGCTCCAGATACACCTAGGTCTATCTCATGCGTCGTCCCTCTGAGAAATCCTGCATCTATAAGACATTCACCGCCATGCTCCATACTCAGTTTTGTTAGCATATCAAGACTTTTGGGTCTGACTGTACCCAAGAGTACCTCTCCTCTGAGATGTGTGAGATCCTTCAGACTCACGATACTATTCACCAACAGTCGTGCCCTCACACCAATGAACATAATGGAGTAGCCGAGCGCAAGCATCGCTATATCCTTGAGATAGCGCACACTCTACTTCTGTCTGCTTCTGTTCCACATTCATACTGGGCTGAGACTGTTCTGACTGCCGTTCACCTTATCAATATTACTCCACCCTCTCCATTGTTATCCCGTACGAGCGACTTTACTCCACATCTCCCGACTACTCCCGTCTTCGCACTTTTAGATGCATGTGTTTCGTCTTTCTCCCTCCACATGAGCGCACCAAACTCTCTGCTAGATCTATTAGGTGTGTTCACTTGGGACTCAATCAGGAGCATAAGGGCTATCGGTGCTACGATACCTTGGCTCACCGGATCCGTGTCTCTCGGTATGTCTCCTTTGTTGTGGATGTCCCGTACTTTTCCACTGAGTCCCGGGATCCTCCCTCACCACCTGCATCACCCTCCATACCTCCACTACTTCTCACCATCCCCCTCTTACCTTTGTATTCTGCTTCTATACCCATTATTGAGCCTCCACCTACCTCACCACCTCTGCCTTACCCTCCTTAGTCTACGCCGCCACCTCCACCACCACCAACTGTCACGCGTGTTTACGTTCGTCGGTTTGCAACTCCTCCTCCCGAGTCGGTTCTCACTGGTACTCCCTCGCCGACTGCTGCTGCTCCCTCCTCTTCGGTCGCGGATCCTATCCCTGTTCGGTGCTACCCTGCGAGCAAACATCACCCTCCTAACATATATGACTACTCTCCCGATATATTTGGCTACTCTGCCTTTACCTTTGATGCTTTTGACTCCTCTGGCTACTCTGTTGTTGTCTCCTACTCCCCGTCTTACCATGCTTTTCTTACTGCCCTTCACACCCACCGAGAGCCTCAGTCGTACCGTGAGGCAGCTTTAAATCCAGAATAACGGCAGGCCATGTCAGTGGAGCTTGAGGCTTTTCAGCAGACCCAGACTTGGGAACTGGTTCCTTGTCCTTCCGGCATGGTGCCTGCTAGCTGCAAGTGGATCTTCAAAATCAAGACTTGACATGACGGTTCCATTGAGCGGCACAAGGCCCTCCTCGTAGCTCGTGGCTTCTCCTAAGAGTCTGGGATTGACTACGAGGAGCCATTTGCTCCAATTGCTTGAATGACTACTATGCATACCCTCTTAGCTATGGCAGCTGCTCGAGGGTGGCCTCTCCATCAGATGGACGTGACCAATGCGTTTCTTCACGGTAATCTCTCTAAGGAGGTATACATGGCTCCTCCACCGAGCCTTACTGTTCCTTCAGGGCATGTTTGTCATCTGCGCCGGGCTATCTATGGGCTCAAACAGGCACCTCGTGCTTCGTTTGAGCGATTCCGCAGTGCAGTTCTGGCAGCTGGGTTTGTAGAGACACTCTGACTATGCTCTGTTCACTCGCTCCTCCAGTCAGGGTATTGTTGTTTTGCTTCAGTATGTGGATGATATGATCATCACCGGGGATGACAGTGCCACCATAGCGTCACCTCCAGAGTCAGTTCTAGATGAAGGATCTGGGTCCTCTTCGATACTTTCTTGGCCTTGAGATTGTCCGGTCAGCCCGTGGATTATTGATCTCCCAGCAGAAGTATATCTCCGATATTTTTGCCAAGGATGCTCTCACTGACTCTCGTACTGCTGACACGCCAATGGAGCTCAACTTGAAACTCCTTTCTTCAGATGGTGAGCCTCTCCAGGATATCTTTCGATACCAGTGGTTGATTGGGATGCTCGTTTACCTCATCATGACTAGGCCAGACATTACCCATGCCGTTGGCATTGTCAGCCAGTCTGTTCAGGCTCCTCATTCTGGTCACTATGCAGCGGTTCTTCAGATTATTCGCTATCTCCGGGGCACCATCACTCGTTCGCTACTTTTTCCCTCCACCTCTCCGTTGGTACTGCATGCTTACTCCGATGCAGATTGGGCTGGAGATGTTGTTATCCGTCGTTCTACCACCGGCTACTGTGTGTTCCTTGGTGACTCCCTGGCTAGGAAGCATGGACACTTTCCTAGGCCTCCCGTACCCGTGTCGGACACCGACACTCGTCGGACACTCGCCGGAGACGCACCGGACACGCATGTGCCGTGTCCTACGTGCTTCTGGGAGTCGGACACTCCTCGGACACTCACCGGACACTCCTCGGACACTCGGGACACTGCGGGTTGATGGACTGTTCGATATAGGGTCGGGTTACAAGCTGTGGTGATTCAATTTTGGTTTCAACCTATTTGATCCTCTGAGATTATAACCTCAGAAAATCAGATAGGTTGAAGCCAAAATTGAATCGCAGCCATTCTTTTGTATGCCATTTAGGCCTGAGTGTGATTCACTTGTCAGGATGGTTATGATGGACGGTTACGATTCAGGTTTGACTTTAACTTATCTTATCTTCTGAGGTTTCAGATAGGTTGAAGTCAAAACTGAAACACAACCGTTATTTTCCATACCATTTAGAGATATCTGCGATTTACCGATCGGACTGGATGTAACTAACGATAGCGATTCAATATGTATTAAATTTTCATTTTAGTTGTTTTTTATGAGGCTTTTTCGATTATTGAAATATATATGAATTGCAAACATACATAAAATATAAATTTAAAAATATTCATTTATTTTGCCGTGTCCCCGCCGTACCCGTGTCCTCATTTTTTAGGATTTGCCGTGTCGGCGAACCCGTGTCGTGTCGTACCCGTGTCCCCGTACCAGTGTCAGTGCTTCTTAGCTCCCTAGTTTATTAGCGTAGTAAGAAACAGGAGTTTGTTGCTCGTTCTAGCACTGAAGCCGAATACAGAGCTATGGCTTCCACTACTACAGAGATTGTCTGGCTTTGCCGCCTTCTCCTTGACCTGGGTGTTGTGATATCCGAGCCCACGTCTCTTTTCTGTGACAACCAGAGTACTATTTAGATCGCAAGCAACCTGGTCTTCCACGAGCGGAAAAACCATATAGAGGTGGACAATCATTATGTTCGTCGGGAATTTCTCGCTCATACCATCTCCTTGCCATTCGTTCTCTCAATGGAGTAAACTGCGGACTTCATCACAAAACCTCTTACCATTGCTCGTTTCCGGCATTTTATTAGCAAACTCTCGGTTCATGATCCACCGTGAGTTTGAGGGGGAGTATTAATACAGGTCGGTTTCATGTACAATCGAGTTGGGTTCACTATGTGATACGGTGTACATATATTGGGCTTAGTCCCTCAATGAATAGTATTCTCATTCTCTCGAGACCCTAGCCGTCATCTCCTAACACTTATCATGACCTAAGGTGGTTTAACAAACAAATTTGCGTCTGGACTGGATGTACCCTAACTAAAGGCATCACTTGCAAAAGGAGTTTCTAAATGCTAAATAAGAACTCTGAAACTATTATTGCATTTGATGGGACAAGCATGAATTCTAATAAAACGAAATTTCATAAGGATCAGCCATTTATGTGTCTGAATATTTAACAGGGTATCGAGCTGATGAATCAATATCGAAAACAAAAAAGGAACACAGAAAGGCTCAGATTGTCTGTATGTTCACACTGTTAAAGGATTTTAATGTACCACTTATCTAAGGGGCATACTGGGATGGATATGATTATCAGCTTATTAACCTACAGCATGAGAAGGGAGTAAGAAAACAGAATAGGAGCCAAAAAAAATTACAAGAATGAAAGTAGGGTGAATCGTTTGCTTCTTCTGTACTTTGGAAGAACCAGATAACTAATTTGATAGAGATCAAGAAACATTTTAAACAATCATAAATAAAAAAGAAAATGTCAAAAATTAAAATGATAAACATTAAATATCCATACGTCATCAAGGACTTGGAGAGAAAGAGAGGATGAGAGATCTGAATTAGCAATCATAGTAGAAAATGGACCGAATCCAAGTAAAATGGATATGCAAACATATCCAAATTAGATTACATCTAAATATAAGAGGCCAACATATATAGTCCATTTAGAAAAATGCACATTATTTCACCTTTTACTTTCTGTCCAATTGTTTTCCTATCATCTGGAAGAATGTTCGATAAGATAACCAGTATAATTGTTTCATAAGGAAGAACACCATATAACAATTATAACCTACTGTTTTATAGTCAAGGCCTTCATTCTCCTCGGGAGAGTAATCATTTGAACTTATATCAACAAATTTTATTGCTCCATAGTGTCTATTCCTTTCTTTAAGCATGTTTACCTGAAAAAACAAAATATAAATACATATTAATGAAACATGTCGTTAACAAACTAAATTTGATCACATTGACTAAACACAGCTACCAACATCAATGAAACATAAAAACATAAGGGAAAGTTTGTTACAGAAGCTTAAACGTGTTTCTTGATTTCACACTTTCTGCAACCAATCTATGAGGTTTTTGAAGGGGATGATCTCAAAATTTAACATAGGAGTCGCTGGAACTGAAATGTGAGGGCACCCGGAAGACTCTAAGATGTTGTTAGTGGAGTGCTCTTCATTTATATTACTTATGTTTCATTTATGGTACTTGACTATATGGGATTTGGGTTATGTTGTTTACCTCTTCATTTATATTACTTATGCCTCTCCTGACACCTCTGGACACTTTGTTGTTGCTTCCTATTCTTCATCCTAAAAGGCCTTTCTCACTGCTCTCCACACCCACCGGGAACTCCAGTCATACCGTGAGGCAGTTTTGCACCTAGAGTGGTGACAGAACATGACAGCAGAGCTTGAGGTATTTCAGTGGACTCAAACGTGGGACTTGGTTCCTTGTCCCTCAGGCATGGTGCCTGTCAGCTACAAATGGATCTTCAAGGTCAAGACTCGACCTGATGGTTCTATTGAGCGGCACAAGGCTCGCCTTGTTGCTCGTGGCTTCTTCCAGGAGTATGGGATTGACTACGATGAGACATTTGCTCCAGTTGCTCGAATGACCACCGTTCGCACCTTTTTAGCTGTGGCAGCTGCTCGAGGGTGGCATCTCTATCAGATGGACGTCACTAATGCCTTTCTCCACGGTGACCTCTCAGAGGTGTGCATGGCTCCTCTGTCGGGCGTCTCTGCTCCTTTCGGCCACGTCTGTCGTCAGCGTTGGGCAATCTATGAGCTTAAGCAGGCCCCTCGTTTCTGGTTTGAGCGCTTCCGCAGTGCAGTTCTGGCAGCTCGGTTTGTAGAGCGACACTCTAACTATACCCTGTTCACCCGCTCCTCCAGTAAGGGTATTGTTGTTTTGCTTCTGTATATGGATGATATGATCATCACCGGGGATGACAGTGCCACTATAGCGTCACCTCCAGAGTCAGTTCGAGATGAAGGATCTGAGCCCTCTTTGCTATTTTCTTGGCCTTGAGATTGCCCGGTCAGCTCGTGGATTGTTGATCTCCTAGCAGAAGTACATCTCCGACATCTTTGTCGATGCTGCTTCTACTGACTCTCACACTGCTGACACACCCATGGAGCTTAACTTGAAGCTCCTTTCTACAGATGGTGAGCCTCTCCAGGATGTCTCTCGATACCAGTGGTTGGTTGGGATGCTGGTTTATCTCACCATGACTAAGTCGGACATTGCTCATGCTATTGGCATTGTTAGCCAGTTCGTTCAGGCTCCTCGCACTGTTCACTATACAGTGGTCCTTTGGATCATCCGTTATTGACGGGGCACCATCACCCGTTCATTGTTTTTCCCCTCCACCTCTCCGCTGGTGCTGCGTGCTTACTTTAATGCAGATTGGGCAGGAGATGTTGCTACTCGCTAGTCTACTACCGACTACTATGTGTTCCTTGGTGACTCTCTCATTTCTTGGCACAGTAAGAACCAGGATTCTGTCGCTCACTCCAACACCGAAGTCGAATACAGAGCTATGGCTTCCACCACCGCAGAGATTGTCTGGTTACGCCGCCTCCTTCTCGACTTAGGCGTTGTGATCTCCAAGTCCACTCTTCTTTTTTGTGACAACCAAAGTGCTATTCAGATTGCTAGCAATCTGGTCTTTCATGAGCGCACCAAACACATTGAGGTTGACTATCATTATATTCGTCAGGAGTTTCTCGCCCACACCATCTCCTTATCGTTCATTCACTCGATGGAGTAGACTGCTGACTTCCTCACGAAGCCACTGACTATTGCTCGCTTCCGGCATTTTATTAGCAAACTCTCAGTTCATGATCCACCGTGAGTTTGAGGGGGAGTGTTAATGTTAATGTATAGATAGGTCGGGTTCTATGTATAGTCGGGTCGGGTTCTATGTTGTATATATATATTGGGCTTAGTCCCTCAATGAAAAGCATTCCATTCTCTTTAAAACCTAGCCGTCATCTCCTAACAATATCAAAGAATATTCCACCTATCAAAGTCCTTAATATAATGTTTATTTAAATTAGGATGCCCATACACAATTTAAACATTACTCAGACCAATGGTTGTGTTAGCAAACAACAAAATAAACATAGGAAACTGGAACATTATGAATCAAACTAGGATACTTAAGCGCTTGGGCACAATTCTGAAAAAGAAGGTTTTAAATAGAACACCCAAAAATGTCAACAGCGGTTTCAATGCCAAAGTAGATAATCACAATAACAAAAATATTTCTCCTTTAATAAAATTTGTCTGCATAGTTTAGACCTCACGCAGACAAAGAGGGCAGTCCCCATCATAAAGCATTTTAATCTTCCATGTCTTAGATAATTGATCATCATCCTTCAACCGAGTTGTTGATTCCAACTTCGCCACTGAACGTATACCACAATCCCGATATCTGGAAACTACAAAAGATAAGAACAGTAAGGAAATGTAAAGTGTTGCCCACAGAATACTGAGTAAAACATAAACAACGAGAACATGAGAAAGAGTTACTGTGAGATCTGTTACTCCTAGGGAATAAAACTGGAAACCCATTCCTGTGGGTTTGTTTAGTGGTAAAATCAGAAGAATTTTCTGCCAGATAATATAAAATGGGGTTTGTTACACTGCATTACAACAAAAACAACCATGAATATGAGAATTAAATCAAATTTACAACTCCAAGACATGTCTAACCATCTGATCTTTATTGACTGTGTTTGGACAGTTGAGGTTTAAAACATAGAATTTGGATTTCGCGATTCCTGGATTGCAATATCATGATCAACTTTAGGCTGTTAAAGGGACGGGATATCAAATTAACTTTGATACTTTTTACTTGTAAAAATCTTGGATGTAGCAAATCAAAATAATAGACATGTAAACATTAGCTTCATGATCACAAAATAATAATCCCAGCTTTTTAACAACATAGGCATCAACGACCACCATGGCCTACCTTGGTCTGCGCAGGTGGTCCGACCCTTCCTAATTGCTCGACTTCCATCATGGTTATTCAGAAGATGGGACGCGAGAAACCATCTCCTCTCATTCAGAACCTTCGGGATCAATAGTCTACCCTTGAGGAGGAGGAGCAGAATCTACCTCTTAACTTGTTGGAGGATACCTCCATTCTTGATATAGCTTTGGCTATCGGCGTCTCCTTTATAAGGGAAAGGTTCGGGATCCTTGCTAAATCAGATTCATGAATTGGAAAGATCAAGAACTTCAAAGTCCTAAGACTTGGGTTCTATTGCTTTTCTTGTTCTTTTTTCTTGTTTGAGACTCCTGGGCTATTTGTGTTAGCCCATGTTGGAGGGGGTTACCCTTGGGTGTTGGTGCCTCTTAGGCATTGTTTGTACGTTTCTTTTCCCTTAATAAACTGGTAGAGGTCTAGGCATAACCCCCCTCATTCTCAGAGAGGGATACTAAAAAAAAAAACAGAACGAGTTACCAAACACTCCTAATTTGTGGCACATCCATATTTCTAGTTTGGTCTATGAAGTCAAAATCTCAGGCACAGCCCAGGCGCAAGGGGTGCACCTTTACCTAGGCGAGCCTAGGTGGGATTTGTGTTGAATCTAGCTCGAAACCAGGCCCTCAATAGAACTTCCCCTGGGCACCGAACCAAGCAGCCCCCCCCCCCCCCCCCCCTTTGCGATCTTTGTTCACCCAGCACCTGACTATGGGCACTCAGGTGCTGTTCTTGGCAGTACAACTCCCAGCAGTCAAGCTAACTTCACCCGGCACCCGACGACAGACTTCCATGGGTTTGGTCTATTCCTAACTCGTTTTGGATTCGTTTTCAACCGTCTGATGGGGATTTCGGTGGAGTGTTTGTGTGGGACTCATGTAAACCAATTCCTCTCATATATAAAGGGGTCTAGGGTTTGGGGAATGGTGATGAAACATTGTTTTCTTTGAGGGAGGCTAGGGCTTTGCGAAGGAGGAGGTGCTCTTGGCGAGGGGAGTTCATCGCGTTTGAGTTGAGCGTTGCTTGTAACGCCATTTGATTTTTCATTCTAGTGGATCGTTCGATCATCTTCACTAGTGATTTTCTCCAGCAAGGGTTTCCACGTAAATCTCTCGTCTCCTCTCTTTGTGATTGTTTTGTCTTTCGCTTTCTCTATTTCTCTACTTGTGGATTGGTTGTTTGTTCCGCATCAACCCATTGGACGATTGTTTGTGCGATTGATCTTTGTGGACTCATCGTGATTGGAACAACTCAGTATCGGATTATTCAATCCGGTATCGTCTATGAACTACAAGTTGGTACCAGAGCAAGGTTATCGTTCTTGATCAATTGCAATGGTAACCATTCATCGAAGGTGTCGAATTTCAAACTCAACGTAGAAACATTTGATGGAAAGTCTAATTTTGCCCTGTGGCAAGTTAGCGTTGAGATCTGTTGATTCAACAGGTTCTACACAAAGCTTTGTATGGTCTGAAGGTGAAACATGCAGATATGCAAGAGATGGATTGGGAAGATTTCAACCTCCAAGCATGCATACGATCTTGTTTGGCGAAGGAGATCAAGTTCACCGTCTTGTACGAGAAAACTGCAGTGTTGATTTGGGACAAACTTGAAAGCCGATTCATGATGAAGTCTATCAAATTGGTTGTTCCTAAAGCAGCAATTTTACACGTTTCATATGAAGGAGGGTACTTCTATCCATCAGCACCTTAATGAATTTAGTCGACTCATGTCTGAATTGTTAAATATTGAAGTGAAGATCGAAGATGAAGATAAAGCCATCACTCTTCTCTTCTCTCTACCGGATCACTACGAGCACCTTGTTACCACAATGCTTTATGAGAAGGAGACCATTGAACTAGAAGAAGCCATTGTGACTCATTTATCAAATAATTTTAGGGAAAAGCTTTCGATTTCGGATTCTCAAGTAGAGGTTCTGGCTTGTTAGTGGAAAGAAGAAGGTCAGAGAACAAGGGTTCATCTAAGGAAAAATCTAGATCTAAGTTTAGATCATGGAAAGAGGTGGAGTGCTATTACTGTCAAAAGAATGGTCATATCAAGTCAGATTGCCCTAACCTGAAGGCGAAGAGCAATAAGTCTGGAAAAGGGTGCTCAGTCTAATGCGTCGTTTGACGCAACTCACGTTGAGAATGATCTATCGGATGATGCAGTTTTGTGACCATAGTTCGAGGGGATTTGAATCACAACTGGATCCTAGAGTCGATTACTCCTACCACATGTGTCCCAATCGAGATTTGTTCTCGTCCTATCAGAAGGTGAATGGTGGTTTAGTCTTGATGGAAAACGATGTCTAATGCAAGACTATTGGAAAGTGAGAAATCAAATCCGTATGCATGATGGCATTATGAGGACTCTGATTGATATTCGGCACATTCCAGAGTTAAGGATGAATTTGATCTCTCTTGGTACCTTGTATTCTTTGGGTTGCAAATTCACCGCTCAAGTTGGAGTTCTAAAGGTATCTCGAGGGAGTATGACCATTATGAAGGGTGACAAGGTCGGAAGGCTTTATGTTCTAGTTGAGCAAGCAGGTCTAGTTGAGCAAGCAGGATTTGCTCTCAGACGTGAAAAACGTCAAGCTTGACTTCTATGAACACGGTATTCGGAAAACAACATCAGGTTAAGTTTAGTACTGCAGTTCATCGCACGAAGGAGATGTTGGATTACGTCCATATAAATATTTAGGGTCCTACCAGAGTTGTTTCTAAGGAGCATCATGGTTCTTTGTATCCTTTATGGATGACTATTCCAGAAAGGTCTTGTTAAGATGTATTAGTGTATATACATATACTCAGCGTATATATGACTCACATGTATTCACCTTATATTTGCCATTTTGGCCTAATGAGAGATTCATTCTATTCTCTCCCCAAACCCTAGCTTCTCTCTCTCCTTCTTCCTCTCTCCCTCATCTAGGGTTTGTCACATGGTATCAGAGCAAGGTTGATCGCCGGCGTCGTCAAACGGCTCCCTTGTATTCCTTGATCCGTGGGTCATCCGCAACCTCATCCGCAACCCATCAGATCGCAGCCCTGCATCGTGTGCATCCCGATCGCAGCCCTGCATCCTCGTCCCTGCATCCTCGTCCCCGCGTGCATCCGCAACCCATCAGATCGCAGCCCTGCATCCGTGTCCATCCCGATCACAGCCCTGCATCCTCGTCCTCTCCCGATCGCGCGAGCAAGCCCTGCATCCCGATCCTCCCGATCACGCGAGCCCTGCATCCCGATCGCGTCCCGATCGCGTGAGCCCTGCATCTCTGCCGATCGCAGCGAGATCCTCTCCCGTGGATCCTCTCCCGCACAGCCCGCGCGCCTCTCCCGCACAGATCTGCCTCTCCCGCACACCTCTGCCTCTCCCGTACAGCCCGCGCGCCTCTCCCGCACAGCCCTGCGCCTCTCCCGCACACCTCTGCCTCTCCCGCACAGTGGTTCTGTTGGATCGGTGGAGGCTGTTCTTCTGCAGAGCCAGCCTTTCTCCTCTCCGATCTACAAGATCAGATCTCCGTCTGATCTCAATACCGTCTGCTCTACCAGATGTCCTCGACTTCCTCGATGACGACTCCGCCGTCTCATCCGGTGACTCCCTATGAGATTCCACGGGATTTCCTCCCGCTCGCCACCGACTTTCTTCTCCAAGAGGCCTCCGACTGGCCGGCATGGTCCGCCACGGTGGAATCCGCCCTTGAGGGTCGCAATCTTCGAGGACATCTTGCTGGCTCTTCCACGCTTTCTGTTTCCGATGCAGAATACGGTCCCTGGCGCCTTCGCGATCAGCGCATCAAGGCCTACCTTGTTGCGTCTGTGGATCGTTCTCTTCGCCGGGACTTGGTTGGACTTGCCACTTCTGCAGCGATTTAGGATCATCTCACTGCTCGATTTGTTGAGAAGAGTGGAGCGCGTGAGTATCAGCTTCTCACACAGGCCCAGTCGGCACAACAGGGGGAGTTGACGGTCCAACAATTTTATTGTCAGATGCGCTCCTATTGGCGTGATCTTCAGGATCTTGCTCCCGTTCCTGACCCGTCCCGTGCTGTCGAGTATCAGCTCTACCGGGAGCGCCTTCAGCTCTATCAGCTATTCGCTGCTCTACGACCAGAGTTCAGTGCTCTGGCCGGCCAGCTTCTTCACCGGGACAGTCTTCCTCGTCTTGATGAGGCTGTGGCTGAGCTGGTCGCTGAAGAGACTCGTCTGCGTACTCTTGCCTCCAGGGCCTTACCTCTTCAGGGTGTACTTGCTGCTGCTCCGCCCCTAGTCTCTGGCCCACCAG
This sequence comes from Chamaelirium japonicum, assembly GCA_947650365.1. Lineage (NCBI taxonomy): Eukaryota > Viridiplantae > Streptophyta > Magnoliopsida > Liliales > Melanthiaceae > Chamaelirium > Chamaelirium japonicum. Next base: position 41,725,018 of record OX393554.1, read on the forward strand.
TATCTGCTGTGTCTTCTGTCTCCGCTACTTCCTCCCATGGTGGTAGACCGTTTTGCACTCATTGTCAGACACCGGGTCACTTCGTGGACACTTGCTTCTCCCTTCATCCAGAGAAGCGTCCTCCCTACAGAGATCGAGGTCGGGGACGAGCTCAAGGTCGTGGTCGCCCTGTTCCTACTGCTGCTGCTGCTGCCTCCTCCGTCTCAGCTGGCGAGCTACAGTCTATTCATGAGGAACTAGCTCAGCTTAGGCTCTCTCAGCAGTCTGCCGCTACTCCTGGATCTTCCAGTGCCTCAGCCTTCTCTGCCTCTCCTGGTAGTCCCAGTGTTTGGATACTGGATTCAGGCGCCTCACACCACATGACTCCGGATGCCTCCCTGCTCACTGCTTGTCAGCCTGCGACGCACCTGCCCCCGATCCACACTGCAGATGGTTCTCGCCTGGCCATCTCACAGTCTGGATCCATTACCCCAGCCTCCGCCCCTGCTTGCCATCTCTCCTTATCCTCTGTGCTTCATGCTCCCACACTCCGCATGCACCTGATTTCTGTTAGTGCTTTGTGTGACTCTGGTTGCTCGGTGACATTTACTCCTTCCTCTTGTTCTGTGCAGGATCTGCGTACTGGCCGACCGATTGGAGCAGGTCGTAGAGCTGGCGGACTCTACCAGATGGAGTTTCTTCACTCTTTGGATCCGCCATCATCTGGGTTTTGTGGAGTTGTCTCTCCTAATGCCGACCTGTGGCATCGGAGACTAGGTCATGTGTCGGAACCGCGACTTAAGAGATTACTCCATTCTGGAGCTCTAGGTCGTGGTCCTTTTTCTCCTTTATCTACTTGTACTGGCTGCAAGCTTGCAAAAGCTGCTGCCCTTCCTTTTTCATCAAGAACTTCTCAGAGCTCTGCTCCTTTTGATCTTGTTCACTCTGATATCTGGGGCCCCTCTCCTCTCCCCTCAATGACTGGGTATTTATATTATGTCTCGTTTGTGGATGATTTCAGTCGCTACACGTGGGTCTATCTTCTTCGCCGTCGATCGGATATCCTCCAAGTCTATAAGGACTTCACCTCCATGGTTCACACGCAGTTTAGTAGGTGCATCAAGATCTTTCGATCTGATTGTGCCCTTGAGTATCTATCCACCGCTATGCGCAGCCTTATTCAGTCCCATGGGACTATTTTCCAGCACTCATGTCCTCACATCCATGAGCAGAATGGTGTTGCTGAACGCAAGCATCGCCATATTCTTGCGACTACTCGTGCTCTCCTTCTTTCTGGTTCTGTTCCTCGGCGCTTCTGGGCTGAGGCTCTCCTCACCTCAGTCCAGCTCATTAACATCACTCCTTCGTCCGTTCTTCCGGACGACTTATCTCCTCATGAGCGTCTCCTTTCTACCACTCCTGACTACAGCCCTCTTCGCACTTTTGGGTGCACCTGTTTTGTTCTTCTTCCTCTCCATGAGCGCACAAAGCTGTCTGCTCAGGCAGCTAAGTGCATTCTTCTTGGGATCAGCACTGAGCACAAGGGGTACCGCTGCTATGACCCTGTCGCTCGTCGCTTGCGTATTTCTCGACACGTCTCCTTTGTCGAGGATACGCCCTACTACTCTCCTGAAGCTCAGGATCTCACATTTCTCGAGGTCTCTTCTCCTCCATCATCGACACCTATGCCTCCCTCGTCGGCCTCTCTAGTTCCCCCGGCTCCGTCAGCTCCTTCCCCACCACCAGCTCCCTCGGCACCACGGGCTCCTTTGCCAGTTGTTTCCCCCGCGTCTCCAGGGGACTCCTCCGAGACTTCCTCCTCTACGCCCGTGCCCTTCTCTCCTCCCCGGGTTGTCTCTCCATTTCCTCAGGTCTACTCTCGCCGGCCTACCCCTGTGTCTCAGTGTCCTTCCTTCTCAGCGGATGCCGGCTCCCCTGCTCTTGAGGTTCCTCCTAGTTTTTCACCTCCTGTGCCTGCTCCGTCATCGCCAGTCGTGGATCCAGCCCCGCCTCGCTACCCTCAGCGCCAGCATCACCCGCCTGATCGTTTTAGCCACGACACTGGGCCTCCTGATCGTTTTGGTTTTGCCTCTGTCTGCAGTTACTCGCCTCAGTTTACTGCCTTTCTTACTGCTGTGCATGCAGATCAGGTGCCCCGTTCCTACTCTGAGGCAGTTCAGTTTCCTCAGTGGCGTCAGGCTATGGATGAGGAGTTTCAGGCCTTTCAGCAGACTCAGACCTGAGATGTTGTCCCTCTGCCCTCTGGCGTTGAGCCTGTCAGCTGCAAGTGGATTTATAAGGTCAAGCACCGTCCTGATGGATCCATTGAGCGTCACAAGGCTCGGGTGGTGGCTCGTGGCTTTACTCAAGAGTATGGCGTTGACTACGAGGAGACCTTTGCTCCAGTGGCTCAGATGACCACCGTTCGCACTCTTCTGGCAGTTGCAGCTGTTCATCGATGGGCCCTTCTACAGATGGACGTGAAAAATGCCTTTCTTCACGGTGACCTGTCTGAGACTGTCTACATGGATCCTCCTCCTGGTCTCCGTGTTCCTTCTTAGCACGTGTGTCGTCTTCGTCGGGCCATTTATGGGCTCAAACAGGCTCCTCGTGCCTGGTTTGAGCGGTTTCGTCGTGCTGTCCGGGAACTTGGTTACTCAGAGAGCAGTCAGGACCACTCTCTGTTTGTCAGGTCGTCCCCGCAGGGCCGGGCGATTCTACTGTTATACGTGGACGACATGATCATCACTGGAGATGACTCTGCTGCGATAGCTAGTCTTCAGCAGCACTTGAGGAACCAATTTCAGATGAAGGATTTGGGTACGCTTCGCTACTTTCTTGGTCTTGAGGTAGCATACAGTGCAGATGGCATCCTGCTCTCTCAGCAGAAGTACCTTTCAGATATCCTTAGTCGTGCTGCCCTCACAGATAACCGCACAGTAGACACTCCTCTTGAGCTTCACTCGAAGCCACGTCCTACAGATGGAGTTCCTCTTTCAGATCCCACTCGGTACAGGCAGATTGTGGGACAGCTTGTCTATCTCTGCATCACTCGTCCTGACATTGCACACGCTGTCAGCATTGTCAGTCAGTTTGTTGCAGCTCCACACTCAGACCACTACGGTGCTCTTCTTCGGATCCTCCGGTACCTCAGAGGGACAGTTACTCGCTCTTTGTTTCTGTCGTCGTCCTCCTCTCTCAGACTTCGAGCCTACTCAGATGCAGACTGGGCTGGAGATCCGACCACACGCCGCTCCACCACTGGTTACTGTTTGTTTCTCGGCGACTCTTTGATATCCTGGCGCAGCAAGAAGCAAAAAGTGGTGTCTCTCTCTAGCACTGAGGCTGAGTACAGGGCCATGGCCTCCACGACTAAGGAGATAGTTCACCTTCGACGTCTCCTCAGTGATCTCGGTGTTGCTTTCTCCGAACCTACTCCACTTTACTGTGATAACCGGAGTGCTATTCAGATTGCCAGCAACCCGGTTTTTCATGAAAGGACAAAGCACATCGAGATTGACTGTCACTTCGTCCGACAGGAGTATGAGGCCATGACCATCTCACTACCTTTCATTCCCTCAGCAGAGCAGATCGCAGACTTCTTCACGAAGTCACATCCTACACCTCGTTTTCGGTCTTTGATTGCCAAACTCTTGGTGCATGATCCACCCTGAGTTTGAGGGGGGGTGTTAAGATGTATTAGTGTATATACATATACTCAGCGTATATATGACTCACATGTATTCACCTTATATTTGCCATTTTGGCCTAATGAGAGATTCATTCTATTCTCTCCCCAAACCCTAGCTTCTCTCTCTCCTTCTTCCTCTCTCCCTCATCTAGGGTTTGTCACAGGTCTACATCTACATGTTGAAGACCAAAGACTAGGTGTTCGAGAGGTTCAGGAAGCGAAAAACTTTGATGGAAAAGCAAACTGGTAAGAAGTTGAAACGTCTCCACAGCGATAATGGGGGAGAGTTCATATCAAAGGTCCAGTGCTACTATGAGGAAGAAGGCATTGTCAGGCACTTCACAGTCAGGAGAAACCTCAGCAGAATGGCGCTATAGAGAGGATGAATCGGACTTTACTCAGGCGAGTATGTTACTTGCTTTCTGAGTCAGGCTTGGGTAAAGAGTTTTGAGTAGAGGCCATAAATATGGTATGCTATTTGGTGAACAGATTACTGGGTACTGCAATAACGAAAGTAGTGGCAAGGGTAAAGGTAGAGATAGGAAAAGTACAAGTGAAGCAATAGCCTCTATCAGAGAAGGAGGTGCAGGTGTAACTACGGGTGCATCTGTAGAAGCAAAACCATCTAGCAAGTTAGCTATAAGCTCGTAGTATCGACAAGACCTCCCACGTTAAAGGTGTGGCTAATTTGCATGCATGGAGGAATATCCACGACATAAGTGCAGCACTAATACAATTGTTTATTAGGAACGGTCCGATCTTCCTAGTTGTCAAATTTTTTAATGCACCGTTGGGAACTTTGGCAGCAATAGTACTGTTGAGTATTCGGAATGGTCCCATGTTTAACAGCCCGCGAAGCGCCAGATGTGCTTTGATATTGCAAACCGGGTTGCGAAGACGAAAACCAAATTAAAGATGAAAGATTTTATGGGCTATATAAGATTTTTAAACATAAAATTCAGCAAACACCAAACATCCACAAATCAGACTTTAATAAAGATGTGACAATCTAATCTAAATTAGCAAGCTTAGAATTTGACAGAAAAAGAAAACATGCAATTGCAATAGAGTAAACTTCAAAATGACTTTGAAGAAGACACATGCAAAGATAAAAGAAGGCAAAGATAAAAAATTTCAGTTTACTGGTATTCCACCTTGGTTATCATGGTCCATGCAAGCTTACTATGTGTTTGGTGTGTGTTTTCTTCAAACAATTCAAGTAAATATGTTTGCACAACTATAAAAGACATAAATTTAAAATAACAACAAGAAAAAATCCACAAATTTGATCCTTTTTTTACCATTTCGAATTTTTTCAAAATTTAGGTCGAAATTCCGGAATTTCGATCAAAATTTCGGTTTCGTCTAGGACGGAAACCAGACACGAAATTGAAATCTCAAACCTTGCATGCGCATGCACTGTGATTTCCAGTGCAGACCAGCACGAGTCATGAGCCACAAAGATCAGGCCGCATCAAAACCATAATGTAATCTTGAAAAGAACTATTTGATCGGGTGAGCCTAGACGAAAAGCCAAAGAGGTGGCCATAAATGGAAGGGTCACTAACATTAAGGTGTTAATGGCCGACTGTCGGAAAATAAGAACATAACCAAAGTTAAAGGTGCTAAAGGGGACCCCCAATCTGATTGCAAAATGAATGAGCTACTAGGTTGCCACAAACACAATATACATAAAGCTAACATGAAGGGTGCCGGACTGGCTCGAAGCACAGTGATGTGAACGTATTTTTTGGGGATCAAAATCAGGGCAATACAAACAATGAATTTACTTAGTGAAAAGTGAAGGAAACTAAATGATCGAATTAATCTCAATCAAGAATTCCAAATACGTACCAAAGCCAACTTCACTAAATTTTAACTAAATGAAAGAGGCTTTCATTTCATTTCATTTCATGATAGATAGATATATATATAGATATATTGATTGATTACCACGACGGGATGAGATCCTGGATGCAGACGCAGAAGCAGCGGACAATAGGGGACGGAGAGGAAGCTGACGAGCGGCACTGCTGCAAGCCATCTGCACGTTTGTTGGAAGGGAAGTCTCTCTCTCTCTCTCTCTCGAAAGAATATGATGCAGTTTCTCCTCCCTCCCTCTCTCTCTCTCTCTCTCTCTCTCTCTCTCTCTCTCTCTCCTGTGATTTTAATATGAACAATACGTGGCTCCACCAGTTGTTGGAGCAACGGGCGGTAAACAAGCTGATGTGGCAGTCAATGATTGGACCGTACTCTACTGTTATGTAATAAACCGAATAAAAAAAATGAGTTTAAAGTGATAATATGGATCCCACATGAAAGGCTAGGAGTAGGAGATCCTACAATATCAAGTGGGTATGGTCCATTCATGAGAAATAGGGCTGGCAATTTCGGACCCGACACGACCCGACACAAAGTTAGCGGGTCTGGATCAGGGCTAAACGGGTTCGGGTCGAAAACGGGTCAAACATGATATATTCGTTTAATAAATGGGTCAGGTCCGGGTTTAGGGTCTGGACACGATAGACCCGGGAACACCCGTTTAAAATTCACCGGGTCGTGTCGTGTCGGGTCGGGTCGGGTCTACCCGCAATCTGATACTATAATATAGTATCAGCGGGTCTATCGGGTAATTTTGGGTTGAGTGGGGTCAGGTCAACTGAATAAACCCGTGTAGTAAACGGGTCTAATGGGTCTTATCGAGTCTATCTGTTTATAAACGGGTCGGGTATGGGTTTAGAATCTAGACACAATTAGTTAAACAGGTCGGGTCCGGGTCTAGGGGTTTTGAACACGACCCGAAACTAGACACGACACGAAACCTACCCAACACGATCCATTGCCACCCTAGTATCGAATGACATAGCGTAATCACAATTCGATTTCATCCATCCTAAAGCGGCAGGCAAAAGAGAGATGCTATTCAGTCTGAAGATTTTTTCGATTCCACTTAGTCCGATTGACATGGCAGCATGCAACTGGTGGTGTAAAAGATTTAAGACGTCGCTAGTGGATTTCAGCCTCTAATTGTATGCTACCAAACCAATCGGATAGACGGAATCAGAAAAACCTTCGGGCTGAATAGCTTTTCTCTATGCAAAAAGGTGTGTTGTATGTAGATGCCACATCAGTCGGTAAGACTTTGGGGATGAATAGCATTGCTCTCCAATCATTTATTACCACATCAGCTGTTGGAGCCCGTTGCTCCTGGAGCCAAGTATTGGTCTTATTTGTTTGTACTTTCATTCACAACCCCAACATCTGACGGGCTGGAAAATCTAAAAAGGAGCGATCGATGTGACCCTCATTGGTTGAAGGCTGGGGATCGTGTCACTTCTGTGGCCAAATCTTTTTTACCCGGGTACCCAAAAAAAAAAAAAAAATCTTTTTTACCCAATTAACATCGTTTACAGAATAAATCTTATAAAATTTCGAAACAAAAAAAGAGAATAAAACCTAAGAGAAAATTTTGTAAATTGTATCAAAATTTGGTACCATACCAAACCCTTCTCCACAATCCATCCATTTTCCATACAAAGGGTAGGGGAGAGAGAGACGGAAAGTTAGAGAGAGAGAGAGAGAGAGAAAGGGAGGGGGGGGGGGGAGAACCTACTGTGGTTGACTTGCGAGGAGATCGACCTGCGATCTCAAAAGGGAGGGGAGGCTTCCTACGATTTTAACAAAGGGGAGGAGAGAGAGAGAGAAAGACAGAGAGTTAGCGAGAGAGACAGAGAGATCTGGAAAAAGAGAGAGATCGATGGCTGTGATCAACGTTTCTTTTGTCTAGTCAGCCTTCGGTTCTTTTTATCCTAGTCAACACAAAATCGCCGTGCCATGTTATATGGATTTATCAATAAATGAGGGGTATATAAAGAGTACAATCATTAAGTATAGAGATACAATCTTAACAGCAAGGATATAGGATATCGCCCATAGTTAGCAGTAACGGTTGGCCGAGATCGCAGAGTGAATCATACGAATCCAGAAAAAACTATGGAGGTTTCCTAATACTCCTTTGCAAACTTGGTGACTGATGCTGGATGAGTTTGAATCACAAGTACTGAAAAACATTGCTTTAGCAATCTTTCAGTCAGCAAGTCGGCCAATTGATCAATTGAAGGCACAAACTCGACTTGATGATGACCTGATAGAACATTCTCTCGAATGAAGTAATAATCCAGTTCAATATGTTTCATTCAGGCATGAAAGGCTGGATTGGACGCCATATAGCTCATGAAGAAGATGAAGTATCCAAACTGTCTCAAGATATGTGATAGCAAGCTAGAGAATGGCATTCGGCTTCCGCACTCGATCGTGAGACGAATGGTTGTTTCTTTGCACTTCAAGAGATAAGATTAGGACAAAGGAAAACAATATATATATATATATATATATATATATATATATATATATATATATATATATATATATATATATATATATATATATATATATATATATATATATATATATATATAGGGGCATGCTTAGATGCGGTCTGCAGTCCGTGCGGTCCACATCCACAGCCATCCGATGCACGCGGCGCGGTACGGTGCACCGCATGGACGGCTGCGGGTGCGAACCGCACGGACCGCATTTAAGCATTTCCCTATATATATATATATATATATATATATATATATATATATATATATATATAGAGAGAGAGAGAGAGAGAGAGAGAGAGAAAGAGAGAGAGAGAGAGAGAGAGTAGTGATACATTGCGGCGGGTAACATGCGGGCTTAACGTGCGGCACCCCCTTCGGGGGTATTTTCGGGATTTATTTTTTTGGGGATTGATCACCCACCCTTGGATTGGACACACAAAAAATTTCAGCCCGATCCAAGACCTATAGGTCGTCCAAATGTGTTGATCAAAATTGCGAAAAAATTGAACGACCGATAAAAGATCAACACATTCGGACGGCCTACAAGTCTTGGATCGGGCTGAAATTTTTTGTGTGTCCAATCCAAGGGTGGGTGATCAATCCCCAAAAAAAAAATCCCAAAAATACCCCCGAAGGGGGTCGCCGCACGTTAAGCCCCCGCATGTTACCCGCCGCAATGTATCACTACTATATATATATATATATATATATAACGATCCAGTGAGATAATTCTTCTATGAGATAACTTTGAGAAACCTATCTAGAAGCTTTAGAATTTGATGAAAATTGGTGAGCATGCTCTTTATGGCAAGTTGATAATCCTCACAAAAAATCATCAAATTCTAAAACCTCTAGAGGCATCAAATACACAATTCAAATTATTGGTTTTAATGGACGATCGATAATTCTTCTAACATTTGATGCCCTTAGAGGTTTTAGAATTTGATGATTTTTTGTGAGGATGATCAACTTACAATAGAGAGCATGCCCACCAATTTTCATCAAATTTTAAAACCTCTAGATAGGTTTCTCAAAGTTATCTCATATATCTCATATCTCACTGGATCGCTACCCTATATATATATATATATATATATATATATATATATATATATATATATATATATATATATATATATATATATATATATATATATATATATATATATAGATAGGATAACGATCCAGTGAGATAACTCTTCTATAAGATAACTTTGAGAAACCTATCTAGCTTGCTATCACATATCTTAAGACAGTTTGGATACTTCATCTTCATGAGCTATATGGCGTCCAATCCAGCCTTTCATGCCCGAATGAAACATATCGAACTGGATTATCACTTCATTCGAGAGAATGTTCTATCAGGTCATCATCAAGTCGAGTTTGTGCCTTCAGTTGATCAATTGGCCGACTTGCTGACTGAAAGATTGCTAAAGCAATGTTTTTCAGTACCTGTGATCCAAACTCATCCAGCATCAGTCACCAAGTTTGCGAAGGAGTATTAGGAAACCTCCATAGTTTTTTCCGGATTTGTATGATTCACTCTGCGATCTCGGCCAAACGTTACTGCTAACTATGGACAATATCCTATATCCTTGCTGTTAAGATTGTATCTCTATACTTAATGATTGTACTCTTTATATATCCCTCATTTATTGATAAATCTATATAACATGGCACGGCAATTTTGTGCTGACTAGGATAAAAAGAACCCAAGGCTGACTAGACAAAAGAAACGTTGATCACAGCCATCGATCTCTCTCTCTTTCCAGATCTCTCTCTCTCTCTCTAACTCTCTGTCTCTCTCTCTCCTCCCCTTTGTTAAGATCGTAGGAAGCCTCCCCTCCCTTTTGAGATCGCAGGTCGATCTCCTTGCAGGTCAACCACCGCAGGTTGTCTTCCCCCCCCCCCCCCCCTCTCTCTCTCTCTCGCTAACTTTATGTCTCTCTCTCCCATACCCTTTGTTATGATCGCAGGAAGCCTCCCCTCCCCTTTGGGATCGCAGGTCGATCTCCTCGCATGTCAACCACCGCAAGTTGTCTTCCACCCCCCCCCCCCCCCCCCCCCTCTCTCTCTCTCTCTTTGTTTTTTTTTCTTTCTATTTTCTTTTTCCCCTTTTTGATTTAGGTTTACTGACTCTTTCTTTTTTCCTTCTTTTCCTATTTCAAACCGAGGAGGCCAAGTTTGAAGTCATCAAACAACAGGTGTGATCTTTGGTCAACGGCTGGCGCAGCACGAAGAAGAGGAGTAGCGGCTCCGGCGAGGGTCGCATCGGCAATCATGGACTCAAGGAGTGGTTGGATCCAGATCTCCCCTACCCCAATCTCCTCCGGCAGATCCGTAGTTGGTGAGGGGCTGGATCCAGATCCCCCTACCCCTCCTCCGATCTCCTGCTCCGATGAGGGCCGCACCAGTAGCCGGGGAGGGGCTGGCTCACCGCTGGATCCAGATCCCCCTACCCCTCCTCCGATCTCCTGCTCCGATGAGGGCCGCACCAGCAGCTGGGGATGGGCTGGATCCAAATCCCCACTCCCCCGTTTTCTTCTTCTTTGGATCGGGTTCGGCACCGGCTTTGAATTGGCTATACCAATCGATGACCATCGATTTCGCCTTGGTGGAGGACGACATGTTCGTAGACGGGACGACATCAATCCTCGCATTCACATCCTAATTTTTTTTTCCTTGCTGATTTTATTTCCAATCCATGATTTCTACTTATGATATGTGACCTCAAATTTTAATTTTTGTTAATGAACAATTGGGGAGATGGAATTGAGAGGAGTCGATCCTCTCTTTCTCTATCCCTCTTAGCTTTTTTTTTTTTTGGTTGTAGGGTGTCGTCGCTGGCGGGGTCACGATCTGGACATCAGCGGTTCGCGCTGAGATCGGCAAGCAATGAGGAGGAGGTGAAGCGGCGGCCATGCCCCGCGACATCGTCGATGGCAGCGGGGTGGCAGTGCAGGCTGATCGAGCGATAACAGCTCGAAAATCAAGCGGCGCGCAAGGTTTGGTCAGCCGGTAGCGGGTTCGTGCGGCTACAAGGCCTGCAGCGGGTGAGGGGCTGTGGTCTCCGTTGTTGTGGGAGAGCCTACCGTAGTCAGAGGAGAAGCCCTACAACCATCCGTTTCATTTCACCTAGCCCTTACAAGCGATGGAAATGAATGTTTGTGGAGACTGGAAGGGATTCAGATGGGGAAAATGTTTGTGGGGATTGGAAAGGGCTGCAAATGGGGAAAGCAAGGAGGGACCTCAATCCATCAATGGAAAGTTCTCTCTCTCCCCTTCTGATTAAATTTCTTCCCTGATTTCATCTTTACCATAAAAATACATGAGCAGTAATTTCTGGAATAATTCAGTGGATTGGGATCTATGGAGCTATGATAAAAAAATTAAAAAAAAACATGAGCAGTAATTTCTTCTTTGATGTCAAAACACTGGTTGCAGCTTTAGGCAACCGCCTAAGGCTAAGGCTGGCAATTCTGGACCTAACACGGCAGACCCGACACGAAATTAGCAGGTTTGGGTTAAACGGATTCTGGTCGTCACGGTAGACCCATTTAATAAACAGGTCGGGTCTGGGTTTAGAGTCTGGACACGGTAGACCCGAAAAGACCCGTTTAAAATTCAATGGGCCATGTCGGGTCGGGTCGGGTCTACCTGCAATCTGATACTATAGTATGTAGTACCAGCGGGTCTTATTGGGTCAGGTTGGGTCGTGTCGGATTGCATCGGATCAGGTCAATTGAATAGACCCGTGTAGAAAACGGGTCTTAACGGGTCTACTCGTCGGGTCCGGGTCTAAGGGTTTTGGACATGACCCGAAACTAGACACGACCCGATTAGTTAAACGGGTCTCTCTCTCTCTCTCTCTCTCTCTCTCTCTCTCTCTCTCTCTCTCTCTCTCTCTCTCTCTCTCTCTGCATGTCTGTGTTTGTGCCTGTGCTAAATGGCTACCAAAACGGCCCGATGATTTGGTTACCTCGCTCACGGCCGGTAGCCTCTCAGCCCATAGTCACCATACCCACCATTTAGGCTCGACCCATTATGAAAAAAAATAATATAAAAAGACCCCATTTAGAATTTTCGCCTTAGGCCTAAGTTTGTATCGAGACGACCCTGCTCTCTCTCTCTCTCTCTCTCTCTCTCTCTCTCTCTCTCTCTCTCTCTCTCTCTCTCTCTCTCTCTCTCTCTCTCTCTCTCTCTCTCTCTCTCTCTCTCTCTCTCTCTCCCGGGGGTAGGGGAGGTGGGTGTTTGTTGATCGCACCGAAGGCTCCCGCTTCGTGCCAATCGGCATGGGCATGCCGAAGGCGGTCAAGTGTGTTGTCGTCACATACGACGATGGGGGGGGGGGGGGGCGTTTGCCACCGAAGGCGGCCCGTTGCATTGTTGATAGGTGTGTTGCCGCCGAAGGCGGCCCGCTGCAGTGCAGACAGGCACAGGCCTGCACTAGTCTATATAACATGGCATGACGGTATTATGCTGACTAGACAAAATGGAACGCTGACTAGACAAAAACATGCATGCTGACTAGACAAAACATTCAAACTGACAAAGACTAACAAAGAAACAGAGAGAATCGTTAATACAATTTTTTTTTAAAAACCCAGCTCATCTAAAAATTAAAAAAAAAAACATGTTCACGCCCCAACCTCAAATTAGAAAAATGTGATCCTCTTCCTTCACGCCCCTCTCTCGTGCCGGTAAGATTGCCCCCCCTAAAAAAAAAAAAATCATGTTCACGGCCCGAAGTCGACCGGGGGTGTGTGGCCGCTGAAGGCGATTCGTTGTGTTGCCGCCGAATACGATGGTGGGGATGGGAGTGGTAATGCCCAGTGGATGTGTTGTCGCCGAAGGCGATCCGATGCTGTGCCGATGGATGTGTTGCCGCCAAAAACAGCTCGTTGTAGTGTCGACAGGTACGGGCATGCACTAGTGATATACAAGAGAACTACATTTTCTATAGCCTCTATATAATCATGGATAACCAATCGTGTGCACAACCCAAGGCTCACATGGGTTGTGTCAAAGCCAGTGTTTTGAAAACCGGACCTGATCGGACGGTTCGACCAGTTTGGACCGGAACAGGAGCATGTTTGGATTCGGTCTTTGAATAAGCCGGTTTGTTTGTTAATGCAGGAATCAAACCTTGCATTGAAGAATTTAGTGAATATCTATTTTAAAAAATATATATTTTTATGCAGTTCAAATGGTTGAACCATCGGTTAGAACCTATTTGGACTGAACCGGATGCCTTTTCGGTTCGCCTTCCGGTCTGGTTTTGAAAACACTGGTCAAAACCCACAAAGCTCACAGGTTTCTTAAAACTAAACTGAACTAGTTGGCCTCTGTCCAACTAGTACTCAATCGGGTTAAAACCAGTCTTTCACATTGGACTGCACTAAGTCGAGTGTGGAAGCACCCTGATTGCATGTGAAAAGGGTATGGGTGTGATGCACGGGTCGTGATTATGTAAAGTATAGATAGAGGGCGCTCTAGTATTCCATGAACGATCCAGATGCCTCACTTTGCAAAAAAAATAGAAAAATCACAATGTAAGCGCACAACTCCTACTGTTATCCACATGCAGCTGCTCTGAGATTCTGACGATCGTAGCTTTGATCGGTTAGGCTCACTTGCTACATCGGATGGTTTTGGGTATATGAATTTGGTCATCCAAACTTCGATCTGTTAGGGTTAGGGTTAGGGTTAGGTTTAGGGTATATGCCCCTTGCAACACTGCAAGAGACAACCCTTGTCAATATGCATGTTGCAAAATTTGGCTAAAAGCATCAGTATGGAATCTTGTATCTTCACTATTCTCCAAAACCTATCATACTAAAAATAAGGGCAAATTATAAAAACCTCCCCTGAACTATACACCGCATTTTATATTGGTCCCTCAACTTTTATTTTGAACAATATGATCCCTGAACTATGCTCAATCTGCATTTAGCCCCCTCTGTCAACTTTTTATCCCAAAAATACTCTTATCAATTTTTAATAAGATTCAAAATTATTTTAGAATATTTAACCTATATTTACTAGGACAAGGCAGACAGAGCATAGTTCAAGGGTCAAGTTGTCAAAAAAAAAAGTTCAGGGATCAACATGAAATGAGATGTATATTTCAGGAGAGATTGTTGTAATTTGCCCTAAAAATAAATAGAGTAGGACCCTTTACAAGTTACACATATCATATCATATAAGAAACTTATAGAAAATCTCAGTTCTATTCAGTATAATTCGAACCTATGCTTTAAATACATATTCACTAGTGATTGATGTCACATCCTCCGTTCCTTATGGCAGGTTTATCTTCGGCCTTTGTGACGGGCTTATCTCTCGTCTTTATGGTGGGGTCATCTGTGCTCCCATGTGACGAGCAAGGCAAGTTTCGAACCTTGGTCTATCTTGTGCCTAACAGGCGATGTACTGGCCGTGAGGTCCCTCTGAAAAAAAAATAAAAAAAATAAAAAAAATTACATATTCCCACCATCCATGAATCTGGCAATGCGAGACTCCAGCCTATGTTGTTTTGGCAAGGTCTTCCACCACTTGACAAAGGTGGACTCACCCAGTAACACATCTCTACCCAGTTTCTCACTAGCAAGCCATGACACCAGCTCCTCTTCCAGCTCCACCACGCTGTCCCTCACTTCTTCAAAGGGCCTGCTGCTGGTGTCGGCGCAGAGCTCTTCGGCGATCGCCCAGAAGCATGATTCCCTGCTGGATCCTGATGGCATTTGTCGAGCCTGCTCGAGCCATCTTTGGGTGTACCTATACCGTTTCGGCCTGCCCTTCACCATATAAGGCCCTGTGTCCTCGTTCTTGGAGTGCCTGTAGTAATTGGCAATGTCCAAAGGCTCGACTAGGTGCCGATAGCTAGTCCCCAACTTCACCCACTCCGTCCGACCCTCAAAGCTGTCAGGAAGCTCATACCTTCTCAACATTTCAACAATCTCGTCCCAAAGCCCAGCCAGTTCAAGTCTCTTGACATTAGCATTGAAGTCTTGCGGGTCCTTCTGAAGTTTGAAGGTGTCGTAGTAACCCACGCCTCGTATCTCACACGTCGCGCGGTAGTCATTCAGGAAGTCAAGGGCTTCTTGAACCTTGATAGAGTTAGCATCAATCTTGGCCTGGTTCCGCCACTTCTGCTTCTCCCACTCTCCCGTTGCGCGAAGACACAACCTAGCTTCCATACTCTGAAATACCATAAACAAGGTGTTAGGAACAAATAGAGCCTCCCCATAGTCCACTGCATCAAGCTGTGTCGCCAGCCGCATATGATGATGGCAAAGTTGTATCATCATCCTCGCGAGAAAATGTTGATAACATGATTGCCATAAGCAGTGGTAAATATGGAATTCATGATACTAAAGCCCATCTAAGTAAATTTTTCATAGGAATGATTTGTGCCAACTGAGGTATTTTCTGAGAATAGAGGTTGTATGATTGAACTTCTAAGAAGGGTATCTCTCTCACGAAATGGAAGTATGCTAATGAGCAGTTGGCTGAGACAGATATGTTGGTTTCTAAACAGTTGATACACTTGTGGATCCAAATGTAAAGCTCAGCAAAGATGAATAAATCATCTTGATGACCTAGGAAGATAGAGGAGGTTACTAAGGAGTCCATACTTAACTGTGATTGTCCAAACATTATTCTTGATATGAGTTGTTAGTCAGTTCATGCATAAACCAAGGCATCCCCCATAAAAAGTTGTTTGCCGTATCCTAGGATACTTTTTAAAGGACGTTCTTGGAAAAGGTGTTCTGTTAAGTCCTCTAATCATCTTGATACTAATGATTTTAACGTGCATATTGTGCCATAGATATGTTGAGCGGATAGTCCCACATCGATTATGGGTGGGAGGCACTGGGAGATCCGTGTCTTCATATACTCGTTGCCCCCTCTCCCTCACAACCTGTTTTGTGGGAGCACATGATTAGTGACTAAATAATTTGGTTAGGAGGTTAAGTTCAGGTTATTGAACTTCTTTGGGCAATAATCTAGTTATGTGGAGCTTGATATGTATAATGATATAGCTCAATCAAGTTAAAAGGCTCATTATAGGACATAACTTGTATTGTTTGTGAAAGGATGTGTGTAACTCTCTTGCAAGGAAATGGGGCTTACCACTATTGCGCCTATGAAAATCCTTTGTGATAATCAAATGGTTATGTCTAATACAAACAACCCAATATTTCATACAGGGAACAACATATAGAGGTGGATTGCCACTTCGTACGAAATATGGTAATGAGAAGCCATCAATACTTCTCAAGACAAATCAAGAGAACAGTTGGGGGCATATTATTTAAGGGCAAATTACACAAACTCCTCTGAACTATACACCTCATTTCATATTGGTCCCTCAACCTTTTTTTCTGAACAATTTGACCCCTGAACTATTCTCCGTCTACACTTGGGAATGAAAATACCCGCAACTCACTTTCTAAAACCACAGCTCACTTCAGTCGGCGGCCGATCGACTGATTATCCCCACACCCTCTCCGATATCTCCTCCGCGACCTCTGAGATCAGAGCGAATGATGCCATGACAGGACCTTTTCCTCCGGCATCATTCGCCCCTCTATCAAATTTTATTCTGAAAATACCCTTGTTCATTTTCAATAATATTCAAATAATTTGTGAAATATTTAACTTATGCTTACTAGGACAAGAGTATTTTTACTATTTTTGAAAAAAAATTTGACCGAGGGGGCCAAATGTAGACGGAGCATAGTTCAAGGGTCAAATTTGACACACGGTTGATACATGGTCATGGTGTACTCTCGGGATCATTCAGACAAGAGAGGATTTCTCTCACTTTTCTTTCCCCTTTATGCCCCTTCTGCGAATCGATCATAAACTAGGCTCAGGTCTAACTCAAACTCGTGTCATACATGTGCCTGTTGGATCCAGTAAGTAAAAATAAATGCTAAATAGAAAATGCATCTCTAAGTAAAATAAAAAAGCACACGTTGGTAGATAATTCGGTTGCTCTGCATCTCCTAGAAGTGTCAAAATCTCATATCTGATGCAGTCTTCTATGATATGTCTGCAACTGATGCCCTCAGTCCTTTGATATGCATCAACTCACTGTATTTGAAAAATTCTCCTCTGGAGAATAGTAGCTGATATAGTGCTCGTATAAGTCCGAGTTGAGCCTTGGTACTTCCTCTCTGGTGATCCAACAACTCTCTGACGTATGCCAATCTTTCCACTTCACTAAAAACTTCTTTTAACCACCCTGAACAGGTGGAAACTGGAAACTACTCACTCATCCACAATAGCTTCAATTTCATGTCTTTTTTTTTGTATAGCTGGAAGTCAAGTAAACAACAGAATTGGTCGTTCAGGTAAGGAACAAGGTTGGGGAGTAGGATAGCAAGGGATTTGATGTCAAGTAGGTTGTCTGTTGTTGACACTAGTAGAAAACCAACGATTCACAATAACATATTGACATTTATTTTTGCAAAACATATACATAATTCACACTTAAGCTTGCAAATAGTTCTTATAGCTTGCTTATTTACATTAAACATTGTTTATGTCATATTTTTAATTTACTTGGTTACCTATAGAATTCACATGCTTAGTTTATTTAATATATTTAGAAACCGATGTTACATTTCTGATCCAGACGAGGCCTACTACGTGCAGATTTTCACAGCTGATCGTGTATTTTCGTCCCCTCCGGAGATCCAGGAAGCCGATCGTCAATCCGTCTGCATCAGTGGAAAGCTCATTCGAAGATCTGTGACTTTGGTTTTTATTTTATTTCGATCCGACTGACGGATCTTTAGTTATTTGTCTTTTTATTTCTAGTTTGGGTAGGTGCGAGCCATGTTCGCATCCGGTTCGAGCCACAGATGCCGAACTGACTCATTTCTGTGTTAGGTTGTTAGCCGTAGGATCTTAGGTCGACTAACATCTCAATGGATGAGATTCAAAAGGAAAAGCCCTAGCCAAAACCCTCACCCGGCCGGTCCTCTCTCTCCCGCGAACACACCCGTGTCCCCCTCTCTCTCTTCCCGCGGACTTCTCTCTCTCATCCCGCGCGTCCCTCTCTCTCTTCTCCCGCGCGGACTCTCTCTTCTCTTTCTTTCCTTTTGTGTCTTCTGTGTTTCATCTCCTATAAATCCTAAAAGCCCTAATTGCAAAAGGAGGATGAATTGAAATTGAAAACCCTAGAACGGAGAAGCGTGTACGCTTGTTCGCTTGTATCTTCCGAAGATTCTTCCTTGCTTCCAGTCTTTTCTTCCTTCGCAAGCTTCTACCTCGTCGCCACGCCTTTTCGTCTACGACTTCGCGGAAGATCGACGCGGAGATCCTTCATCTTCAAAGATCAACTCGTCTCGGCTTCTTCAACCTTTCTTCTGGACCACGCCCCCTTTTTTCCGTCCCTTCATCTGCAACAACGGAGTTCCTGTCAGCCGCCGGCATTGACCAACGCACGGTTTGAAATCGTCCCTCAATATTTTCGTGTGATAAACCTTCTTCTTCCAACCGGCCTTATTGCTGAATTTCCATTAGGGTTTCCTAAATATTTGGTTTTCTGAGAATCTCATCCATTAGGGTTTATCGGCTAGATCTTTGGTTGTTCTTTGATACATTGGCTTTATTATTTGAGATTGTGATCATCCTTATTGCTGGAATTGAGTACTAAAATCTGGAATTAATATTTATCTTGTCAGTTTATTACTTTGCTGAAATAAATCTGCGTGGGAATGAATGAATGATGAATATGGTTCTTGTACTTTGCTGAAATTCGATTATGATATGCTGAAATCTGATTTTAATGTTTTAAATTCAGCACTTGAGTTTATTTAAGCATCCGCATCCCATCAATTTCACTTACCTTGCTGCTCTAGTACAGTTATCTAGTTGCCTTACCAATTACCTCACTTTAAAAGTATAATATTGTCATCATTATGCATATAGTAAAACTATTAGTAAATTTTGCTTGCAGGCCTGTCGTTTTGCGACATCACTGAGTGTTCGTTACTTAGATGATAGCTTTGGCTTTTGTCAGGTTCTAGCAGCAGCAGGAGAACGCTTAGAGTGGAATAGAGTGCCAGTGATGGGCATCCTATCAAGAGCTACGACCTTCCCTAGAATGCTTAGAGTAGCTTCTTCTCAATTTTTAGTTGGTTGTGGAGAATTAAAATGTAATTTTAACAGTTCTTTGGAATAAGAGTTGTACTTATTTATCAATGTTTAGATAGAAAGATAATATGTTTAAGCTCTGTAACCTGGTGCCCTATTTCTCTTGTTAAAAAAAATCACCATCCTCCCGGAGTTTCGGACTTTCGTCCTTTTCCAAAATTTGGACTGAGACAATCATAGTCATAAGACATAATTTGAGGAGTCATAGAACATTCGTTTCAGGTATAAACATTAAAACCCCAACGACGTTAAGTAAATACAGTAAGTGATAGATGCATGTGGAAGAAAACATGCAAACGCAAGTCCAAAAGCATTTACACATAACAAATACATTCACGCATCAAGTTACTACTGTTGAAAAAACTGCAATGTTAATAACAGATGACATTAGCAGCACAATAAGTCAATAAAGAAACTTACCAATTGAAGATCTTCCAGCAGCTGTTCAAGTGGTTGCCTCTCAGCGAGATCCCTATCAGTCAAGGACAGTGGCATTGCTTCCAAACAATCCACATGAATGATGTTTTGCACCTCTAAGCATTCTTTCACCTTTAACTCGTACAGTAGATGCTTCTCTAGACTTCTGCAGGCAACCTCTGCCATGTCTTGCCGGGGAGGCAGTTGAAGACAATAAAACAGCAGTTGCAAAATAGCATCAGAATTCTTCACAGTAACTAGTCGGCTGTTACTGGTACAAAACACATGAGTTCCGAAGGGCCTGTAAGGAGTAAGCTTGGTGAAGCTGCCTATGACTTCCAACAATGGACTCGTGCAACCCATGAACAAACAGGACCGATGACTGGAAATGGACTTGGCACTTCTCAAAACGATGCTGTAGAAAACCAGCACCAGCTGGGATTTTCCAATGGAGTTGAGGTTGAAACAGAATGATCTAGGACATAGGAAATGAAGAATAGCCTGAAATTGTTCCTTGAAGGCTAATAGTGGGGCCAGTAAAAACCTTGGAACAATATCTTCTGTCATGACAAAATGTAAGAAGCGGCGAGACCAATCCTCTCGCTGGAGCGCATGCCCGAAGACACAATCTCCAACAAGAGGAGACCCAAAAGTCAAACAGAAAGGAAGTACGTGTTTGCTGCTATCACCTTTGAGACGTTCCAATAACCATAGAGTAGCAAGGACTGAAATTGAGCCTCCTGATGAATGGCCAGTGAACACTACCCGCTTCTTCTCAGCTACAGCTCTATGAATCTGAAAATTCAAAGAAGAAGTTGCATGCTGATCATCCTACAAGATAAGGTTTAACACATTTCATGCTAACATCATAAACACTGAAGGAACAATTTTCTCATTTAAGGGATACTAGCCAAATTATTTCCTAATATCAGTGACAACTTCTCGTCCAATGTGCAGCAGACAGAAAGCAGCAACATCCTCCCTCTTCAATAAGGACTTAAGAAGTCATTTTAGGTGTTTCAATTGGTCGTTTTGAGTGTTTATGTTGTAGATGAAACAGCCATCACCTAGCAAGTTATTTCTTATTGATATTCCTTGTCACCAATAATCCTAGGAGAGAGAGAGAGAGAGAGACTAGGGTTTTGGGGAGAAGAAGAATCTCATGCATGTGAGGCTTGTATACAAAGGAAGGATATGTGGCTATACATATAACTAACACCCCCCTCAAACTCACGGTGGATCAAGTCGGGTGTGACAGTGAAGAAGTTAGCAATCTGTGTATGGGCCACATAGCGCTCTCGGGTGTAATAGCAGTCAATATCGATGTGAAAATATCATAGAGAATATGTTAGAAAGAGAAAATATTTTAGAGAGAGAATGTTGAGAGAATATTTTAGAGAGTGAAAATGTTATCGATAGAGAAAATGACAGAAAGGAGAAAAAATATTGTCGAGAGAAATTTTAGATAAAATGTTGTAGAATGATAAAATATTGTAGAGAGAAAATACCATAGAGTGAAAATATTTTAGAGGGGGAAAATGACAAAGAGAGGAGAAAAATATTGTAGAGAGGAAAAAATATTGTAGAGAAAAAAATATCATATTGAGAAAATATTTTAGAGATAAAATATTGGAGATAAAATGTTGTAGAGAGAAAATGCTCTAAAGAGAAATATTATAGAGAGAATATAGGTAGAGAGAGAGAATGTTGTAGATAGAGAAAATGTAATAGAAAGAGAATGGGATTATATATATAATGGTTTTAAAACATCATATTTTTAAAATGGAGGAAATAACTACTATTAATGTATAGAAATGGGTCGGGTTACATGTATAGTCGGGTCGGGTTGTGTGTGTATACATGTACATATATATTGGGCTTTAGTCCCAGAATGAGAACCATTCTATTATCTCCAAACCCTAGCCGTCATCTTCTAACATGGTATCAGAGCTCTAGGGTTTCTCGCGCGACGACGGCAGCCACCTCCGGTCTCCTCCTCCACCCGGCAACCCACCTCCGGCCTCCCCCTCCACCCGGCAGCCCACCTCCGGCCTCCCCTCCTCCCGATAGATTCCCCCCCCAACCCCTCTCCTCCACCCGACTGGCCCCCCCGACCCCTCTCATCTGCCCGACAAAACCCCCCGGCCCCTCCCCTCCACCCGATAACCCCCCCCGACCCCTCTCCTCCACCCAACCGTCCCCCCCGACCCCTCTCCTCCGCCCGACAGGCCCCCCCGGCCTCTCTCCTCCGCCCGAAACCCCCTCCCGACCCCTCCCCTCCGTCCAATAGCCCTCCCCCCGGCCTCTCCCCTCCGCCCGATCGCCATTCCCAACCCCTCCCCTCCGTCCGATAACCCCCCCCCGACTCCTCCCCTCCGCTCGATAGTCCCCTCCGGCCCCTCCCCCCCACCAGCAAACCCTCTCTCGGCTCCCCTCTCCTTTGAATTTCCTCCATAGCATCTCCTACCGTGCCATTAGTCGTTGCGATCTCTCCACCGCTGAAGGCGGTCATCGTTCAGTTGTCCTCGGCCAGCGACTGGCCTGATTAGTCGCTGACCGTCGAGGCCACGCTCTCCAATTGCGATCTTTGGGGTCACATCACCGGTGATGATCTTCCTCCAGCTGCCTCTTCCGGCTCCTCCTCTGTCACCAGTAGCGCAGCCGACAGAGTCGCGTCTTCTGCTGCGACTGCTACCGTCACGACTACTACCACGGCTGCTGCTCTCACGTGGCACCGCCACGATCAGGCCATCCAGGCCTATCTTCTGGACTCCGTTGCTCGTCCGCTCCTTACTCCCATCGGCCGCCTTCCTACAGCACGCGCGATGTGGGAATATCTCCGGGACCGGTTTCTCCCGTGCGGCGGCGCACGCCGGCATCAGCTTATTTGTGACTCGCAGTTTGCTCTTCAGGTGGAGCGTACGATTCAGGACTTCTTCAGTCTGATGAGTGCCTACTGGCATGAGCTGGACTCCCTGATCCCGGAGCGGTGTGCCTGCCTACGCTCTAGGGATTTCCAGCGCTACCTTGATGAGGGCCACCTGCACCAGTTCCTGGCAGCGCTTCGGCCGGACTTTGCTCTCATCACTGCTCAGCTCCTGCACCGTGAGCCACTCCCTCGGCTAGAGGATACCCTGCTCGCCTTGGTCAATGAGGAGACTCGCCTTCAGACTCAGGGTACTTGTCCTCCTTCACTTGCTCCTGGCTCAAACACCGTCCTGGCGGCCGGGTTCTCCGATGAGCCTGCTTCTGTCACTACTGCAAGGAGCCCAGACACATGAAGCGTGAAGTCCTACTCGTCCTCCACACAACCCCCGCTGGGGTCTGGATGAGAAAACATCACACTGGGCTCCTACTTCCCGAGACGATCGACGAGGCGGTCAAGGTGGACGGAGCTGTGGACGTGGTCCGTCCTCCTTCCACTACTTTGGTGGTACAGCGGCTACTGTAGAGCCCTCGACGCTCCCTACTGCTACCACTGCACCTTCTTCAGTGCTTGAGACGAACCGTCTTCAGCGCTTCGAGGAGCTCCTCCTTCGCCACCTAGCTGCCACCGGCTCCGCGACTGCTCACGGCTTGTCTGTCACCTCTGGTACTACTGCTCCATGGATCTTCGATTCGGGTGCCTCCTGTCACCTCACCTTTGACTCCACTGTACTCACTGGCTGTTCTCCTACTCCCACTCACCTAAAGGTCCGCATTGCGGATGGGACTTTAGTCCCTATTCCGCAATGTGGATCCATCACTACTACCTCTGATCCTTCTGGTCGCCTGACCCTGCCCCATGTCCATCATGCCCCTTATCTTAACATTAATATGATTTCTATCAGCTCTCTTTGCGACTCTGGACTGACTGTCACCTCACCCCTTCTGTTTGTGTTGTGCAGGATTCACGGATGGGTCAGAGAATTGGGCTGGGCCGTAGAGCATGAGGACTTTACCAGCTGGATGATTTACATGTGTCTTCTGTTCCTGTTGCGTCTGTCATGTCTGTTACTTCTGATGCCGACCTGTGGTACAGAAGGTTAGGTCATATATCGAGTGATCGGCTCAAAATTGTTTTCCGTTCGAGCGCTTTGGGTCGGGTGTCCTTCTCCCCTCTCTCTGTCTGTACGGGTTATAAATTGGCAAAGCATCTAGCTCTTCCCTTCTCTACTAGTGCTTCCCAATCTGTTGCTTTATTTGATTTAGTACATTCTGACATTTGGGGTCCTACACCTGTTATATCTATTTCTGGTTTCATGTATTATGTATGTTTTATCGATGACTACTCTAGGTGCACCTTGGTTTATCTTATGCGTCACCGGTCTGAAATCCCTCACATCTATAGGAGATTCACCACCATGATACATACTCAGTTTGGTCGGCGCATCAAGACTTTTCGATCTGATTGTGCCAAAGAGTATCTCTCCGCTGATATGCGTGAGATTCTTCAATCTCACGGTACTCTTCACCAGCAGTCATGTCCCCACACCCATGAGCAGAACGGAGTTGCCGAACGCAAGTATCGTCATGTCATTGAGACTGCACAAGCCTTGCTTCTCTCTGCGTCTGTTCCTCACTCCTACTGGGCTGAAGCTATCATGACGGTTGTCCACCTTATCAGTATCACTCCGTCCTCTGCTCTGTCCGGTGCCACTCCATATGAGCGTCTTCACTCCAGCCCACCTGACTACTCTCTTCTTCGCACGTTTGGCTGCACGTGCTTCATTCTTCTTCCTCCCCATGAGTGCACCAAACTCTCCGCTAAGTCGTTAGGTGTGTTCACTTGGAGCTCAGTCGGGAGCACAAGGGGTATCGTTGCTACGTTCCCTTGGCTCGTCGGATCCGTGTCTCTCGTCACGTTTCTTTTATTGAGGATATCCCGTACTTTTCCCCTGAGTCTCGGGATCTTTCCTTGCCTCCTGCGTCACCCTCCTCGCCCTCATCACTTCTCCACATCCCCGTTCTACCTCCGTATTCTGCTGCGGCGCTGCCCCACCCACGCCTCCTCTACCTCCATCTTTCCCGCCACCTCCACCACCACCACCTCCTCCGTCTCCCCCGCCACCTCCTAGGGGTGGCAATGGGTCGGGTCGTGTCGGGTTCGTGTCGTGTCTAGTCGGGTTCGTGTCTAAAAACCCCAGACCCGGACCCGACCCGTTTAACTAATCGTGTCTAGATCCTAAACCCGTACCCGACCCGTTAATAAACGGGTAGACCCGATAAGACCCGGTTAGACCCGTTTATCACCCGGGGCTGTAGGAGAAAAGTATCCAGTCTCCAAGGAAGCGAGCCGTCACACCACTCACAATAAAAGTCCAGCAACCACACCCTCGGTTCTCGAGAATCGGGTCCGTCGTTCAAAGGAGCGGAGATAAGAGAGAGAGAGAGAGAGAGAGAGCGGAGATAAGAGAGAGAGAGCATCCTGATCCGGCAACAGCACCGCCATGGGGTCTGCGGAGACTGGCATTGTCGGCGTCCACCGCCGCCTTGTGGGGATGGGGGTTGGGGTTCAGAGAGAGAGAGAGGATAGAGATTGAAGCCCAGCCCAGAAAGGTAAGGGTAAGCAGACCCTCTTTATAGCTCCCCTTTCCCCTTCTCAGCTTTCCTCTTATTTCTGTGGCGGGGGTCATCATCTTCCCCTTCATCACACCCACGCTGCAGCCTTTATACCCTGTTTTTCTTGAGAATGGGGAAAGGGGGTCCTGCGATTAGATCTCGAAGGAGATCCTGATCGTAAACGATGGAGGGTCTATTCAGTTAACCCGATCCGACCCAATCCGACTCGACCCGACCTGACCCGAAAGACCCGCTGGTATTATATATTATAGTATCGGATTGCGGGTAGACCCGACCCGACACGACACGACCCGTTGAATACTAAACGGGTCTTCCCGGGTCTACCGTGTCCAGACCCTAAACCCGGACCTGACCCGTTTATTAAACGGGTCTATCGTGTCGACCCGTTTACGACCCGAACCCGTTTAGCCCTGACCCAGACCTGCTAACTTCGTGTCGGGTCGTGTCGGATCTGCCGTGTCGGGTCCGAAATTGCCAGCCCTACCACCTCCACCACCACAACCACCTGTCACGCGTGTCTACGTTCATCGCTCTACAGTTCTCCCCTCCAAGTTGGTTTCCGTTGGTACCTCCTCTCCACCTACAGCTGCTCCTCCCTGCCCGGTCGCAGATCCTGACC
Organism: Chamaelirium japonicum; assembly: GCA_947650365.1. NCBI lineage: Eukaryota > Viridiplantae > Streptophyta > Magnoliopsida > Liliales > Melanthiaceae > Chamaelirium > Chamaelirium japonicum. The sequence goes on from OX393554.1 coordinate 41,750,846, forward strand.
CTGTTCGGCAATACCCTACGCGCGAACATCACCCACCTGATCGCTATGACTACTCTCCTGACAGGTTTGGCTACTCTGTGTTTACTCTTGTTTCTCCTGAAATTTTGATGCCAAGTATGGGATCATGCGCATGATCAGTCAATACCATGTGCATGAAGTAAACATAACATAATGGTCCCTTGGTGCAGACTCTTTCTATTCTTCTACGACTAAGTATGGATCCATGCTTATATGTAGGGTGGATCTATGATCATGCGCATAGTGGGTCCAGACCATGCGCACGATGTCGTGCAGCCCCATCTTTCGATCTCTGCAAGGACCCAGCAAAGGAAAGAATAGAAAATTGAAAACAAGAGACGAAGAATAAAATAAAACCAACGTACGTTACCTCAGTTTGAAGCCGAGAAGCGTTGAGGAGCCTCTGGAAGGAACGGAGGAAGGCGCCGTTGACGCGGGCGGCGGCACCACTGCCGATGCTCCTGAGAGAGGGGAACAGGGAGGGGTCGACCTCCGAATCTCCAAAGGGGGCTTGGTCCGCAGCCTCGCGGAGCCAATCCTCGGCGGACCAAGATCCGGGAAAGGCGAAGACGGCGGTGGCGGAGAGGGAGGAGGCGGCAAGGTTGTGGAGAATGAAAGGGGAGGCGGAGGAGCGGTGGGCGGCCATGGCGAGGGAACAGCAGTGGTTGATGAGAGCCCTCCCCTCCTCCTCTCCCAACATCTCGACCCCCTCCATCGGGTTCTTCCTTCTCCTCCTGCTCCGCAACGTCGCCTCGCCCACCGTCTTCCTCCCTTTGTGCTGTCGTCGTCGGAGACCCGAGGATTTTCTTCGCGACGGTACCCATGGCGAGTTGGACTCGTGACCGGCGGCGTTGACGTCGTTGACTTCAAGTCAATGAAGTGAACGGTGGAGCAAAGGAAACCCGGCTTTCGCACAGTAAAATTTAGGGGTAATGTGCGATAGGTCCCTCTAAGATATCAAATTTAGTGATAAAGACAGTCAACACCGTTAATTTGCATTAAGCCCTTTCGATAGAAAAATATCTTATTTATCCCTGCAACCAAATGTACACGTGAGCAAGACCCCACGTGTAATTGTATATGTGGGCACTGATCTTGTAGAAAAAAAGAGTAACAATTTTCTAGAGTTATTATTCGTTTGCTACAGTAAAATCATTGTAGTAATTTTTTTTTATGAAATCTTACTATTTTTTTTTGCTATAATGAAATCATTTTAGCAAAAGACTAATAAATTGTCCAGATTGAGTAACAATATTGTTGAGTAACAATTTGTGCAAATTGTTACTCTTTTGCTACAGTGAAATCATTATAGCAGAAGAGTAACAATCTTTGAAGATTTAGTAACAATTTTTGTATAGTAGCAATCTGTGATGATTGTTACTTTTTTGCTACAGTGAAATTACTGTAGCAATATATTTTTCTGTAAAATCATGTCCAAAAAAAAAATTGCAACAGTAAAATCATTATAGTAAACTCGTGAATTGAAGTCATGTAACGGCAAGAGACGAATGGGCATGTACTAAGGGGTCATTTAGTCATTAAAAAGGGATAAAAGTCGTGTGGGACAAGCTCTAGCTGGATCCTTTTTGGGAGGGACCTATTGTAACACCATCTTTCTGGATGTCCTTACCCTTCAAGCGATCTGTTGTCAGGGACCTCTCACTAAGTCCCCCAAAAATCCCTAAATTTTAAAAACCTTAACTTATTTTGGAAAATTTTATGGGTGTCGATATTTGCACTCACAAAATTACTAACACCCTGCATATCATGCACACATTCGAGCCCCTTTTTTTTATTTATTTTTTCAAGTGGATTTTTCCAAAATGACCCCCAACTCACACATATTGATGAGAATAACCTTGGCAACAGAGAAGCTGCTAGTGATGGGCACTACCCCACTAACGATACGGTTCCGAAGATACTATCACTGAGCACGTGCAGTGAGTAGGCGACCGAGAGGAGTCAACAACGGACGAGAGAGTGAAGTATCTAAGCCCGGATGGACTGATCTCAGCGATGCCAAACGGCTACAGGAGCATCACGAGCGAAAATAGGTGTCTGCACGAGAGTAGTGGAAACCGTGTTAGTCGAGGAGAATCCATCATCAATAGCATGATCCATCAGAAGGGATCCTCGTTGGTGATGTGACCCCAACGATTGTGACAGGCAAAATCATATTTAAGGGAGGCAACTTCAGAAACAGATATCTCAATGGTTCCAACTCTCATATGACATCAAAGGCAACTTCAGAAACAGATATGCCAATGAATACTGAGTTCAACAGAGTGAGGAGGTCGCCGGAGGCTGCAGGTTACTGCCGGAGGCAGAGGACCCAGGAACTCCAAAATTTTATATTTTGGGAGAGCCATGTGTAAAGATTTAAAAAAAAAAAATCAAACCTCTAGGAATTTTGCAAAATTTGGGTGGCCACAACCCCTCAACCCCCTCTATTTTTTTTTTCTTTTGAGATCAATGGGTGTCCCGAAGCCTTTCGGGCACTAGACCCACTTCAGGCTCGGACTAATCCCTCCAGAAGTGAAGCCACTTCACTCCCGGATAAATCAGGGGGAGGAGTTGAACCAACAACCTCCTCACCAAAGCATTAGTAGCTTTGCCAACTCTACTCTCCCATGGTGGGTGCTCGGACTAATCCCCTCGGTTCTGCCCCTGGGGGTGACCAATCGGGTGCTGGTTCCGAAACAAATCGGGACACCGTAGGGCTGAGTAGGGGTGCAACTCGGATCGGTCGGTTCGGGTTTGAGCCAACCCGGAATCGAACCGAACTAGTTTGGTTCTATCATTTTGAAACCGAACCAACCCGACGTGGGCATAGACCCGAACCAACCCAACCCATACTAAGGTCGGGTTGGTTCAGGTTGGTCCTCGGGTTGGTAGTTGGTCTTAAAAATTAATGGCCATCAGTTGTTTACAAGCAAGCAAGAGATCAGCATTGGGCTTTAGGCTTTAACCACCCGTTGAGTTCTCTTGGTAGTTGGTTCAATGTTAGCAAACAACTAATGTTTACTCAGGTGCTAGTTAGATGTAGCCCAAAAGTACGTCCAACATGTGACATACATATGTGGCCTAATATATATGAGTTTGGTTCTCGGGTTGGGTCGGGTCTACCCGAGTCCCAACCTAGAACCAACCCATATTTAGTCGGGTCTACAAAACTTAGAACCGAACCAATCCGTTTAGTCAAAATATCCGAACCAACCCAACTATCGGTTCATGGTTTTACGCGACCCAAGTTGCACCCCTAGGGCTGACTGTGCTGTAAGTAGGTTGACTGAAAGTATCATGCTTAGGAACATAATTTGATGTTCCTAAAATCTTGTTAATAGAGGAACATACAGTATTCCAGAGGTACAAAGAACAGGAAAAAAAACATGAACTCAACCTAACATTGTTCTGGCACAAATTTATCCTGCAGGAACAGAAACTCCCCCTTAGTGATAGCAAACCCCTCCAGTTTTTAAACACCATTCTCCATCCAGCTAATTGAATGGTACTCTTACCAAACCGAATTGATACTATTGCTAGCACTGTAGCAACAGTGTCATTTGAGCCAATTAACCCTCTTTACCAAACCTAATTGATATTCTCACCGGAGACTGATTCGATACCCTCGCTGGAGAGATAATAAAGGGGCAGTTCTATCATTTAAAGGATTGAAAAACAACATTTTCAATTGTACAAACTATGCCTAAACCCAACAGTAATAAGATGACCGCCGAACATGAGCATAGTTACCAAATCGGGCGTTTTTTTGAAAAAAATGCGTATAGAACGCGTATCGATCCGAAGACGTAGTAAACAGGAAAAAAACTCGTTTTTTTGAAAAAACTTTCGTACGCGTTTTATACGTGTTTAAAACGGAAAAAACGCATATAAAACACATCGGGTTTGGTCCAGGTTTAAATTGGGTTCAGGTTTTATTTTATTTATGCTTAATAAACGCATATGCTATATGTTTTGAACTTTTGATTACTTAATGTTGAAAAATGACATATATACATACTTGGTATAATTTTTAAGATTTTTTTCGTTTTTTCCGATGTTTTCACGTTTTTTTCCGTTTTTTCCGTTTTCATCGTATCTTTCCGATTTTTTGCTTTGTCGTTTTTTTCCCGTTTTCCGACTTGGTAACTGTGAACATGAGCAGCGTTCCGGAGATCGAACCTCCGTTTGTAGAAGAAATGAATTCTTGGAACGAGCGAAGATCCATAAAATCACAGTAAGTGTGGGAAATGAAATTTCAGTTACTATGCTTTCTCAAGAAATCAAATGCAAATTTATAGAAGACATGGAAATCCCTTGTTCCAAACACTTGTGTTTCTGTTGCCATACTTCCCCATTGATGAACTGCAGTCCTTTATTCACTGTTTGGTTCTCTATACAAAGCATCTACATATGTACAATTTATAGGAAAAAAAAAACTTGTACCAAAAATGAGAGGCACTTACATTTCAAGAACTCCATACTATCACCAAAAGCAGGCAGGACAGACCGATGATAACATCCAACACCGATTTCTCCTACCTGGACGGGGTATTTCCTTTCCATTTATTTCTTTCTCTGTACATCGATAACCCTCTCCTTATATATATATATGGTATATGCCATTAACCGAATCTCTCTTTCTCATGTATCCTGTTCTTCTTTGACGCGACGATCCTCTTTATGGAGAACCACCATCTCAACACGGACACGAGCGTCGTCCACCCGGTGTTGGCCCTCACACGGGCAGCTGCGGACCGTGCCGACATCGCGAGGAAGCCGGTGACCGCGGTCCCCAGGTCAGCTGGTGAGTCCGACCCCAGGCTCTGAGACAGCAGGGAGATGTCGGAATTCAAGAACTGCAATCCGTCGTCACTGAAGAAGGAACGGCTCCCCCAGTCCTCGAACATAAGAGGGCTGGACAATTTCGCAAGCTCTCTCAAGTCCTTATAGCCATCATGGTTAACGAGGCTGCCCGCCGCCTGCGGAGTGTAAGCATCGAGGCCCGGTGATGAGATGCTGTACATGTTGTTGGGTAAGCTCTGGGAGGCCGGGAGGAAAGAATTTGGCGGCGCATGCGAAGAGCTACCGATGACAGATCCCATATCGCAGACAACCACATCATTCCAGTGTTCAAAGGCAATTCTTACAAGTGATTGTGCATCTGACTGATGTACACAGGTTGAGGAGTTATAAGAGAAACATCATTTCACATGGGAAATAATAATAAACAGAGATCTGGCGAAAGGAAGCGCCTTACCTTGTCATTATCTGAAAGGTCATTAACAGAAATAAATTGATGTTCCGAGAGGAGGCCCATCACTTCTCCCACGATGTTGAATACGACCCCCCTTTTCTTCTGTGCATTTGGACAATGCACGTACATCTGATCGGGAAGCACGCAAGTCCGTGCATGTTCCACACTGACTTCCCACATCTTAGTCGACATGCCGCTGCCTAAGATCTGCATAGTTTGTGCGAAGAAAGGTGATGGTTAATAATACACACAGATTGAGAATCTCATCGTGAGGAATGAACACATAGTCTGCGCAATATAGTATCAGACAGCTGATATCAAAATTTGCAGTCGAATTTGATTGCAAGAAAAATTCCATAGTCACTACTAAATTTAGTGGAAAGTGGTAGGCATGAAACCCTAAGATGATACCAATAACCAAGACTGGGTAATGTCAGAGAACAATACATTTCGCAGTCTTGGAGCATCTGTACACAGTAAGGTTAGAAAATCCTTCACGGTATTAATGTTCTCACAGCTCAAACGCTTGTGGAAAGCACCATCTTTACCAATCTTCTCTATACGCCACACTTCATCCCCAAGTACTGGGGGGTAGTGCTTTTTGTACACTGAAAAGAAAACAAAAAAAATTGCATTAGATATTTGTCGATATAAATCTTAGTGCCACAAAATTATGAATAGGTAAAAAAGGATGTCAATCTTGTCAATGGTAATCAGTCTTTGCGAAAAATATATAAGAATATTCAATTGAGCATGCCAACTGTAAGATTGCAATTAATCCCTACTCAGCAAAACGAACCCTAACCTACTAATGCCTGAAAAGTTTTGGTAGTGATAAAATTCTTGGCGGGGGTCAAGAAGGGAAGATCAACCTTTTCCAACATTGCCTACTATGTTACCTCGAAAAGGGTACATGAATCAAGGAAGCAGCAAGTGTAGGGGATTCTTAGTCCACTACATCTCCCAAGCCCTGAGTTGGCCTCCTTCACTGAAGATGGCGGATTTCTTTCTTCAAGTAGACCTAAAAAGGTTCGCAGAATACCTTGCGGTTCCCCTGGACGCACAGGAACTCCGACACTCAAGATAGGTGAGTGGCTCAAGGAGAAAGATAGCAAAGAACTATAATTCTCTGGTTCTAAAATTGCACACATGCTCTAAAGACATTAACGTTGGTTCGGATCCCGCGGACCATTATGTTCTATCACGTAGGTTATCCCGTCCGAGATCTCCTCTGATCCGAAGGACAACAGCACTGATGTAAGCCGATCTTGGCTACGGACAATAATTATCTTTGTTATAATGATTTAGTTTTATAGTACTTAATCTTACATTTCCATCGGCTGTCTCCAGGCAATGATCGGACGGTTAAATCTTGGTTTATTTAATTTGCCATGTTAGACTAGCTATGGTGCGGGGTTGTCGTACCTAGGGGTGGTAATGGGTTGTGTCGGGTCGGGTTCGTGTCGTGTCTAGTTTCGGATAATGTCCAAAACCCCTAGAACCGGACCCGACCCGTTTAACTAATCATGTCTAGATCCTAAACCCGTACCCGACCCGCTTATAAACGGGTAGACCCAATAAGACCCGTTTACCACACGGGTCTATTCAGTTGACCCAATCCGACTCGACCCGATAAGATCCGCTTATAAACAACGTTCTAAAATGCGGCCCAGGCAGCCGCCTAGGCGCTAGGCGGCCCCCCACCGCCCAGTCAAGGCCTTGGGCGCTCCAGAAAAGCGGCCAACTCCCAGGCGGAGTTAGGCAGCCGCCTAGGCAGTCTAGGCGGGCTGAGGCAGGCCAGGCAGGCTCAGACGAGCTGACTTCCAAAATATTAACCTTCTCGGAAAGGGTAGAGGACTCGGATCTGACTTCCAAAATATTAATCTTCTCCAGCAGGATTTTCTTCTGAGAAGTTACCATCCCAAAAGTAGAACGCTCCCATCCTCGTATCCGCTGCCTAAGGGATCTAAATTTCCTAACAAGATTCCTAACCGAATTGAAGTTCGTTGGGGTCTGGTCCACCATTTTCGAACTAGATGGTCAATGTTTGGGTCTTCCCTCCATATCTTCCAAGGTTCTAAAAAGCGCTAGGCGCTAGTCGGGCGGTGGGGGGCCGCCTAGCGCCTAGGCAGCCTAGGCGGGGCCTAGGCGGCGCCTAGGCGTTTTGCCTTTTTTTAAATTATTTTAATTATTATTTTGATATTATATAATATATATATATATATGTTTAAAAATTAATATAAGTTCAAGATTATCCCAAACCATTATTTTAAAAAACAAGTATATAACCATAATTCAAGATTGAGTGATTAACAAGAACAAAAGCAAACATAGTCCGCCTGGCCAGCCTCAGTCCGCCTAGCCCGCCTGGCCAGCCTCAACCCGCCTGGCCCGCCTGGTCAGCCTCAGCCCGCCTGGCTCGCCTGGTCCGCCTGGCCAGCCTCAGCCCGCCTAGGCGACCGCCTTGCCCCGCCTAGACCGCCTAGGCGGCCGCCTAGCTCCGCCTGGGAGCTTGGCCGCTTTTCTGGAGCGCCTAGGGCCTAGGCGAGGCGATGGGGGGCCGCCTAGCGCCTAGGCGGCCGCCTAGACCGCTTTTTAGAACACTGATATCTTCTCAAACCTAAAACGGCGGCTCGGTTTAAATTCCGAGGTTTTGGTGTCCAGCAATAGAGGTACATGGTCAGAGACGAAGAACTGCAAACTCAACTGCGAAAATTGTTGATACAGAGAGTCCCATTCATCAGAGATAAGGCGGGCCATAGAGGAAGACTCCCGCTTATTACTCCAAGTGAAACTCCTGCCTCTGAGTGGGAGGTCCACCAAGTCAAAACATCGGACAAAGTCTGAGAACTCCTCCATCGCTCGCCCGTTGTCTGGACCACCCAGTCATTCATGGGTGAACCGTGTCACATTAAAGTCATCCCCTATGACCCAGGGCCCTGCATGATTATTGCGAAAAGTAGAAAGCTTCTCCCAGAAGTCATGTCATAGGTGCATGTCGTTCGGCCCATAGAGTCATAAACAGAGGAAACAATTAACTGACGTTTGTCTTCTCTGCAAAGGACTAAGGATAGAGAGAAAGTGCCCACGTGTCTACTGACAAACTCAAAAATCGAATCACGCCAACTGATAAGTATTCCACTAGCAGAACCTACTGCATCCAAAGATTCCCAACGTTGGAATCTATTCCCCGCTAGGCTGCTAAGAAAAGTACCGCTAGGGTTACTAACCTTGGATTCTTGCAAACACAGCAAATTAATACCATACAGATCACAAAAGAGAGAAACTGCACGACGTTTATCAACATCCCCCAACCCTCTAATATTCCAAGACAAGATCTTCATCCAAACAATTACAGGCCTTGGCCCAAAACCCTACTATTCTCCAAAGCTACCGAGGAGAACAAAAAAGACAAAGCAGCAGAGGAGTTCCCACCAAAAGAAAACCCGCATTCCCTAGCAATCTCCAACATTGAATCTCTGTCTAGAAGGTTGAGAAGGAGAGCGAGATCATCCTCCGCCGCTGAAGCCAAAAACTTCCGCAGGTTTTGGACAAGGGAGCACCTATCCTTGTGAGGCTGTCACCTTTCGTACGTTAGAAGTGTGGGACGTTGAATTTGTTCAAAGGGAGGCTGAATTAGCACAGAGGGGTCCTGTGTAGATTTGGCAGAGTCCTAGACTGGTGCAGGAGGGGGGCACTGGTGCACCTGGACTAGAATCCTGGTTAGACACAGTAAGCTCATTAGCTCCCACAGGATCCCTGAAATCGTGGCTGAGATTATCAGAGACAAAAACCTCCGGTGAATCAGGAGAATCAGAACCCTTTTTAAAAGGAGAATCATTACGCATATCATGGGTGGGGTTCAAAATTTGAATCTCCCCCGGGCTAGAATGGAAGGCCATAACTGTCTCCGGATCTGACGAGGGAGCGTTACCAAAGTTGTTACCTCCGGTCTACAGGGTCTCATCTTCGCAAAAAGTAGACGTAGGCATTCAAAAGTGAAACACATTTATTGGGTAAGAATTTTTTCTTCTTCTTACCAATCACAGACTCACAATCTCAGTTTCCCCTTCCCTCTTTGACTTCACCCTTGAAACTCAAGACCTTCATATATATATATATATATATATATTGAAATCCATTAACCAATACGACTTCACAGGTTCGTTACCCATTAATGTCCAAATGATTCTTTGGTTCTTGATTTGTTAGATAGCGGTTCGATTTTTTTTAATTTAAGCTTCAGATCACTTTTGTACTATATGAACTGAACCCACATAGTATCGTCATCGCAAAAAGTAGATGAAGGGATTCAAAAGTGATACACATTTATTGGATAAGAATTTTATTTTTCCTTTACCAATCATAGTCTCAGTTTCCTCTTTCCCCTTTTTTCTTTGAACTTCATACTTGAATTGCATGTCATTTCATCTTAGTTTAAAGGCAGTCACAAATGACTGCAAATACCAACGGGCTCTTGTCTGAGTGGTACTCTTTGTTGGAGAGGTTCCCTGTTCGACTCCCGGTATGGACACCGTGGAGCGAACTTTCCCTCAAAACCATTGTTGCCTTGTATGAGCATGTAAATCCTAGCCGTTGATACCATGTTCACGGGATTATGGAAATAGCAATTACGCTGCATTCTCCCGTTTCGATCTCCGGACCTCTTTGAGCCCATGCTCTAGCGCCCTGTCCTCTGGCCGCCTGGCCGGTCCATCAAAAAAAAAAAACCGAATGTCTGCAAATAATTGAAAGAATATGGTAGATGTCTACAAAAGATCATGACCAATAGCAATATACATCTAAATGGTTAGCAGTGAAGAACATAGAAATGCAAACAGCAGATGCAAAACAATAATGGTAAAGAAAAGGCATTTCTAAGGACCCACTATTAGTTATCAAACAACAATACGTAAACAAATTTCTCCTCCCCAAATGTATAAAATATATAAAGTACACAGTTATCAAAATGAGATTCTTTAGCTAATGATTCTTTGTTTTCCCATCAGTTGCATCCCATCAGAACTTAACATGTATGATTATGACAATATGGACCACATAAATAGCAAGAAACTACCATTCTACCAATCACAAAAAAAGAACAACTCTACTTAAAAATTTAATTAAAATACTCACATTCTCCGCGATGATCCTTAACCATGAAAGGCTCAGACTTGGCTTCCCTTACCCTCATTCCATTGAAGTAACCATCTGCACCCCTGGCCCCTAGCCTGAATTTCCGACTCCGCGTCCAGCTAGAGTTATCTGTAAATGACAACTCCGCCACTATACCAATCCCTTCATTAAGATCAAGAGACACATCCCCAGTAAGGAGTGATCGCTTGCCTTCCCTTTCTTTAACAATATTATTTTTAAATTCATCGAAGGTCCAATTTTCATCTTCATCGCCTTCAAAGTCTCCCTCTAGAACTACTATTTCCACCTTCATCGAGGACTCAGGACCATACATGACAACTTGCCCAGTCAATGCATCAACTAAAACTATAGATATAACAGAACAGTCCTCGCCTTCAATTCTAGTACCAGTGAATATTGGAAGAGAGAGCTTGTTCTTGAATTGTAGTTGTAAACTTCTTGAAGTAGATGGATGCATCTGCTTTCCGCATTCCCTATGTGATAAAAATAATCATATTAATTATCAAACAAGAAATTGTGTGAAATACTGATCCAACAATTATGATGGGGTTCATTTTCATTGATTTCTTAGTACAAATGTCAATATTTGTCAAGTAATAGTACTCACCGTGTCAGATTAGCCAAGTGGTTTGCGAGTGCTAGTTCCACTTCTTCTTTTACCTGGTAGGAAATGAAAGAAACATGAAAATACTCTTCAAGCAGTATTAAATGTTTCTATACTTCCTACACATATTCACAAATGTGCATGGAGATGCAATAGCACTCATCAATCACTTTTATTTGTCTCATAGTGGAATTTATTCATTGATCTTCTCATGGGATCGATGATATCAATCGAGAAATAACAGTTGTAACTAACAAATAACATTTAGTTACTAGAGATCACTAATTAATGAATCATGGCCAACCAAATGTACTCATCAGGCAGCTATCCTCAGTGTCGCATAATTCTAGCCCCACATCATGTGTTTTGAGCTTTTAGCATGGTTTCGGAAAGCTATCATCAGTCAAAGATTTCTAATCTGGCAGCATTGCAAATTCATATTCCAATTGTACAAGCACACATCCGTTCTGCTTAATTACAGATGCAATTAACAGAAACACTTACCGCAAGTTTATCCAGGATTCCCACTGTACAAGAATAAACATCAGAATCCCAAAAATTACACACGTGCATACACATACATTAGTACAAGTCCACAACCAAATGCATGCCAAGACAATCACAAACGGAAGGAGACTTTGCAAGCATGTTTCCATCAAATCCAGTCAGCATCAATAGCCTCTTTTGTTAATAAGAACCTCCATACTTGATGATCCATTCTTTGTCTCTCTTCCTACCATGTTACCTTTCTTTAGAAATTGGAAAAATAGAAAATAGGCAAGATATTAAAAAAAAACACAATTTTCTAAGATTTTTTAAATTTCAATGAATATCGACTACGAGATTTTGCATTATAAGGGATTTATCTTACTATAACAAATCCAACATGAAGTAGTTTGTTAAGACAAATAGAAAAAAACCATTTATGCATATACAAAAGATAAGTCATTTTTTTTCTTTTTGATGATACATGCTATGGCGAGGTAATAGGCGACTTTCTAAGAAGCACTGACACGGGTAAGTCGATACGGCAAATCCTAAAAAATGAGGACACAAGTACGGCAGGAACACGGCAAAATAAATTTATATTTTTTATTTATATTTTATGTGTGTTTATAATTCATATATATTTAAATAACCGAAAAAACCTCATATAAAATAACTAAAATAAAATTTTAATGCAGACTGAATCGCAACCATTAGTTACACCCAGCCCGATCGGTGAATCGCACACAACCCTAAATGGCATGGAAAAGAACGGTTGTGTTTCACTTTTGACTTCAACTTATCTGAAACCTCAAAGGATCAGATAGGTTAAACCCAAAACTGAATCATAATCGTCCGTTACAACCAGCCTGACAAGTGAATCGCACTAAGCCCAAATGGCACGCAAAAGAACGGTTGGATTCAGTTTTGGCTTCACCTATCTGATCCTCTGAAGTTATACCATAACTGAATCACAACAGCTTGTGACCCGATCCTATATTGAACAATCCGTCAACCCGCCGTGTCCGGTGAGTGTCTGACGAGTGTCTAGTGAGTGTCCGACGAGTGTCTGGTGAGTGTCCGGCCGTGTTCGGCTTCCAAAATCATGTGGGACACGACACATGCGTGTCCGGTGAGTGTCGGTGTCCGACACGTGTCCAACACGGGTACTGGGGAAGTGTCTGTGCTTCCTAGATGCCTTTCATGTTAGTGAATCTATTAGGAATAATTGAAGGACCAAAACCACAATTTGGACAGGTAGTGGGCTGGGTTCTCACCATGACCTCATAATCTACTTGCAACAAAATCCCATGCACGTCTCTGGATGATGGGTGAAAATGCTAGTCCATAGCATACATTAAAGTAACAACCAACATTCCCTTCCAAAGGAATGGATTAAACTAAATTTAATGGTGCCGACATCATGAGAAACTAGCATGCCTCATGTAGGCCCATCGGATCGCCACGTGTCGGACCACGCTTGCAGCCAATCTTCAGAGTACCCTTCGGAGGGTGCTTCGAGATCTTCCACGTGTCGTCGACGCTGATGATCTAGTTCGGCATGTGTCTTCTCAATTGAGTGTGGAAAACCATCAGCTAACTAGGTTTCACCGTTTCATTTTCTATCTTGTGATTGAAGGCATGCCAATTTCATTCACTTGTTCGGCCTGTCCCAACATCAATTAAAACCTAGAGTCTATTTATTGACCCAACTTGTGACACTAGTAGGATTCTATCCCCTTTCTTGATTTGGATCTCTCTCAAAATCCTTCACGATGTATAGGCTTTCTACTCTTACTTCTCTCCCTCGCTTTTTCGTGACAAGTGCATCCAAGTAGGAAGAACTAATGCATTTACTTCTTTCTTTTCATTTGACAAGCTACCGGTTACTTGGTTCATATTGACAAATCCAATTGGAGCCAAATTGCTAAGTGACACAAGAAGAGTCACCCAACTATTGGACAACGAACTAAGGAGCAACAATGCTTGCAACTCATCTTCGAAAACCATCTTCATGTAGGAGAGTTGGTTCACAATGCTTTGAACTTCATTCAAATGCTTGGCAATAGAGCTACCCTCTTTATACTTTAACTTCACTAACTTCCAAATCAAGAAAGCTTTGTTCATGTTTGTCTTTCTTTCGTAGAGATTTTCCAACTCCTTCCAAAGAGAGTGAGTGAAGGTGTCGATGGATACATGGTGAAACACGCTAGGCATTGAAGAATGAATCCCACGACCTTCCGATCAAGCTTTATCCATTCTTCATTGCTCATTTCCTCTGGATTGGCTCCATCACCTTCAACAGGTCCATATTATTCTTTGCAATATAAGAGGCCCTACATCTTTGATTTCCAAATCATCCAATCATTCTCATTCAAGCTAACCATACGGCTCATGCTAGATAACTCAATAGATTCACACAAGAATTTCGTCGAACACCTTATAGGTGAACCTTGCTCTAATATCACCTGTTGGGAAAACTACCACTTTATCTCTTTGTAAACGAAAGTAAAAACAAGCAATAAACAAGATAAGGAAATCAAACAAGCACATAAGGATACCATGATTTTTACGTGGAAAAACCTTTGGTGTGGAGAAAAACCACAGGACCGAATCCACCCCAAATCATCCACTATTTTCAAATGGGATTACATGTTTCATCTCTCTAGGCAAATCTAAAGGCTACCAATCTCAAAAGAAACAATCTCTTGGATGCACAAACAATTTTCACTAACATGAGGATGCGATACAATTACAATAGTGTAGATTGCACCGAAGTGGATTCCTCTTCAATGCCTTTGGAGAACCCGATCAAAAATCTATTGCCTAGGTAAAGCTTTTGCCGTCAGAATCCCGATCAGAAATCCGTTGAGTAAGATAATCGCCACAAGAAAGAGAAAGTCCACCAAGTGGCTGCCCTCTTTTTGTTTCCCACGCATAAACAAAACACCCAACAACCAAAGATATAGATAGTTTCTACATCCCCAAATTAGCCACAAAAGTGGGCTCAAACCACTCACCAACTAAATGGGTGGAACCTCATCGTAGGGATGGACCCATAGCACAGCAATATTCGGGATATATCTGTTGAAATAACTTAATTTTTGGGGGTTCCCAAAAATTAATAGAAAATCGATAGTTTGCTCCTCTATTCTGTATAACAAGACTCATGAAGGCTACCACGTGAGACGTTGCAAAGATAAAGATTCACGCAATGTAGAGAAAATCCCCCATTCAACCTCATCCGAACAGCAATAATGGTTGCGAAACCAAACACCAACGAACGAACATATAGAGTGCATGGTGATTCAGGGGATAAACCGTATGCTTACAACTCGTCGAACCAGAGGCTCCAGTGCGGAGAGCAACTTCTGAAGGGCGTGCGTCTTCAATGCCTCCATCACCACTCTGCAAAATCCAATTCAACAAGAGGAGAATGAAACAAAACTCTCTGCCATTTTAGAAGCACCAACGGGAATTGGATTCAGGTAGAGAGAGAGAGAGAATGGCAGAATTGGGAAAGCGGGTGGGACATGGGGACTCAACTGTTTGAAAGCGGGAACCTTTTGTCTCTTCTCCTCGGAGGAGCCGCCATCGGAACCCACCTTGCCCTCCTCCTCAGGTTGCCGCTTCTGCGCCATGATCCTCTCGCAGGGTCTCTGACCCCGAGGCACAGACACATATATATACAGAGAGAGAGAGAGAGAGAGAGAGGCTCCACTCGAAAACACAGAAGCACAAACCCCGATGCAGAACCTCAAATCCAAAGGTAATCAACGGGGCTCCAACAAATCGGCGGCCGCCGCCGCCATACCCTCGACCCCACCCGCCGCCACCGCCGCCGCCATACCCTCGACCCCACCCGCCGCCGGCCGTAGCTTCCCTTCGTTCTTGTCCGTTTTGATGGTGCTCTCTGTCCACAGGATAAGAACACCTTTTCCGTTTTCACAGTCCGGTTTTAGAGAGAGAGAGAGAGAGAGGTGGTGCTGTGGGCCCAGGAAAAGCGCGTTAGCCCGGCAAAAGGAGGAAAAATTTCAGCACATCCTGCGTACCATACAACCACAGGTCCATTGCGATTCAAGGGACGTTCGGTAGTGACCCCGCGGGTGTTCGTCCGTGGACAGCAGGTTGTATGGTACGCAGGATGTGCTGAAAATTTTCCCGGCAAAAGGGTCGCCATCAACGCGCTTTCAACTGTGCGGCATCGCTGCTGCCCGGTTCGGAATCCGACCGGTCCGCTCATTTGGACGTTGGATCATTTGGATCGTTGGACTCTGGGTAAGATTTTAGGAGCAACGGATCCGTGCGTTTTGTACGTGTACCCAGTACCCACCCACCCACACAACCACCAACAAAGAAAATAAACGTGCATGGGATTTGTCCATAAGCAACTGCGGTTAGGGGTGGCAATGGGGTCGGGTCGGGTTGAGACATAGGTATAAGGGCAAAACACCCGAGCCGAACCCGATCCATTTAATAAACGGGTCAAAAACTTAAACCCAAACCCGACCCGCCTAATAAACGGGTTGACCCGACCCGTTTAACCCGTTTACTAAACGGATCGGGTCGTGTCGGGTCGGGTTAGGTCAACAAAACCAATGTAAACTTGCTGGGTTGGATCAAGACAAGTTGGATTGGGCCGGGTTTGATCGGGATAGTTCGGGTTGGCTCGGGTCGGGTTGACACGACCCATTTGGTAAACGGGTCTGTGGACGCGGAAAAAAGATACGGGTCGTCTTTATTGTAAACACACGATTACAGATGCCGGGACTCGGGGGCTCGGGTGTGGCGAGCCCAGGTACGGCGAGTGTTTGATCAGGAGATTGTGGGAGAGATCCTCTGGAGGGTCCCTTTGATCCGCGTCTCCACGTGGTATTCGTGCGAGAGCTATAAAGGGGTTGCCCAGGACAGAGGTCTTTACAGGGTGAGGGTTTTTTTTGAGAAGCTAAGGAGTTTCCGCCGTTGCTTTTGTCCTGTCCGTGCTTCGTGCTTTCTCGGCTAGGAAGGTTTTGGGCTTCGTTCCTCGGTCTTCGTGTCTTCCTCGATCCTTGCTAGACCCCCGCGTCCTTGATCGTCGGTTCGCGGCGTCGATCGTGTTTTTGGCGTCGGCTTTGGCTTTGGCTTTTGGCTTCGGCGTTGCTTTGGCGTGGCTCTGGCGTTTGCTTTGCTTTGGCGCTTGCGCTTGAACGTAGGCGGGTAGAGGCTTGCGATGCTTTAGTTCTTCCGGACTTCGCGTCGTGTCGGCTAGAACGTGCGGTGCTTTGCTCATGACCGTCGTAGTTGCTTGGCTTTGGCACGTGCGTTGCTTTAGCGCGGGCTTTACCGGTGCGTTTGCTTTGGCTTCTTGCGTTGGCTTTGGCTTTAGCTTTGACTCGATCTTCTTCTCGAACGGCGATGGCTACTTCTTCAGGGCTTCTTTATTCTTCTGGCTTCCTCGACGATTGTGGCGTCGGCTGGCTTCTTCTCCGGGCGCATTTGGCTTGATCGAAGTTGAAGACTTCTTGTAGAGATGGTGGGTGTAGCACCGATCTCCGCACGACGATTGTAGCGTCGGCTTTTTGTTGATGAAGACGGCGGGTGTAGCACCGATCTTCGTGCGACGGTTGTAGCGTCGGCTTTTATTGATGAAGACGGTGGGGGTAGCACCGATCTCCGTGTGACGGTTGTAGCGTCGGCTTTTGTTGATGAAAAAGGTGGGGGTAGCACCGGTTTCAGCACGACGGTTGTAGCGTCGGCTTTTTGTTGATAAAGACGGCAGGGGTAGCACCGGCTTCAGGCCTTCTTCTTCCGGTTTTCTTCTTCGTGCAAGGAGTTGATGCCTTTGTTGAAGACGGCGGGTGTTGTCGGCTTCGATCTTCTTCTCCGGCCTTTACTTATGGCATCTTCGGAGCTGATGAAGATCGTTGGAGCAATCGGGGTGATGATGACTCCGGGTCTTCTTCTCCAAGCTTTCTTCTTCGTGCGAGGAGTTGAAGCTTTGATCTTCGAGTGCAACGTCTTCACGTTGATGAGGACTTGAAGGGCCAAGGATTCCCGTAGGACGTGCTTGTCGTGCCTCGTGAAGCCTTCGGTCTTCGATCGTTGGAGCTTCTCTTGCGGAGCTCTTTCGTCTTCGGCTTTCGGACCCTTTTCGCCTTCCCGCACCCCTTCTATTTATAGGCAAAGAGGGCGGTTGGGGGAGATATGGCTGAAATCTTTTGGTTTCATCCAATATCTCCCCCCATAACCATCAAGATATTGTTCCTTTATTCGGGGAAACAAACTCGATCCCCTCCCTTTTAGTTGGGGTGGTTACGGGCTAGATGTGACTCGATCTTTGAAGATTGAGTTGTTATTTTTTGCACTTTTGGATCGGATGGTGACACAACGTCATCTTGTCCGTTGGATCGAGGGATCGTCGCGGATCTACGGCTGCGTAGACGTCCACGCCACCTCCCCCCGCATCGAGGCGGTTTTGATTTTTCTTTTCTTTTCTTTTCTTTTCTTCTCTTTTTCTTTTTTTTTTCTTTCTTTTCTTTTCCTTTATGGCCGGCCCCACCTCCCCATGGGGAGGGGGGGCACGGTTTTCAAGAAGGGGGGGCCGGTGGGCCCCCCTCTTTGTGTTCGAGTTGCGGGTCCAGTGGGACCCGTTTGCTTTGAGTTGGGCCACGGCGCGCGAATTGAGTTTGCACGCGGGCCGAGTTCGCATGCGGGCCGTTTGTGTGCGGGCCCAATTTCGCATGCGGGCCGTTGTGTATGGGCCAAGTTGCATGCGGGCCGTTGTGTGTGGGCCGAGTTGCGCATGTGGGGCCGTTGTGTGTGGGCCCATTTTGTGTGGGCCGGGTTTCGTATGCGGGCCGTTGTGTGCGGGCCAAGTTTCGCGTGCGGGCCCATTTTATGTGTGTGGGTCGGGTTCGACCCGAAGGCCGTTGAGTGCGAGCCCGTTTTACATGTGCAAGTCGGGTTCGACCCGTGGGCTAATTTCGATGCCCATAAGGTCAAATCGAGTCAATCAGGTTATAAGTACAAACCCGAACCCGACTCATTAAATAAACGGGTCAATCGGGTCGACCCGTTTATGGCCCGAACCCGTTTAGGCCAAACCCAAACCCGCTAACTTCGGGTCGGGTTGGCGGGTCGGGTCAAGGATTGCCACCCCTAACTGCGGTTGCATCCCAGCGGTAAAACCCGGAGATACCAAGATGGGATCCGGGTTTCTCCTACGTCGCTATGCCGTATAATAAAGAGATCATTTTCCAAAATGAATACAATGTATTCGATCGTTATCTATGGCAAAAACATGCGTCGACAGACCTTACGTTCGACTTTGACGCCCTTAGGTTTCACATTAATCATGAGCCTTAGGTATAGTATGTCGACCCCTCTCCCGGCCATAGATGATTTTGGCCCTATTAAGCTGAAGAAACACTTTGTTAGTGAGAATTCTTCAACAACTACCCCACGGTGTAACATAGCCTATGAAACATGAAGTGGTCTTTGGAGCAGTGTGTGGCACGATAACAAGTTGTATATTTTTTCTTCAACAATAATGTTAATCGTAATAGTAATATTATTTTGTTACATGGTGCAAGCATGGGAATTTGAGAGGATCACTAAGTTGGGGATGCTATATGCATTGAAGTATAATATTTCTCTTTTTCTTAGGATTATGAATTAGTATAATTATAATAGTATCTCCTACACTACCATAGTGAATATTGTGGGTGTAAAAAATGGCTAAGGCCTTTTAGTCAGCCTATGGACGTCCCACAGCCTATTAGGAAGCAACTCAACCCGCAGGTCCATGAGGACAGCATGTGAACCATCATCAAGCCATCAGAGGCCCACGCAGAGACCTACCAATAGGCCATCAGGGGGTCACATGTGGACCAACTACAGGTCACCACGTGGGTTCGTCTCACATCGCCATCTCATCCCTATAAGATGCAGCACCCCAAAGGCTATAAATAGATAGCACCGCCACAGTAAAAGAGACTTTTGGCCAGTTGGAGCACTTTTTGCCAATTCAAGGTTGCAAAGCCCTAGACTCTGGAGAGATCAGATTTGAGACATTATCTCCTTCGAGGACTCCTTCCTTTTCCTTCACTTCAGATGGAGCTAGGGTTCTTCTTAGTATTTAGTAGGAGGAACTCTTTGAATGGAAAGAAAAGAAGATGGGCCCTGAGCAGATGCAGAATAGGATTCCCATGGAGTGATTCAGACGTGCCGAGTGGGAGAATGAGTAGATGGAGACGCAGCGTCTATGTTTTAAGACACCTTACATGGTGTCGGTGGCAATAGTCGTGGCACAGCGGCGGAGTAGGCAAGGGTCCAATTCTTATGGTCTTTCACGAGACAATAGTCGTGGCACAGGGGCGGGGTTAGGGAGTAGGCAAGGGTCCAATTCTTACGTCCTTTGGACATGAACCTTATTTGTCTGAACAAATAAAGCCCTCATTTTGACTTTCTAATAAGAGTACTCATCTCCAACAAACATAGGTAGACGAACAACCGAACTACTTTCCCTTTGAAAATCCATCACAAATAAAAAAATTTGATCGAATAGGCTCTAGCAATTAAGCTATGACAAGCAAGACTCCTTTGATAGCAATTGAAAAACCCTTAGGTTAGGCGTTTGCGATGGCTTTCTACCAACCAACAATCACAAAGTGCAAAAGCAATTGAAAACAATTTACCAATAACACAAGCACTTGGTCATCCCCAAGTTTTACCCTTCTCAACACCTTTACTCTCAAGGACACATGCAATAGACCAAGGGTGTGAACATACAAGGACACATGCAATAGACCAAGGGTACGTGTGAACATACAAGGCTCCGCGCAACGGAGAAGGACACATGCCCTAGTCTCGTGTGAAGGGGGGATTGTTGGGTTTAGTCGGCTAATTAAGCCTAGCTAAGTAGAACCTAGCTCTGGTACCATTTGTAGATACCCTCTCGCCTCAAAACCCGGGTCGTAAGGGGAGGTCCACCAGAAGGTATTTAAGCACATCATTACCTAGCCCCTAGCTGATGTGGGACTAAACACAACATACTCTACCCTAGCATGATAATCAATCGCATAAAGTACGTGAAGAATTTTTACGAGGAAACCCAATAGGGAAAAACCTCGCTAAGAAAGCCCAGACCCAACTAATCCACTATGATTCGAAGTTACAATAGTTCGGAATGCTACTCGTAGAACGAGATCAATGTCGTAGCGATCACTACATCCTTTCCCCCTGCTGCTCTTCCACGACTGATGCTCCCACGACCGAACCCTAGTGAACTTAATCCTGTATCCGATGTGACGCATTACACGACCCCAATGACTCCAACCAAGAGGGGTTGTAATTGGAGCACCAACTCTGATTGCCCTCAACGGGATACACACATATTGAAGAAGATATCTTCTTGGATCAACAAAAACAACACATCAAGAAGAAAATATCCCACATAAGAAGAGATCAAATAGAGGGAAGAAAGGGGTTTGCAAAATCAACGAAAAAATAAGGCTCTCTCTTTACCTAATGAATTGAACTTGAAAACAATGAAAAGATGAATATGAGCTTCAATCACAAGATGAATCGTTGACGAATCGATCTACCAAGAAAAATCCCCCAATCCCTTTATTTCTTCTTAACCTAATATGTTGAATAGGGCTATTTATACAGATCCCTTGGGCACCTTGTTTGGACGGCTGTCTGGACTAGTCCAGAGGCTCTACAACACTCAGCAATTTTCAAAGTGCTACGATACTGCGACACCACCACCTACAATTTGTGTACAGCGTAGGTACATGCACTGTACGAAGATAGACTTACAACAAATGCATGCACTTATCATGCGTGCGTTGCCACCTAGCTATCGCAAAACCAAATTTAGCTTATGGGGCGTTGCCCTCAAGACCCCCACCAAGTGGCACTACCCTCTATACCAACGTGAGCTCCGTGTGCGTAGTGTACGATTGGTCGTATCAGGGCCACGACACAAGGACATTTTACAACTCGATCTTACCGAACCGAGCACATAAGTCATGTTGCAACAGGTGGTGCGCCTTTTGCGCTAACATACTAAGATGTAGCCTAAGTTTGCTCCAACTTGTAGAGGAGTGAGTTGTCTCCCAACACTTTGTTTGAGTTTACGATGGATTGATAAATTCTTGCTCGCATACATAAGGGAGGAGATGTTGGAAAAGCCACGATGTTCTTGGAGAAGGCCGCGAAGCCCATAAAGAAGTTGACAGGGACAAGACGGTCAGAGTTTGCCATAAACTTTCATCGTTCTCGTCCAACCAGAAGATCCATCATGCCTTCCATGCAAGTTTCTTGAAGCCATATCATGAAAATACAAAAAGACCTGGAACGCGAAGTTTTGAAGTAAGGCGCAATGACCATGACTACATCATTTGTCAGAAGATGTGGAAGGTGAGATTAGGGGTGGGACTTGGGCGGGTTGAAAGGTCTGCCCATGCCCAACCCGACTTGCACAAACCTTAACCCGTTTTGCCCATGGAACTCAGGGAAGCCCAACCCGTGCTTGCCCAGTCTAGTTGTTCGGATTGCCCAATTTGCAAAATAATAGGCAGGTTAGACGGGTTGCCCAATTAGAAATGATTGTGCACATAAATAGATGGGGAAAATAAATCCAACAGATTTTTTAATTGCATAAAAAAAAATCTTTGATTTGCATAACGAAAACATAAAGTCCAACCCATATCCTCACATATTTCAAATGAATTCTTAGCATTCAACACCAAACACAGTCTATGATTTCAATAAAAAAAAAACTACCAAAGCATTCAAACATTTGTGTCACTTCCTCGAGTTGGGAAGATCGATGCCCAAACCTGTCCAAATTAAAATCAGGTTGATCTTTTTTTTGTCCAAACCCTTCCAAGATTTTAACCAACTTTGCCCATATTTGTCCATTGTTCGGGTTGGGCAGGTAGGGTTCGGGTCAGACCCGCCCAAGTTCCACCCCTAGTTGGGATGGACAAGCAGATCATTCATCGACGAGGTACGTCACTCTTGGAGTGCGTGGTCAAGTGGATAATCAGCATGCCACTCCAAACAATATACCAGCATCACAAATTCCCACATCAGCTATAGAATTAAAGCATAGCCCAAAAACTTTTAAGTTCTTGTTGGATCTGATCACATCAAAATCTGCTTCCCTGCTTTCCACATATACATCCAGATATACTTGACAAAAAAACTTTCTATAATATATATATATATATATATAAAGGCCAAAAAAACTGCTACCAAGCCATTACTGCAGTGATCGGAACCGACCATTGGTTATGGATTACCTGCTGCCAAATGATTCAGTTGCCGGAAACCTACTGGGCTAGGCCCGAGCTGGGCAAGTCCAAGAAAGGAAGCATCAATGTAGAGAGAGAGAGAGATCTGCTGCAGAAATCCCCGACTACTAGGTCGGGCCGCATTAGCATGGATGGAATCCAATATTATCACTCCACAATCCAATCGTCCATCGGGTTAAGGTCTTCGACGCTGATGATGTCTTTTGGGTCGGTGATAAATGACGTGGAATTATGCCATAGCTCGAGATTGTTCCGTACAAACTCCATATCACACAACCTCTGCTCTTCTATGCAGTTGCTTCTCTTTGCATGCAACTGCTCATACAAACCCCCCCTCTTCAGCAGCTTACTATATCTTGGACCACCGCTGCAAGTCTGGCTTAGGACCCTAATGGCGAGCCTCTGCAGCTCAGGACTCTGCCCACCATGCTGTGACCACCATAACACTGCATTTTCCGGCACCAAGGGAGATAGGTTAGGTTATCCATAATGAATCGCATGCCGATCGAGGACAGAAGAAATTAAGAGGAAATACATGAGATTTGCGGATACAGAAACGCAACTTCGACATTAGGGACACTGCCCAAATCATGAACAAAGGTGTCAAGAAAAAATGGCATTCAAGAGCCTTAAGAAATAGCATGTGTTCTTGATAGTGTTGCATGACCGATTTCACTGAAAAATAAGATAAAATAAATAAAGCATGAGTAATACACTTATTGAATGGAATGTTCAGACACGCCACCGGCTTATTGAAATTGAAATAACTGCACAGAAGATGCACCCATTGGGGGTATGATGCTCCTCTTCTCATTTTTGTGGACAATGGACCTTCAGCTTGAATATATATGTTTCCCTAAATGTGTCTTTAAATGAACTGATCCAAACAACCCCCCGAAGATAATATTTGGTTCATAGAGTGAAATCGCAGAACCACACCAGATGATCTTGAGAGTCTAACCTTATCAGCAATCTTGAAAGAGGATCTAACTTTGTTTCGTTAGTTCACTTGAGACCCGATCAGAATTTAGAAGAAAGACATGAGCAAAAGTCTGAGATTGCATAACCAAGTTTGTCATTAAGCAGATTTCTTAAATTCTTAACATAGGTTGTCACTTGTAAGTGCAAACATGCTTACATACATCACCAGTGCCCTTTTTATTTCATTGCCAAATTCAGTTTTTGGGCTTCCTTTTTGTGGCAACCTCTCAATGCATCTTACTTCTTATTTCAAGCCTTCTCGCATCCTTATGACACATTTTTCAGATCTCTTACGTCTTTCCTATATTCGTGTAACTATGTGTTTTTTGTCTTCAGATCTTTATGCCTCAACGGGATTCAAAACTTGTCTTCTCTCATGTTGCACTTAAGCACTTGCTTCCCATTCGTTCCACCCATTGCTCTTAGAATACTAATTCCTATAAGGAGGCTACTCATGATTCTCTCTTCCCAGTGGCATTCCATTTGTTGGACTGAAAAATTGGGCGTTCTGTTTTTTTAACATACACACCATTGTGTGGCCCATGTGGGACAAGACATGCAAGGCCATCTTAATGGTCTCAATCAGAAGGCCAACTATTCTGCAAAGCTAACCGACTCCCTGAGGGGTGTGCCTCCCACCCACACCTTTTTGCTATCCAACTCACAATGGCATCAGTGACCCTGCTTAGTTCTCTAGCTTCTATAGACTTCATGAGACCAGGACTTCGCTTGTCAGATCTCTACCTAGTCCAGTAAAGCCAAGGCTATGGACCATGACTATCCAGTCCGTCCAGGTGAAGCGCCGATCTTGGTGTTGATGGGGATCTGAGTACACCTAGAGCATGAACAAGAAGTTTTTACCGTTGGATCATCCAGATCGTATGTTTCCACCGTTGGATCTTCCCGAAGACGACTATCTACCATCAGATTTATTGGATAAAGACTTTACATCAAAGGAGTCGTCGGATCTGATTTCTAAGAGCGTCAATAGGCATAGAGCAGTGGATTTACCCGTAGAAGTGTCCTTTTTATTAGGCTTATTTGGTGGTTGTGTTTTTGAAAGCACGTGTGTAAATGGATTAGAGTTGATTGGTTAATGGGTTGGACGAGGGACGTGTGCAAACAGATGCACACTATGCTAAATTTGTACAAGTTTTACACATAAAGTCGTGTAAACAAAGTTTCACCTAAACACATAAAACTTTAATTGCACATGTCACATGTGCAAACAGATGCACGCACAACATTTGCATAGCGACCAAACAAGCCCTTAAGTGTTTATTTTCAGTTATTTAGGCATTTATTTAGTATTTTTGTTGTTCTAATTAAGTAAAATTATGCACTCATGTAAACCCATGGTATAAGGGTTCCCCATGTGAATTAGGAATCTTAAGCCCGTACCCATTAGGAATACTAGTCTTATGAGGTTTTATTTTCTATGTTCGGACTTTTATTTAGCCTAAATTTTACATGTGTCAAAACCTAACTTATGAGCGTTGTATGAGGATTTTTAGGTGTCATAATCCTTTACTTTGTTGGAGTACAAGTCGTACGCATTTATGTTTTGTTTGGGGATTATAAAAAGGCCCCAAAGTCCCTCAGATTGATTAATCAATAATAATTTAATAATTGTGGATTTACGTCTATTTGCATCATGTGAGAGGATTCGAGAGCATGAGGCTCACCGGCGAGAGGTGGGATCGATATCATTAATTTTTCTTTTTGTCCTTGTTACATCCCCCGTCGATTCATCACCACCACCATCATCCATCTTTATCATCAATTATTCTTCTCCCTTCTCATCACATTCATCATCCTCGCCAACAATCTATCGCAAACCATTAACCTCAATCATCATCCTTCATTAGAACACTAGAAATACCTCTAGTTGAACCTTAAATCCATATGAAACCTTATCATACCTTGTCCGAAATCCTTCAAACTTGATCCTAAAGAAGCCCCTCCAAACCCTTGACACTCCCATACAAAAAGCCCCAATTTCTAGGATCAAATCGGACTCTAATTTTACGAAATTCACAAATCGGACACTCCCATGCAAAAAGCCCCTCCAACCCTTGACACATCCAACGATCTGATCAAGAAAAAACTTATACACTACCTACCCACCAAGTTTTGTCACAATCTGAAAAAATGAACTTACTGAAAAAACCTAAATACCCCATTGTTGTCCCGAATTTCTGAACCTTCCCAAATCCAACAATTTTCACCTAAAGTGAGAACTCATGCTTTTGTAGGACCCCTAGTTCGTTTTGCATCAAATGTGCTTATATCTCATCAAACCTTAGGACACTAATTGCTCAATCAAGGCCTATTGCATCAGCTCAAATCCATCTGTACTAAGTTAGTTGATTTAATAAATTACCTTTTACATTGCCTCCATCCTGATCCTACCTCAAACTTTAATATTACAGTCGTCGTTTGTAGCTACCTTTGGTTCCCATAATTCTTACTCAAGAACAAAAAATATTATCTAACCAATGGTCTCTCACACTATTTAAGTGCCTTTGGGTCACAACTGGGCAGGCCAACTCTACAATAGTTAAATTAGTATATGAGGAAATAGTGTCAATATGAATTATTGGCCTACTAGTATATTTTTTTAACTTAAAAAGGATAATCACTCTCCCTATGCGATCCCCGATTGCTCATGGACCACAGAGATGCTTGGGGGCATCTCATTCGGTCAAGGAGGACATGGAGTCCCATGGATTGCACCTATGGATAACAAGGTTGGGGATTTGGGCTCGGATCAAGCAAAAACAAATTATTTTGTGTTCAGGTTGTTTCATCCTAAATTATTAAATAAAATGTAAACTTCAAGAAAAATGTAAAATAAAAAAAATAACAGGAAAGGAGAGAAAATGAAAGACTAGTAGACTACTATAACTTGAAAAGGTTTACTAACTTGTGCTAGACGGATTGTAGAATAACTACTACCATAATGTCTTATACAACCATTCTTCAATTTAATCAAACTTTGAGCTCCATGGTCAAGTGCTTAAGTAAAAAAAGAGAGAACTTAATATCCTGATCAAGAACTATTGTTTGTTGTAAACCTGAAACAAGTCCATTTACACAAATGTTATAGAAAAATACAGTCCACCAATTATTATTATCACTACCCAAAATATGCATAAAATCTAAAAATCAAATAAGTACGATGAGGGCATCATAATAGGCTTTTGATACATGAAGATTCAATTATACTTTCAATTCACAACTTGAGGTTGTTCAAATGAAACCTAGGACGAAAAATTGAAATATATCTAACAAGAAAGGATGAGTGTGCAGACTGGATATACCTCTTTCCGGAACAGGTTCATGGGCAAGAATCTTAGACCATGAATTGTAGGTTTATTGTATTTCTAGTTCATATGTTATTTTGGTCCTTTGAGATATATTTGGAATTTTGTGAGAAGTTTAGAGTGCTCTTATAAAAGAGACAGTGTTAGTGCTTATTCGGAGTCCTAGACCCTTAAAGAATAGTAAACCCAATATGAGGAAATAGGAAGTTCTAGTCAGAGTTGTTTTCTGTTTCTTATTTTTATGTAATTTTCGAACCCAATTTTTTGGTCATTTCATAGAATAAGTTTAGCTGTTTTATTTTTGTAGGAAAAAGTTCAAAAGAACATTATAGTAGAATAAGTTTAGTTGAAAAGAACATTATAGTAGAATAAGTTTAGTTGTCTCCACGATCAGGCCCTCATCCGTGGCCACCATTATTGCCCAAATCAAGACAGACCTGTAATCCTGCATGTATTATAGACATTTGCAGCCCAGATCGGCACCATTCCAGTTGTGTATAAAACCTATCGACGTCATCGAGATGCTGTCAATATTTCAGAAAGATCTGACCATCGGATCCTGACTAATCATCGTTTGATCAAAGCTTGGTCGTCAAATCTGCACTGCAAAAACTGAAAAAAGTAACATAAACCTTCAAACTTCCATCGGCCAAAACCTTTGAGCTTTGCATTTGAATTTGACGATCCAAATATCAAAATCGGATCTTTTCTAAAGCCCAATCCAACCATGTCATCCATGCACCGACCCAGCAACTCCATAAAAAAAAAGAAATTTCCCGTTTTGCCCCTGCTATTTTAGAGCAAGATCCCTTGCTTTTGGCAGGAACCCCCCGAACCCCCCCCCCCGCGCATCAGTTTGGTTGCTTGAGGTTAGAGTTAGATCCTATCAACTTTTAGATGAACACAACCGTTGATGGTCTCAGAATACAGATGCATTTACCGGTGGGCACTTGGCATTTGTTCATGAAGACTTCTTGTTGGAGTGGTTCTGTATGCATCCAAATTAGACTCATTGCTGAATGGTTATGTACAAAAATGTAGATTTGTTGTATACATACTCACACGTATCTTTATGCAAAGTATGGAGGCATTTCTTTGTAGATCTGTAAAAAATTGTATTGTATTTGGTAAGCTGCACCTTATTGGTTTGAAGCATATTTATATAGGTTTCAAGCATAAGCTCTAAAAGTACTGGTCGTTAAGAACATTAGATACTTTATAGTGAGTATATGTAACAAAATAATGAAGAGGACATGGATCTATCACACTTGTTATATCCTGTAGACCAATTGACATTGAACAAATTTTTGAACAGTGGGTGGCGCACGTTAATGGGGCGAATGTTATCTTAAAGAAAGCGGCTTTTGCGATGTACTTCAATATTGATTCGATCAATTTTTTTTCCTGATTTTTCACATCTATTCCTCTTTCTACTATTTTTTTTAGTTGTTCACATAAACCAGTTGGATAACAATTATGAAGATTATGCAAGTGTAATCCCTAAAGTTTGCAAACATCGGTAAATCATTTTCTAACTGCAAACTGGTGTAGATTACTATTCTGTTTTGATTATTTAATGTTAGACAATGACATATACACTTGGTATAATTTTTAAGTTTTTTTTTATTTTTTCCCGATGTTTTCCCGTTTTTTTTCCGTTTTTCCCGTTTTCATCGTATTTTTCCGTTTTTTTCCCTTGCCGTTTTTTTCCCGTTTTCCGACTTGGTAACTATGGGCGCAAGGCACTAGTATTAGTAACTTCCTAACTTATGAGACCCTTTGATTAGAACACTTCTGCAACATTATCAAAAAACAAAAATAAATGGCAATAAAAATAATTTGAGCATTCATTTGCATGCTTATCTAGGACTTTAGTCCTATTGTATGTCATTTGCAAAGAAGAAGTAAAAAAAAAACATTTTACTTGATACATCAGTTGGTATAGTAGGAATCTAAACTAAGTTTAGAGACCTAAAGGTCACTTATTTAGTGATCCGCAGCACCTCACATCAACGGTGTCCAAGGACTTGATACCCAGTGTAGACAGTGTCAATATATAGGGCATCCAGTGACATGATCCCCTACAAAAAGTTGAAGTTCTTTCAAGGGTGTTTGAAGACCATCTCCCAGGTTACCCAGTATGAGTTGGGAGGGAGGGGGTTTGAGAATGTGATCCCTCCCACTTAAACAACCCAAGAGTATACAAGTATTTGCTCTCTCGATATAAACCAGGTAAAGGATGGGAGTCCTGGGCGTAGACTTTCATCCCTTCCCAACGACCGGGCCTGGGGAAGGAGGGGTTCGGTCATGAACTTTGATCCCTATCTAAGGCAGAATTTGATTTGATTTGATTGATAATCTCCTGAACATTTATGTTGACTTGTTCCCACTATTTGGCATGAGACAATGGCAAAAGGAGTCCGAGGAATCGTTCCATTTTCTAGAGCCCGATTTGGCTTCCTTGATTTGATCGCAGAGTGATCGATCAATGTAAGCCTTAGAGTCTTAAACTTGTTTCCTTTCCAAGATGCCAAATTTGACCTGCTTACTACGACTGAAGATTGTCAGCGAATGTGTATGGACTCCATCATTTAATGTCACCTGAGCCAAGAGCAAATGGGGTCTGAAAACTTGGTCCATTACCCAAAGACTAGATTTGATTGATTTGTTGAAGATAGCACAATGGTGTTCTAGGACATGACCTTTTGATACAACTCGAGCCAAAGGTAAAGGGGGTTTGAGCCAAGGGTAAAGGGAGTTCCGAGAACTTGTTCACCTTCCTAGAAGCTCAATTCTTGAGGGTGTCAACCCCTCGATACGCAAAGTTCTCACTGGAAACCAAACAGGGTTTGATGGTTAATCACAACCATCTATAGTATATCTTATTTCAAGCAAAGATCTCAGTTAGTAGTATTAAAGCAATTGAAAGTAGGCATGAAAAAATTGATGCAACACACTAGAAGTTAATTTATGGCATCAAGTTCATGTCACAAACAGGAATTACAGCAAAACCAATTCAAAATTGCACCAACCCTGCAATTAACAGAACTCAGGACAACACCACAATCTTTGAGAATTCCCAAAGGCAAAGTCTGTTAATATATGCGAACATCAATAAGGCCTGACTTTACCTGAATAAAGACTGATCTAAATTATTTTAGGGTACAACATTAATCATAGCATGTAAGGAGCCCAGTTATAGCAGATTTTAAAGAGAGAACAATAGCATCAATTTTTTCTAAAACAGTAAAACAACACATATCTAAGAAGAGATGAAGGAATATAGAAGGTGCAACAAGATAGGCGCAAGGAGAAGAAAGATAAAACATTGTAAATTAGAGATAAGATAAGGACTGCCTGAATGATAATTTGAAACAAATTTCAAGAAAAAACAAGTTCCCTCACCTGGTGGGATTTTTGTCCTTTGAGCAATAGCCATCTCCTCAGCAAACCCACCAACAGCTGCTCTATAAGCATCAAGTTGTTGAACAATCAGCTCTTGGTTGTATTGGTCCTCAACCATGCGCACAATGCAGAATAAGAGCCCATTTGTAACCTCGGCATCGACAAAGAAATCATTCGAGTAAAAGAGACTCGGATTCAAATAGTAACCAGCAGAATGAAGGGGGCTGTGTAGATAGTTGTCCCACACCCCATCTATTATGGTCCAAAGATGCAGGTATTTCGCTTCTTCGCCACCTAAGTTTACTCTTATAGATTCCTTTGCCCGATCCATGGCATCATACAAAAATCCCATTGGAGCTTTATCACCTCCAGTGATCTGATGCAAAACACCAACCAGCGGATTTGTGATCTTTAAAATATCTTCAGCTGCCTCCCAGAAGGAGGGATTTTTAATCAATTCACATATATTTTTGCCCTTAGCTCTAGAAGCCCAAATGGATGCATTCCATGTGGGTGAGCTGAACATATGAAACAAATTTTCTTTCTCAGATACCATCTTCTCCAACGTTATAAAGGGGGCCACTGACTTCAATTTCGAAGTTCTGACAAGATCTCTTCCTCGAACGTGCCTTTTCATCAATTCCAGAGGTAGTGCATGACTATAGATGAAGCTTGTAATGGTCTTGGCGTCGGTTAGCACCTTCTTCACATGGTCCATCATCCCTATTTTCTCAAAGATCAGACCAACACAATGATCAGCACACAGGGTCCAGAATATGGTCTTGTACCTCTCCACCAACTTCTTGCCTGCAGCCTCCATGTAACATGAAGTATCATGCGCGACAACCTGAACAACATTTTGGATCCCGACCTCCTCGATAACTTTACTAAGCAACAAGAACAATGCATCAACATCTCGAACAGCATCGGACGCATCCACAGATCTCAGGAAAATAGTGCCGTGGGGGCAATTGACAAGAAAACCTATCAGGCTTCTGCCCCTTTGATCAGTCCACCCATCCAGCAAGATGCTGCACCCCGTTCGTCCCCAGGAGCGCTTAATGTCTTCAACATGTTGGTTGACTCCTCTCACTTCCTCCTGGAGGATCCACCCCTTAAGCTCCTCATACCTGGGAGCCTTATACCCAGCTCCACAGCCGATAACAGCATCGACCATTCTCTGAAAAGAAGGGAGTTTGATCCCCGTGAGATCAAGGCCTGCCTCGTAAAAGAATCTACCTACACACTTTGTGGCAAACAGCGACGGATCGTCCTTCGCTTCCTTCTTAACAACCGTATCAGCATTTTCAGCCGCGAATGAAACAGGAACACCTCCATTGGCACCCCCCATCGGCGTAGGCTCCACCCCTGCAGCAGCAGCATTGGTGCGCCCAATCTGTAACGAGGCGGGGTGGGGTGGATTGGAATCGCCGCAACCGCTCCTCTCCTCCTCGATTGTGGCATCTGCAGCAGCAGCAGCAGCGGAAGTAGTCGGCTTGAGCTGGCAACGCTTGAGTTGAGTGGGCGTGGGGGGGACGAAGTTCCTCTTGAGGGGAAGATCCGGATGGTACAAATCCCCAACCTCCTTCTGCAGCCTCTCCTTCTTCTTCTGAAGCAAGACATTCCTCATCCGGTCCTTGACGTCGGCTGGGACGGCCATGCATGCCATCACATCACTCCCCACCGCGCCCAAGTGGTGCCTCAGACGGTTAAAGCCACGGACTTCTTTGCCACAATGTCTGCACCTGACCCTGTAGCTCTTGCCCCCATCCACAGCCGTGCCATGGTCCTCGATTCGGTCCTCCTCCGCCGCTGCGGCGTCGCTGCTACTCGTCATTGAAGAAGACGCAGCAGGGTTCGGCTTAGTTACTGCCCAGAGCTTCAAACCCCCTTAATAACCTGGAGGGATGGATGCATGTTACAGAGAACATGGTGATGAGCGGATATGACTGAGGATGATGGATCCAACAAAAACCCCAACTCACCTGCTGATCGGCGCAACACATTCCGGCGATCGCCCTAGGGCTTGCTGCGCATTCCTCGTCGGCTCCAACCACCGCTGCCCCCCTTTGCTCTTCGAAGCCGTCGCCTGCCCGCGCCAGCCGGACTCAGCCTCCTCCGCTTGCCCGCAGCCGCCAGAGGCACACCTCGTCGCCGTCGCCGTCGCCGTCGCCGCTTACCGGCTCTCTTATCCAGCTGTTGGGCTCAGTACCCCGGTTACCCCCAACCATTACCTACATCCACGGGATCCTAACCTCGGAGGATCAGATCGGTTGAAGCTAAAACTGAATCACAACCGTCCGTTACACCCAAATCAATAGATGAATCACACTTTGCTGAAAATGGCACGCAAAAAAACAACCCTAGCCTCAACATATCTGAAACTAAAATCATCTCGAACGAGCTCCTATGATTATTCCCTATTCTTCAAAGCTAATAACTGCCACGTAGGCTAGAAAAATAAAACAACACTTCAATAGGCTCCTCAATTTCTCTCTATAATTATGTAAAATAACTAAGGGTGCGTTTGGCATTGGTTTTGAAATTTTAGGTTTTGATTTTGGAATACCAAGAACTAGTTTTGTACAAAACCAGTTTTAGTTTATCGAAAACCAATTCTAGAATTATCAATACTTGAGCATTTGGCAATAAAACCAGTTTTGAGCCTAAAACTAGTTTTGCAGTTATTTTTCTAAAATGTTCTCTACAATATTTTCTCTCTATAATATTTTCTCTTTCTACAATATTTTCTCTCCAACATTACCTCTATGATATTTTCTCTATAATATTTTCTCTTCTCACTACATTATTTTCTATCTAAAATACTCTCCTTCTATAATATTTTCTCTATAATATTTTCTCTCTAAAATATACTCATTATATAATATTTTCTCTCTCTAAAATATTCTCTTGCTACAAGATTTTCTCTCTCTAAAAATATTCTCTCTATAACACTTTCTTTAATATTTTCTCTCTACAATATTATTTCTCCTCTCTACCCCATTTTTTTTCTCTATGATATTTTCTCTCTATAATATTATTTCTCCTCTCTACCCCATTTTTTCTCTCTATAATATTTTCTCTCATTCGGTTTCTCTTTAAATATTTACTCTTTAAAATATTTTGCCTTTATAATATTTTCTCTCTCTAAAATGTTTTTTTTATACAATATTTTTTCTCTCTCTATAATATTCTCTTTCTACAATATTTTCTTTTTATAATATTTTCTCTTTATAAAATATTATTTTTCTATAATATTTTTTCTATCTACAATATCTTTGATCTCTTTCAACAGGATTTTTTTTCTATCCCATTTTTTCTCTATGATATTTCCTCTGTATAATATTTTTTCCTCTTTATATCATTTTCTCTCACTACAATATTTTCTCTTTCTAAACTATTCTCTCTATAATATTTTCTCTCTCTAAAGTATTATCTTTCTATAAAATTTTCTCTCTAAAATATCATATTCTATAATGTTTTCTCTCTACAACATTTCTCTCTCTAAAATATTCTCTTTGTATACAATTTTCTCTCTCTAAAATATTCCTTCTATAATATTTTCTCTCTCTTTGATATCTTCTCTCTCTATAATTAATATTTTCTCCCCTCTATATTATTTTCTCCCTCTATAATATTTCTTTTCTAAATTTTACTCTCCATAATATATTCTCTCTCTAAAATATTCTCTTTCTATAATATTTTATCTCTATAAAATATTCTCTTTCTATAATATTTTCTATCTCTATAATATTTTTTCTTTATAAAATATTCTCTCTCTAAAATATTCTCTTTCTACAATATTTTCTCTCTAAAATATCCTATTTCTACAAAATTTTCACTCTAACATTTCTCTCTCTAAAATATTCTCTTTTTGTAATATTTTCTCTCTAAAATATTCTATTTCTATTATATTTTCTCTCTTATTATAATTAATATTTTTCTTCTCTCTATGTTTTTTTCTCTCTCTACAATATTTTCTATCTAAACTACTCTCTAAAACATATTATTTCTCTAAAATATTATCTTTCTATAATATTCTCTCTCTAAAATATTCTTTCTATAAAATTTTCTCTCTAAAATATCATATTCTATAATGTTTTCTTTCTACAACATTTCTCTCTCTAAAATATTCTCTTTGTATATTATTTTCTCTCTCTAAAATATTCTTTCTACAATATTTTCTCTCTTGAATATTTTCTCTCTATGATATCTTCTCTCTATAATTAATATTTTTCTCCCATCTACGTTATTTTCTCTCTATAATATTTTTTTTTGAAATTTCTCTCTATAATATATTCTCTCTCTAAAATATTCTCTTTCTATAATATTTTATCTCTATAAAATATTCTCTTTCTACAATATTTTCTCTCTCTACAATATTTTTTCTTTCTAAAATATTCACTTTCTATAATATTTTCTCTCTCTATAATATCCTATTTCTACAAAGTTTCCGCTCTATAGCATTTCTCTCTCTAAAATATTCTCTTTTTATAATATTTTCTTTCTCTAAAATATTCTATTTCTATTATATTTTCTCTCTCTATTATTAATATTTTTCTCCTCTCTATTTTTTTCTCTCTATAATATTTTATATCTAAACTACTCTCTATACATATTCTTTCTCTAAAATATTATATTTCTATAATATTTTCTCTCTAAAATATTCTCTTTCTATAATATTTTATCTCTCTACAATATTTTCTTTTTCTATAATATATTCTCTCTACAATATTTTCTCTCTATAATATTTGTTATCTTCAATATTTTCTCTCACTACATATTTATTTATTTAATACTCTCTATCTATATTCTTCTTTTTAGAATTTTCTCTCTATAATATGTTTATATCTATCATATATTTTCTCTAAAATATTCTCTCTATAATAATTTTCTCTCTCTACAATATGATATGTATATATTCTCCAGGTTTTAATTTTTTCTCTTTACAATAGTTTCTCTCTACAACATATATGTTATTCACAATAATTTTTTTTAATTATTGTTTTGCCTTCTTGCCTCAAGAACTCAAAAGAAGAACCCAAAAGCAGAAAATTTCTGTTTTAGGGTTTTGATGATTTTCTGGTTTTGGTTTTGGAGAACCAATTTTCTAATCGAATCTCAAACGCAATAAAATCTTATACCAAAACCAGTTTGGCAAGCGGAACTAGTTTTGACGCAAAACTAGGCCTCCAAAACCAATGCCAAACACACCCTAAATCGTGACTCATGAAAACAACTTTACAAGAGATACTCTGAAAAGTATGAAAGTCAATAGACTTTCATTCAATGCAAAATAAGGCCCACTTTTCTTAGGTTTTTCTATTTCTCTCCCCATCCTTAGGGAGAAGATTAGGTAAATATCAAAATAGAAAAATTTGGAGGAGCCCCTTTTGACAGCTCTCTCTCTCTCTCTCTCTCTCTCTCTCTCTCTCTCTCTCTCTCTCTCTCCTCGTAAAATAAGGAAGGAAGAAATCTAAAGGAGCCCGTTGGAGATGGTCTAAACTATAAAAGTATAAAACTAAGGTGATGTTACTTAAATCCCACAAATTGATGAGGGCACCCAAGATGCATATAACACACAAAAAAAAAAAAGAGAGGAAAATGTGATGGGAAACTTTCTATACACCCCCTCGTGTTTAACTAGACCCGTTTCCCACTCTTATTCGCAACTCTTTTGGAACGATAAGGATACCCTTCTGTTTATAGTACAAACCACATCACTGTAAGTGCCAACTCTATGCATTGGTAAAATCTCGGGGGGTTCATACTTGAGATCTGGGATCGATACCCGCTTGTATTAAATTAATAATTGGTAGAGGGTTGCCTTAACCCTCCTTCAGATGAAACCCTGGGGGGTTCTAAAAGAACAAAAAACA
The DNA here is from genome assembly GCA_947650365.1 of Chamaelirium japonicum. Classification (NCBI taxonomy): domain Eukaryota; kingdom Viridiplantae; phylum Streptophyta; class Magnoliopsida; order Liliales; family Melanthiaceae; genus Chamaelirium; species Chamaelirium japonicum. The sequence continues at coordinate 41,787,262 of OX393554.1, forward strand.
AACAAACCACATCAAAACTTGAGTACATACACCCCACATATCCCACAGTACAGCCCCCGCTTCTCTTAACCTTTTCCTTGGATTCCCATTTCCTGAGGAGGAATTGAAGGAGAAAAAAATTTCACAAGAACTCATCTCTGTGCCCTCTTGCTTCCATTGGAGAAGAAGATTGATGATTGATCAAGAGAAACCCCCACGGTGCCTACGAGCAATCCATCTCCTTCAACTCCTGGTCTTCTTTGAGTATAATCTAGAAGCTGAAATCGCACAAAAATCGAATAGAAGAATTGAAGTAAATGGAGTATACCCATCAACAGGGGAAGGAACACATCAGACCCATCTAGCCAAAAGTACATGTTCATATGAGGAGTAATGCTCATGATATGAGTAGTAATGTGGGATGCATGAATGACAGCTGCCAACAATGCCAGCCAGCATCCCATAACTACCTCAAATGATTATGTAACTAAATATAGTACCTAACAAATTTAGAGGGATATTTAAATCCCTAGTATACAAACCTGTAAGGATTACACATTCTTTATAAATGAACATGAGTCCTCACAGTTTAATGTTGGTTCTTTCCTCCAAAAGCATTTTTCTCACATGGTATCAGATCTCTAAAGGAGTGAATTTTTTTTTCGGCCCTCCCTTCTTCTCCCATGGCGTCTTCCACCACCTCATCCCCTTCCATGAATGCAAGTTCTAGGAATTCATCTCTTCCGGTCATGAAGGCGATCAATTAAGAGGTGTCAATCAAGCTAAAATCCTCCAATTATCTTGCTTGGAAGATGTTATCACTTGTAGGGTCTCATCTTTGTTGACTTAATTAGTTCGTCCAAGCCAATCTGTGAAAAATTACATGAGTGTCCTTTACTATTGAGTCAGTGATTCAAGATCATCTGAAGATTCAGCATTACATCTCACGACTTTAGATGCTCACCTAAGAGTCATGTTAGGGCTAGCCGAGGCATATTGTGTGCTTTGAGTCGAACCAATGTCCGCTACATTAGCTTATTAGCCCATTCTCTCATTTCAAGACTTTATTAGCGGGATTAGCCCATTCTTCTTCTTTCATTTCAAGACTTTATTGTCCACTTATTAGCTGGATTAGCCCATTCTTCTTCTTCTCGGACTTGGGATGGTTGAACCATCAGCCTTTCAATGTGGCTTTATTGTCAGTGTTCATGATCCTACCATGTTTGTCTGTGCCAGAAAAAACATCTAAAAATTTTCGGACAATTGGTAGAAGCTTCAAACTTTTCCTACTCTGCTCTTCTTTGAGAATGTGCGCCACTCAGCTTCTGGATCTGGAATTATTTTCAATTCCCGACATGAGATTAGATTCTGAACATTTGAGAAAGCTTCGAAACAGCACCTCTGGATAGAGTCTCTAGTCAACCATCAATCAAGTGGCTTCAAACCTAATCAGATTTGGGCAGCGGCTACTCTGTTTGCTTGCATTCTCTGTTGCACTAGAAGCAAGTAGTCAACAAGAGTGTGATCTTGTCATCTACGTCAATGAATGAGACTGCTGAAAGATTAGTATGACTCCTTGCTGACTATACCCCTTGACAGCTTTTTGTGGAACATAAATGATATGCGAATCCAATATTTCTAGATGTACGAGTGTCAATATCACATTGGTCTTTCTTTTTTAAAGCAAGTGTGGAAAGAATAATTAAGCGGACACTTTAACTCTACCCATCTAGACTCAAGGCTAGTAATAACACCATATGGTAATAATGTTTTTACTCAAAAACTAAATGACAAATAAAAGAGTCACCTTGCCAAAGGTAACAACATGGATACAAGAACATATGGGCCCTATTAGAAGTATACCCTCCACACCAAGTTGTCTTCCATCTTGCTCCTTTTATCTTTTCACAAGCTCCCTGCTTGGCCGCCTTCATCGTGCTCGTATACACGTTGCCCTATTTGCTCACTCAAAACGTCGCTCAAATTCCCTTGATTCGCTCAAGCGGAGACACCAACACCCAACCTCTCAAGGTTATATGTGCCCAAAGGTGAACCACACCCAACTATGGATGGTAGCACCCTTTAAGGGACTACTTCGCCGAGGTAACCTGCTCGACAGATCCCAAAAGAGTTATGTCGGTAAACCATAGGGCTGTTAATGGGCCAGGTTCGAGTTGGGCCACCCCATGCTTAGGCCCGACCCAAACTTATGAGTGTGTGCCCATGCCTAGCCTGAGCCCAAATTAAAATTTTCGGGCTTGGCCCAAACCCAGCTCAAAACTTTTTTACAAAGCCCAAGCCAAAACCCGGCCCAAATTATGCCCATATTTCTAGCGCGGTATATGCTTAGTTCTTTTTTTCGTATCTTGATCAAACAATAAATGTAGAAAAAATCATTGATTATGATATACACTAAAAGGATATATGTGAAATAATGGTCCTAAAGTCTGAGGCATTGATATTTGTAACGTGAACTCTTTTACAACTATGTATTCAAGGTATATAAAAAATAAAAATAAAATATTTCGGGCTTTGAGTTGGGTTAGCAGTTGTTCATACCCGACCCATAACACATTCGGGCTTTAATGTTCAAGCCCAGCCTGGTCCAAAGCCCAAGCTGTAACATCTGCCCCAAAACACACAAGATATTGTCCGCTTTTCTCATGCCCGCACGAGGATTTCCCAGGAGAGTCACCCAACCTAGTACTACTCTTGCTCAGGCACGCTTAACTACGAAGTTCTTACGAAATCCGTAGAGGTGCACGATTTTAAAGTGTGTCTTCTATGTTTGAGAAGAGAAATTATAGAAGTAGCTCAGAATCTCATTCTCTCCAGGCGATGTGGGACTAACTCGATGGCCTTAGACACCTCACCTCATCCATCTTGGCATCCCCATTAAGGCTGCTTTGCCCAAGCCCACACGAGAACTTCCCAAGGGGGTCACCCATCCTAGTACTACTTTTGCCCAGGCACGCTTAACTACGGAGTTCTTATGAAATCCACAACGACGCACAGTTTTAAAACGTGTCTTCCATGTTTGAGAGGGAAAATTATATAAATAGCTCAGGATCCCCTTCTCTCCAGGCGATATGGGACTAACTCGATGGCCTTAGACACCTCACCTCATCCATCTTAGTATCACAACCTCAAGAGTCTTGGCTCTTGACTATTGGCTTATTCGATCTTGGTCATCACACAAGCTAACTCTGTCCAAACTATGCCCAAATCGGGCCCGGCCTAGTGCGCCTCGGGCTAGCCCAAGCCCATTAACAGACCTAGTAAACCCTGACGCCCTACTAAGGGGATAGATTTATTTTTACAAGATTCACTCAAAGCAAGACCCGACCCTCTTCCGCTTCATACAGAAGAACCCAATACATGGGATTTATAGGGGTAAGTAGAGAGAAGACCTACTAAATCACTGAAAGACAATAAGAGATGAAAATCGATTTAATTCAAATTAGGAAATACAAGTCTAGCGATCTAACTATCCTAGCACGCATGTGGAAAACACCTTCAAGCATAAAGGATCTTACCTTGAGTAACAAACCTGAAGGAATGGGGAAGAGAGAGAGATTTCCAAGAGCTTCTCTAGGCAAAAAACACTTCTCCTTTGATTTACACACACACTAGAGAGAGGAAAGGGATATATATATAGGGTAGATCAATCCCTGGCTTATAATAGTCATCGGATGATTATCCAAAGGCTGAAAACCAAGATTGACTTGGTCAGCCTCAGCTTGGACACTAGCCATCCTGACAATAGTCTGGTTTGACTTGATCACAGTTTGGACAATGGTACGGACGTGAGACCCAGCGAACCCCAGGTCAAGGAAAATCAGTCTGGACAATGGTCCAGATGCCCTGAACGTTTTAGTCCCAAATGATCCAGATCACTTTGAGGCAATCCAGCCTTTTGTCTTGCAGTCTGAACCATTGTCAGGACCGAGAACATTGACTTTCCGGACAATGGTCCTGACGGCTAATGTGGACTTCCAATACTTAGAAAATTTGATTCGCACAAAACATAATAAAAGGTAGGATTGATAAAACCAATGCATGCAAAATAGAATTGATTTTAGTCCTTGATCTGTATCACGATTGTAAAATTGATGTAGTCATGCACATGATCCTTGTCGTGCGCACGATCTGGATCACACGCACAAACAGGATCGCACGCTCGATCTTGAGTCGATTTCATCCGATCAGAAGCCTCTTGGAGGTTCTAGTTGCACGCATGTTTTGAGTCAGTTGCATGTGTTACCACTAGCAAAGTGCTCCTTTATTTGTTATTTAGTTTTTATTTCAAAGCATTATTACCAATAAATGACGTATTTAGCCTTGAGTCTGGATGGATAGAGTCTAAAGTGTCCACTTGTGCCACCTCATTCATACATGAAGTTTGACGCATCAAAGACTCAATTCAATCACTCTCACCCATCAGAAGCTATCATGATCACTCAGGTATCAGATCTAAACCTGTAGTGATAGCTTTGGATTCAACAGATTGATAAGCCAACCTATATCGAATCTATTATTAGGTCACTTACACGATTCAAGATATATTCGATTATATGCATGCATGTGAAAAATGGTTTTTATATTTCAAACTTGTGCATTTTTCATTAATGTCTACGTGGCTTAGTTCCACACTTGCATAGATTTGATCAAGATTGATTCAGGACCATGATCCTTGACAAAACTCTTTTCTATAGCAGTTGTGCACACGATCTGCATCATGCACACGATCTTCAGTTGGTTGATCCGATCAGAATGTTCCGATCGAACACACGTTTTGACTTTTTTGCCACATATCGCACACACGATTGAGGTGGTTCAAATGCTAACGTATCAAACACATGCTTGAACCGCCCTAGATCGTATGTGGGTAACTTGTTACATACAACAAGACACGTCAGCATCTATCAAAGGATCTTTAGGTGCTACATTAGTATCATGCACACAATGTGTGTATTATAGGCATAACCTGATAGAGTCTCCACGCACAATCTTTAGGGGTCTCAATATGAGATCCCTTCAGGTCGTGTTCACGACTCACACATCGTGCACACAAATTTGATTGGTTTTGTTTTTCCTTGTTTTTTGTTTAAAGCTGGTCTTTTTGGCACAAACCACTTATGTTTATATTTGTCTATAAATAGGCTGGCTCTCCCATCTATTAAGGCATCCATTGTCATTGAATCCTTCATTGATCTAAGTGGTCACTTCTTTCTTACACCTTAGAACCTTAGCTTTTTGCTTAGGATTCCTTGTGCGACTCCATTTGAGAGTTGAGAGAGAAAGGTAGAGGAAGAAGCTCATGTTTTTCATAGATCATTCATGATCTTGCCATGAGCTTCTTCCATTAGGTTTCTAGAAGAGAGCCTTTCCATCATCACTCTTCTTTTCTTTTTTATTTCCTGCTATTGGGATCTTAGCAGATTGTGTCATTGCTACCGGGATAGCCTTGACATCTCCTGGTGTATTGGGATCTTGCACTGGGTCTTCTAGTCACGTTTTATGTGAGAAAGGTTTTCGCATAGTACCGTCGGTGGGGAACTGAAGGAAGCTTAAGCAAAGGAAGGATCTGGGACACCAGGATGTCTCGACGATAATTTATGTGTTCTCTTTGTAATCCTTTTGCCTTATTTACGGGTAGATTAATGAAGAAAAAGTAGATGAACTCTGCCCGGCTTGCTAGGGGTGGTTTTTACCCCTTAAGAGTTTCCACGTAAAAGTCTTGGTGTGCTTTACTTATTTGCTTCATGATAGGGCCCATGTATGCTCTAACCCTTAAACTCATCTAGAGAGAGAAGAGAGAGTTTCTTCATGCTATTCTTGAAGATGTTTTTGTGTTGCTTCTACTTATTAGTTCATGTAGCCTCTTCTTGTTTTCGGACCCCTTTTATTCCACAAAGGGGATCCGACTTGTTGGTAGCTTATGCACATGGTGACACTCCCTAGTTTAGGGTATTGCTATTATTGTTTACTTCAATGCGTGCTCCCACATGAGTTATGCATGCAAGCACGATTGTGTGATGTCGCGACAAACGACCGTGTTATTGGATATGAGACGGCACGTATGCATCGTGCGCACGATAAAAGTCCTGCACATAATGTGTGCATCATGAGCACGATCATGTAGGGTATGTGCATGATTTGGAGGAATCTTTGCAAAACTTTCCTTCAAGTCGTGTTCACGACCTGCACAACGTGCACATGATGGGTCCATATTTAGGTTTTATCTTGGTTTTAAATTTTTCTTTTTGACACATTTTACTAGGGTTCAACTTTGTCTATAAATAGGCTTGCTCCCTATCCATTAAGGTTGCCTATTCCTAGAAGGGGAGCTTGCATAGGGGAATCCCTTGGATGTCTTTGTGGTGTCGGAAAAAAGCGCGGGTCGTCTTTATTGCGAATCACACGAGATTACAAGTGTGGCCGGGACCCGGGTGGCTCGGGTGTAGCGAGTCCGGGTTGCGGCGAGTTTTGATCAGGGGGTTGTGGGAAAGATCTTCTGGGGGATCCCTTTGATCCGCGTCTCCACGTGGTGTTCGTGCGAGAGCTCTGAAGGAGTTGCCCAGGACAGGGGTCTTTACAGTGAGAGGGTTTTGGAGAGGCTAAGGAATGTCCACCGTTGCTTTGTCCCTTCCGTGCTTCGCGCTTTCTCGGCTAGGGGGTTTTCGGCTTCGTTCCTCGGTCTTCGCGTCTTCCTCGTTCCTTGCTTGACCTCGGTGTCCTTGATCGTCGGTTCGCGGCGTCGATCGAGCTTTTGGCGTTGGCTTTGGCTTTGGCTTTTTGGCTTTGGCTTGGCTCCGGCGTGGCTATGGCTTTTGCTTTGCTTCGGCGCTTGCACTTGGACGTAGCTGGGAGAGACTTGCGATGCTTTCGTTCTTCCGGACTTCGTGTCGTATCGGCTAGAACGTGCGGTGCTTTTGCTCGTGGCCGGCGTAGTCGCTTGGCTTTGGCACTTGCGTTGCTTTGGCGCGGGCTTTACTGGGGCTTTGCTTTGGCTTCTTGCGTTTGGCTTTAGCTTCAGCGTCAACTCGATCTTCTTCTTCGAACGACGTGGGCTACTTCTTCGGTGCTTCGACGGTTTGCGTGTCGACTGGACTTCTCTTCTTCTCCGGGCTTCTTTGGCGTGATCGGAGTCGAAGAATGCTTTCGAAGATAGTAGGGGTAGCACCGATCTCCATGCGACGGTTGTGGCGTCGGCTTTTGTTGATGAAGACGACGAGGGTAGCGACGGTCTCCGTGCGACGGTTGTAGCGTCGGCTTTTGTTGATGAAGACGACGGGGTAGCGACGCTTCAGACGATCTGCTCCAGGCTTTCTTCTTCGTGGATGGCGTAGGCGTTGGTCGAAGACGACGGGGTGATGACGCTTCGCTTCTCTCCTCCGGGCTTTGGAGCTTGATCGGGATCGAGGATTTGTTGGAGCCGACGGGGTAGTGCCGCTCCGAGCTTCTTCTCCGACCTTTGCTTCTGGCGTCTTCGGAGTCGAAGGGTCTTCTTCTCCGAGCTTTCTTCTTCGTGCACGGAGTCGAAGTCTTGATCTTCGTGTGCAAGGGTCTTCACGTTGATGAGGACTTTCAGTAAGCCGATCCCTCGGAACAAGCTTGACTGTGCCTCGTGAAGCCTTGGGTCGGTGAAGAAGCGTCTCCTCTTCTGCAGAGCTCCGGCGTTTCGTCTTCAGTCTTCGACCTCTTCTTCATTCCCCCACCCCCTCTATTTATAGGCAAAGGGGAGGGGAGAGAGATATGGGAACTTTTAATTTTAAATCCCTTTTGTATCTCTCTCATAATTACCCGGGATTTCTTCATCCATTGATGAGGGGAATAACATTTAGTTGTTTTCCTTTTCTGGCGGGTGCAATTATGGCTGGATTTCGCACATAAAATCAATGGCGATCGGGCGCTTCTTCTTGTCGTCGGATCGAGGGATCGGCACAGATCCGCGTGTGTGCAGACGTCATACGCAACCTCCCCCCGCGCATGGCGGTATTTCCTTCCTTTTCTTTCTTTTCTTTCCTTTTCTTTTCTTTCCTTTCTTTTCTTTCCTTTTCTTTTCTTTTCTTTTCTTTCTTTTCTTTTCTTTTTTTTTCTTTCTTTCCTTGCAAGGCCGGCCGGCCCCTCATGGGGTTCGGGTCCTAGTAGGGCCGGCCCCATGTGGCTCGGGTCCTAGTAGGGGCCGGCCCCATGGGGTTCGGACCCTAGTAGGGGCTGGCCCCCCTTGAAGCATGGGGTCCGCTCCTCTTTGCTAGGTGCGAGTCGGGTTCGGGTCCGCATTGGTGCGGGCGAGTCAGGTCCGTGTGTTGGGTTTGCATCCGCGTCGGCACACGTAAGTCGGGTTCGGGTCCGACGAAATTCGTGTGTCTACAAATGCTCCCTCAAGGATGAGTGCGACGGTGAGAGCGCGTAGGGTTTGGATACGTAGGAATCGTAGAGCACTTGTCCTTGATTCCTTTTGTGGGCGGGGTTAGGAGTCTATTTAAGGACCCCTACCCCTTTTCATCTGCCTTTGTGCTTCTTCGCGAAGGTTCTGCCGGCTTCTGAAGACTGTCGTCGGAAGAGAGCTGCCTGGGGTTGCACGCGACTTGCTCCGTCTTCCCGGTGTCGCCTCTTTCGTCAGCCTTGTGCTTCTGCGCGAAGGTCCTGCCGACTTCTGAAGACTGTCGTCGGAAGAGAGCTGCCTGGGGTTGTACGCGACTTGCTCCGTCTTCCCGGTGTCGCCTCTTTCGTCGGCCTTGTGCTTCTGCGCGAGGGTCCTACCGGCTTCTGAAGACCGTCGTCGGAAGAGAGCTGCCTGCGGTTGCACGCGACTTGCTCCGTCTTCCCGGTGTCGCCTCTTTCGTCGACGGCGATGGTGCGCGATTTCGCGGTCGTTGCGAAGGCGGGTTCGAAGCGACGATGCGACGAGGCTCGAGGCGGGGAGGATGGAGGAGCGCGGCTGAGGTGTGGGTCGCCTTCGCCGCCTCTCTCGTCCTCCTTATTCTTCTTCTTTTTCTTCTTTTCTTTTTCTTTTCCTTTTTCTTTTTCTTCTTCTTCTCCGTCGGTCCTGGGCTGCGTGGGCAGCAGCGGCAGCAGCACCGGCGCGGGGCTGCGGTGCGGTGGCGCGCAGGCGGCGGCAGCGCGCGGGCGGTGGCGATGCACGGGGTACGCGGCGGTCGGGTGCGGGCGCGGAGGTCGCGGCGGTCGGGTCCGGCGGCTGCGGGTGCAGGCGCGGACGGAGGCGGCGTGGGCGGCGCGGGGCCGGAGGCCGGGGATCACGGCGGCCGGGTCGGGCTCGGCCGCGACCGGGTCGGAGAGGCGCGCGCGGCGCGGAGGTCGGGGCCCGTACGGGTCGGGGTCGCGCGGGGGCGGCCCTGAGTCGCAGGAGAAGAAGAAGGGGAAGGAGGGGGGGCTGCGGGCCCCCCCCCCCCTTCTTTCCCTGTTGTCGTTCTTTGATTGGAAGGGGGCCGCGGGCCCCAACGGCAGTGGCTCTTTTTTTTTTTTCTTTTTTCTTTTTTTTTTTTTTTTTTTGACTCCGAGGGCGCCTTCAGTAGCAGTAGGTCTGCGGCGCATGGGTGCACAGGTGGCTGCGGCCCCGGCTGGGTGGCGCTTTGCGAAGGCTCGGGAGCCAATGGTGGCGTGGCCACAAGTCGGGTGGTCCTCTTGACAGGGGTGCAGGCCCCCTTAGTTTTTTTTTTTTTGCACGCATTTGTCTTGACTTGCCTCCTTTCATGGTCCTCCAGGGCTCGCGTCTTCGAGAGTTTGACTTCTCCGGGATGGATAGCCGAGGATTTCTTCGACGGGAGAAGATGTCTTTGCTTTCCTTACACTCGTGTGCGCCATCACCGCAGCTCAAGGCGGGAAGCCGTGCCCCTGGGAAATCCTTGGCTTGAAACGCGACAGCGAGGAGTGGTGTTCGGTTTACCGAGCTGCCGGGCTGGTCATCTTCCTCTGCCGGTTCGTGCTTCCGTGTTCTGGGGAGGTTATTCGTCCGGGGACCTTCCTTGCAGCCTCCAGGATGGAGAGGGGCGAGCTTTTCAATCTATCCCCTGCCATACTATGCTCCTTGTACCGGGCTCTCTGCGGGACTTATTGGGACTTGTCTGGCTCAGATAAGGCCAAGGAGGATCTTGGCCGGTCGACTGCGTTCGGACCCTTGCATTATTTGTACGACTGGATAGCTCTGCATTTCCCGAAGGGGATCTTTGCCAGACGCGGGCATCCAGCGGAGCTGCCTTTCCTGCCCGGGATAGGAGGGATCTTAAACGCCTTTATCAGTTGGGAGCGTCCGAGAGAGTGTGCTCGCACCCTTTTGAGGAGGATGGGGAGCGTCGATTTTGAATTTTTGTCGGAGCATTCGGTGCTACCTTTGGAGAGGTCGACTGTGTACGATAACGAGGAGCTTCCGGACAGTCTTTACTGGAACATGGTCAGCTGCCGTCCTGGCTACTTGGTCTGGCGCAAGGGGGATGTGGTGGAGGTGGAGCAGTACTCTCCCCATCATTTTGCTCGCCAACAGGGGTTTCGACAGGAAGTTCCTGGTATGCCTCAGCAGTTGCAGGGGCGCATCAGTCCTCAGGAGGGTTACCGTCTGTGGGCTTCTCTCTACGCTCGCTTGACTGGCAGCAGTTTCTTTCCTGGGGCCAAATCCGGGCTTCAGGACGCCGCCACTCCGGAATACTGCAAGTGGGTTGAAGGGCGAGTTTCCCCTTTACTTGCGAGTTTTCCAGTCGACGTCTTGGCGAGTAGCGGGTTCAGGAATTTCTGCTTCAATCATTCTGCGGGAGTGGAGGACCGCCGCCTCCGACTGGGGCTTCAAAGAGCGCAGAGGAGCTGTAGTCGTCTTTCCAGTGCTCGTCGTGTCCCTTCTTCCGTTCCAGTGTTAGACGCCGAGCTTACTAGTGCTCCTGGGGTATCTTGTCTCCCGAAGGTCGAAGTTGAGGGTGTCCCTCCTAAAAGAAGGAAAGTTTGTATTCCTCGCGGGATGGTCCCAAGGGGCCCTTGCCTGGTGGAGGATGCCGAGGAGCCTGGACTTCTGAGAGATGAGGTGATTCCTCCGTCTAGAACTGCTTCATCTGACCACACAGGTGCAAAGTCCTCCTTATTTCATTTGTCGTCTACATTCAGGAAATTATATCACGCTGAGCATTGTATTTTCTTTTTGACCAGATTCCGTTATAGTGGTAGAGCGCGGAGCGAGCTCTCCGAAGGCGTCTCTCGGGCACTCGTCCACTGGTGCTGCGCCGAAAGTGCCCGAAGCCTGTGGGCTAGACATCCCTCCGGATGATCTGGATCTCCTTGGGCTTTCCGGGGAGAATTTCCCCAGTGGTGATATTGACCTGGACGACATTGACGTTGACGCTTTGTCCTTTCATGAGGAAGCTGAGGTTTCGAGCGTCGACAAGCGGCACTCCCCGGTTGCTGTACCCCCGTGCCCGTTAGGGGAGACGGTTGTTGCAGCGGTAGCGGCGGTTTCCCCGGTTCCGCCACCCTCGTTGGCGCAGGCGGCTCCTGTTGCGGCTGTAGTGGGAGGGAAGGTCTTGCCTACTTACTCCGAGGCACCTCGCCCGGATTTGAGGCCGAGGAGCAGAGTCTCAGAGTTCCTCCTTGCGAGCTGCCGGCAGTATATCAAGTCGACATTGGAGCCTTTCCAAAATGCCGGCTTTGGCGCTCTCCAGGACTGGTGGTCGACGGACGGTGCGGAGTTTTGCGCAAGCCTGGAGGAGTTCAAAGTTGACAGCTCTTCTTTCGTCGCTTAGATGACCTTGCTTGTGACCGATAGTGAGGCTTATCGATCCCTGCGGGCTTTGCTGGAGGGGAGCTCCCCTTTCTGGTTGGAGGCTGCTGAGGCGAGTCTAAGTCAGTCCGAGCATCAACTTGCGGAGGCCACGTCCAGCCTGTCGAAGGCTCAGAGGAAGATAGAGTCTGTGCGTGCCTCGCTTCGAAAGGCGGAGTCTCGTCTGGAGCGGGCTGAGGTCGCGGAGAGCGCTTTGAAGGCGAGCTTCTTAAAGCAGCAGTCGGACTTGGCGACCCGTCGTGAGCTTCTGGCCGCTCATCCCGAGGAGCTTCAGCGGGTGGAGGCGACTAGGGAGGAGTTGCTGCGCCGTCTTCAAGCTCTGGACACCTTCTTTTAGTTGTTCCTTGTTTCATTGCGGCTTTCTTTTCAGGACTTATGCAATGTACTGCCTTTTCTTCATTATCTAATAATATCGCCTCGTTTTGCCATATCCTTTTCATGGAACTTTGTTGACTTTTTCTTTTGGTCGGACTGAACCTGAAGTAACTTCTCAGGCTGCCTACGTACCCCCCTAAGGGGGATCAAGTCGCACGTAGTTCATTTTTTTTTTTTTTTGAACAAGGGGTGTGGCCTTGCTTTAGGCATAGTACCTTTTGAGGTACTTGCCGTTGATAGGGCCGAGTGTCAGCCCTTCTGGCGTGGTGAGGAGATAGGCGTCGTTGGAGTAGACTTCCTTGACGGAATGCGGGCCATCCCACTTGGTATCAAATTTCTTCCCTCCTCGATGCGAGAGAATGATGGGGCGTTTGACCGCCAGCACCAGTTCCCCTATGTGGAATGATCGAGGACGAATCTTCTTGTTGAAGGCACGAGAGAGCCTGGCCTGATAACACTCCAGACGCTGTTGAGCTTCAAGGCGTCTTTCATCCAGTGCTTCCAATTCTGCTAGGCGGAGCTGGGCATTGTCGTTGCTGGTGAGGCCTTCCTGGACTGCTATCCTGAGTGACGGGATCTGGAGCTCAAGTGGGAGAACGTCTTCCACACCATAGACGAGGGAATACGGCGTTGCTTGCGTCGGCGTGCAGAAGGATGTCCGGTAAGCCCATAGTGCCTCGCCCATGCGTTCGTGCCAATCTTTCTTTGTCTTCGAGACGGTTTTCTCCAGCAGCTTGCACAGAGTCTTGTTGAAGGCTTCTGCTAGACCGTTGGCCGGAGCGTTGTACATCGTCGAACAATTCTGTTTAATGTTGTACAATGCGCAGAACTGGCTGACGGCAGCATTTTTGAACTGCTTCCCGTTATCTGTTACGATGTAGCAGGGGACTCCATAGCGAAAGATGATGTAATTCTGGATAAAGCTGATGACGGAGTACTTTGTAACTTCCCGCAATGGTATCGCTTCAGCCCACTTGGAGAAGTAGTCCATTGCCGCCAAAATGTAGAGATGTTGCTTGGATGACTTGGGCAGAGGACCGACGATATCGAGACCCCATCCGTTGATGGGCCAAGATGCGATTGTTGGGTGTAAAGGCTCCGGAGGTTGACGGATGTAGTCCCCGTGCATCTGGCAAGCTTGACATCTTCTCGCGTACTCCAAGCTGTCTTTGATCATGGTAGGCCAGTAGTATCCTATCCTCCTGACGCGGAAGTGAGTCTTCGGACCGGACTGGTGCGATCCACAGATTCCAGCGTGTACTTCTTCGAGCGCGGCTTCTGCTTCCTCTTTCGCGAGGCACCTCAGGAGTGTGCCGTCATAGCTTTGTCGGTACAGCTCGCCATTGAAGTGGTAGAACCTTAGAGATCGTCGACGGATGTCACTTTTGCGCTTCGGATCTTCGGGGAGTTTACCGTGAACGAGATACTCCACAAACGGTTGCCTCCAGTCTTGTTCTTTAATCTCGAGGACATGCACCGTGTTGGTTTGAACCGGTACTTCGGGCGGACCCTCTTCTTCGGTGATCACGAATCTCCTGCAGACGGGGACGACGAGCGAACGTTCATCTGGAAACAGGAGTGTAGCCGCCAGATTTGCGAGTGCGTCAGCCTGCTGGTTAAGGTTTCGGGAAACGTGCTGAATGGAAGCGGCCTTGAGTCTGCCGAGGAGCTCCACGGCTCGTGCATGCAACGGCACCAGGTCTTCTTTGTTGACTTAGTATGCCCCCAGGACTTGCTGGATCACGAGCTGAGAGTCGCCAAAGATCTCTAGTCCTTGAAGCTTCATTTCGTCGGCCAGCTCGAGCCGATGAGTAGGGCTTGATATTCTGCCACGTTGTTGGAACATGATTCCGAGAGCAGGAATGAGAAGGGGAGTATTTCGTTGTCCGGAGTGACGAAGATGACTCCGGCTCCCGCTATGTCTTGCCTAGCTGCGCCGTCGAAGAACATTTTCCAGGATGGGGCGACATCGACGGAGAACACTTCTTCATCTGGGAGATCTTCTGATAACTCCCATTCTGCCGGGAGAGGGTACTCTGCGAGGAAGTCAGCGAGGGCCTGCCCTTTAACCGCTTTCTGTGGCACGAAGGTGATGTCGAATTCAAGTAGCAGCAGGGCCCACTTGGCTAGACGTCCGGAAAGCACTGGTCTCGACATGATGTACTTGAGTGGGTCAGCCTTCGAGATGAGTCTGATGGTGTGAGCGAGCATGTAGTGTCGCAGCTTTTTCGTGGCGAAGATGAGCGCTAAGCAGACCTTCTCGATTGGGGAGTAATTCAGCTCTGCGCCGACGAGAGTGCGACTTAAGTAGTAGCAAGCTGTCTCCACGCCAAGTTCATTATTCTGGGCCAGGAGTGCCCCCAAGGATTGCTCCTGGGCGGCGATGTAGAGGATGAGCGGCCTCCCTTGAACCGGTGCTGATAGGACTGGCGGCTTCAGTAGATATGCTTTGATGTTTTGGAGTGCTTCTTGGCACGCTTCATCCCATTTGAACGACGCTCCTTTCTTCATGAGGCGACTAAAAGGGTGGCACTTTCCGGCCAAGTTGGCGATGAATCTTTGGATATACGCCAAGTGCCCCTGGAGGCCTCTGAGGTCTTGTACTGTCTTTGGTGCGGGCATATTGACGATAGCATCAATTTTGGATTGATCTATCTCAATGCCACAATGTCGGACGACGAAGCCGAGGAACTTGCCCGAGGAGACTCCGAACGCGCACTTGAGCGGATTCATGCGGAGTTGGTACCTTCGAAGTCGTTTGAAGATTAGCTCGAGATCTTGTAGATGTGCCGACTTCTTCTTGGATTTCACCACGAGGTCGTCGACATAACACTCCACGTTTTGATGAAGAATGTCATCGAAGATTTTCTGCATAGCTCGCTGGTAGGTGGCTCCCGCGTTCTTCAAGCCGAATGGCATTACCTTATAGCAGTAGATTCCTTTCGGTGTGCGGAATGTCGTGAGCTCCTCGTCCTTGGGTGCCATCCGAATCTGATTGTAGCCCGATGATCCGTCCATGAAAGTGAGCACCTCGTGACCTGTCATCGCGTCGACCATTAGCTCCGTGATTGGCAAGAGGAAGTCGTCCTTTGGACATGCGTTGTTCAAGTCTCTGAAGTCCACGCACACTCGGATTTGGCCGTTCTTCTTTTTGACGGGGACGACGCTAGAGATCCATGTCAGGTACTTGACCTCTCAAATGAAGCCGACTTCGATCAATTTGTTGACTTCGCCTTCTATTTGGGGTACTAGTTCTGGCCGGTAGCGCCTTTGTCCTTGCTTGATAGCGTTGGCTCCGTGTTTGACGCTGAGCTGGTGGACTGCGATTTTGGGATCAAGGCCCGGTATCTCCTTGTAGGACCATGCGAAGACGTCTCTGTACTCTCTAAGCAATTTGACGTATGCTGCTTCCTCCTCAGGGGTCAAGAGTGTGCTGATGAATGTAGGCCGAGGCTCCGTCTCCGTGCCCAAGTTGATTTCCTTCAAGTCATCAACGGTGGACTGCCCCCCTTCTTCGAGGACTGGCGGGGCATTGGGCAACTCGTCGTCCGAAGTAGAAGTGTCACCGTTGTCGGGATCCGTAATGGAGATATGATTGACGGCAGCCATGGGTGGGTGGGTAGGTGTTGAGACGAAGTCCTCGATTGGCATCCCCAGACGATTGAACGCCAACTTTTTCTTTGATTGTTTGACTGGCCCGAGCCTCTCGGACACGGATGTGCGTTTTCGATTCGACCAGTCTTTACCACCTCTGGTTTGCTTCCGAAACAAGGCTTGGCATCGAGCCCGTCGTCGTCTTCTCCTGCTGTCTGGATGGCTGAGGTAGGTAGAGAGTGCATCGGAGATTGTCGATCCTTCAGCTGCTTCATCTACCATCCTTGCCTCGATGTAGTTCGAGGTGAAGGTCTTCTTTGCTACGGTTCTGATGACCAACGGAGCTTGACTGGAGCCGATGCCTCGGCGGTTCGGGAGAATTTGTTCTCCGTTTTGAAACAGCCAAGCTTGAGTTCTCGTCATCCCATGTGGAGTTGCTGCTGGTGGGAGTGTGCCCATGGCGCTTTCCTCGTTGTAGCCGGCTCTGAACAGCAACTGGGCAGCATTTTGCCCCCAACTCCCTTCTGGCTTGAATCTGAGTTGCTCGAGGTCTGCTGATTCGACGGGTTTGCTTGGGCTCGGAGCTTGCGTCAGACTAGGTAATGGCACCGTCATTTCTTGCAGAGTGATGACATTGGCCTGAGATAACGACGGGGCCAGCTTCCTTGTCGGAGTAGAAGGCGATCGCTCGGATTTACGGAGCCACTGCGGCGCGAGACGCAGGACAGGCGCCGTTTGGATTGGCAACGGGGTATGTTGCATTGCTCTTGGCTCGAAGCTGATGCACATCCTTTGCCCAGGTTTCGGCGTTCCTTGGACCTTGAGTCTTGCCTCGTCAGAGGGTGGCGCCGGATTCGCGGGAAGAGGAGTTTTGTCTTTCTTTACTTCTTCAATTTTCTGGACTCGAGGGGCTTTAGATGGAAGAACTTCCGCGACTAAGCCCTTTGCTTGGTAGAACTTAGTGTCGGCCAAGTGTGACTCGGCCTCGTTGAATGGCTTGTCGTCCACAACTATGCACCTCTCCATGCCTTCTTTGTAGTACTTGAGGCACTGGTGCCAGGTGGATACCACGATGCCGTTCTCGTGCAGCCATGGTCTTCCCAACAGGAGGCGATATGACGTCTGGCAATCGATGATGTGGAAGTGGACGGTTGTATCTAGCGGGCCGATTGACAGCTTCAGACGAATGATTCCAATAGTGGACTGTCCGCCTTGGTTGAACCCTTGGATGACCAATTGACTGGGCGAGAGCTGGTCGTTGGTAATACCGAGTTACCGCATTGTCTGGATAGGCATGATGTTGACGGCGGAGCCACAGTCCAACAGGATTCGGTTCACTGGCTTCTCCTTGATGTATCCCGAAACGTAAAGAGGCCGGTTGTGCAATCGCGTCCCGAGTTGCAGGTCCTCATCCGAAAAGGTTATCGTTGCATCACACGAGGCCACAGCTTTGCGCCTTTGATCGTCCTTTCTCTTCCTCTTGTAGCTATCCGGATCGGCCAAGGCCGCAGCCATTGCCAGGCGAGCCTTCTTCGGGAGATGCAAAGCCTCTACGAGCGGCATGTGCAAGATTGCTTCGTCGTGAGAGGCGGTGCCCCCTTCGTCGGAATCGTCTCCCTCATCTGTGGAGTCGCCTTCTCCAGAAGTTTCGCTCTCGTTCTTTCCTTCCGATGCCTCATGGACTTCGACCATGCAACAAGACACCTTGATGTGTTGGTCCGCTGGGAGGAAGTGATCCGGGAAGAACTCTTGCAAAGTTGTCGGCTCTGGAAGACTCTGCTAAAGGATATCGTCTTGGCTTGCTAGCGGCACTTTGAACGCCTTCCTCCCCGGAGTCTTGCTTTTCTTCTTGTAGGTCTTCCGCTTGGTGAATCCCCTCATCACACGGTCTTGTTTGAGCTTCTTTTCTTGCCATGGCTTTCGCCGCCGCGGTAGCATGACCCATGCTTCTTCATCGGTGGATTCCCCTTCGCTAGGATGATGGTCGACAGCAGCAACTGGTTCCCTCGAAGGCACTTGTTCTTCCTGAGGCTCTACTGGCTCGTCTTCCGATCCCCAACCGGTGGGCTTGATTTCGTCGATTGGAACGGACGGAGGCCTTGAGTAGAGGACGTAATAGTCGAACTTCCCCGAAGGCTGGCCCAGCAGACCGACTTCCGGATCTCCTTGCTCGTATCTTTCCCGAAGAGCGCATTGGGACATAGCTTGACTAGAAGGGACTTGCTCTTCTCGAGGTTCCACTGGCTCGTCTTCTGATCCCCAGCCGGTGGGCTTGATTTTGTCGATTGGACCGGACGGAGGCCTTGAGTAGAGGACGTAATAGTCGAACTTCCCCGAAGGCTGGCCCAGCAGACCAACTTCTGGATCTCCTTGCTCGTATCTTTCCCGAAGAGCGCGTTGGGACATAGCTTGACTGGAAGGGACATGCTCTTCTCGAGGTTCCACTGGCTCGTCTCCCGATCCCCAGTCGGTGGGCTTGATTTTGTCGATTGGAACAGACGGAGGCCTTGAGTAGAGGACGTAATAGTCGAACTTCCCCGAAGGCTGGCCCAGCAGACCGACTTCTGGATCTCCTTGCTCGTATCTCCTTTGGAGGGCTCGTTGGGATGTAGTATTGCTTGGAAGAGGTGCTGGTGTGAGCGATGGTTGCCCCCAGGGCAGCGGCGTTTCATCCTCGGTGAACGCAGGAATACGTTGACGTCGCTTTGAGACTTTCGGCTGGGAAGTTGACTTAGCGATTGGAGCTTGACGGTTGATGCGCAATTTGGGCATGCTTCGCCGAGCAGCAACGAGCACCGGCGAGAAGGAGCCGAAGGTGATGGACGTCATGTTGGCCGTAGCAACCTCTCCGGAGTCGATCTCTAGCTTCCCTTGCTTAGCGAGCGCCATGATTCTTTCCTTGAAGACGAAGCATCTTTCAATGGGATGACTCACCACCCGGTGGTATTTGCAGAAGAGAGGGTCGTCGACGCGATACATCTGCTCGGGCCCCTTCGAAGGAGGGAGCTCTATCATCTTCTCTTGCAGTAGTTGGTCGAACATAGAGGAGACTTCCGAGTCTGGGAAGGGGTATTCCTTGGCTTCGAGCTCTTCTAGAGTCATCCTTTGTCTCGGAGGCGGCGGTACGGCGACGCCCTTCTTCTGATCTGGCATGCCACCGATCTTGAGCGGCTTGGAGGTTGGAGCGACATCAGCAACGTTGACTTGCTTTGGTTTTGGTGCCTGCGGCTTGTCCTTCTTCTCTACCTTCAAGAAGTCCTTGTTCTTTGAGTCCCTGCGGTTTGCTAGGCTGAGTTCCATGTCATGAGCCCGAGTTGCGAGTTCTTCGAAAGACCGAGGCTTGATACCTTTGAGGATGTAGAGCAGACCCCAGTGATGCCTTGGGTGCACATCTCGATGGCCGAGTCTTCAGACAAGCGGTCTCATGAATTCAGCGCGAGGTTCCTTCATCTGTCGATATAGTCGATTACCGGCTCGTCCTTCCTTTGCTTGACTGCATTAAGCTCGGTCATGCTGACGGTTCGTCTGGTGCTGAAGAAGCGATTGAGGAACTCCCTCTCCATCTGATCCCAGCTGTCGATGGTCCCTGAAGGAAGATCAACGTACCAGTCGAACGCGTTGCCTTTGAGGGTGTGAACGAATTGCTTCACCATCTCGTCGCCATATGTACCGGCATTATTGCAGGTCTCGATGAAGTGGGCGATGTGCTGTCTTGGATTTCCCTTTCCGTCGAAGTGCTAAAACTTTGGTGGCTGGAATCCGACTGGGAACCATAGCTGCTGGATCCTCGCAGTGTAGGGCTTCGAGTATGCCACCGTGATCGGAGGAAGGCCACTACCGTGGGAGCGCATCATGTCGGCTATCAATGCTTGGACTTGCTGAGCATTCATCGTTGCCGTTGCCGGAGGTTGTGTGGCCACCGAGGCTGGCGCTGGGGAGACAACTTCCAATGGGACGGGAGCCGAGGAGAGCGCTGGAGTAACTGCTTGAACCATCGGAGCAACTTCTGCAGGAGCGGGAGTTGAAGACGGAACTGGAGCGGCTACTGGAGAAGCGACGGGTTGGCCGACTGCTGCAGCGTCCTTCGCGCTTAGCTTTTGGAGCAGAGTGTTGATGTGACGATCCTTCTCCTCCATTAGCCGAGTAATCTGCGCCATGTGCTCGTTCATCTGCATGACTTGGAGCTGAAGAGCGGACGGAGGGTGGTGACGGAGAACGTCTCGGTGTTGCATGTTCGCATCCTCGTCATCATCATCGGAGACGTAGTTACACCGACTTGCTTCTGGCTGATGATTGATGTTTGCCCCCTGCAGAGGAGGTGCAACGTCTGCTGGAGAACCCGAACGGGTTCGGGGTTGGGGCTGGTCCTCCCCAAACTTCTGGACATGGGCTCCAGGATCGAGGCTCGTTTCTTCAAGCACCAGGGCCTCATCGGCGCTTTGGCGAGCATCTTCGGTAGTAGCTTCCGGCACGAAGACGTCCGCAAGTGTCCGAGTACGCCGAGTGTAGACGCGTACCATTGGAGGAGCATCACCCTCCGGATTTACTGGATCACCGTGTCGGAGTAGAGGAGACTCGGCGATTGGTGAGAGGCTTGGAGCAAACGCATCGTTGTTCGTTCCGGCCATCGCAAACTTCAAGCAGCTTCTTCAACCGTACGGATGAAAGGAGAAGAGGTCCCCCTGGGCGTGCCAGAAATCTGTGGTGTCGGGAAAAAGCGCGGGTCGTCTTTATTGTGAATCACACGAGATTACAAGTGTGGCCGGGACCCGGGTGGCTCGGGTGTAGCAAGTCCGGGTTGCGGCGAGTTTTGATCAGGGGGTTGTGGGAAAGATCTTCTAGGGGATCCCTTTGATCCGCGTCTCCACGTGGTGTTCGTGCGAGAGCTCTGAAGGAGTTGCCCAGGACAGGGGTCTTTACAGGGAGAGGGTTTTGGAGAGGCTAAGGAATGTCCACCGTTGCTTTGTCCCTTCCATGCTTCGCGCTTTCTCGGCTAGGGGGTTTTCGGCTTCGTTCCTCGGTCTTCGCGTCTTCCTCGTTCCTTGCTTGACCTCGGTGTCCTTAATCGTCGATTCGCGGCGTCGATCGAGCTTTTGGCGTTGGCTTTGGATTTGGCTTTTTGGCTTTGGCTTGGCTCCGGCGTGGCTCTGGCTTTTTCTTTGCTTCGGCGCTTGCACTTGGACGTAGCTGGGAGAGACTTGTGATGCTTTCGTTCTTCCGGACTTTGCGTCGTATCGGCTAGAACGTGCGGTGCTTTTGCTCGTGGCCGGCGTAGTCGCTTGGCTTTGGCACTTGCGTTGCTTTGGCGCGGGCTTTACTGGGGCTTTGCTTTGGCTTCTTGCGTTTGGCTTTAGCTTCAGCGTCAACTCGATCTTCTTCTTCGAACGACGTGGGCTACTTCTTCGGTGCTTCGACGGTTTGCGTGTCGACTGGACTTCTCTTCTTCTCCGGGCTTCTTTGGCGTGATCGGAGTCGAAGAATGCTTTCGAAGATAGTGGGGGTAGCACCGATCTCCGTGCGACGGTTGTGGCGTCGGCTTTTGTTGATGAAGACGACGAGGGTAGAGACGGTCTCCATGCGACGGTTGTAGCGTCGGCTTTTGTTGATGAAGACGACGGGGTAGCGACGCTTCAGACGATCTGCTCCAGGCTTTCTTCTTCGTGGATGGCGCAGGCATTGGTCGAAGACGACGGGGTGATGACGCTTCGCTTCTCTCCTCCGGGCTTTGGAGCTTGATCGGGATCGAGGATTTGTTGGAGCCGACGGGGTAGTGCCGCTCCGAGCTTCTTCTCCGGCCTTTGCTTCTGGCGTCTTCGGAGTCGAAGGGTCTTCTTCTCCGAGCTTTCTTCTTCATGCACGGAGTCGAAGTCTTGATCTTCGTGTGCAAGGGTCTTCACGTTGATGAGGACTTTCAGTAAGCCGATCCCTCGGGACAGGCTTGACTGTGCCTCATGAAGCCTTGGGTCGGTGAAGAAGCGTCTCCTCTTCTGCAGAGCTCCGGCGTTTCGTCTTCAGTCTTTGACCTCTTCTTCATTCCCCCACCCCCTCTATTTATAGGCAAAGGGGAGGGGAGAGAGATATGGGAACTTTTAATTTTAAATCCCTTTTGTATCTCTCTCATAATTACCCGGGATTTCTTCATCCATTGATGAGGGGAATAACATTTAGTTGTTTTCCTTTTCTGGCGGGTGCAATTATGGCTGGATTTCGCACACGAAATCGATGGCGATCGGGCGCTTCTTCTTGTGCGTCGGATCGAGGGATCGGCGCAGATCCGCGTGTGTGCAGACGTCATACGCAACCTCCCCCCGCGCATGGTGGTATTTCCTTCCTTTTCTTTCTTTTCTTTCCTTTTCTTTTCTTTCCTTTCTTTTCTTTCCTTTTCTTTTCTTTTCTTTTCTTTCTTTTCTTTTCTTTTTTTTTCTTTCTTTCCTTGCAAGGTTGGCCGGCCCCTCATGGGGTTCGGGTCCTAGTAGGGCCGGCCCCATGTGGCTCGGGTCCTAGTAGGGGCCGGCCCCATGGGGTTCGGACCCTAGTAGGGGCCGGCCCCCCTTGAAGCATGGGGTCCGCTCCTCTTTGCTAGGTGCGAGTCGGGTCCGGGTCCGCATTGGTGCGGGCGAGTCAGGTCCGCGTGTCGGGTTTGCATCCGCGTTGGCACACGTAAGTCGGGTTCTGGTCCGACGAAATTCGTGTGTCTACAGTCTTCTTCTCTTCTCTTGGTGTGAAGTTCTTTCTTCATCCTTTGGCCATAGAGTCCATGCTAGAGGAAGAGCTCCAGATCTTATTCTTCCTATAAATCAACGGCTTTACTCTCTAGCATGGAGAAACCCAGTTCTAATTCATTGCTTGGGATTCTCCTTTGCAAAGAGAGACCAAATCAATGGATCAAAAAAGTAGATAGTGAGATCCTTTGTGTTGAATGATATTCTTCATGTTAGATGCTCAAACCTAGAGGGAAATCCAAGATCAAATCCAATGAATACTTTTACTTGCTAGCTTCTTGCAGCTTTTATGCATTGAATTATGAATCTCGGTAAACCGAACTATTGGATGAATATTCGGGTAGACTTCGTGATATAGATCTTGACTAGTTGAGATCTAAATCATATAAGCACTCATGCAATGGTTTGTGATCGTGTGTAAGGCCTTTCTATTCATCACAGTTTCCTATTGTTTTTGATTCCCCGCTATAGCGTTAGTGAATGCTACTATTGCGATTATAGAACCTCCCGGAGTATTTGTGACCTTACTTCTGGTCCAGTAGCTATCAAGGCATCATGAGTCGGTAGTCACGGTGAGGAGCGGGATCGAGAAAATGGGCAGTCCTGTTATAGTGGACCTATAGCATCGAGCTCATAAGCATAGAAGGTTGAGGTAACTATTGGGCTCTCTTATAATCCATTTGCCTTGTCACGGGTTGTTGTTGTGAAGTAGGGTTGTTCGCTCTTACTTGGCTTGTCGAGGGTGTTTTTTTTCTCGTAAGGGTTTTCATTTAAAAATCTTTCATGTGCTTTACATAATGTTCATTTGAGCCTTGTATACTTCTAACCCTTTAAAGCCACGGTGAGATTTGAGAGAGAGAGAGAGAGAGAGAGAGAGAGAGATAATCTTTCATGCTTATGTTCTCATATGCTTCCTTATATGTTCATTATGATGCTTGCACCTATAATTCCACATTATTATATATATCTTGTGTAGCATCTAGCTTTGATGATTATGCATGTCTTGGTTTGCTAGTATACTCATTATTCTTCCTCATAGTGTAGTGCATCTATATCAATAAAATGTGCATAATTTTATTTGATATTAGGGATTGCCTTTAGCAAGATTTCGGGTATCTAATGTATTCAAACTTTCAAGTGGCATGGTGCTTGCTTCCTAGCAAGATCCGGTGCCGATTGATCTTTTACATGCATGTAACCGGATATTTTGTTTAGTTGATTGCTCACACCATCTGAAGCGAAACCGGTGATATTTTTTCTCGTGAAGGATTTCCTTATAAAAATATATATGTGTGGTGTAAATTAAATTCTCATACAAGTCATGTATGCTTATGCCTTACACTACACAGATATCATATACCGAACCATTTTACATGAGTGAGGGAGAGAGAACCACCTGAAATCAATCCACTTTGCATGAATACATTCTGACCTGCGAGTTGAGTGGGAACATAAGTCAACCTAATTTTTAATTTATCGTGAGCACTATCTTATACTATCTGACCAAGGCAATCCTATATATTTAATTTAGCCAGTGTACTGTTGTGCAACAGGGTGCACACAGAAGCATAGCACACACGGCTCTTATTGGGACCGTACCATGGCACTTTCAGTTGGTATTAAAGCTTGTTTTATTGGTTGGATATTAGACTTTGTTGTCTCAGGTAGTTTGTTGTTTTCTTGTATTTCCAGAATGGATATCAGGATTTGAAACTCTGTGGAGAAGAGTTGGATGTAGCTTTGAAGCACAAATATTCTTTTCAATGCCTTGAACCTTCCAATGATAAATGGAAAAATGCTAGACTTGTTAATATGCAACTTATTAGAACCATTTTATGATGCTACAAATTTATTTTTGGGTTCGAAGTATCCCACATCAAATTTGTTTTTGGGTAAATTACACTTTGCCCCCATGAAGTTTAACTCAAAAACACTTAACCCCCTTGTAGCTTATTTTGTTCCAAATCACTCTC
The DNA here is from genome assembly GCA_947650365.1 of Chamaelirium japonicum. Taxonomy (NCBI): domain Eukaryota; kingdom Viridiplantae; phylum Streptophyta; class Magnoliopsida; order Liliales; family Melanthiaceae; genus Chamaelirium; species Chamaelirium japonicum. The sequence goes on from OX393554.1 coordinate 41,811,690, forward strand.
TAAAGTTTGAAATGTTAGCACAGTACTGTCAACTACTTAATTTTCCTCATTTGGTAATTTTTATCTAATCAAAACTGAATTGAAGGGGGGCAAATGTAGTTTTCTAACTATAGGGGTTTAAGTGCTTTTGAGCTAAACTTCAGGGGAGGCAAAGGGTAATTTACCCTTTGTTTTTTGATGAAATATGAGAGATCAGCCTGAAGTTACGTGAAGAATCAAGTAGACATACGTTTTTGATATCGATTGTCACTTCTATGTTGAAAAAGTTTATGAAGTATTGAAAAATATAAAACTCAGCATTGGCATGTGCAGTATTTTTGGATCCCATGTTCAAATTGAAACTATTGGACTATTATTATCCCAATTTTTTTGCTTCTATAACATCCATAATAGAAATTGATAAGGCGATGGACAATATTAGTACTCTTTATAAAGTGTATGAGTCTGAGTCGAGTTTGTTTACAAGAAAGAACTTACATGAAACAAGAGGAAGTCAGATAACTTCAAGTTCGAGCTCAAGTAAAAAACGTGTGAAAAGATACATTCAATTTTCTCATAGATATTTCATCTTTGATGCCTATGAGATCAGATTCAGAACTTTATTTGGAAGAAACGATTTACCCTTCAAATGATGAGGAATTTAAAGTATTAGGTTGGTGGGAAGCTAATGTAGCTAAATATCCTATACTCTCTACGATGGCCCGATATATCATAGTAATTCATTTATCTACAGTTGTTTTATAAGCTACATTCAGTATATACGGAAGAGTTCTTGATCAATATCGTAGTTCTCTACATCCTAGGTATGTTAAATCTCTTATATGTGGAAAAAAATGATTAAAGAATTCTACAAATATAAATATAATAAATTTTTTATTAATTATTTTTATCATGTTACATAATATTCTTTATTCTTTTGTGATGATCTTTCAGGTAAAGAAGTAACTATGAAATCCCAAATGCCTAGTTTGAGCTTAGGTTCCATCCACACTGATGAAAAATGGAAAGAGGAGGAATGATACCAAAAAAAAGAAGAAGAAAGGAATGAGAAGAAATGGTAAGGATATTATTGCTTGTCCTTTTAAAAATTTATATTTAGTATATTAATTTAGTGTTTTTGTTTATTTTTTAGTTTTAAACTTTGTATTTTTTTTTCAATTTCATATGTTATTTGGGCCACGAGGAGGATGCGTATACAGAAAACATCATTTTTAGTAAAAAATTTTAGCATGGTTTTATAAAGAAGGGCAATAAAGCTTTATTTGTAAAATATCATAATAATTTTTTTTTTATAATTAGCTTGGTATCGATGATGAACTACTAATCTATTATTCTCTTTTTTGTTCTATGGTTAATAACGATATTTATATTACTCTCTTTTTTGTTCCACGGATAATAATGATATTTATTATTAGTGAAAATCTTGAAATGTCATGCAATCAATAATTGAGGTGTTCACATGCTTATACTGAATCTAGCAAAATAAGTTGGTGAGAGTTGTACATTTACAATATTGAAAAGGGAAGGTCTTCATCTAAGTATAATCATAGTTATGATTTCTCTCTCTTCCACTTAGGAGGCAATAAATGAGAAGGCACGCAATGCCCTTCTGTTGAAGGTATTATTAAAATAAGATTGTCGTGTTGGATGCTTTGTGTTTTTTATTTAATTATTACCTCCAGTCATAGCTCTTTTAGTTATAGGTATATAATTTCTTATGTTCTTGACGATTTGCCTTGTCATTAAGCTTGCTATCGTTATTTGTAAAGCTAAATCACTTCTTCATCGTGGTGATGTAGGTGAATCAGATTAATATGTGACCGAGTGTTTTTGAAGTTGGGTGGGGAGTGATGGCAAGCCACCAAAGATATATCTCTATTAGTTGTGATAATGAGTCTATTTTGGTTTTATTTGCTTTTGAGTATAAATATGACCTTGTGTTTCCTGGTTTTAGTGGTAAAAGGGAGGATACTTTCATTACTGATCTCTAAGAGGGTTTGTTGACCGTAAGCTTCTATTTCCTAGCATATTTATGTACTTAGTATTTCGTTTCGTTCTCAAAAATATTAAATGGGCATCAAACAGACCTTGAATATATGTTTGCACAATCATGATTCTTGTTATGCTTTCTATTTCTGATATGATCCGACTTAGGTCCAAGCATGTTGGCCCACTCGAAGGCCCATCCTAGCCTGCAATGGAAGGATAAGGCAAGATATATCTTATGATATCTTTCAGAATTTTGTAAAATTTGAGATTTTTATTTTTTGGCAAGTTGTTATAATAATTATTAGGTTTTAAATTTGTTGCAATTTTATATTTTATTTTAACCTATTTAAAGGCCCCCATTTTATCCATTGAAAGAACATATTATGATGAATGATAATTGAAGGTGGATGTCTTCGTTGGCTCATGGATTTGAGTCCCCTCATATTGTTTCCTGATGGATTTCAGGTCCCCCTCTCATTAAGCTTTTCATCAATTCTTTTCTGTCACGGTTCTTACACCCTCTGCTACTTCCCTCTTGGTGATTTTGTATCATTGGTTATCATTTACAAACAAACTACAAAAAAGATTATACCGCCTTTATCAATTGTCATTCGACGACGCGTGCCTACATCAAGTTGGTATCAGAACTCCGGGTTTCGTGGCATTCCCTCACCACAAACGATCTTTGCTTCGATCACCGTTGTCCATCGCCATCGTTGTCGTTCCATCATCACCATTCTCTCCAGTTCGACGCCATCATCATCTTCGCCGGTTCGTCATCTCCTTTTGGTACGTCGCCCTATGATAAAAAAATTAAAAAAGGGGCAGATTTGTTGGATCATCAAAAAAAAGAAAAAGAAAAAAAGAAGAAAGGGTCTGTGATCCAACAACCAACTATCAGAATCCCGACACCTTCCCGATACAATCCGACCTCGATCTGGTCATCCGGTACCACCGAAGCTCGTGACGACCCGTCCGGCCTTATTCAGATCACCAGCCTTGCATACCCACTGCTGTAGACCACCGTTGTGTACCCACAGACCGTTGTCCCCTCTGTTGCTTGCTGATCACAACAAAGAAAAAAAAATCACAGAAAGAAAGAGTCAGAAAAGGAAAGAGAAAAAAACATAGAAGGAATGAGAAAAGAGGAAAATGAAAGGAGAAAGAGTAAGGAAAGAATTCTTGCGTTGCCTTGCTTGTGCTAGTCTCCTCTGCCACTGCTGTCGTCTCTCCTCCTTGCCTCCACTGCTTATTCTTCCCCAAAGTCTGAAACAACAAACCCTAACCCATTGCCTCTTAATCCTACTCCCTTTTTCCCATTTTACCCCTCAGACATTCATCACTTACTTCCCATCCAAAGATCCACACCAATTTAGCCTAAACCATCAGGCATCCCACTGTTTTGAAAACCCCTTCCCCACTTAATAGGCCAGACCCGACTTTCATTTCAGATCAAACCCATTTACACAAACAGACCCATTAATACCTACAACTTCAAAACCCCATATCGTTCTCATTTTTCATCCGATTTTGGCATATGGCCTGCCAAATCGAAGGGCTTTTTGAGCTCTATGCATCTATACTAACTATAGAAATTTTCAATGAGCCAGTAAGTGCAGATTTCTAGATTTATCTCTGGACCACATCTTCACCATTATGATATAGATGACAAGATTCATTCATTGTCATCAAAGGAACAACTCTGTCTACAAGTACACTTCATCATTCTATCGGTACATGATCCGCTATGATTTATTAGAGAAAGGTCTCATGGCCAAGGAACAATACGTTAGAGGGCTCTGCTCTGACATAAAAGATCAGTTTTCATCTAGATCTTAGAAGGATCTGGACAAGGCCTATGAAGTAGTCTGCGAGATCGAATCGGAGCTACAACAAATGGCCTCACCACTAGCGGCCTCAACAAATGAGTCTCCACCTCCAATGGAGCCTCCACAATCAACAGAGCTTCCTCCAGTTGTATTATTTATAGATCAATCACCTCCAGTACCACCACCAACAGACTAGCCCCCTCCTCCCGGGGATCTTTCGACACCTGTCATGCTACCACCTACTGCAAATTCTTTCAAAGTGGTCTCCGTAGCCGACCCTCAGCATATTGATTTCCTTGGGCTAAACCGACTACTTGTGCCTAGAGTATTTTTCCAGCGCTACCTCCTTTCATGCAAGCTAATATTGGAACTACTACAACAGTCTGATATTACTATACGACTCTCTTGTCGACGCCAGCACCACTCTGACTTGTGGTCTCCAAACAACGATTGTGATACCTTCTCATGGGACCCCGGTAGTGACCTCGGTGTAGTGAGACACTATTTGTTGGGCCTTGTGGGCGTAAAATTTGGCTAACACTAGACAGTAAGACCCGTAGCCCTGCCTAGGACACACGGAGACAACAGTGGGACCCGCAACCCTGACTGGGACCCACGGAGACGATAGTGGGACTCGCAGCCCTACATAGGGCCCACAAAGATGATTGTGGGACCTGTAGTCCTGCCTAGGGCCCATAGGTACTATTTGAGGTCTAGTAAATCCCCCTGATATTTGCCAAAATCCCCGATATTTCCAAACCTTTATAAATTGCAGACCCGACAAATATTATGGGGGAAAAATCTAGACCGAAATTCATTATTCCATATTTCACTTTCTATTTTTCCAGAGCTCCTCAAGCCTTCTGGTATTAGACTTCAATCAAGCCTACTTCACCCTCTGTCTACTTGTATAAGCACTCTTCGGCCTATCGAGAGTAGCTACTTTTCTCGGAGTTAGTGGATTCAAAGGTTGCGTCTTACTGCATAGAGACATAGCCTTCGGTCAAACTTCATCACCACATCCTGTGTCAACTCTCTCTCTCTCTCTACTCTACAGTGTCTGTGTGACAGCTAAGCATGCGACAGCTCAGTATCTCACAGTGCCACTTCTCAAAGGTCAACACCTTCCATCGATTGTTAGAGGGGGACTATACGACGGTCGTAATCCTCCTCTATAGTTTGGCGTCGTCTGTGGGATAGTTCCCTATCAACTAGTGACCTTCAGGCTTCCCAGGTCCTTCGGTCAAGCAGCAACTATCGATTACCTGAGCAATCCATCTATCTCTATCACTATACCTGAATGGAGAAGACATGACCCATGGACCAGTCGGAGGGAAGCAACATTCATCAAGACATCCAGCATCCTACGATTCGCTCAATGAGTCATAGATTTGTAATAAGCCAACTCCCGAAACAGCAACCTGCTGTAGATTTGCGAAGTCGTCGATCGACTGATCGTGTTGCTCAGACTCAACCTTGGTTATCTCCTCAGCTTGCCGACATGGCTACTCAGCGCCCAGGGAAAGCACATGTCTCGCAAGTCGCTGATCCTCAGGTGACGTACTAGATCACAACAGAGGACTTCCAACTCCTCACCCTCATGAAGCAGAATGCTGCTCTCATGGTTGAGAGAGACTCTCTCCGATGAGTCGCCACCGAACTAGAAGCCAATCTTTCGAAGTCGGCAGCCGACATTAATGACGGAGCAGACTCTTCTGGTCAGCTTGACTCCCCAAGCTACTCGGTTTCGAGTCATCCTTCGATCCCTTCATCGCGAGGGATACTCAGAATGACAGTCGCCACTCGAGAGTCCAACAACATAGCAATAACGATCGAGTTCTGGCAGAGCATCGGACGGTGAGAGCGACTCTGACGCCCTCACTGCATTCTCTCTATCCGAGACACCTCTCAGACCAACGAGGTAATTGTCCGAAATTGACCGACGACGGCGGCAGGTGGTGGCGTACGGTGGTCGACCGCTGGCTCCAGCGAGCGATGGCCGGCGATGGTCCGACGATTGGCAGTGGCCGACGGCGGACAGTAGTGGTCGCCAGCGGTAAACAATGGCGGTGGCAGACGGCAGTCCGATGGTAGCAGGCGGTGGTCCAGTGGAATGCAAGATCGGGTGAACTAGAAGGCATCTCTCGCTATCTCTTTGCAAAGTTCCTTTTGCTGCCTAGATTTTACATAACCAGCCAACCTTTTAATGGTTGCCACTAAAGATTCGAAGCTTTGATCAACATCATTTTGGATCTAAAAGTTGTGTATCAAAGCCCGCTATACAGGGACGGAACCAAGATTTTATATTGGAAGAGGCCAAAGCATAATAATTTCTTCTATGGGGGGCCAAAGCATGAACCAAAAAAATTTATATAGTAAGATTTAAGAATTTTACTATATAAAATATTTAAAAAATTAATTGGGGGGGGGGGGGGGGGGGCTATGGCCCCCCTTGGCCCATACATAGTTTCATCCCTGCCGCTACATGCTGTAAAAATTTCAGATCGATCCGATGAACGAATCTCGAGATATCGTCGTTACACCAATGGCTTTATGGATAAATCTGATTCCGTCTTTATTGATAAATAAGAAATTTTTCGTAGTGAAAAAATCCGCACGTATGTATGATTTCCTAACATATAGATCTAGTGTAGAAATATAATATGCATATATGTTAGATTATTCTCTTTGCTAGATCGTTATTAGGGGTTCGTTTGCATTACTTGGATCTATGCACGCACATGTAGATTGTTTGGATGAAAATTTTGAGATGTCACGTAAACCCCTGGATTGGATTTGTTCTTTCACTGCACACCTCTGACCATGTATTATTTCCAACATCATCTGTTTCGGATGGGGTTGTGCCGACGATCAGAGAGTACTCTTTAGGGGTTTGTTGTACCTTGGGTTTGAAGTATCCATACAACCACACGAAAGAGGAACTTTGTTCTTCGGGCCGCGACTACACCCCTCAAATCCCAATGAGTAGCATTTTCCTATTTTGTTTACTAATTATTTGGTTATTATAATTATGTGCCAATTTATCCAACATAAGATACATGAGAGGAGATTCAGTGTGAGTTATTGAGAGAGATATGATGGGATTTATCGACAGGTGAAGGTGAATTAGGTGAAAAGGGACTTTTTGTTGAAGTTGAGTATTGCTTGTAACTTATTGGTTTCTCTATTATAGTGAATCGTCTGATCGTTTTCGTCCGTGGTTTTCTCCAGCAAGGATTTCCACGTAAAATTTATATTGCTTCTCTATGTTGCTTTGTTTTTATTCTATTTTTGAACATTTCATGTTTATGTTTGCTATTTCTACTGCTTGAGATTTTGATTGTGTTCCACAATTGATCTGTCGAAGGATCGATCATAATTGTATATCTATGACCCGTCGAGGCTGTAACAAACTGGGGCCAGAGATCATAAAGAACTAGTATCAAATGGGATGCTAATCCTAACAAAAACAATTAGAGAGTGTATCAATGTAAATGTATATTTTTAATTTTCTATTTATTATTCAAATGTTATTCTCTGGGAGTTATGTGCAGTTACTGTTTGTTCCAGTCTCTTGAAGTAGATTTTGGCAAGGTTGGAGAAAAAGTAATTAGCAGTCTGATCTCCTCCTAGATGCAATATCACTAGAAGCAGCCGGAGGTGGCGACGAATGGGGTAGACCCGAGCGAGGAAGGTGCCCCTCGTTGGAGGTACCTCACTGCGGCGACAAACTAGGGACTCTTACCGTGGGAAGGCTGAGTCGATGCCTCCCATCATTCTCAGATGGTGCAGTTAGTGGATGGGATGATAGTGCTGGATCCAGAATGGCTTCAAGCCTCTCAGGCCCAGTGGAATCACCATTGGTGGGCAAGTTCTTAGGGCCAAAGCTTCCCCTTGGAACCTTGCGGAGGAGGGTTGATCAGAGGTGACCATGTGCCGATAAGGTGCAAATCATGGATTTGCCGAATCGTTTCTTTAGCTTTCAATTTGTATTGGAGGAGGACTTGTTGGATGTATGGGAGGGTAGTCCTTGGGTGTTTGACGGAAGGGGTCTGATGCTAAAGAGGTGGACACCTTTCTTTCAACCTGCTCTTGAGAGCATCGATCATACCCCGGTTTGGGTTCGTCTGTCGGGCTTGCTGGTCAACTGTTTTGATAAAGGTCTGGTGATGGACATTGCGTCACCGACAGGCCAGCCGATTCTGGTGGACAAGAATTCCCTAATGGGTTCCCGGTGGCTATTCGTGAGGTTTGTGTGGAGGTTGACCTCACGAAGAGACTTTTCGTCAGGTACAAATATTGGGACGACATATGCTAAAATGTATTTCTACCAACTTTTTTATTTATGAAAAATCTACCGAAGGTTTGCTTCACTTACGATAAGATCTGACATATCCTCCAACAGTGTCCTTCAACTGTTCAAAGAGTTGTGGATGTGCGGGGAGGGGCAGCGCCAGAGGGGCTGGAGGGAGTTGAAGGTTGCACCGAGGTAGGGATGGGGAGTGATGTTAGGACGGTAGAGGTCCAGGCCTCCTCTTCGGGCGTTAACGTAGTGCCTATTGGGGGATATTTTTCGCTGGCTCGAGCGGTTACCCTGCAAGACAGAAAAAAGCATAAAAACGGCTGGCTCCCTTAGAAGTGCAGACCCTCCGATGCTCAAATCAAAACAGGTACGAACAGGGGAGAGCTGTGGTAGTTGAAAAGTGTTAAGGTTTTGGGTTTCGAACCTGTACTTTGGAGCCAGGGGGGTACCTTTATAGCCTTTTGCATCCCGTCAGAGCCTAACACGTGGTGGCGTCTTCCCGTATCTTCTATACCCCCATGTGCTAACCCACATGGGCTCTTCATGGTCTTTATTGTTTAGCCTGCCAGGCGGTGGTAAAAGGGGATGTACCGATCTTGTCCTTACCAGGTGGAGATTCTGGAGAGCTCTAGTCTGGGAGGTCCTAGACCGACTCTGCCGGGTTTCATGGACTGCAATCGTCTATGTAGCTCCATGGGGGTAGTGACATCTGTCGATTTGGCACCGCCTTATTATAGGCAACCTCCGTGGGCAAAGGGGGCGATCTCCATGGCTGTTGGTGTGATCAGGCAAGCTCCTGAGCGAGCTGTGGGTGCTGGATTTGACGAGCTCCTGAGCGAGCTGTGGGTGTTGGGATTGACGAGCTCCTGAGCGAGCTGTGGGTGTTCGTAGATATCATTCTAAGTTTCCTATTAGCAAAATGGGCGATCCTTCATGTGCGAGCTAGTCTCCTGACGGGCTGTGAGCACCAGCCGCGGGCGACCTCCTTCGTATGCGGTCGGAGTCGACTCCAGGCGGGCTGTAAGCCATGGCCACAGGCGGCCTCGGGTAGGGAACTTAGACTCATAGTATCTGCTACTCTGTCCAAGGGATGCAGCGATCTGCTACTACAAGCGTCGGGCGGGCTACGAGCACCGGCCACTGGGCAACCTCTACTATGTGCAAGCTGGTCGCATGTGGTCAGGATCAGCCCTGGGCGAGCTGTAAGCCACGACCACAGGAAACCTCGTGTAGAGAGCTTAGACTTGCAGTATCTCACAAATAAGGCCTCGAGAAAGATGCTGCTCTGTCCAAGGGACGCAGCGATCCACTACTGTATACGCCGGGCCGGCTACGAGCATCGGTCACTGGGTCTACCACGTGCGAGTTGGTCGCATGTGGCCAGGGTCAGCCATGGGTGGGCTGTAAGCCACGGCCACAGGCGACCTCACGTAGAGATCTTAGACTCGCAGTACCTCATAAATGAGGCCTCGAGGAAGATGCTGCTCTGTCCAAAGGATGCAACGATCCGCTATGGGAAGCACCGGGCGGCCTACAAGCACCGGCTGCGGGGCGACCTCTTTCGCGTGCGAACTGGTCGCATGCGGCCAGGGTCGGCCCTGGGTGGGCTGTGAGCCACGGCCACGGGCGACTTATTCTCTCTTTGTGTCCTCCTCAAATTGCCTCCCGCTACTGCCACGTGGACAACAAACTGGTGAAAATTTTTGCACCATCATTACCCTCTCCTGAGGGAGCGGCTAAGTATAGCCCCGCTCGCTTGGGAGTCTAGCAAGGTTGTCCACGTAGACCAATTTGATCCTTTTGTCTGTTGACCAGCTCCTACTGAATGGTATTCCCCTCTATGAAGTCGGCTACAGGGTGTGACATCAGGCCGCGTAAGATGTCTGCATCGCGCCTGCCCGTGATATCACCAGGTCGGTCAATAAACTAAGCTACGTGGCATCAGACCGTGTAAGGTGTTTTTATCGCGTCGGCCTTTGATATCACCAGGTCGCTCAATGAGCAAAACTGCATGGCATCAGGCCACGTGAGGTATCTCCATCACGCCTGCCTGTGATATCACTAGGTTGTTCAACGAGCTAAGCAGCATGGCATCGAGTCACGTAAGGTGTTTCCACCGTGTCTGCCCATGATGTCACCAGGTTGCTCAACGAGCTAAGCTGCGTGGCATCAGGCCGCGTAAGGTGTTTCCGCCGGGTCTGCCCGTGATGTCACCAGGTCGCTCAATGTGCTAAGCTGCGTGGTATCAGGCCGCAAAAGGTATCTTCACCACGTCTGCCCGCGATGTCACCAGATCGCTTAACGAGTAAAACTGCATGGCATCAGGCCGCGTAAGGTGTCTCCGCCGCATCTGCCCGTGATGTCACCAGGTCGCTCAACGAGCTAAACTACGTGGCATCAGGCCGCGTGTGTGGTTTCCACGACGATCTGAGGACCATACCCCGGACAAGGTAGCTAAATCGATAAAAAATAAACAACATCACAAAAAGATCGATATGCATGAAAATTCAATATGTGCGAAATAGTGGGGCCTTATATCTTGACAAAAATACAAATCGATAGAAATCGAACCAAAAAAGAGCGTAAGGGCCAAAGGGTGAAAGTCCAACGAGCAATGAAAGAATCAAAAGCTAGCTACACCCTGTCCGGTTAAGGATCCTCAGAACCTCGGTTTTGCTTATCGCGTCCGCATGACAGCGGACAGTGGCCTTGCCTCTAGCCTTTTACGTTAGTGTCTTGTGACCTCACCAAGTTGTCTAGCTTCGAGGGATTACCAAAAGATTTTTAGGTCGCATAAATGGGTGGTCACCTATTCAGGTCCCCTTAGATCACTTCGGGGTGCTTCCTTTCATTGCATGTGAATGCGAAGGACCCCGGTCATGTTTAAAGTCTCCTAGACAGTGGACTACCTCGGCGATCTCAAGGTCGTTCGGGACGGCTACTAAGAATCCCGGTCTTGCTTTAAGTCTGCACGACGATGGACTGTTCTTTGAGGAAGCTGCGTGCGAACTGATTGCGTGCAAGCTGTTCTCGTTGGATTACTATTGAGCATATATTTGAAGACTCCTTTAGTCCAAACACTCTTCATTGCACAAAATGGTTTACAAGAGGGCACCTACGTGCAAGGTAGAAGGCTGCTGCTGTTCGGCCATCTTCTCTCGGTGATCCAACACCACATCTTCGAGCTTAATGTGTTGCTGGACCAAGACGAAGAGCTCAATCATGGTGCGGGGATCGAAAATGACAATCGCATCATGAAGCTCACCTCCTTTAGGGAATGCGCTTCGGAAGGCACTCATGGATATCCTATCTCGCTCGGCTGAGTCCTTGAGAGCGAGGTAGGCATTTCGGAATCGCATCGAGAAGCACCGGAGGGTCTCCCGTGTGCCCATGGTGAGATCGAACAGTGATTCGATTCGCTTCGGGGGTTGTCAATTGCACCGGTACTATTCCAGGAACAGTCCAGACAGAGCAGTGAAGCTCGGGATCGAGCCCGGAGGTAACTTATGAAATCAGTCTAGGGCCGAACCCGTCAAGCTGTTTGGGAAGGCACGACACAGAACATGATCCTGGTCCTGAAAAAAAAACCAACTTTCGATAAGCCAACACATGGTCGACTTGATCCTGCGATCCGTCGAACATGATGAACTTCGGAGGAGTCCAAAGCTGGATGAAGTCTCCTCGATGCACCTCCCTCGTGAAGGGAGAGCTCCCTCCCCGAGCGGATAGGTCTTCCAAGAGGTCGACGGGCATGCCGGGTAACTACCAGTGCCCAGGGTGATCCCCCAAGAGCGGCTACGCAGGCCCCAGGCGGTCTTGCACGTTTCCTCAAGATCGGACCGCGCCCTCGCTACTGCGATATTCGGAGACAATGTCTCGGTGTCTGCTACGCTGCTTTACCGGTAGTCGCCTCGGTGCAAGGAAAGATCTGGGTGAGGTCGTCATCTCGTAGGTCTCCGCACGGGGTAACACTTCCACCGTGGGTTCGTCTTCACGCTAATGGTACGGGTTACGGTCTCTCCATCGAGACCTTACCTCTGGCTCGTCCGAGTCCGCATTTCAGCGAGGAGGGGCCATTACCGGGGTTGACTTGTTACTAGAGCGCTGGGTGACGAGCCACTGCAGCCACTCGAGAGTGGTTCTTTTCGTCCAGTGCCACTGCGTCCTCCACAGGGGGCTCCTGCTGGGATGCCCGCCATGTGGCCGCCATTATGGGTTGATACTGTCACGCCCCGGATCTGTCTATAACGGTAAACCAGTCAAACCCGGGGGTGATGGGGTTTTAAGGAAAGTCAGGTTATAAGGTCACGAGATTGATTTTATTATTTAATTATTTATTACTAATTTATCATGAACTAGTTACTAGCTAATGAGGGATGGCTTTGAGGAGACGCTTACCAGGCTTTGTAGAAAAGCCTACCAAACAAAAAGAAAAATGGTACTGGCATTTACTCAGAGCATCTAACGTCATCAAACAAGTCTGACCACTAATTACATAATCAACTGGAAATGGAGATAGCTAACTAAAACTTCTAGAGTCCACTCTCGAAAACTATGCTCCTCGAAGAGGCGCCTGAGAAAGGTCTACAGTACCTGAAAAGAGTGTGCAACAACGGGGTGAATTTACAAAGGTAAACTCAGTGAACAGCTAACCCTAAACTAACTAGGGTAAACTACAACCACATTCTGCCCATCTCGAGGTTAACGAGGGCAGCATTACACATCAATTTAAATAATATTATTTATTTAGATTAACATAAGAGCAAGCTAAAGAAACTACTGCATACGGTTATAATGTCAAACTACAAGTCACAATGATACAATATTTAACAATTACATCTACAATCATGATCATGAAGAATGCATGTTAGATCTAATATACTTCTAGGGTGAACCGGCAGTTTTCTATCTACCTGATTCTGCCAACAGAAAACAACTGGTCCCAGTGTACATGGTCAACCAAAAAATACCCATATGGCCATAAAGGGGCTTGGTCTTTCACCATGGGGCACTCCCACCCAACTTGCTTCTTCGGGGTCATTACCCAGGGGTAGACTACTAGGCCACTCGGGCTTTACCACATGTCCAACCCTGTGACCCTACCTACTTTATTCGGATTGTGCACATGCGGTGGTTCACATCCCATCCTGTGCACACGGATCCCCTACCCATACCCGTGGGTAGTCGGTCCTCCCTCTAGGAAGACGACCTCAACTGAGGCAATATCTCAACCAGTCTCTACCGAGACTACCAGCCCTCGTTACTCTCAGGTAACTCGGCTGCACCATGTGTCCCATGGTCACTAGGATTCAGTTTCAGTCATCAACATTTATAATAATATATATACGAAGAATTTACCAGTTTGCATGCATCCTACGGTAAAACTAGATTGAAGCTGGCTACTTTCGATGCTATAAAGAATACTACACATGTATCATATGCGATAAAAGAAAATACATATATTTTAAGGGTTCGTTCAGGAGCAAGGGATAGTATGCCCACTTCCCACATGCGGTACCGGTCATCCCGCCTACATGCATTGGGCATACTATAACCACATGTATTATTTTATTTATTTAGTTATCTACTACACTACACATACGATCATAGTTCGCCCTAACTAGAGTAGGGTCAGTCGTGTTCACTTGGATTACACTCGGTGATCCCCAAATATCTCGCCGGTGGTTCCGGTGCTTCACCAAAAGAACAAGCTGCCAAGATAGTCAATGTAAGCGAAGTTTATCATTGTTAATCATTATCTAAATTCATCTTTCAATGGTTGGCCATGAGAAGAGGGATTCAAAGGATCCGATTTCGCTAGAGTCCGATATTGGTCGGAGGGTTTTGGGTCAAACCACGTAGACCCTGTGAAATCGGTCATATAGTTGGGTCACTATGGTAAAATGGTTTCTAGAGTTTCCCTCTGGGTTCCTCATGTAGGTCTCGATATTCCAAGTACGATGCCACTGATTTCATCCGAATCCGAATTCGAACGGAGAAACGGTGGTCAAACCACGGTGCCATAACTCAATCGAGCTTATGGATAAAGAGGAGTACCAAACAGTATAATTACTATACCTAACTATGGCCAATAGGTAGGATTTTCCAAGCCAGTCGTAATGGCGCTGGTTCCGTCCGATTCCGAGTTCGGACGGAGAAATGGCGATCAAACCAAAATCTACTGGTTCGCGGGTCTAGTTTAAGTTGCTAATGGGTTTGGGTTCAAATAATCCCAACTTAACAACAATTTAAAAATCCCCTTCCAAGTCCCTTTCTTCTCCATCAAACATAAAATAGAGAAATGGGTTCTCTTGGAACCCATTGCCATGACATTTATTTTCCGACCGTCAGCTGCTGGGAATATGCATGGATTTGCACCTCCTGCAATTGACGAGGCCATGAGTGGCATTGGAGGGCCGCAGTATGGTCCCAATCCGGGTTTGGCCGCGGCCAAGGAATTGAGGAGGGGTGGTGATGGAGGTGGTGTTTGGGTTCAAATAATCCCAACTTAACAACAATTTAAAAATTTCCTTCCAAGTCCCTTTCTTCTCCATCAAACATAAAACAGAGAAATGGGTTCTCTTGGAACCCATTGCCATGACATTTATTTTCCGACCGTGAGCTGCTGGGAATATGCATGGATTTGCACCTCCTGCAATTGACGAGGCCATGAGTGGCATTGGAGGGCCGCAGTATGGTCCCAATCCGGGTTTGGCCGCGGCCAAGGAATTGAGGAGGGGTGGTGATGGAGGTGGTGTTTTCTGTGAGGTTGCCGGGGATGCCTAAAATGGCCTTCGGTGATGTCTCCACCCGGATTGGTCACGGGTGAGGGAAGACAAGGGGTGGCCGCACGGGTTAGGTCGTGTGGAGGAGGAGAGGGAAAAGGGCTGACCTTAGTTCGGTGCTCGTCGGAGTCGGGTGAGGAGGCGAGTCCACTACTCTTCTCTCTCTAGTTCATTCCTTTGATCTCTCTGCTCTTCTTATATTAATACATGTACTATGTCGTTCTCTCTTCCGTTCTCTCTCTTTCATGGTTCACAATAAGAAAGGAAGGGGGCTGCTATTATGGTGCTAAAGTGGGTGCTGTTATGATATTAAATATGGTTGGGGAAACAAGTTGTTAGCCCCTTTAATTTCTAATAAAGGCGAGAAAGTAAGGGAATAAAGGAAGAAGAGATTCGGTTTTATCACCATAAATCTTTCCTATTCTCCCCATCTGAAATTAAAATTTTAAATCATGGAGAAAAAGATCTGGTTGTTGAGGCTATTCGGTTGTTAAGGCTTTTAATTCCTAATAAAGAGAAATGAATAAAGGAACGGAAGATTTTGGGCTATTACTCCAAATCTTGCTCGATCATTCCCATCCGAAATTCAACTTTTAAAACCTTGGGGAGGGATACTTATGAGGCCTAAAGCCATATAGAAGGTTAAAAGTCCAGTCCTAGGGATGGTCAGGCTCGGTCCCACGCCTTGAAGTGGGCTCGGTTGGAACCCGGGTGCGATTCGTTTATCTACCGGGTTGAAAAGGATAATTAGCCATAACTTACAAATTAAAGGTCAGAATAGGGCTTGAAAGGATTCGTTGGAAAGGTCTCGTCGACATAAATACGTCGGCACTTGGTATATATTTTTCTGACCATTAGATCTCCCAAAAAGAAAGAAATACTCCAAAATTTAAAATAATAATAACTCATCACCCGGGTGTCGGATCGATCCTAGATCAGGCTCATTGAAAAGCTCTCTCAGAGCCCCACCCAACGTATCTAGCCTTGCTACAATCCGATTAAACAAACTCCATGGTAAATAAAACAATATCAAAGGTCAGCTAATTTATCGATATTCTAGGGTATTACTACCGAACTGCCAAAACTAGCTGTGCATATACCCGATTACTGCACGGGACGCGCCATTGCGACGTGTCCGAAGCCATAAAGAAAGTGAACATAAAACATTTCATGGGTTTACGGCTTATTCTTCTAGAACAAGCACAGAGAAAAAGTCTGACTAAGAATAACGAAAATACCCAAGGCGAACTTTTATTATTCCCAAATTTAACACCACAGGTGTTACAACCTACACACCTTAAATAAATTTTCGTCCTCGAAAATTAGTTAGAATCATAAATCAAACATCAAAGAGATCAGGGTACAATCGCAACATATCGGACTCCACTTCCTAAGTGGCCTCATCCTCATCTCGATGACTTCACAAAATCTTGACCATCTTGATGGTTTTGGTGCGAAGCACCCTATCTTCGGAAGCTAAAACGCGGATCGGCCGCTCCTCAAAAGTGGCATCAGTATTTAGCTCTAAGTCTTGCCAATCTAGCACGTGTGTCGGGTCTGGCATGTACCTCCAGAGCATCGACACGTGGAACACTGGGTGCACTGCTGAGAGCCATGGTGGCAAAGCCATACGATACGCCACCTCTCCGACTCGATCTAGAATCTCGAACGGTCCTGTAAACCTCAGTGCTAGTTTCCCTTTCTTTTCAAAATGAAAGACGCCACGCTTAGGGGAAACCCGCAGAAAGACATGGTCACCGACCTCAAACTCAAGGGACCGTCTACGAACATCTGCATAGCTCTTCTGTCTGTTCTGAGCTGTGCGGAGCTTTTCTCTAATAACTTGTATCTTCTATGTAGTCTCCTGCACCAAGTATGGTCCCAGAAGACTATGCTCTCTGACCTCTGCCCAACAGATGGAGGATCGACAAGGCCTCCCATATAGAACCTCATAGGGAGCCATTCCAATGCTCGCCTAATAGCTATTGTTGTACGAGAACTCTACGAAGGGCAAGTGCTCATCCCAGCTACCTCCGAAGTCTATAGAACACGCCCGAAGCATGTCTTCCAATATCTGGATGGTCTGCTCTGATTGACCGTCTGTTTGGGGATGGAAGGCTGTGCTAAAGCTGAGCTGGGTCCCCAACGCAGTCTGCAAACTCTTCCAGAACCCTGAGACAAACCTGGGATCTCGATCCGAGACAATGGTCACCGGAATCCCATGCAATTTGACTATCTCTGCGACATAGAGTCTGCTCAGCTCCAATAAAGAGGAAGTCGTTCGGACTGGAAGGAAGTGGACAGACTTGGTCAATCTGTCCACAATCACCCATACTGAATCATGCTTGCTCCTGTTTAGTGGCAACCCCGAGGCAAAGTCCATCGTGATGTGCTTCCACTTCCACTCTGCTACAGGAAGGGGATGAAGGGGTCCTGCAGGCTTCTGGTGTTCTGCCTTAACCTGCTGACAGGTCAGACACTTGGCCACGAACTCAGCTACATCTCTCTTTATGCCATTCCACCAGAATTGGCTCTTCAAGTCTCGGTACATTTTGGTACTACCAGGGTGTACCATGTATCGAGAGCGATGCACCGCTGTTAGAACCTCCTCTCGAATCTTCAGGCCCTTCGGTAGACATAGCCTCCTCTTATACCTCAGTCCGCCATCAGAATCAAGCGACCAGTCCTCTACTGCCTCTTCCCTTATCAGTCGAGAACGCATCTCCTCCAACTCCTCATTATCTACCTGAGAGGCTATCACTTATTTGACCAGCGTAGGCTACACCCGCACACTGAATAATTGAGTACTAGCGGGATCTTCTCGCACCAACAGGTCATACCCTTCAACTGCTACAATAAAGCTCTATCTATCTGCAATCAGTCGAGACATCTTGCTCTTGAACTTTCTGCTGAGTGCATCCGCCACTACATTGGCCTTCCTAGGGTGATAGAAGAAGTTATAGTTGAAGTCCTTCAAGACCTCAATCCACCTCCTCTGTCAGAGATTCAGGTCCTTCTGGGTACAGATATACCTCAGACTTTTATGATCACAATATATCTCGAAGTCTTCTCCGTACAGATAGTGCCACTAAATCTTGAGCACGAACACCACCGCTGCAAGCTCCAGGTCATGGGTCGGGTAGTTCTGCTCATGAGGCTTCAACTGTCTTGATGCATAGGCTACCACTTTGCCATCTTGCATCAACACACCTCCAAGTCCAGACTGAGACACATCTGTATAGACCACGTATCCCTTCCCACTAATTGGCACTGTAAGAACAGGGGCAGTGGTGAGTCGTCGCTTCAGCTCCTAGAAGGACTACTCGCAAGCATCCGACCACTCAAACTTTACCCCTTTCTTTGTCAATGGAGTTAGAGGCAATGCCAGTCTCGCGAAAACCTCTACGAACCTCCGGTAGTATCCCGCTAGACCCAGGAAACTCCGGATCTCAAAAACATTCCTCGGTGACTCCCAACTCAGTACTGTCTCGATTTTTGTTGGGTCCACCGAGATGCCTCCTTCTGAAACCACATGCCCTAAGAACTTCACTTCTCTTATCCAAAACTCACACTTGCTGAGTTTGGCATAGAGCTGGAGATCTCGCAATGTCTATAGGGCAATCCTCAGATGCTCTGCATGCTCCTCTTTTGACTTCGAGAAGATCAATACGTCATCAACGAAGACCACGGTGAACCGATCAAGGTAAGGCTTGAAGACCCGATTCATCAAGTCCATAAAAGCTGCTGGGGCATTCGTTAGACCGAACGGCATCACTAGAAACTCATAGTGCCCGTACCTCGTCCGGAATATTGTCCTCTGGATATCATTATCCTTCACTCTGAGCTGATGGTACCCAGTCCTCAAATCAATCTTAGAGAAGAACTGAGCACCCTTCAGCTGATCAAATAGATCCTCGATCCTCGGAAGAGGATATCGGTTCTTCACAGTAACTGCATTAAGTTTCCTATAATCGATGCAGAGTCGCTTTGAACCGTCCTTCTTTTGGGCAAACAAAACAGGGGCACCCTATGGAGAGACATTGGAGCGAATATACCCGAGACTCCGCAATTCTTCTAGCTGAGTACTTAACTCCCGTAGCTCCGCTGGTGCCATCCGATACTGGGCCACTGAGATCGGTGACATCCCCAGAACTAGCTTGATGCTGAACTCTACCTCTCGAATAGGAGGAAGGCCTGGGAGTTGGTCAGGGAATATATCAGGAAAGTCTCGAACTATTAGGGAGCGCTCCAATGGATTCTCACCCTCAATCTCGTTGGCCAACTGTACTAGGAGGCTAAGATAGGTCCCTTGCCGGGGAGTCGGGTATAAAATAGCCAGCTTAGCTCCCGCAAAGAAGAACTCTGTATTGCCAGGTGGACGAAAGGTGATCTTCTTGGAGTAGCAGTCTAGTGAAGCATGGTATGCCGCCATCCAGTCCATCCCCAGTAAGACATCCAACCCTTCTAAGTCGAGGATAATCAAGTCGGTCACAAGTTCATTGCCTCCAATGAAAATCACGCATCTCTTACATACACGGTCCACATCAATGCTAGCCCTAAGTGGTGAGACAACCGATAGGACATAACCAAGGGGCTCTGACTGTAACCCCAAGGTAGCCATAAATTTAGGGACTATGTAAGAGTGCATTGAACCAGTGTCGAACAAGACTCGTGCAAGGTAATAAACACAAGTGCAATAACTAAGACAATAGTATAATAGCTATAAGGGTATGCCTATTCTAACTATGCGAACTAGAAGTACGAACTACTGAACTATGGAAGGTAAAACTATACTACGAGAAAGAGTCTAGGATAACCACTATAGCAGATCAAAAAGCTCAATCATCCTTCTCTCTAATCTATAACAGAATCCTCACATAGGACCTATATTATCTACTGATCCCAAAACTACGAAATATACGTGAAATTAATACCCATAGGACAAAGCATCGATGACAAGCACAATACCCACTACTACACTAAGCCAAGAGATACGAAACAACTCAACGAGTAAAAGCCTCTCAACGGTCAACTTATCTAATAAGATCTCCTATTAATGTAATCCAAATATTATCTACTACTAAAAACTATAATCTACAAGGTTAAGCAAGGATGCCTAGTGGAAGAAGATCCTATCATGGTAAGACCCAAGACTTACTACAAATGAGATTCTTAGATTAGATCCTAAGTCAGAGAACTTACCAAACGACAATAAA
Organism: Chamaelirium japonicum; assembly: GCA_947650365.1. NCBI lineage: Eukaryota > Viridiplantae > Streptophyta > Magnoliopsida > Liliales > Melanthiaceae > Chamaelirium > Chamaelirium japonicum. Next base: position 41,831,812 of record OX393554.1, read on the forward strand.
AGAGGCGATAAGCTACACACCTTAAAGAGAAATTGTGCAGAGAATATAATAATCTAACGCATAGAGTTGGGGATTCAATTACTTACTTCACCAGGTTAAGAAGCATCCCTCTTAACTATTTCTACTGAAAGGCGTCCCCTTCAGTAGGGTAGAAAAGTAATAAAATCCTCAAAACTAAAACCTTAAGGATATACCTGACTATACGCTAGAAACTCTTACAATAATTCCTAACACAATGACTAAAAACCTAGAGAAAACCCTAGGATCATATCCCTAAGCTCTGATACCAGCTGTCACGCCCCGGATCTGATTATAAGGGTAAACCAGTCAAACCTGGGGGTGATGGGGTTTTAAGGAAAGTCAGGTTATAAGGTCGCGAGATTGATTTTATTATTTAATTATTTATTACTAATTTATCATGAACTAGTTACTAGCTGATGAGGGATGGCTTTGAGGAGACGCTTACCAGGCTTTGTAGAAAAGCCTACCAAACGAAAAGAAAATGGTACTGACATTTATTCAGAACATCTCATACTATCAAACAAGTTTGACCACTTATTACATAATCAACTGGAAATAGAGATAGCTAACTAAAACTTCTAGAGTCCACTCTCAAAAACTACGCTCCTCGAGGAGGCGCCTAAGAAAGGTCTACAATACCTGAAAAGAGTGTGCAACAACGGGGTGAGTTTACAAAGGTAAACTCAGTGAACAGCTAACCCTAAACTAACTAGGGTAAACTACAACCACATTCTGCCCATCTCGAGGTTAACGAGGGCAGCATTACACATCAATTTAAATAATATTATTTATTTAGATTAACATAAGAGCAAGCTAAAGAAACTACTGTATACGGTTACAATGTCAAACTACAAGTCACAATGATACAATATTTAACAATTACATCTACAATCATGATCATGAAGAATGCATGTTAGATCTAATATACTTCTAGGGTGAACCGACAGTTTTCTATCTACCTGATTCTGCCAACAGAAAACACCTGGTCCCAGTGTACCTGGTCAACCAAAAAATACCCATATGGCCATAAGGGGGCTTGGTCTTTCACCATGGGGCACTCTCGCCCAACTTGCTTCTTCGAGGTCATTACCCAGGGATAGACTACTAGGCCACTCGGGCTTTACCGCATGTCCAACCCTGTGACCCTACCTACTTTATTCGGATTGTGCACAGGAGGTGGTTCACATCCCATCCTGTGCACACGGGTCCCCTACTCATACCCGTGGGTAGTCGGTTCTTCCTCTAGGAAGACGACCTCAACTGAGACAATGTCGCAACCAGTCTCTCTACCGAGACTGCCAGCCCTCGTTACTCTCAGGTAACTCGGCTGCATCATGTGTCCCATGGTCACTAGGATTCAGTTTCAGTCATCAACATTTATAATAATATATATACAAAGAATTTACCGGTTTGCATGCATCCTACTGTAAAACTATATTGAAGCTGGCTACTTTCGATGCTATAAAGAATACTACACATGTATCATATGCGATAAAAGAAAATACATATATTTTAAGGGTTCGTTCAGGAGCAAGGGATAGTATGCCCACCTCCCACATGCAGTACCGGTCATCCCGCCTATATGCATTGGGCATACTATAACCACATGTATTATTTTATTTATTTAGTTATCTACTACACTACACATACGATCATAGCTCGCCCTAACTAGAGTAGGGTCAGTCGTGTTCACCTGGATTACACTCGGTGATTCCCAAATGTCTCGCCGGTGGTTCCGGTGCTTCACCGAAAGAACAAGCTACCAAGATGGTCAATCTAAGCGAAGGTTATCATTGTTAATCATTATCTAAATTCATCTTTCAATGGTTGGCCATGAGAAGATGGATTCAAAAGATCCGATTTCGCTAGACTCCGACATCGGTCGGAGGGTTTTGGATCAAACCACATAGAACCTGTGAAATCGGTCACATAGTTGGGTTACTATGGTAAAATGGTTTCTAGAGTTTCCCTCTAGGTTCATCATGTAGGTCTCGATATTCCAAGTACGATGCTGCGGATTTCGTCCGAATCCGAATTCGGACGGAGAAACGGTGGTCAAACCACGGTGCCATAACTCAATCGAGCTTATGGATAAAGAGGAGTACCAAACAGTATAATTATTGTACCTAACTATGGCCAATAGGTAGGATTTTCCAAGCCAGTCGTAATGGCGCTGGTTCCGTCCGATTCCGAGTTTGAACGGAGAAATGGCGACCGAACCAAAATCTACTGGTTCACGGGTCTGGTTTAAGTTGTTAAAGGGTTTGGGTTCAAATAATCCCAACTTAACAATAATTTAAAAATTCCCTTCCAAGTCCCTTTCTTCTTCATCAAACATAAAATAGAGAAATGAGTTCTCTTGGAACCCATTCCCATGACATTTATTTTCCGACCGTGAGTTGCTGGGAACATGCATGGATTTGCACCTCCTGCAATTAACGAGGCCATGAGTGGCATTGGAGGGCCGCAGTATGGTCCCAATCCGGGTTTGGCGGCGATCAAGGAATTGAGGAGGGGTGGTGATGGAGGTGGTGTTTTCTGTGAGGTTGCCGGGGATGCCTAAAATGGCCTCCGGTGATGTCTCCACCCGGATTGGTCACGGGTGAGGGAAGACAAGGGGTGGCCGCACGGGTTAGGTCATGTGGAGGAGGAGAGGGAAAAGGGCTGACCTTAGTTCGATGCTCGCCGGAGTCGAGTAAGGAGGCGGGTCCACTACTCTTCTCTCTCTAGTTCATTCCTTTGATCTCTCTGCTCTTCTTCCTCTCTCTCTCTCTCTCTCTCTCTCTCTCTCTCTCTTTCTCTCTCTCTCTCTCTCTTCTTGTATTAATACATATACTATATCGTTCTCTCTTCCGTTCTCTCTCTTTCATGGTTCACAATAAGAAAGGAAGGGGGCTGCTATTATGGTGCTAAAGTGGGTGTTGTTAGGATATTAAAGATGGTTGGGGAAACAAGTTGTTAGCCCCTTTAATTTCTAATAAAGGCGAGAGAGTAAGGGAATAAAGGAAAAAGAGATTCGGTTTTATCACCATAAATCTTTCCTATTCTCCCCATCTGAAATTAAAATTTTAAATCACGGAGAGAGAGATCTGGTTGTTAAGGCTGTTTGGTTGTTAAGGCTTTTAATTCCTAATAAAGAGAAATGAATAAAGGAACGGAAGATTTTGGGCTATTACTCCAAATCTTGCTCGATCATTCCCATCCGAAATTCAACTTTTAAAACCTTGGGGAGGGATACTTATGAGGCCTAAAGCCATATAGAAGGTTAAAAGTCCAGTCCTAGGAACCCGGGTGCGATTCGTATACCTACGGGGTTGAAAAGGATAATTAGTCATAACTTACAAACTAAAGGTTAGAATAGGGCCCAAAAGGGTTCATTGGAAAGGTCTCGTCGACATAAACACGCTGGCACTTGGTATATATTTTTCTGACCTTTAGATCTCCCAAAAAGAAAGAAATACTCCAAAATTTAAAATAATAATAACTCATCACCCGGGTGTCAGATCGACACTAGATCAGGCTTGTTGAAAATCTCTCTCAGAGCCCCACCCAACGTATTTAGCCTTGCTATAATCCGATTAACCAAACTTCCATGGTAAATAAAACAATATCAAAGGTCAGCTAATTTATCGATATTCTAGGGTATAACTACCGAACTGTCAAAACTAGCTTTGCATACACCCGATTACTGCACGGGACGCGTCATTACGACGTGTTCGAAGACATAGAGAAAGTGAACGTAAAACATTTCTTGGGTTTATGGCTTATTCTTCCAGAATAAGCCCAGAGAAAAAGTCTGACTAAGAATGACGAAAATACCTAAGGCGGACTTTTATTATTCCCAAATTTAACACCACAGGTGTTACAGATACGATGCTGGGGCAGGAGGAGGTTTTGCAGGGGGAGCGACCCCCGCCGACACTCCTGAATGCTGGGGAAGGATCGCTGACCCTGCCCTCCGCGAGCCAAGCCTGGGGAAGAGATCAGTCATTCGGCTCATCGTCGGAACCTGGCGCAATTGCACTAGCTCGTCTATCATGGCCCGTTGAGTGGCCAATATCTCCAAAAGGAGCTAGTCACTGAGCGGGACAGGGGGTTTGGAGGCTTCAGCGAGCGACCCGCTTCGCGTAAACCCGGTGCGGGCTTTCACCCGTCTCTGTTCCTGCGTGGCCGAAGTCATCCGGGTATCTGAATAAGCATCGCTTTTAGCCGTGTGGTTATGAGCGTTCTCGCAAGAACCAGTCAAAAGATCCCACAGACGGCGCCTAATATTGGGGGATATTTTTCGCTGGCTCGAGCGGTTACCCTGTAAGACAGAAAAAAGCGTAAAAACGACTGGCTCCCTTAGGAGAGCAGACCCTCCGACACTCAAGTCAGAATAGGTACCAACAGGGGAGAGCTGTGGTAGTTGAAAAGTGTTAGGGTTTTGAACCTTGAACCTATACTTTGGAGCCAGGAGGGTACCTTTATAGCCTTTTGTAGCCCGTCAGAGCCTGCCACGTGGCTGCATCTTCCTGCACCTTCTATGCCCCCGTGTGCCAACCCACATGGGCTCTTTATGGTCTTTGTCGTTTAGCCTGCCAGGCGATGGTAAAGGGGGATGTACCGATCTTGTCCTTGCCAGATGGAGATTCTAGAGAGGTCTAGTGTGGGAGGCCGTAGATTGACTCTGTCGGCTTCCGTGCACTGCAATCGTCCATGTAGCTCCATGGGGGTAGTGACATCTGTCTATTTGGCACCGCCTTACTGTAGGCGACCTCCATGGGCAAAGGGGGCGATCTCTATGGCTGTTGGCGTGATCAAACGAGCTCCCGAGCGAGTTGTGGATGCTGGGTTTGACGAGCTCCTCAGCGAGCTGTGGGTGTTGGGTTTGACGAGCTCCTGAGCGAGCTGTGGGTGTTCGTAGATATCATTCTAAGTTTCCTATTAGCAAAATGGGCCATCTCTCCACGTGCGAGCTAGTCGCCGGGCAGGCTATGAGCACCAGCCACGGGCGACCTCCTCCGCATGCGAGCTAGTCGTATGCGGTCGGAGTCAGCTCTGGGCGGGCTGTAAGCCACGGTGATAGCCGGCCTCGGGTAAAGAGCTTAGACTCGCAATATCTCACAAATAAGGCCTCGAGGAAGATGTTGCACTGTCCAAGGGACGCAGTAATCCGCTACTGCAAGCACCGGGCGGGCTACAAGCACCGGCCACTGGGCGACCTCTACTACGTGCGAGCTGGTCGCATGTGGTTAGGGTCAGCCCTGGGCAGGCTATAAGCCACGGCCATAGGCGACCTCACATAGAGAGCTTAGAGGGAGGTATAGTGGAGCGAGAGATGGAGGTTGATAAGGGGAGTTCACGAGGTATAGGACCGAGATCCCCCGATCAGCCACCAGGTTTCTCATTAGCCACAAGCAGCAGGATATGCTCGGAGTCGATAACTTTAGAGGCAAGGCATTTGCAGGCGGTAGCGAAGATGAGTAGCTCCCTGTCCGATATCGATTGGGAATTAAGGATGTGCACACTCGGAGGAGAGGAGTGACTTCGGGGTTGGTGAAGGGTCAGAGGAGGATTCCCGGCCAGGAGTGTGGGACCATGGCTTGAGTGGATCTCGGTGTACGCTGAAGGGGCGTCCTAAAGAGCGACTGGGGCTAAAGGGGGCTGGTTTAACCTTAAGAACCCAATAAGGGTGCTTCATTTTTCTCTCCTTTTCTTCAATGAAAGTGTTGGGAAAATCGGTATCTATTATTCATTTACCCCCCTATATAAAGGCATAATTTGAGGTTGGGATAGAGACGGGGAAATCTCCTATCCTATGAATCTAGGGGTCTTTATCCGGTGGGCATCTGTATCCGATGCAACCACCGTTTCATAACACTCCCCCTTAGATGACCACCATTTATCAATGATTGCCTCATTAAAACCTTTGATGGAAAAACCCAGTGGGAAAAACCCTATCAAAGGAAAAAGAGTACAACCTTAGTTCTTCAGGAACAAGTTCTTCAGGAACTATGGTGGGTGCGCATAATGCTGCCTCGTTAAAACCTTTGATGGGAAAACCCTATGGGAAAAACCCTACCAAAGGAAAAAGAGTACAGCGCGCATAAATTTGCATCTTCTGGATGCCCTCTGCCTAACAATTACATTACCATTATTACATCTCTCCCCCTGATTATATCTCCTCATGATTACATTATTACATCTCTCTCCCTGATTATATCTCCTCCTTATTACATCAATTTGTTTGGTGATTGAGCCGTCGTAGTCCGATGTCGTACACCATCTTTTGGAAAGTAGACTTGGACAAAGCTTTGGTGAAGAGGTCCGCAAGATTATCGCTTGACCATACTTGCTTGACTTCAATCTCCCTTTTCTTCTGAAGCTCATGGGTATAGAAAAACTTTGGTGAGATGTTCTTTGTTCGATCTCCCTTGATGAAGCCAGCTTGAATTTGAGCAATACATGCGGTATTATCTTTGTGGATAACTGTCGGCTCTTTGGTAACTGATGCCAACTGGCAACTGCTTCTGATGTGCTGCACAAGCGACCTCAACCATACGCATTCTCTACTTGCTTCATGCAGGGCTAAGATTTCAGCATGGTTCGATGATGTGGTCATAAGTGTTTGTTTGGTCGATCTCCAAGAAATAGCTGCATTGTTATTCAAAAATACATACCCTATTTGGGATCGACCCTTATGGGGGTCAGAGAGAAAACCTGAATCTGCATAACCAATCAAGTGAGGAGTACCACAAGAATAAAATAATCTCATATCAGTGGTTCCTCGCAAATATCTAAATATTTATTTTATTTCATTCCAATGCCTAAGAGTTGGTTTTGAACTGTATCTAGCTAATAGATTAATAGAAAAACATATATCTAGTCTAGTACATTGAGTTAAATACAATAAAGCACCAATAGCACTTAAATACGGTTTTTTAGAACCAAGAATAGTTTCATGTTCCTCTTTAGGTCTAAATGGATCTTTATGAATATCAAGAGATCTAACTATCATGGGAGTACTTAGTGGGTGATATTTATCTATATTAAATTTTTTTAACAAATTTTTAGTATATAAGGATTGATATACTAAAATCCCACTAGAGTTACACTCGATCTGCAGGCCGAGGCAAAACTTAGTATCACCAATTTCTTTCATTTCAAACTCCCTTTTTAGACAATCAGAAATTTTCTTGAGCTCGATCTTCAGGAGTCCCAATCAAGTTTATGTCATCCACATAAACTGTAATTATTGTAAATCCATTTTTTGATTTCTTTATAAAAATGCATGGGCATATGGGATCATTCTTATAACCATCCCTAGACAAGTATTCACTAAGCCGATTGTACCACATCCTTCCAGATTGCTTCAGGCCATACAATGCTCGTCTTAGTTTTATCGAGTGCGCACTCTTTGATGTTGCTTCAGGCAACTTGAATCCTTCTAGGATTTTCATATAAATATATGTGTCTAGGTTCTCGTATAGGTATGCCGTTACGACATCCATTAGCCTCATCTCTAGTTTTTCAGAAACTGTGAGACTAATGAGATATCTAAACGTAACTATATCCATAACAGGGAAATAGGTCTCTTCATAAGCAATCTCGGGTTTCTGCAGGAATCCCTGGGCTACAAGCCTTGCTTTATATCTAGCGATTTCATTATTTTTATTTCTTTTCCTTACAAACACCCATTTGAAACCTACAGGGTTTACATTATTTGGTGTTTGTACTATAGGTCCAAATACTCCATGTTTCTTAAGAGATTCAAGTTCAGTTTGAATAGCTTCTCTCCATTTTAGCCAATCAGTTCTATGTCGACATTCATATATATTATATGGTTCATTATCTTCATCATCGCCCTTTGTTATTTCAGTAGCTACTTTGTATGCAAATATGTCATCGATGACTAATTCCTTTCGGTCCCAAATTTCACCCCTCATATGGAATATTGAGATCTCATTATTTGGTACCGGTACCTTATCTATAATCTCTGCAGGGACCTCTTCAGGAGTTTGAGAGAAATTTGGCCGTTGGAAAATATTTTCTTCTGGAAAAATATAGTCCATAATCTCTTCTGGAGCATTAGGACCAGGTTCTTCTGGAACTTCAACTTCTTCTGGAGTTTTAGGGCAGGATTTCTCATTCAACTTTCTTTTCCGGGGAACTGAATCTTTGAAACCTATAGGTCTACCATGTTTCTGACGTGCAACAATTTCATTAGTGGGAGTTGGAATATTAATTCTTGCAGGTACATTCTTGGCTGGAACAAACGACTTAGTTACATTAGTTGCATCATTGAAGGCATCAGGTAATTGATTTGCAATATTTTACAAATGCAAAATCCTTTTTACTTCTACCTCGCATTGGGAAGATCTAGGATCGAGATGAGACATAGTGGAAGTATTCCACGATAATTCATGCCGTTTTTCGGGAACAGGTCGTTGCCTAAAAACTTTTTTATCTCCCCCTAACGGCGGGAAGACTGTCTTATCGAAATGATAATCTGCAAATCTAACAGTAAATAGATCACCTGTTAAGGGTTCTAAGAATCTTATGATTGAAGGTGAGTCAAAACCTATATAAATCCCCAATGTACATTGGGGACCCATCTTAGTTCTATTTGGAGGGAGAATAGGGACCTACACAGCACATCTAAACTTTCTAAGATGAGATATATTGGGCTGAATACCTGACACAAGTTGTGCAGGAGAAAAATTATGGTATGAAGTAGGCCTGAGTCTAACAAGATTAGCAGCATGCAAGATAGCATGCCCCCATGCAAAAATTGAAAGTCTGGATTGTAAGAGTAATGGTCTAGCTATTAATTGCAAGCGCTTGATAAAAGCTTCAGCAAGGCCATTCTGGGTATGGACATGGGGGACAGAATGTTCGACTTCTATTCCGATGGATGTGCAGAAGTCATTGAAGATTTTAGAAGAGAATTCAGCTGCATTATCCAATCGAATAGATTTGATTGGGTTATCAGAAAAACTAGCTCTAAGTTTGATTATCTGGGATAATAATCTAGCATATGCTAAATTTCTAGTGGAGAGTAGGCTCACGTATGACTATCTAGTAGATGCATCTATTAGGACCATAAAATATTTAAATGGACCACTAGGAGGGTGTATAGGACCATAGATATCACCTTGAACCCTCTACAGGAAGGTAGGTGATTCTGTCTCTATTTTATGGAAAGAAGGTCTAGTGATTTCCTTCGGAACAAGGGTCATAAAAATGGTTATTTGGAAAATTCAGGCTTCGATTGCTAAAGGAATGACCATAGGAATTGTAAATGATCTTTCTAAGCATACCTAACCTTAGGTGACCTAATCTATCATGCCAAAGGACCAAATCTACAGGATTTGTGAACTTCTGGTTCAAGTGAGTGGCATAGGACTCCATAACCCCAATGTGGGTAAAGTATAACCCTAAAGATAGGGTTAAGCATTTTTCTAGTGTGGAAATATGATCTCCGTTCTTAGATGTGATGCAGAGGTATTCTAGATTGCCTTTATTTGTAGTTTCTAAATGATATCCATTTGTTCGGATGTCTTTGAAACTCAGTAAATTTCTTCTGGAATTTTCTGAGTATAGAGCATCCTTAATTAGCAAATGAGTATCATTAGGTAAAAGGATATGGGCTCTTTTGGATCATGTAACTATATCAGTAGGGCCAGGTACTATAGTAACCATACGTGAATTATATTCAAGATTTGTAAAGAATTTTCTGTGTTTCAGTATGGTATGTGTTATTGCACTATCTATCAGGCAAATCTCTTTGCAGTTGGTCATTGTTTCTAAATGATAAGTTATATGAGTCAATAAATACCAAAAGAAAAGTATCAATGATAAAACTTACTAACACAATTTCTAACTATATTAACCAGAACGATAATATAAATATCCAACAGAATATAAAAATTACTCAATAATGTCTGGTAGAATAAAAACTACTGAGCAATGTCTAATAGGAAATAAAAACTATTTAGCAATGTCTGACAGGAAATAAAGACTACTAAGCAATGTCTGATAAAATAAATAAAAGGAAAACTAAAATCTTTAGAGATCCCAAGGTTCAGGGATTTAATGTGCCATCGTCTAACTCATCAAAGTAATCTGAACTTTCCAGGTACGATGTCTTCAGGGCATCAATCTGCTTTTAGCAATATTCAGGCCACTCATTTTTTTTTCATGTTTACTGGCACGATAGTTTCTGGACCAATATCCTTCCTAGGGCCCTAATTATCATCTCTTCCATAATGATTTTAGTGTCCACCTCTTCCAGGGTGGTTTCTACCTCTTCCAGGGTAGTTATTGTGCCCTACTCTATCGTATCTTCCACCTCTCCTTCCTCTACCTCTACATCTACCTCTACCTTGGTAGAAATCATTAGCGTTTGCTTCTGGCAGTGTCAATGATCCAATGGGTCTAGAATTGTGATTCTTTACTAGTAGGGTATTATGTTTTTCAACAATCAGGAGAACTTATATGAGTTCTGAGTACTTCTGGTACTTCATTCCCCTGTATTGCTGTTGTAGAATGATATTATTTGGGTGGAAGGTAGAGAGTGCTTTATTGATTCGCTCTTTGCTACAGGCAAAGTGATCATCTTTTGGTGATCGTAGCGTTCCTTGAGTGCCTTATAGAGATCTGCATGATCTACTATGTTCATATATTCATTAATTTCTATGATTACCATATTAATCACATGAACATATAGAGGCATATTATAGAAAATAATTGACATATCATGGACAAAGCCTATTAATACTAGGTATTAATAGGGGTCCTTTCAGAAACCACTTGCCAAGGTAGAGCGGGTTCTGTGAAACCGTCATGTGCCTTGTCAAGCTTTTCTAAAAGGTACTAATTACCTAAAGTACATCTAATGAATAAAATGACATTTTATGTATATAGAACAGGTAAGATATAAGTACATCGTAAAGTCTGTTACGATTAAGGACAATTCTGTCCTTATTTGTAAAATAGATATTGCATATTGGTCCCTTAGGGGCTAAACAGTTAAATACATAAATAATGTATATGAAATAGCAAAAACTGACTGTACCGATGCGTTTGGAACTGTTCAAATAGTCAAGATCTATTCTTGGATCAATCAGATCGGCCCAAGATCAGGCTCACAATCATAGGATGGAACTGATGGTCTAGATTAAATCAGACAGTAACGTATATGCGAATGCATAAAGACTTTAATGGGTCGGGTTTATATTGTCCACAGTCGGGTCGGGTTCGTACTAACCACAGTTGGGTCGGGTTCGTACTAACCATAGTCGGGTCGGGTCTGCATAATGCATTCGGATCTATCTATGCAATCGGGTCGGGTTTAGTCATGGTTGATGGGTCCGGTTGTAATCGGGTTTTAAAAACCAATGGACATACTGTTCATCATCTTCCCCGATGGAATCGAGGGAAAAACCGAACCACCGAAAAACAAGCCGCCACACGCGCACACACCGCCGCCTCTTAAGCGCTCTGGCCGCCTCTCGCACAACCGCCCGCCGTTGGTCGCGCAGCCGTCTGCAACCGCTCGCGCGCAGGCCGCTGCCTTTCATGCGCACCGGCCACCGCCAGTTACGTGCGTCGGCCATCGCCTGGGGTCCGACGGATTCGTCCGGTGCCCCGGCGATCGTGCACGCGGGATGCTACCACCGGTGCGCAGTTCGTCGCCGCGGGCGCAGGTAGCAGCCACGGGCGCATGTCGCCGCCGCGGGCGCAGGTAGCAGCCACGGGCGCATGTCGCTGCCGCGGGCGTAGGTAGCAGCCACGGGCGCAGCCCTGTTACCGCTGAACACGGGCACCGTTGGCCACCGATGCCGGTCGCACGCAGGCTTGCTAGCGGTAGTGCGGGTGATCTCTACGACTGTACCCGACCGGGTGATGCTACTAAAAAGGGGAGAGGGGGTTATCAGGCGTACCGTTGTACCGTTCATCGCCGTGGGACTCGCCGTTGCGATGGGCCGGAGCATGGACGGTTGCTGCTGTCTTCCTCCACTCTCCTCTACCAGATCTCTCTCTTCTCTTCTCTTCTCTCTTTCCGATCTCTCTCTGCGATGGGGTCGGCCGGGTGTGCTCTCGGCTCGTGCTGATAACGTGTTGGGAAAATCGGTATCTATTATTCATTTACCCCCCTATATATAGGCATAATTGGAGGTTGGGATAGAGACGGGGAAATCTCCTATCCCATGAATCTAGGGGTCTTTATCCGGTGGGCATCCATATCCGATGCAACCACCGTTTCATAACAGAAAGTGCTTTTTTGGAACTATCGTGGGGTTGCTTCGATCGGCTGTGATCGACCATGTGAATAGGGGTGGCAATCCTTGACCCGACCCGCCAACCCGGCCCGAACCCGACCCGAAGTTAGCGGGTTTGGGTTTGGCCTAAACGGGTTCGGGTCATAAACGGGTTGACCCAATTGACCCGTTTATTTAATGGGTCGGGTTCGGGTTTGTACTTATTACCCGATTGACCCGACTTGACCCGTTTACCAAATGGGTCGTGTCAACCCGACCCGACCCAACCCGACCCATCTTGACCCAACCCGACAGGTTTTCATGGGTTATGTTGTGCCAACCCGACCCGACACGACCCAACCTATTTAGTAAACAGGTTTAACTGGTTGGGTCAGGTCAACCCGTTTATTAGGAGGGTCGGGTTTGGGTTTAAGTTTTTGACTCGTTTATTAAACGGGTCGGGTTCGGATTGGGTGTTTTGCTCTTATACCTATGTCTCAACCCGACCCGACCCATTGCCACCCCTACATGTGAAGCTGTATTGAGGCAACTGCAATCACACATTGTGATACTTGTGGGGAGCCATATGCGGAAGACTCAATTGAATCGGGTTAAAGCCATCTTAATGGGCCGGTTTGACGTGGCTTGTATACCCTCTGATGGGCAGCCGGGGGGTATCATGTGCATGTGGCGACGGAAGATTGGGTTCTTTACTGCCCTTAGTCCGCAAACCCAAGTGATGCACTTGGTGGTTACAGGTCCCCGAGCATCCCCTCTACTCATCTCAGCTTTATGCTAGTACTTTGACGAAAGACCGGTTGGTATTATAGGCGGAACTAAAGTTTATTAGTACGCTAGATATCCCTTGCCTGGATATCTCTTGGCTCCACTACAACAAAAAAGATATTTTCTGACGGTTTTTAACTGTTAAGAAATCCATTAACTTGATGTTTTTTATAAGGCCAAATTCCGTCAACTATGCCAGTGTCAAAAAAAGTTAGGAATAGTAGACGGTGTCAGAACTGACAACTATTCATTGTTACTTGACGGTTTTTAATTTTTTTTTTGTAGGAAAAAAATCTAGAGGTTCTCCATGAAACCGTCAAGTATAATATGTTGAAGCGAAATCAGAAAGAGCTCTCATGTGCAGGCCCTTGGCATCGTCGGACCCTCGCCGGACCACCACCCATAGAAGGATCGATAGACTGAGAGCTCTTTCTTTTTTTTTTTTTTTTTTTTGAGAGGTAAAAAACGAATTTATTACTGGAAAATAAAAGCAGTTACAGGACTCGGCTTAGCTCTGGATGAGTAAGCAGAAACTAGACCAAATAGGGCCAAGCTCAACACTCTAACCCAGAGAGTGAGATCACTAGCTCACCGTAGTGAGTTACAGGACTCCAGATAGAAAAACAAATACAACGAAATCACATCTATCGTCTCCTACTACGAGAAGTCCTATCGCAAGGACCCTTGGGCCAGCTCTCCTTAGTCCGTTTACCGATTCTCGAAGCCCGGGTTGGTTCCTGCTCCCTAGCCAAACTTTCAATCTTGATCTCCAATGATACCGGATCAATACCTTCATCCACATCCTTACCCACATCTACATCTACAACAACTTCATCTCCAGAAACTAGGGTCTCACCAGATACCCCAAACAGATCAATGTTATTCCAGGCCTCCTGATACTCCCCCTTAATATGGGAATCCCCCTCAATGCCAAGAAATGATAAGAGGAGAGAATCAACTACAAAGTAATAGGCTGTGAAAGAACCATCCGGGAAATACGTATCGTGGAACTTCTTTCTCTCTCTAGGAGACATGGGCAACTTACCCTCAAAAATAGTGTATTTCCATTGGAGCATCTCCACAAAGAGTTTGAAAGCCCCTGCCTTTCTCTTGCACCAACCGCCCGCCTTGATAATTGCAGTAAAATTCATACCTTTAGCTCCCTTTGGCCAATCATTCATGTTCACATCATCCAGAGGATCCACTTCAATCTCCGCATTTGAATGATCATCCTCAACGACAGCATTAGCTACCTCATCATGCGTCAATCCCTCACCTTGTTCTGCCAAAGCTGCAACAGCAGCAGCCTCATCAATCACCACAACAATGTTCACAGCAGCATCAGCAGCATCCTGCTCTGCATCACCATCAACTGGCTGTGTAACATTATCTTCTTCCCCAGCTGCTGACTCTGTAACATCAGCACCACGCTCCTGCAAAACAGCACCACCTACAAGCTGCGTAACATCAAGCGCACCCACATTCTGTGCACCCACAGACTGTGTTACAGCAGTAACATCCTGAGCGACACTCCCAAATTGCTCACTAACAGTAGCAGCAGCATTCATTGGTGTAACATCATCTCCAGCTCTGGCCTTTGCACTTGTAACAGCAACAACCGCCTCAGCATTCACCTCAGCATTGAGTGCAGCAACAACAACTGCTTCAGCTCTTACCTCATCACTCCCAGCAACTCCAACTCCAGCACAATCTACTGTAACTGAATCTTCTATACTGCCCCGAGTCAGCGTAACATCAACAAATGGCACTGGTGCAGCATTTGTTGCAGATTTCGCACCCTCAACATCATCACATGCAGCATTCTTACCATCAACACCTGCTGTCCCCTCTCCCACTTCAGCAAATTCCCTCAGAGGGCTAAAACGGTTGCCTGATCCCATAAGGTCTCCCACCACCTGCTCTTTCCCTTTGCGTCGAGCAAAATTGCCCACTTGTGTCCACTCATGTTTGCTAACAGATGGCCGAACCCCGTGATGCTGAGAAGTAGACGGCAAAGGGGGGGAAGACCCCCTTTTCTCCGATAGAGGGACTGGTTGCCAACTTCTCCCCATCGTGTCGCCATTGGCCCTTGCAAGCCCAGTTTTTTTCCATTGATTCCCAATTCTCGGATGTTTACTACAATTTCCTTCGCCATGATCGAAGGATTTACAAGCACGACATCTTGGTGGAATCCAATCATAAAGGACTGGCTGAATAGATAAAAGCTTGTCTTTGCTATCTCGGGCTTCCACCTCTAGAGGCAAGGAAT